>JAQFVV010006360.1:2073020-2812508 GCA_028023455.1 Epiperipatus broadwayi | reverse complement strand
TAAATAAATCAAATTTTAAGCGTAAACAGATAATATTGTAATAGCGTGAGAGCAACACAGATACGCTTTCAAGCGTTAGCATGCGTAATCAGATGGAATAATTCAATCATGTGGGACTCTCAATCTTTTTCTCAATAGTTCTGGCTTGTGTTTTAGAATTGAGAGTCCCATTAGCGATTGAATTATTCCATCTGATTGGCTTCACAAAGTGAATGCTTGAAGCTGTAGACTGCTTTGAAAGTGTTTAGAAACTAACAAACTAATTAAACCCTGATTATTAAAATATAAAAAAAATATTTTTTTAATATGACTTCCAGAAAGAAAAAAATGTATGTATATTTTTTTTGATATGTCTAAAATAAAACACGATCGTGGCTGATGTAGACATAAGTCACAAGTATTTGACTGGGTAGGCGGTTACTGAAGAAGGGAAAAACATAGCCCTGAGTCCTAGTACGCAGTATATTAACATGTAAGACCACCTTATATGCCCACTCGTGACTATTTCTAGCAGGGATCCCAAATAAAGGGGAAGGCGGACCAAGTTGCCGCGAGCCTGTAAGACTCAAAACGATGAGCAATGCTCATTAGTGCTTATAACTTGGGCTTCTTATCATTACTATTACACTTAAGTGGAAAGGACACAGATGAATGTTGAAATATTTTCCTTTCCACCATGTTAGACCTAAAAGTGGGCGTTAAAGCTGAACGTCGCTTGTTGAATGAGTCTACGGAATATATCAGCATGCTACTGCTACAAAAACAACACGAATATGAATTTAAAAAGCTTAAGAATAAAATTAGTGTAAACCTCTATTTTATTCTCATTTCCTGGCACTGGTGGTATTGTAACGTTTATTTATATACGTTGCAAATATATTGGCATTTGGTAAAAACTAAAAAATAAAAGTAAATTTAGATTTTTTTTTGACTAATGTTTTTTTTTAAAAAATAACATACAATGAAAGTAAAATTATTCTTTTTTTTTTTTTTTTATGTAATTAGAAATAAAAGTTACAATTGGAGAGAACAAAAGACACAAATTACCAATCTAGATAAGAGAAAGTAAAAATATTTCAACTAATTAAAGATGGCAGAATTATGCTCAAAAAAAAATAGAGACTTTGTAACATAAAGATTATAAAGAATATATAAGATTATCAACGGATAGTTTGACAAATAAAAGATATGCGCAGAAGTCGGAAAACTGGGCCTCTAGAGAGTATAAAAGGCAGAGATCAGTTTGAAGGACATCTTGTTTATTGGTTTCTCTAGTTGGTCTTGGATAACAATAATATATCCAAGATCGCTCTACGCTGAAGTAATTCAGCATGTTGGAGTGAACCGGAGCTTCTGAAAACATCGTGCCTGAAGATGTATACCAGAAAAGCTTTTGTGACCGACTAGATGAATGGACCACAAGATCAAATAATAACCAAAAGGCCGAGCTCATTCTACCCAAAAAACTATGCATAGTTATCTACTACTGAATTCCCAAAACTTACCGGTAAGTAATGCTTCATTACTCCTTGATTATGACAAAATTAAGCGTTTGCAAACAAGTCTTAAAATAATCCTGATAGAGACTTTCGTTTTTTTCTAAATAAAGAGACTTTTGTTTATACAGAACTTTTAATTAATTATTTTATTTTATTGATTGCATCCTATTTTATACCCTCATGAACAATTATAAATTTAATAACAAACATATTTTATTGGGATTTAAAATGCATGAATATGGTAACTAGGCATATCAATAAAATCTACATACCAAAACCACTCTGATTTATCAAGAGTGCAAATGAAGACATGGTTGTTATCACACATGCCCTTTGAAATATATCACAAATCTAAAATAAAGGCATGGATATGCATTTGACATGATTTTAAATAAATATCATTAAGATAAACAACAGGGGATTGAAAAAGCAGAGGCAAAATTAAGATGATGGCATAGACATAGATACACACATGCACAAAAGAGCAATCTTTAGCTAGAATCTTGTTTCTAGTCATAGAAATGTGTGAATAAACCATCAAAAAAATGGGCTGTCTAAATATAGTATTATATGCTTAGAATCACAAATATATAATAAAACTCACTGGTATAATACAACTATAACATAGGCATCACACTAATATTTCCTATAACAACAAATAACTGATGTGTAAAACCAATAAAACATGAAAAATATAGCTAAGTATGTAGAACTGTGGCAAACATAATTCAATAATAAAAATATATGTCAACTTCATGAATTCTCTCAATCACTTATTCACATTCTAAATAGCTCCACAAAAGGACTAGAATAATACACTTTAATTTTTTGTCATTCTGATAATATTCTAAGAACTTAACATATACGTAAAATAATATAGAGAAAATAAAACGAATATAATGCATATAAAATAAATATTAAAACTAAATATTTGATATCCATTTATTAAAAAAAAAAAAAACAGTCTGTAAGACTTTCTTTTTGCCCTATTATGCCAGATACAATCAAATAAAAGTCTTTACTCAACCTGAACACTTCAGAGGATTTATGGGTATCATTGAAGATTAAATCAATAAACAATAATTAAAATGTGAAGTAAGTAGAAATTGAAATTATTAGCCCAAATAGATAACAATTCTAAATAAACGATGTAGATTAAATAAGTAATAAAATGAGTAGCATAAATATTGCATATATTTTAAATAATATAATGTCTAATAATATAATGAACCTTGTACATGTTTAATAACTCATCAAATAATTAATAACAATATTTCATTTTGTAAAATGTGATTTGTAGTTTTATAACAAATATAAGTGAAGAGCACATATTTAAATAGAACATGGTTAGAATTCATCAATGTTGATGAATTATAATAAATTCTTAAGAAGAACACACCATCTTTTGTTGGTAATATACACCTTACAAAACACATAGTGGATTTTTTGAAGTTAATCATATATAATACTTATGCATTAATAATAATTATTCTTTTAAACAACAGGTAAGCAAATTTAACAATAAAACAGGCAAAACTCACTATACATATTGCCACACCCAGCAAGATAGAGTAATCAATGGTTGCCAGAAGACTTGTGTATAAAATCCCTATCTAGTGTCTACTCATCCAATATCCCCACACTGGTTTCTGGCTTGTGGCCTTCGTCAATGAGGAGCCTTGGATCTGAGAGCACTGTACCTAGATCTTAGGATCTAAAACAACCTTCCAGCAGCCACTTCTTATCTCCACTTAACTATAAAACTATGAGTCTTAAACTGAAAACACCTTAATGTTTTCAATCCAAGCCCATCAGCTTATATAGTCATATGCATCTGAACTCAGTTCAGCACCTACACATGTTGGTGTCTTTGGTTCTTTAATAACCATAGCCACCACTATTCTATTAGGCAGGATTGGTTTTAAGCCAATAAACATCACATGACAAACACTTTTTATGCTTGTGTATAATGATTATAAAACACAAGCCTTCTGGAATCCATTGATTACACTAGCTTGTTGTGTGTGGCAATATGTATAATGAGTTTTGCCTGTTTTATAACAATTATACACAAGCATAAGAAGTGGTGGTCATGTGATGTTTATTGGCACATTTAACAATACTAAAGTTTATACTGCTAAATAAAATTTAAACTAAATAAGTATTAAATACAGTTCAATATTATAGTTTATTTTTAGGATAAACACAATACTCAACAGCATAATCAATTTTACTTGAGCAAAATAACTTAATTTATAATTCTAGGAAAAACTCATATTTAATATCAACATTTAACATTCAGAAATCATTAGTAATAAATACATTATAATGCCTATTTCCTTTTAAAATATTTTGTAGCAAGTAATATATAATATTATTTTAAAATATAGCATGTATCTAATTTTATATAAGAAGAACAACCATTCCATTCCTTTAAAAAAATGATGTTATAATAATTTTAAAATGAGCATTTACAAAAATATCTAGACAAATAATTCACTAAACATTTAAATAAGCTTTCATACATTGATGAATAATATTTCTAAATTTCTTTATTATTTACAGAATCACATTATTTTACCTAATAGTTCAAATTTAATAAATAAATTAAACTAAACTTAAAAAGAACACTCTAGAAAATGATAGAAGAAAATACTGAAATGAGAGTCCATGTATAAATAGCATATAAATTCTTTCCAAAATTAATGAAAAATAGTTCAAAAGTTCTGGCATTTAATATATGAATTCTATTTCTTAATATAAAGTTAGAATATGATAAAATAAATAAATTGAAATTAATAAAGTTTAAAGTCTATTGCTGTCTTAAATTTGAAAGATAGCAGGAAAAATGTGCACACATTGTTTAGAATAATTTCCTATAGTTTAATCTTGAAGTAGTTTGAAATGTACAGAACCTAGGTTGCAAATAACCTTTCACAATGTATAATTTTTACTCTAAATTAAGAAATAATCAATTATTGACATACTGAAAAAGAATGATGATAAATTATGATGATAATAACATGTGTGTACAAGTCAAGATTTGTATAAAAAAATCACACAATATGATTTAATTGAATGATTGACAATTTTGTAAGTAATTTATGTGACTTAGTTCTAAGAAAGGCTAAATATTTTAGTTACCAAGTTACAAATTCTAAACAAACACTTTAATTAATTTAAGACAGCAGACTAAACAATAATTACAGATTAAATCATTATTACAGTAAATATTTTACATTATTTAATAAAATAAAAAAAATATTGTAGCAATAAAATAATATATTTATTTAAATATTGTTTTGTAAGATCTCAGAACATTATTTATATTGAATTCATTAAAAAATAGTAACTATTTAAATTAACTTTAATCATTAATTTTATAACAAGGAAGTACTTTTAAATAATTATTGGCATGCACACCCACATAAAGAAAGTTATTATTGTTTTAAAATTCATTGATTAACCCTTTTCCCGCCTCTTACGAAGCTCCTCGTCGACATCTGATGTCACTCTAACTCTGCCAGTTCTTATGCTAAAATATTCGTTTGACAGGTATTGAATAGGTTTTTAAAAGTTCTGTAAGATGGTGCCCTCTTCCGAATTATTTTACAAGTAAAAAATAAAAAAAACGCATTTAAACCTAAACAAAGACAGAACATTAGTTGTGATTGGTTCTTAGCATGCTCTCAGCCGAAAAAGACATTCTGATTGGCTGGAAAGAACAAAAAAACCGCCTGATCAAAGAAAATAAAGAAAAACGCTGAGATTTTCATTTCGAATATGATTTAAATTATTATAAAAGAATATTTTGAGAAATTACAAATTATTTTCAGAGAGAATACTAAAAAAACAAAATTATTTTCGAAAAATATTGAAGATTTTAGTAAAAATATTTAAGATTTAGTAAAAAGAAATATTTACTTTTCTATAACGTAAAAGTCGACCTTTTTGTTTATATTATAGCTTTTATGTTGCCGAAATTGAATATTTTAGAATAAATAAATAGCAATTTAATTTTGAAAGAACTTTCGTTCTCTTCATAACCTGAAAAATTAGTAATATACTTTTTATAAACGTATCTGAGTTGAATTTAATATTATAGGTGAATATGTTTTAACAATAGGCTTTGTCTTCAGTTTGTGAGTTGGCCAATTAAAAGATTTGATTTTTACCTCATACAACCAATAATATAATTAGCGGTTTAAGGGTTAAATTTCTAAATTTTTTAGAATAAAAACTAAATTATAGTACAAGTAAATTTAATTTTTATAAACTGCACTTTCAAATAATCTGTCTTAAATATTGATCTTAACTTTTCCACTAAGTTATGCTTTAAAAAAGTAATAATTTATGATTAGGCACTTATAATTACAAGGTTAAAATAAAAAGTTTAAATATTATTGAAATATGCTTATATAAAGCTGTTTTAATGAATAATAGCATATTGAAGCAATTATAACATGTTGAAATAATTGACAGATCTCCTATAATTACCATTATTGTAATAACTTTTATTGTATGAAAAATAAACTGTATAAATTTCATTTAAAATATACTATTATAAAACATAACTTGAAGTTCTGTCATAAGACTTGAAAGTTACAATAAACATATGTGTAGAGAGAGGCTATTGAACTTAGGATTTTTAGCTGGTCCATTAAAGCCTAGATTATTGTTATTTTAATATAAGCTGAGCACTAATTGTATATATATATATATGTAAGAGATTATAATCTTAATATAAGCTGAGCACTAATTGTATATATATATATATGTAAGAGATTATAATCTAGCCCAACTGATGAGTGCTGGTTCTGCTGGAAATTTGTATATTGGAGATTATTTATCTTTTTTATGAGTGTGGACATATGTATTGGCTGTTTGAGATAGAGTGGAGGATGAATATAGATAAAAATTTCTAAGTTAAATATCTCTATTTGATATGGTGTATCTTTGTCAAAGCATGTGCATTGACAAAGATACACTGTATCAAAAGCCTGGCTTAGCAAAGTAATAAATATCATGTCATACCAAAATTTATTAGTATAATAGTTGATAGTTATTTACACACACTTGTAGAATTTTATTATAGATAGATAGATAGATAGATAGATAGATAGATAGATAGATAGATAGATAGATAGATAGATAGATAGATAGATAGATAGATAGATAGATAGATAGATAGATAGATAGATAGATAGATAGATAGATAGATAGATAGATAGATAGATAGAGGGGGGGAGGGGGGGGGAGGGGGGAAGGGGGGGGGGGGGGGGGGGGGGGGGGGAGGGAGGGGGGGAGGGAGGGAGGGAGGGAGGTAGGTAGGTAGATAGATAGATAGATAGATAGATAGATAGATAGATAGATAGATAGATAGATAGATAGATAGATAGATAGATAGATAGATAGATAGATAGATAGATAGATAGATAGATATTACAAATAAAATACCTATTAATTAATAACTATTGTTATATATATATAAACTTTAAAAATAATAAATATAATGGTTATTAAATTATTATTTTTATTGTTATTACAATAGTTTTTAAATAATGGGCATTATATTTGTATTCTATATATATATATATATATACAGACCAATAGAAAACAAAAACTCGTTATTTTAGTATTTGAGTCTTTTGCATGTCTTTGATGAAATTTGTGATTATCATAATAAAATTAGGTCCAAAGTTTAGAGATTTGTAATTACAATTACTAGCTATTAAAAATGGTTCATGATATAATTTTTAGCATAAATTTCTGTTAATTGTTTAATTAACAATTAAAATTTACATTTCACTGCTCTATATATGTAAATCACTACTTGTTATATAAACACAATGCAATAGCAAACACAATAATAGAAATATAAACATAGTAAATAAAGTATTAAACCTTTGGGAATCATTGTCTATAAAATAATGTTGCTTCAAACTTGGATCAGAAACCCAAAATTACATTACAAAAACCATATACCCTATAATAAAAAGCATTAATGATTTAATATTATATAATTTATATACTACACACACACCAACATAAACACAAACAAATTAATACCATTTTATCAAATAATTTTAAAAAATTTAAAATATTAAAAATTAAAATTAATAACTTACAATATTCTGCGATTATATGATTACATTTACATCACATTGAAGGCTTTCATATTCAAATTATCGGTGAATTTTTAATCCATTATGTTAGGGTTATAAGGCCAATAAAGATTTGTTGCTTTTATCACTCAGTATAAACTAGTAAACTGACCAAAAATTAAAAAAATAAAAATTCATCTACTTTTTAAAAAAAATCATAAAAAATTCAAATTTTATTTAATATCAATGTAAGATATATCATTAGAAAGATGGCACTAAGCAGCAATGAAGGCTGGGATTTTTGTTGATGTCATGCTTATAATCTTTACACAATTTAAAAAAGAAAACAAAATTTCAATCAATCAGCTGTGATGTGCAGATGGGAAGATACAAATATTCCAGCAGTCTTAAAGCATGCAAAAAATTATTTTAGGAGTAAGTGCTATGTGAGAAGAAATATTAAATAATATGGCTATATAGAGCAAGAAATTTTAAGCAGAATTGACAGTCCAAAAATAATTGATGAGTTTGCAAAAAATAAAGCAAGATAAAAAATTCATGTAAAAAATGTTTTTTTTTTTTTTTAATAAATACATTTTAATGTATTATGGTATGTAATTTTTGATTACTTTTCCTTTTTGTTAATAACTTAATGGGAGTTTTTTTTTATTTTTTATTTTTAACTTGAGTTTGAGGGCCCCAAAATTATAACACTCTTAAATTGTAAATGTATATATATTGACTTTTTTAAAAATAAAATAGTCATATTCTGTCTCTTGCATGTCCTAGATAATTATGACTACTTTATACTACTCTTAAATTATAAATGTTTGAAATAGAGACACTCTTCACATACCTGGAGCCTAATTGTAAATATAGGGGATTTGAACTTATCATATTTTCAATGGTATGGATGGCTGAAAAGTTGGAGGTTGGAGTAGATTGGAGTCTGACCATTAAAATATAAAGATTTGCTATCTTAATATAAAGTGAGCACTGATTATGTATATATATATATGGGGGGGATATAAAGTGAGCACTGATTATGTATATATATATATGGGGGGGATGATATATATATATATATTGGTGATTATTTATCTTTTCTACATGTATGTGGTCATGTGTATCAGTGGTATGAGATAGTGTGGATATTTGAAGAGTGCTTAAAAGTCTGAGTTCAAATCCCCTATGTTTATCTTAAATTATAAATAGTTTTTTAGATTAAGAAATATTAGTTATCTTTTTAAAAATCTAGAGGGAATATTATTTTAAAACTCTTGCTTGTTTTTCACCTGTTAATTTATTAGTCAAATACTTTATCAATCTTTATTTTATTCCAAAAGTCTTTTCAAAGTATTCCTGTAAATACCTTTCAGATTTAACAACAAATAATGAAAGCCATTAAGATTATAAAGACTGAATTAAATTAGTTTAACTTTGCCATTAATCTTTTTAGATTTTTATTTGAATTAATAATTTGCAATTTTGTTAGCCTTTAATTTCTAAAAGTAGAAAAATCGTTCAATAGATGGTTGTAGAAGCACAATTTTTAAGTTAATGTGAACGATTGTAAAAAAAAAATTTAAGTTAATGTCAAACAGTATTTAATCCCAGAAAAAATGTTCATGTCTAAGTATATGTGAATTAATAAAGATGAAATTGGAAATGTATATTGTTTATTAATAATTTGGAAATATATATCACGAGATTGTTATGTAAATACTATCACACACAACATTCAAATGTCTGAAGTACATGGTTAAATGATAGAACCCTTCTCAAATAAAACCAAAATTATTATAAAAGTATTTAAAGATTCGTGAAAAACTTACAATGTATAAGTTTTAAAGTATGCGAGAAAAAAAAGTGTGTTATTAATTTCCTTTTTATTTTCTGCTTTAAAATATTAATAATCTTGTGAAATATAACAGGGCAGTGGCAATGAGTAGTTATTAAGAATTTAAAGACTTTGATTATTTAGTAAAACAATGTACTGTAGTCAGTTAATTAGAATTGTTATGTTCAATCTGACACTTAAATAACCAATAATGTCATCTTTATAAATAGTTAAAACTTTGAAACAATAAAAAGCAGGTATATGTTTGACTACATATACATATATAATAATAATAATAATAATAATAAAAAGCCAAATCATTATTTATTCTGAAATTGAGTAAAAAAACTAGAATTTTAATTTTGTTAAATAAAATTACTCATTTTAATTATAAATACAAATTTGAATGTTTTTTTTTAAATGTAAATTCAAATTTGAACTTTAATTAAATATTAATTTGATTTAGTTTAAAAATATGGATAAAAGAATTTGTTTTCAAAAGAAAAAAAAATAGATTTAACTTTGAAAGTGTATGTTTTTAATTTTTGAGTTCAATTATATTATTTTTTACATACATTATTAAATGCTCTAAAAAAAACGACATGAAAACGACTATAGAAAGGTATAACCATATATCAAGCATTGGTGGTCAAGAGGTCAGCGACAGCTGCTTTACAAGAAGTTGTCCCGTGTTAACGGGTTCGCCCTGGCTGATGCTATGACACATGAGAAAAAAAAAAGATATAACCATATGGATATATTCTAACTTATTAGCAGTGAGTTAACATTCGGCGAATTCTCGCTAGAATCATAATGCAAAATTAACTTATAAATATAAAAGTTTGTATGGCAGATTGATACTTTATAATATTAAGTAACAGTATTTTTAAAATGATAGTTTAAAATGAACTTGAACATTATTTTTGGGGAGAAAACTGAGAAAAAATGTATTAATTGATTATGTTTACTTTATGGTTACTCAAATATTTCAGAAAAAGAAAAAGCATTAAAAAAGCATGAAAAAACTAAACAACAAATTAAAGCATATAATATATGTTTACATATTTACATTTTTATTTGTAAGAAGAAAAAAAACAATATTTATAAATTTATTTTTATTTTCTGTCGTTCAAGCTCCTTACTTTTTTTTTTTGTAGTAACAAATACTTAACTCGTTCTTGAAATGGCAAGGATGGAGCCTAATAAAACAGTAAAAATACTATAAGATACAATTTTTACTTATAAATATGAACAAAAAATAAATTATAGAACTTTAAAGTTGTTTTTTTTTTTTTTTTAAATAGTAATGTTTATATGCATAAATGTAATGTTTAATTAGAAGAAATTTGAACTCAGACTTTCAAGCTCCTTTAGTCGTCCACTCCACCTTATATAATTGAGACACATGACCACATACATGTGAAAAAGATAAATAATCTTCAATATACGTATTTCATGCGGAATCAGCAATCATCGGTTGGTCCGGAACATCATATCTCACATACATATATAATAATTACTAGAATTATATTAAAATAGCAGATCTTCAAACTTTAATGAATAGGCATCAATTTTCTCCACTCTCCAGCCATCCATATCAATAAAAGTCTGATGATGATTGAAGCTTGGCCATTAAAGTTTGAATATTTGCTATTTTAATATAAACTGAGCATTGATTATATATATATATATATATGAGAGATGATGATTCGCACTAACTGATGAATGCTAGTTTAGCATAAAATACGTATATTGGAGATCATTTAGCTTTTTCGCATGTATGTGTCATGTGTATAGATTTATAAGATGGAGTGGACAACTAAAGAGAGCTTGCAAATCTGGGTTAAAATCCCTCTAATTACATCTAGCTTAAAATATAAATATTATACATGTATTTAATTAATTAATAAATGTAATGTTTGTATTCTTAAATCTTATAATTATTTTATATACATATTAGAAGAATCTCATGGTGTAGTGGTTAGTACATTTATCTGCCATGATTGCCACATTGATTAATGTCATGAGCTGGATGAATTTTGAAATTTTTTTAAAATCACAAGTAAGCTTAAATTTGTTTTCAGATAACTATCCATCCTATAGCTAATATAGTTAGTCATCCAGTATTAATTGATAAATTGGAAAATAGTTATTGCTAAATAGGGGGTAAAGATCCCATGTTAATCCAGGTTGGTTAGATGCTTGTCGATGCGTTGATTATTACACAGACTATACGATTGTAATATGATACCACCCTTACCAGTTGTAGAAAAGATGTTGCAGTTCTACGTTTACTTTCGTATATGTATTGATGTACGTTAAGCGTCATAAACATTTTTTTTTTTTTTGTTAATTTAAATATTATTATGTTGTATCGTATTCTCTTGCTGAATGCTAGAAATTAAATATTTATTAAATCAAAATTGAAATAATTTCATTAATCAAAGCGGAAATAAAGTTTTTTTTTTTTTTTTTCTAAAATAAAACTTTAGGGTTTTCAATTAATCAATTAAAAAACAAAACATTTTAAATCAATAATAACTACATTATGAAGCTAATCTTGTCGGTTGCGTATTAATAAGATATGAAGCTTGTTAATCGAACAACCTTTGGCATGCGTTTGTCTCCAATCTTTCTGAACAATGAAAAATTTTCTTCATCGTTCAAGCATAACGAAATGAGTAATGTAAGCAGTTTGTTCCGCTAAGCACTATAATTAAAGAAAAAATATTTATAAATAATTTACAGTGTGGAAATAATGTATAATAGTTGCGTTTAATTACATGCATCTATTTAAATGTAAAACGATAATAAAATAAATATATTAAGAGGTACGAGCTTATTGCTTAAAATATATTTTACAAATACAATATAATTTTAAAGTTTTGTAACCTGAGTTAATCAAAAAGTATTTTTCTCTTATATGCATGCATTGCTTTAATGAAAAACAGAGATTGTTCTATTTATAAAATCATTTCCATATATCTATTTTCAAATTATGATAATTTACTATCATAAATCTCGGTTGAATTATTTTAATAACGAACGAGGTGACAAAATAATAATGAATAAATTTATATACATATTCCCATACAACCAGTCATACTGATAATTTACTATTAAATAGAAGAAAAAAAAGCGTGCAATTTTTTTTTTTGAAGCCTTAAAAAACGATCTGAGATTATTTCTTTTATTTACTTCTATATACTTATTTCAAATATATATCATACATCACTTAAATTTCAGTGCAATAATTATAAAATAAATTTTATTATTTAAACATGGATGTAGAGATGAATAAAATGCTTACTAACACATATTACCAGGTGAATGGCTTTTCTAGCTTTCACTTTTGAAGAAATGAATAAAATGCTGACCAACACACTTTATCGGGTGCAATGGATTCTGTAACTTTCACTTTTGAAAGAATAGCATGCTCTTGTTTATTAGAAATCTTATACTTCCAAATTTAGATATGAGATCTGTGTGTGTGTGGGAGTGTCATGATAAATATGTAAATATTACTGCATATTTTGATTTGTTTTTATTTATTCTAAAAACAGACATGGAATAATAAATAGTGCATTCACTTACTGAAGGCTGTAAAATCATCTTTCTCTGCAGCAATTGAATTTAAAACCCTGGACATTAAAAGTAGACAAATTAGCCTCAAATTGACATTCAGTGTTGTAAATATATTTTTCATATGCCAAAAGAGACATAGAAAAAAGAAAAAATAAGAAGGCTAATGCAATTGCAAAGGATCCATATAAAATCAATAAAAAAAAATTAATGTATTCCATTGTCAAATAAATGTCGCATTTACAAATTAAGCCTCAATTTACATAATAAATTACATTTGTATATAGGCATAATTTTCAACTGCTAAATTAACATAGCACTATGATCTGGAAGTTGTTTGCCAAAAGCATGTTTAGTGCATTATAAAAGTCTTGAAGTTCAACTTTTATCTTTTTGTAGTAGTGATTACAATGAGTTAATAAAAATTATATATGCTAAAGTTTAAAAAAAATCCACAACAATTGTATAAATTAGAAGAAAAAAAATATATTTAACTTTATATGGGGCAATAATGAGAATGTAAAATAAAATAAAAGTTGATTGAAGCAACAGAAATTAATGAGAATATTTTATTAAAAAGTCAGAAGGTTTTATATAATTCAAAAACTTGATTAATATGTTATTCTAATGATGTACGGGAACAAAATTGAACAACAAAATTTATTTGAAAAGTTTGTTACTATATTTTAATGTTAAAACTAAAAACATTTGGTGAGCAAAATAAAAATGTAGTTAATAAAATGCATAAGTGAAGACAAGCAGGAATAAGAGAAATTAAAAACTCAGTATTAATAATTGATATATTTATCTTTAAAATATATCACAAAATTTAAACATAACTTATATTATTTTGACATACTAATTAATTTTCAAAATGACTCCGATTTGAATAAATTTTATAAAAAGATATCAGATATTTTATTAAAACAAACGATGGAACAACAAAAATTTAAAAATGAAGCAGTTATTAATGCCCCCCCCCCCCCCCCTGGCCAGTGCACTAAGAATAATAAAATATTGAAAATGAAATACATATGTGAGAAAACAAGCAGGTGTTACTGACATCATTGAAAAATTAAGAGATTGAAGTGGAGTTGAGTTAGATATATTTCTATAAGAGATGATAATAGATGAACTGTTGAAATCTTAAATTGCATACCAAGAGAATGCAAATAACCAAGAAAAAGACCACATGGAGTTTGATAAATAAAAATAGGAAGTGGTCTGGAGAGATGTGGAGAAGAAAGACTAGAGATTGAAGAAGATGGACTAAATATGATGAGATCTTGATCCTGCAGTGAATTGATAATGGTCAAAATGATGATAATAATGATATATATATATAATAAAAATAATAACGTATATTGTACCAGTCAAAAATGTATATCCATCCAACAAGATTTAGAATCTGAGCAAAAGTACTCAAAATCCAATCATGCCTGAGATACAGAGGTCAGGAGCAATCATGAATTCTAACCTGTTTGGCCATTCCCCAAATCTATAACACTACAAACAACAATTACAGTGATACCACATAAATTCATTCTATCCTGGCCTGGTGCTATAATGTTTTACAGGAGAACTCAATTTGGTGATGACAATGATGAGATATTGAGTGAACCCAAGATATAAGTTAAATACATACATAAATATAAATATTATTAAGGAGATTCGAACAACTGGATTAAGTTTAAAAATATAAATATTTATTTTGACAAAATTCAAGATGGTTTTATATATACATATTCAACTTCACGCATTTAAAACTTTATTTTTGGTTACAAATATTTGATGTTCTTGTATACAATTGTTTTATTTAGACAGATATGAATTTAGTGTGGCATTTAAATACATAACATATATTTAAAAATCAGATTTTATGTAATATTACAAAAATAGATTTATCAGGGTGGTTGGTGGACTTTTATACATTTAAAAAAAAACATATGAAGATATGGCAATAGAGTTTTTCTATTTATACAAATTCATAGAATGCCCTTGGTATTTGATACATAACTTTATTTTCATTTATGGAATTTATTTACAACAAATAAGTAAGGATATATTCTGATCAAAATATACTAAAAACATTTATTTATTAAATATTTTTGACATTTAACTATCAAATATTGCAAAACTCTATCAATATAGGGAATGGCTTATTTCAATAAAGGGGAGGGCAGTTTCATGAGAGGTTGGATCTAAACTCCAATGAAAAATTACCAAGAGAAAACATTTCATTATCACATATCATTATGATTTATTTTGTTAAACAGGCTAAAAAACTAACTATAAGAAATTGTGGTGCTAGCATAATAGCCGAATATTTGTGAATCCATTTTTTAGGTGCTTTATCATATTACAGAAGAAAACAGTCTAGCCAATTTGCCATCCCACATTTTGTGGAATCAGTTGACAAAAAGTCCTCAGACGAAGTTGCAATGGGCCGAACTTTGCTGGAATTATGCCATGCATTGCTCTCTTATGTGAGTATATATATATATATATATATATATATATATATATATATATATATATATATATATATATATATGGTCCAGGAGCATTCATCATTCTGTTTACAACCTGAAATGAAGAGGAGATAACTTGGGCATTCTGATGCATGTTTCTAGATAAAGCTTATTAACATGAAGAGTGACCTATGCTAACAACGCTTTTATAAGAATATGAAATCATTGAGTCTAAATATTAACATTGTACCAGTCGAAAAACACACATTGATCCAACAAACCCCTGAATACAGGTAAAGTACCTCGAGTCGACCACATACAAGATATATAAATCAGGTACATCATGAATTCTGCCCTATTTACCTATATCCCCAGGTCAAAGATCTAATCAATAGCCTTTCTCGACGATATGATTGAATTCCTTTACTTTCACTGTGCCGGCAGCTGGGTCTTAAAGCGCGAGATTCAATTTTTATTATATTTAAATCAGAACTTGGGTGATTGATTAATAGATATATTTAAAAATCAAAAATTATTTAAAATAAAAGTAAATAAAATGATTCAAGGAACACTGGAAGTTTGGTTTTAGTTATATACATATATTTAAAAATCATTAGGTATTCTACATTAATCTTTAACTCAAGCTCTAAAAACAAAAAAAAAAAATACAATCTTTAAATTAACTTTATAATTATATGAGTTCATGATGACTTTATTTATATTAGTGGTTAACGTTGACATTATTCAGTTTGTATAATTTATTTTGTGAAGTTTATACACCTTTACTTTTGTTTACATTTATTCTCCTTTTAAAATAACAAAAATGATTTTATCATTAAATGATCATGGATTTTAAAATTACCCGTGCGATTTAGTACAAGCTTCTAATACAGCAGTAGGTCTAAACATCTGCCTTACTGAGGTATATAAAGAATAACTGTTTCATTGCTTTTTCTTACAAAAACTATTTTTAAAAAAAAAAAAAACATTCTATTTAAAAATGGGTATCAAGGAAATAATTACAATAAGATTTAATAAAACATTTTCTATTGAAAAGACATTAATTAAATAAATGATTATAATAAGACTAATTTGAAGTCTTACTCCATTAACATATAAAAGAAAAAAATGATTTTATTTCTCTTTATAAAAATAATAATTGAGATTTCAAATAACTAATGTTTGATGACATTAGTCGACCTTGCTGGAATAGCTTATAACTAACTTTACAATGATTAAAACTATAAGCTGTTATAACAAAAAAATAGATCAGTTAATTATCAAGCAAACAAGCCACTTTAGTTGGACTTATAACTAAAATCAAACCTATAAGAACTATAATGTGAATTAGCCAAAACCAAACGATTTTAACTAATTACAAAAACTAATAAAAGAGTTGATTACTCACATAGAAGATCTTTCAGTAGAATCATTTCCCTATGGCTTATGTATTAGATAGGCAAGAGAAAAACAAAACAATGTTGTGTTAATAAATATCCGAATGCAAATGAAATAAGAAAACATACAAGCCGGATTATGGACACGTATGCCTATTCCTATGAAGAATAAAAAGGAAAATCGATACATCCACATTTTGTGTCCATATACCGATAGGAGATAGGATTTACAGAGAGTCAACATGCTTACCTCTACAGGTACCATGCAGGCTAACCTACTCTATCTCAGACACACTATCTGATTCACAGAGTATGCAAAAATGGAAGCTGACTCCGAATCACCAAATCAATGACCATTTTAGGTCTGTCCACGATACTTCAAGCATTCTTTATTAACCTGAGATATTATAATCATTAAATATGAACAAACTATAATTAAATAGCCTTAAATGATCTAATACTGCATTGAGACCAACCTGCATAAAAACTATGTAAATATTTAACCTACAAAAAAACATACATATAGAAATAAGGAAATTTATTTCTCGAATAAATTCCCCATTCTCTCTTTTCCTAATTTAAAAAAAAAGGCATGATAATTAACTGACACTATTCAACGGCGCTGTTACAAGGTCAAAATTGATAGCACATTACTTTTTGTTTTAACTTGCAGAAATATAAAATAATAGAATCCCATTCTGGGAAATCTATAATAAAAACTGTTTAAAGAAATTACGGCATGTTTACTTTGAAATATATATATATCGACATAACTTCACTTGCGAAATAAAAATAGATCAAAATTATTTTATTTTAAAATTAAATCATTCTTTCTAAAACTCCTTCTAGTAAAACATAATTTACTCTCTTAGCAAATTACTCTGAGTCCCCGTGAAGGAAGTTTGTCAAAATAAAAACAATCAATGCATGAGATCTCATGCTAAAATTACTATAAAACAAATAAATAAATTCATATTTAAATAATTACATATATTAAAAATTGAAAATTATAGTGAGCTTGAGTTAATGAAATATTATAATTTAAAAGAAAAGGGTTAAAGAATCAGTTAAAAGCTTTATGAAATTACATTTATACTCTTACGATAATAGTTGTTTTTTTTTTAACTTCTTG
Organism: Epiperipatus broadwayi; assembly: GCA_028023455.1. Lineage (NCBI taxonomy): Eukaryota > Metazoa > Onychophora > Udeonychophora > Euonychophora > Peripatidae > Epiperipatus > Epiperipatus broadwayi. Next base: position 2,794,483 of record JAQFVV010006360.1, on the reverse strand, counting down.
ATGAAAGTATAAATTTTCAGTTCTTCAGCATTTTACTTTGGGGTTCCCTGGGATGAATTCTGCAGGTGTACATTGGTGGAAGATGGCTTCTTTGAAGGCAGGTTTGGACAGCAGCATAACGGAAGATTTCAGGTCTCAGGAAGGAAAGGGCAGTGATCTACCCTTTTACTACTCGATCATCATAGCATGGAGAATTCTACAACTTTCTTTCTGTCTGTTCTCTGTCTGGTCTTTTTTTTTAAAAAAAGGATCACTATTTATAACTTCTTAATCATATACCACTTCCCTGCTGCCTCAGGTGATTTGCATTTTTAGAAACAATAGAAATCATTCTTTTATTCTAATTTTTGAAAGTTTGTACTTCGATAAGGAACAATATATTTCAATATAATTTTATATTAGTTTTTAATTACAGATAACGATGTAGAATAATTAATTAATAGATATTCCACAGTAAAATGGATTTTTGGTAATTTCTAAGTGTTTTTAATTTAAATATTTATTTTAAACTTCTTATCGAGGTACAAATCTTTCAGAAAAGACCATCTTGGATTCTTAAACTGAAAAAATAAAATATTTTAAACATATATATCAAATATATATATAAAAATTCAAAGTTAATTTTTTGAATTTTTTTTTCTTTTAATAATAAAAATGGAATAACAGTGTTAGTACAATTATATGTATATATGATCCAAAATAAATTTTAGGATTTATTCAGGATAGCTAAAAAAATGTTAAAAATATTTTTTTTTAGAATAATAAAAAAAGCAAATGTTAGTAAAACAAATGATTAGGTGGGTCAGACCGTGAAACGTTAAATCTGAATCAGATTTACCATTTCAACATAAAGCCTTAAATGGTTTAACAAGTATGTAATGATATGTTAAAATAATGACCCATGTAATATAAAGTCATTTATAAAAAGTTTAAATGATAATTAATGAAGTGTGCATTGCTTTTTCTTATTGAATCACTATTTTGTTGAACATATATAAAAAAACTAAAATTCATAAAATAGCAAAATAGGATAAGGATGTCAGCCTTTTGGCATTGATGATCAATAAGAAATCAATAAGTTAATGGATGCTAATATCCACCCCAGATGCAAAAGTTTTTATACATTTTGTATAAACATATGATAAAATATTTTTTTTAAAAAGCATATATATATATATTTAAAATACAAACTCAATCTTATGAGCTATTTAGAAATAACTAACAAGAACTCATTAACCCCCCCCCCCTCTTTTCTATTCTACAATGGGACATAGAAGTTTGTAAGATTGGGTTTGATTAGCATTTACAAATATAATTAAATGAAAAATATAAAAATATCATTTAAAATAAATTATAACCGCACTAAATTATAAAAAAAGTAAGAAGCGTGAGTTGGATGAAATATTTCATAGTAGTATTAATTTAAATAATAGAGAATTGGTACAAAGAAAAGAACATACTTGCTGATTAATGTGTTTTGAAAAAAATATATACAAAAAACATTAATTTTAAAGAGTTAGTATTCAGGTAATACAATTGTAATTACTTTAGACTTGTTACCTCAGGATAAAGTATTGACGAATCGTCTGTGGCAGGCAGACTTCCTTGATTTAAAACATGTCTCTTGGCCTTGGCAGTTCTTTGATGACACAGGCACTCTTGATTGGAAGGAACTACATCTCAGCACAGTGAAGAGTTGGGCTGTAGATGGAGGGGAAGGAGGCTTAGATCGCTCTACCCAAAAACTATTTTTGGAAATCAAAAAGAATGTGAAGTCAGTTAGAAACTATTGACCAAATTCTGACACAATAGATTTTTGGCCTATTTATACCAGTTTTCAGTTATTCAAAAAATGTTTTTAATTAAGCTTCTTAACTCTAATTGAATCTTTAATTTACAGGAATATTTTCTTTTTTGTTATTGGAGATGCAATTGCAAGATAACTGTCCAAAAATAAATTAAAATCAATTTTTAGATTGGAAATAGATTTGATAAAAATGTTAACTGCTAACTTAAAATCAATTAGCTTTGTTTTAAATTTTACTTTCATTAACTTTAATTTAAAAATTCCTTTTAAAATCATGAAACAAACTAATGTTCCCACCCCTTTAATTACTCTTGGACAGTCAGCGATTGCATCTTCCATCTTGAATTTTTATGTAGTTTTATAATGAAAAATAATTACAAAATAAATAAGATATAATTAAAGGAAAAGAAATACAAAATTATTTACAATATTTGTTTGTGCTTTTATATATTGTAAGTTTTTCATGAGTCTTTAAATAGTTTCATAATAATTTTTGTTTTATTTGAAAAAGGTTCTATCATTTAACCATGTACTTCAGACATTTGAATGTTGTATGTGATAGTACTTACATAACAATCTTGTGATATATATTTCCAAATTATTAATAAACAATATACATTTCCAATTTCATCTTTATTAATTCACATATACTTAGATATGAATATTTTTTCTGGGATTAAATACTGTTTGACATTAACTTAAAATTGTGCTTCTACAACCATCTATTGAACGATTTTCTATTTTTAGAAATTAAAGACTAACAAAATTGCAAATTATTAATTTAAATAAAAATCTGAAAAGATTAGTGGCAAAGTTAAACTAATTTAATTCAGCCTTTATAAGCTTAATGGTTTTCAATATTTATTGTTAAATCTGAAAGGTACTTGCAGAAATACTTTGAAAAGACTTTTGGAATAAAATAAAGATTGATATTTTTCATAGTTAATTAATTATTGTATAATAATTATTAAAAAAAGGGTAGATGATTACATTTTATTTTATAAGTTTATATTTTATTTTTAAAAGTTAATAAATTTTAGTGTTGCAAAAAAAAATATGACTGTTACAAACACTATAAAATTGGGATATTAATCTTATAGCATCATTACCTATCATTACTGTCACTATATTTAAAATATTATAAAACAATTTCTATATTTTAAAGTAAAATTTGATGGATTTATCAAAAATTAATATTTAATATTTATTGATTTTCTGGACTTGCTCACTTAGATTGTCTTTGGCTAACTGTTGAATAAGTGTATTTTCAACATTTTTATAATTGATAATTATTTTTTTGTTAGAATGCTTTTATTTGTACATGTATATTCCTAACAAATAAAATCCAGTTTACTGAATTGTAATATATAATAATGATTTGAAGCTAAAAACAAATATTGTACAATTATAAAATATGTCACCAGAGACAACACTTAATAAATATAAAATATATAATTAACTTTGTTTTTTAAATAATTTAAATTTACATCAGAGGAAAAAAATTGCATTACTTTCATTAAAACTAAAAGTCTAGCTTTTGTTTTGTTTTTGGGGTTTTTTTTCTTTTCTTTTCTTTTCTTAAATAATTTTCTGATTCCCACAATTTTTACATTATTTGTTATGTTAACTATTAATTTTTACAAAAAATCTGTTATAAATAGTTATATTGGACAAAAATATTATTCAAACTGAAAGAAAAACATATATGAAAACTAAATTTTGAGCTTCTCATTAAATAAAATGCTTGGCTATCTACTTATGTTTTATGAAATATGATATCTATACTTCTTTGACCATTAGAAATTTTTAATTTTATATTTAGGCACTAAATAGAGAATTTGCTTTGATTTATTGAAAAATAAATACTTTTTTTATTTATAAATACATAATAATAATAAAACGAAGAAGGAGGAGGAGGAAAAAAAGAAGAAGAATAAAAACAATGTAGTTTTTAATTATTCCTTCATTTTGAAAACTTGTTCATTGTGAATTAAAGTTAAGAACTTTCTGTTTGTAAATATGATGTATGATTTTGATGAGAAACTATTTTTGTGATTAAAAACTAACTTCATTTGTATCTATTGTAATAGTAAAAATTTAAGACATATAATGAAGAAAAGGAAAGAGAAAATTGTTAATTATATGCATGCAAATCTTATGTGTAGTTCTTTTATTTAAAAAAAAAACAGGTGGCATATTTAAAATATTTCAAATTTGTCTTACTTAATAAAATAAATTGTCTTTTTCTCATGGTAAATTTGATGTCAAATTAAGATATTTTATTTAAAATTAAATAAAATGTATTTTATAATTAATTCTAAAGCACTAATTGACTTGGAGTTCAGATGAAAAAATATAAATAATAAACATAAACTAATTAATTGCACTGAATCAGCTTTTGACAAAATACTATCAGAATCACAGTGATGATTAAAGTTACACATTATAGATAAACTTATATAATCGATATGGTATAATATGTAAATGAGGCATAATATGCAAATAAGGCAATTAGATATTCCATTTTTGGACAATAGAACATGTGAATCCTTTTTGTTGATGAAATGTGGATTCTTTGCAAATGCTCAAGCCTCTTTGTACTTTCTATTTTTATTGTCTCTTTCCAAATATACTGTTCTAACACTTTTGGAGAAAATGTGTGATGCTTAGTGCATTCATGATCTAGAAAGATTGATCTCTATTAAGTCTTTTGTTTATCTCTATTATACAAATATGCATGTTGTGCAATTCTCATGGATCTATTTGCATGAGATTCCTCATAATAAACAATGCTGTAAAAAAGGTTACTTTACTGACCACCAGATGTGCATGATCTACAGGCAATTTATCTTTAGTATTGTTCAACAAATTATGAAGAGACGTTAATTACCTGAAAAGTGGAATATCAAATTGCTTTATTTGCATATTGTACCTCATTTACATATTATATCATATCAATTATATAAGATTACCTGTATTGCTTAACTTTATTCAGCACTATGATTCTGGTAGGGTTTTACTGAAAACTGGCTCACTGCAATTAATTAGTTTGTTTATTATTTATACCTTTTCATCAGAACTCTAAGTCAAAGATTTGCTTTAGAATTATATATTTTCATAAGAAGAGTCAATAATAATTAATTGGAAAATTATCTCAATGTCAAACAAATATGTGTTTTGCATAATTAAGTTATGCATGATGAATATTTCCTATATAAGTAACTAGAGAAATTTGAATTTAGGATTTTTACTCTATATTCATCCTCCATTCTATCTCAAACAACTGATACAAATGACATATACATGTGAAAATGATAATTTCAATATACTTATTTCATGCAGAACCATCACTTATCAGTTTTCCCATGCATATATGCAGTCAATGTTATGTTTATATTAACACAGCAATTTCTTAAACTTTGATGGACAGGCTTCTGTCTTCTCACTCCTCTAACTATTCAACATCCATTTTACTAAATAACCAATGTAAATAAACATTTATTTTTAATGCTGTTTCTAATTGTAATAAATTTAATCAGCCGTTTAAGCTATTGTGTGCTTTGGTGTATTTACATTGTAGTCATATCTATGTATACATTTTGTCAATCTAACCCCTCGTATTATTGGACCATTACATATTTATATATTAACCATAGAAGAAAATTCTAAACATATAGATGTAATCTACTTTCTAGGCAATATGTAATTAAAATATTTAATATGTGTACTAAATGTTTCCTATATAAGTAACCAGAGGAATTTGAATTTAGGATTTGCACTCTATATTCATCCTGTAATCCATCTCAAGCAACTGATACACATAGCAACATGCTTGTGAAAAAAATAGATGATATCCAATATACTTATTTTATACAAAATTAGCATTCATTAGTTGGGCCAGATCATAATCTCCCACACATATGTACAATTCCTTAAACTTTTATGGGAAGATTTCAGTCTTCTTAATCTTCCAAATATTCATCCATCCATTTTATTGAATAATCAGCATTGAATGCACAATGCACTTTGGCAGATTTGATATTGTAATCATATCCATGTATACATTATGTCAATCTGACCCCTTAAATTATCAGACCATTACATATTCATATATTAACAGTAGAGAGATGGCTGAACCTATAGATGTAATTTATTTCCAGGGCAATATGTAAATAACCTATTCATTCATTGTACTGAATGTTTTGTATATAAGTAACTAGAGAATTTGAACTTAGGATTTTCAGTCTTTATCAGTATTCCATTCCATCTCAAATAACTGACACATATAATCACATAAATGTAAACAAAGATAGATGATTCCCATTATACTTATTCTTTGTAGAACCAGCACTCATCAGTTGGGACAGATCATAATCTTCCACACTCATATTTAACAAGAGCTCAGTTTATATTAAGATAGCTATTCCTTAAACTTTAATGGATATACTTCAATTCTCTAACATCAACTATTTATCTGCCTGTCCATCTACTGTTAATATATGAATACCTAACGGTCTGATAATATGAGGAGTTAGAGAGATATAATGTATTTGTGGGTGTCAATACAATGACAAATCCATCAAAGGCACTGAGTTTTCCATCATTTGATTTCAAAGAAATAGATGGTTGAATAGTTGGAGAGGTGATAAGATTGAAGCCTGCCCATTAAAGCTTAAGGAATTGTCATATTATTATAAATCAAGCAATGATTGTATTTATGTGTGAAAGATTATAGTCTGGTCCAACTGATGAGTGTGCTTGTACTGCATAAAGTGCACATATTAGGGATCATTATAGGCAGTTATATGTGTCAGAGAATTGAGATAAAGTAAAGAATGAATATAGATTAAAAACCCTAAGTTCAAATCTTTCATGTAATATATATTGTAACTGTTGGTTTTCACCAAAGTTTTCTACATTTGAAACTTATATTGCTATCAGTAGTTTTACTAAAAAAATTTCCTCATGTAACATGTTAATTTTCTGATAAAAATGTTTTGATAATAGTAGTATTAAGTAAACATTAACGTTTGTATAAACTTTAACAATGATTTAATATATAATGCAATCTCAGTCATGAATGCTCAAAATGAAAGTAGCTTATTCATTAATATAAAAGTAAAAGGAATATAAAGTGTTTTAAGTAGACAAAATGAATATGTAATGATTTTTTGAGTATATTTAAGGGGTAGTTTTTAATGAGTAAAATAAATAAGGGAAGGGATAAATATTTTACAGGTTTGATAGAATCATTGTGTAGTAAAAAAAAACAAAAATTAATTGTGAAAAAAATGGATCTGTTTGGGAAGTAAGGGTTAGTAAATATCAATAAAAAGAAATTTGTATGTTAGATTAAGGGTTAAGAAAAAAGTTGGAATTGAACAAGCAGAATCACATGTGTGAGAGAGTGCATGTTGTGAATGTATGAAAAATTTTAATTATAAAAATAACCCACTTCATAGGACCTGTAAGATATCATTGGAGATCCTGTGGAGAGAATAATAATTTTATCTAAATTTTAAATCTATAGCAAAAGGTTCTCATTCAAAATCTTGAGTTCAAAATTAGTATTCTATGTATTTTTTTATCATTATTATTTTTTTCTATTAGCTTTCTCAAGCAGTTTTTATTCTGAGTGGGAAAACATTCCATAAGAATCATGTTATGTCTGTCTGAATGTAGACACTTAATTTTAAAACAATAGGGAAAAGCCAATTGAAATTAGGATATAAAGATTTAAGTGACAGAAGACAGGAACCAGAGATTGATGGACAGGTCAAGTAATATAACTCAGACATTTTTAGAAAGGTTCTTCTTCTGTTTCATTTTCTCTTGGGTGTGCCTGTATAAGTGTCTACAATCTCCAATCTAAATAATATAAAAGTATTATTGTCTGTACTGGCTCCAATCTCTGATCCAAAATATTGAATCAAATGGTATATTATTATTAAACATAATGCCTACTTAAACTCTTTATATCAGGTATGTGTTCTTTCTTCCTAAACTTTAATCACCATCGTGATTCTCAAAATGACCAACATTGTTATAATGGATTGGAAAATAGTACAGTGTTTGCTGAAGACTAAAAGTTACATTACAAAAAAAATGTAAATCATAAATTGTATTAGCATTTCCTTCAAACAATTAATTATGATGTTTGATAAATATGACTGTTGGTGTTCTAAAATAAAATAAAAAAAGGAAAACATATTCAAGAAAAGAGCAGAATAGAAATTGTAATATAAAATGTTGATGTTAAATCCCACCTGAAATATTATTTCTATCACTAGTGCTATACAAAACAAAAGTTATTAATAAAATAAATATTGAAGATGTAATTGAAATTTAGAAGATTATACCAAAAGAAGAAATTGTAAAAAAAGGAAAAATTCTCCATTGTTATGTTTCTAAATTGTGATAAAATTTGTTTAAATTACATGAAAATATGAAATGAAATCCTAGCTGAAGGAATAGCAAAGGTCCAAAGGGAATAAAATGGATGATTTGAAAATTCCCACCTCATTTGAATAAGTGGTATAATATAATGGGATAATGAGGATCTCTTACATGAAACACTTTAGATTAGTAACTGTGTGTTTTCTGAATTGAATACTACATCAGAACCCAATGGAATATTTCATATACTTAAGTTAAATAACTTACCATGGATTCACTTATTGGATTTAAGATATGCACCTGAAATTATTTGCAGAATTACTGTATCAACAAGAATCAGTATGGAATTCAGGAGGACTATGTTATAGAGACTATAAGTATAATTTTTATTATTAAGAATTACTTGCTTTGTAATCTATTTAGTTAATGCATTATGACACTGGTTGTTAAGCTTATGTGTTAAAAGTTAGTAAATATTCAGATTGTTTAGATTTAAAATTAGCATGGTAGCCCAAAATATACCTTCATTTATAGTATGAATATGTTGCTTTTTTTTAGTGATATTGAGAAAGGTGCATGCGAGTGTATAGTGTAAAATGTGTTTATTGGAATGGGTTATTACTTTAAATTTTGATTATAACAAAGTTGGTATGTCTTTCTATTTTAATGTACATGGTTGAGGTATTGACATGACCGTGTCCCAGTTTGGAGAAGTAGAAATTATTATGTGAATAATGCTCATTTCTTAATTTCTTTTTACTGTTAACAATACAAAGTTATTTTTCATATCACCATATTTGGACTTAGTAAAATTATTGGTATATGCATTGATGCAACAATCATGTGCATAAGTTAAAAACTGATCTCTGATATTATGGGAGTTGGCAAGTGGCCTTGGCATGTTCAAGAGTGGTTAAGTTCTCACCATATTCATATGAATGACAAGGAATAGTTTTCTCATCAAATAGTTGGTTAGAATTTTTTTTCTTTATAATGAGCTAGAGGATGAATTTCTCACTCCATAGTCATGTAACATGGTTTCTATATTTAGTAGTAATGCATTGTGCAAGCCCATTCTTATATATAAATAGTGACTAAGTCCTAGCATATCCCAGCCCTGAGTGAAAGGATGCTCTCTTATTCTTTGGGTCATTGCCAATACTACTTTATTGATTTGTATATTCTCTTCCTTATGAGTGTTTGTTTATTAAATGGAAGAATTATGAGATAATGTTTATACTAATGATAAGATCATAAGATTGATTTAAGAATTTGTTATTTACTTGTAATGCATAAGAGTTAAAATGGGACTTGGTGTAATGATGTATAACATTTGGCTTTGCTTTATACAGCTTGCTTAAAAACCAATAATAATTTTACATTTATTTATTTTTAAATAGAAATAACACAATACCTTAATTATTTCATATTAAGTACTGTACATCTATTTCCAGCTGACAGCCAAAGCATATTTTCACTGGACTGGTAAAAAAAATAAAATATTATTTTTATTCAGGACATTGGTTATGCTCAATATGTGTGTGTAAATGTGACTTATGGGATTAGGTAATATTTTTTATATAATGCTTAAAACTGTTAGTGTATGAATGTGAGGGTAAGCAGATCTGCTATAGTGTTGATATATTTAAAATGATTTAAAAGAGCATATGAATTGATTCTACTTAATGCTTAGTTTGCAAGTATATTTTGTTAGTTAAATGATTTCTTGTGACCAGTGTCACTAACCATATATTAAGAAATGTAATTCAGATTTGAAATTTGTGAAAATTAGAGTTAAAATGTAAAATAAAATGAGTTAATAATTGTTATTGCTACCTCAGATATATTTCCCTAGCATACTTATAGTTCTAGTAATCTATTGGATGTTTAGCATAAGAATATAATTTTGTAGCTACTGTGAACCCCATTTTATTGATAATGTGACTTTTTTTTAGTTTAATTTAAAAGAAGGGAGAGCTATAAAAATGTATAAATATTATATGTTGGTATTATTACTGTTAATAAAGTTTGTAATTTATTAAAATTTTGTCTGTGTATTAATGTTTTGGATCTCACAAATTTCAGAAATCCAATCACGTTCAAATCCAATTGTATATTGATATTTCAATACTTAAGTCAAATCATACCTTCATACAATTATAATTACTACATGATGGAGTAATGGATGAGTATTTTCAGTCCAATTTAAAGAGATACTGTTTAAACACTGCAAACTCACATCACAAATATGTCAATGTATACAACGATTTTATTAGCTCTAGAATAGAGTTTACCATACTTGGTAGGATTATGATATATATGACTGGATGTTGTGGGTGGACATAAGAGCCTTTCTCCAGTCTCAGTATTCAAATACCCTCCCAGTTGATATTTGTTATTTATTTATTTTTTTATAATCTATGCACTTGGGATATTTCACCAATAAATAATTATAGTGTAGACATTTTTCATATATATTAATTTGAAATAGTGAGAGTGATGGTTGGCTTGACTAACTCAAGCTAGAAACAACTATTACTTCCATCCCTGACAGAGTATTCATAAAATAATAATTTTATGCCAGTATCTAAGTTTTCACACCCCACTGTTCTAAATCCAAAAGAAAGAAGGTTACAATGTATATAATCAAAATTACCCCAAATTTACAACTCAACCACACTAGCCAAAAATAAACTCTAAAGTATAAAGAACTACAAAATAACATATTTAAATTAAACATTACCCTCAATTTCATATACATCCCATACACCCTTAAAATGAAAAGAACTTTTAAATAAGTTAATTGCTTCAGAATTATAATTTTTTAGTAATAGATTCTTTCTTCTTTTTATTTTATTTCTCTCAAAAAAGACAACCTTAGTCTCATTAAAATTAATTTTATATCTCTTTCATGGATATATAGAGAAGAACTAAGACATTTATTTCTAACCCCACTTTTATGTACCTTTATTTTATCATTTAAGCTCAAACTACTCTAACCTATATATACCTTCTTACAAAAACAAGGGATAATGTACAGTATTCCAGGAGTATTCTTTCTATCAAAAATTTACTTTGTATTATTTAATAAAGGATTCAATGTAATATCCTTTTCCAAGCAATTTTCTTATTTCCAAACAAATTACTATTTTTACATACAATTTTTAATAAGAATACAATATAAATGGCAAAGAAATAAAAAAAAATATTTTTTACATTATTACAAATATTATTTCAATAACTAAAATCATCTGACAAATTTATCAGAGTAGACAACACTCAAATAACCTTTATAAAATAATCTTTTTGAAAGAAAGCTACCCCATTAGAATTATTTAATCTCCTATTTCTATAATAATAATTTCTTTATGAGATACAGATTGGTAGATATCAGATTTAATTATAGACTTTATTTTTTTATTCTTAACATAATGACTACATAGTAAACAATTATTCTTAACATTTTTAATCACCAATACATATAAAAATTTAAATTTAATAAATTATAACCCCCCTGTCCATCTTCTACAACATATTTTATAGAAGGATTAAAATAATTAAACTTAACATATTTACCAACTCTTTCAAATTATTATTCTCATCTGCAAACAAACAATCATCAACCTATCTAACAAATAACTTTAAATATAAACAATCCTTTTCAAATAACATATACTGAACACATTAAAAGAAAAGTAATAAACCTATTATCCACCTTTCCTTACTTTTATAAAAATTATCATTATAAGTAAAATACATAGAATCATCCAATAATAAAAGCAAATTTTTAATAACTTTAATCTTATTCTTTGAAAAGTGTGCATGTTTAAATAACGCATACATAAGAACACCAATATTACTTAATCTATTACCAGACTGATACATATTCTCAATATCCAAACTACCAAATACACAAGTTCTTTTCATTTGAAAAAGTATTAATCTTATCAAAGCCTCAAAAGATGAAAAAACTGTGTAATGACCAAAATCAACAAATAGTTTTAAAAAATCATTCAAAAACCTAGGATCTTTTTAAAAAAAAAAAACATATTTACCATTATTTAATTCTTTATCTATTTTATCCCTAAACTCATTTCCTTTCATAATGTCATACCAGTCAGCATTATTTCCATTATTTTCTAACCCATGGACAAAATTTATTTATATTAAAATCTCTAAAAGTCCATCCCATTATTGTAACTTTCCTACCATTAATCAGGCAGCTTTTTAGATTTATTATATATCCACTCAGACCAAAAAATCATGACCTACTCCAAGGTCTGACTTGATGTTCTGGGTGGTTCATTTCTGGTTCCCAGTAAGCATATCTCTTAGTCTCTTTTTTGGGAGTACAAGCTTCTCTAATCCTATCCCTTCAATTCCACTCTTTATCTTTGTAGTCAATATTCATAATGTTGTAACAGAGTCACATTTTTACTAATGTGCTCAAAATATAAAGCCATCAATAATAAAAAAAGAGAGACCCTATGTTTGTTCTTCACCTTGAACAATGTTTCACAGAATAAATAAATGAAAAGACTGAAGAAAATCTAGAGAGCAATTTGCATAGTTAAGAGATTACAAAATAATAGAGATAAGCTTCATCACTCTTCTTATAAAAAAGGGGGGAGACAACAAATCTTAAATACAAAACCCATGATATTAAGTATTAAAATTTTCATTAGAAATTAAAATTTTAACCCCATAAGAAGGGGGAATTGCAAGGGTAGCTTACAACTCAATCATGCCAACCAAAATTAACCCACATTTTAATTTAAATCCATCTAAAACTCATGCAAATCACCTGAATGTTATTTTACTATTTTGAGCACACACACACACACACACACACACACAATATATATATATATATATATATAATATATATATATATATATATATATATATATATATATATATATATATATATATATATAAAAAATTATATATATATATATATACCATGTGTATGCTCATTTAGTAACATTTGAACAAAAGAAAATCATGATAGATTATATTTTAGTGGATTATTATTATAGCAAAAGAACAGAAAGAAATAATATATGCATACATATATACTATTAGACAAACTTAGATTGTGTTTTGTGTTCTAAAACCAAATAATACTACTTGACACAAACTAAAACTAGGAAAACTTGGAGATTACATTGATGTCAAGTTTAGTCACTAGGAAACTGAGTATAAAAATAAAATTATAATTCTACTACTTTTATTATTATTTTTAATGAATTGTTTAATTGATAATATAAATACAACAATAAGCAACAACATTGAATTAAAAGGAAATGAGGATTTTAATACACTGGGTAATGTAAATCAAGGACACTATAAAAGAAAAATCAACTTTAAATCATTTTTTGAAAATAATATTGCTGCTATAAAACTTAACATCAGCTGAATAGAAATTTTGAATGCAGGAAAATGGAGAATGTCATATGAAATAATTCTTTTAATTAGATACAGTGATATAAAACCTCATCAAATTGATTGCAATAATTTATTAAGTGTACTTAAAAAAATCATATAAATTTGTGCAATAACAAAATTTATTTTCAAACTGTTAGTGAAGAAACTTGGATATTTTTGAAATACAGAAAGAAGAAGAGAAAACAAACATTGCCAATAATCAAAAGTAATTATGGAGTAATTTATCTAACCAAAAAAAACTATTCAATATTAAATCATAGTTTATGAATTCAAATAATTTTATAAATACTGTAAGATGCATATGGGGTAAGACAATCATGCTGTAGTGTTTGATCATGCTCTTTTTTAACATGACTGTGTAAAACTTTCATTCTCTACTTTGATAATACACCTAAAGTGCACCTATTGACCAATCCAAGATGTATACAGATAAATTAAGAGATAGACCAACTAAGGGTTGACTTGCTTATATTTCAAATGGCATGAGTAGACATGACTATGTGAATAATCCTTTTCCCTAGAAAAGTAGTATGAAAAACTGAACTGAGTCATCAAAGACTTTTACACCAAAACTCATGAACTATCATCAGGATTATTTGATGAAAGTTGATTCAACCATTAAATTTTATCATATGATTGTTATTGTAAATTTTTCTTTATTTTTTTTTTTTTGAAATTGTTATTTTGTTTTCATACTCAGGAGTGTGAATTTTACAGTTTGTGCTTTGGAAGATTCCATTAGTAATGTTGATAAAAAAGAAAGGGGGGATTGTTAAGTTTAGTTATATATTTTTTTTAAATTATTTTTGCAAATTAAGTTTAGGCCTACCTTCCCTTTATAGCAACTTAATATCTGGTCATCCACATAAATGGAGGTAAGATCTTTATTTATTAGTTCAAATTAAATTACAAACACTTGACACATGACAGAGTTCAAGTTATTATTATTATTTTTTATTGTTAATTAGCAATCAGTATATGTTCATTTTCAGTATGAATGACTAACTATTTTCTATATATATATGTGTGTGTTCTTATATATGATAATAGTGATTTATACTTTAGTTTGGGATCTAATAAAATAATACATGTTCAACCAAGGACAAACAATGACATTACTGTACATATATGAGAATGGATATTTAATTTAGATAGTTAGCATTGCATTTATTTTTAATATTAATATATTTTTTATTTTATTTTCAATAATCTTATAAATAATTGGTGTCATCATGGATTTCTACCATCGGATAAAAAATATTGGAACCATAAAATTATTTAATTGATGATGTGATAGAGGTTCATTTTCAACACATGCAATTTATTTAATATTTATTGTAGCTAAAATATTTTCTTCTTAATTAATTTTGTCATAGTTAAATAAATGTTAAAAAATTTGTTTGCCTTATTCCAGTCTCTGATTTATTGATTCAACTTGGCATTCAACAGTCAACTATCAGTCTTAATATGCACACACATATATATTTCTGTCTTATATAATAGTTTTATAACAAATTGAATGTCAATTATGCTAGTTGTAACCTATATAAAGGTGCAGAAGTTTCTATGAGTATATGTTCATTTCTGTTATACATTTCAAATTGCAGCAATACACCTCTCACATTTCAACATTTCTAGTGTTTTTCTTTGTTGCATACATCAGCATAAAATATATGATAAAATGAATATTTCTTTTCAGAAAATAATAAATTTAACTTCATTTGATAGATATTGCAGACTACTACTGAAATAAAATTTAAATGTTCACATTTTGTTTCTATAAATATTAAAAAAAATAAGAGTATAATAAAAACAAAAACATTATACATCATGTTTCTAGAAAGATTATTTTCAGTTTATAAATAAATGATAAAATGATTATTACTTACCAAAAAATATAAAAAATAACTTCCTTTGATAGATATTTTTGTTTACTACTGAAATAAATTTTAAATGTTCACATTTTGTTTTTGTAAATATTAAAAAAATGAGACTGTAATCAAAACACCCTGTTACGTGTCATAAAGATTATTTTCAGTTTATAAAATCAACAAAATATTTCTTGTTTCTCATTATTTTTAAAACATGAACAAATATATATTTATTTCTCTTATATCTAATGAATTTTGCTTTAAAAGTTTAATTTTTTTGAATATTTATTGCTAAATTATTATATTTTCTTACTGTAAATAACATAGATTATTTACTGTCAATGCTCGAGTCTTTAATTTACTTGAGGCCATATTTATGTTAGCAGCTAATATAACATATTTTTGAAAATAAAGTATTTCAAATCAAAATAAGTTATTAATAATTTATATTTTTGATATTTAATAAATATAGTGCAAATTATTTTTAAAAAAATATTTAAACCATAATAAATTTGTAAATGAACATATTTTTCCATCATTGGAAATTGCAATGTCATAAAATGCCGAACGTTTTATAGCCTTGGCAAGAGACAATGGCTGAACATGTCAGGATGGGATTATGTCTATTGTAAGAGTGCAAACTTTGAATTTTTTTCCTTTTAGCATGGAAATTTAAAAAAAAAATATTATACTAAAATATAGCATTTTACATGCAACTTAATGTATAATATTTATGAAAAAATACACTAGGGGGGCAAATTAGCCAAAAGACAAAATAATTTGATTTAACTGGTCATAAATTTAAAAGAATCAAAGATGAATTCTCCCTGGATTTGAATACTAGGGCATAATGGACCAAAGAAAGGGGTGTGAGGTGGATGAACTAATCTAAATTAATGTCTATATTTAGTAAACAGGTTTAGAGCCAGTCAATCGAAAGTGGATGCAATCATTTGTTATATACTTTATCACACCATCTCCAGCATCCTTCCCAAAGACTATAGGTCTGACCTTAGACAGATGCAGACCCCAATAGCCTATGGACCATTACAATGTTTATCCTTTTTCCCTTTTCCTGGACCTGAATTCCCTTTTCTTGCTTTCATTCATTGGTCTAGCACTGTCAAATGCCCTTAATAACCTGGCCATCTACTCCATGGTTTTTCATTCCATCCCATTTAACTTCTGTTCCCTGTTATGAGGAAAACTGCATCATACTATCTGTAAAATGTGCTGTTCAGATAGAGGTTTACTATGAATGACCTTAATTTTGCCACTTTTCAGCAGAAAATGTGGTAAATAATTCTCCAGGTTGCCAGTTGTCCTGTGCCACTGGGTGCTTAATGTATTACTGTTACTCTTCACTCCAATAGCTCATCAGTGATGACATCTTAAATTTCCCAAATGTCACTGGGTTTGAGAATAGTTAGTCCTACCAGAATTGAGCATTGCCCTGTATATGACTGCAAGCTATAGTTATCCTGGCTTCTTCACTTAATTCGTTCAATGTGAAATAGCATTCCAAACTCCCGATATGTTCCATTGAGGCTTCCCCTGCATACCCTAAAAATACTTGTATTTTTAAGAATTGGTTTACCATGTTCGAGTTTCTATATACATATGTCTATGCTTCTGTTTTTCATACTATCCATTTTTATGTCCTTCTTACTTTCACCTTCTGCTTGACCCTCTTCACTTTGTAATTTTACTACACTAACTTTTCTGCTGATTTATATCCATCTATTCCTTCCCTTTTTTCTCTCATTTTTTTCTAATTCATCTACTTTCTTTGCTATTTAATCTATAATTCTTCTCATGCTATCTAATATTTTTCTATCTTCTTGTTGTGGTATTCTAGTCTCCAGTCTTCACTGTTCTATTTCTTTTCTCAGCATTTCTGTTATCTTATCCATACCTATATTTCATCTTTCTAGTTCCTCACTTGTTTTCCCTCTCTCACTACTCAGTTTTCTTCTTTACTTTGGGCCTCATTGCTTTTGTCCTAGTGTGCATTAATAATTTCTAGTTTTTTTTATAAAATAAATTTTTATTTCACTTATTTTACCTATTTCTATTCTATATAATTTGCTCAAATAAAGTATATGACCATCTCCAACCTTAGTCTTTTCTGATCTCCACCTTATAATTAATACCACTCTATATAATTTACTCAAATGAAGCATATGACCATCTCCAACCTTTAGTTCTTTCTGCTCTCCTCCTTATCATTAATGTCCCTAATTTGCATAAAATAATTATCTCTTTTCTTTTATTTACATTTACTATAATTTATTTGCTTTGATTCCTTCTCTTCCTACACTGCTCACAACTTTTACATTTCTAACAATGCAATTTAACATTTATTTAAACTTTAGTTTCATATTTTCTTAGTTTTTACATTGTGTTAATAATTATTTTGGTAATTTGTGGTGCTGTGGCACCCATGATGGAAAGCCAATTGAACTGGGTGGGGAAAATAGCTATGATCATATAAATAAAAAATCTCAATCTTACTCCAGCTGTTCTTTTTTTACTGTAGCAGATTGGCCCTTCAAGTGAAGAAGTCAAATAGTGAAGGTGGATGAGACCAAAGGCACCTATAAACAGACCAAGACTATACAAATTATAATCTGTAGCCACATTTCCAGGCCATAGGACTTCTCATCTGCTAAATTCAATCTCTGCCATGCAAAGCATTTCTATTTTGTTCAAGATAAAATCTCAAGTGCCTGCTAACCATAAACATGCCCATATTCCAAGCTAGCACATTTTTAAATTGTGGAGAAGACAAAGAAAACTTTAATACACTTGCTCAATCCTTATAATTAAATGCAATTTAATCATAAATGTATCTATTAGTGGTGCAATTATAAAAAGAGAACTGACAAAACAATAATTAAGTGAACAAAAGATTTATTTAAACACACTTTTAATTAAAACAAATCATAATAAACACATTATAAATGTAAATATACACACAAACCTTAAAATCTACTATAATAAGAATCTAAAAAAAAAACTTAAAGCTTTACACATATTAAATATGTTATGATAAAATTTAAATACACAAACATATAAGATATAACTCCATGTAAAATTTATGAAAACAACTTAAATATTACTATGGCAGTGGCTATCAGAGTTCATTGGAGTCTTTTTATTTCAATAAAATTTAGTATTTAGATTTGAATAATAAAGTTTACAGTTACATAAGATTTTGTGGATTGCACATTGCATTTCTAGAGACATGATTAATTGTATTTTCCTGCTATGTTGATCACCAAGCAATAGATTAGAGAGATATATGTGAATTTTCAGATCATAAGGTTAACATGATTCCTACATGGTGAACTTCTGCTGTTCCATTTAGAATTAAAAATAACTTTACTATTGCTAGAAAAAAAAATCCTATGAAAAAGTTTTCATATTACTGCAAGTTAACCAAATATGAATTTCTTAGAACTTTATATCCACTCACTAAAAATAAAAAAGACAGTCCAATTCCCATCAAGTTTAAACCACAGTCTTAAGATAAATTCAATCACCATTAATGTCAAGTTTCATTACTCCCAGAATCCTTGAAACAAAAATTTTTATGTAAGATTTAAAAAAAAACATTCTGAACTTGACTCAATAATAATAAGACTTGATATTTTTGTTTTATTTTATTATTATTATGCATCCATTTCTTTAGAGCTTTGAAACAATTATTATTGAATCAGTTAATTCAAAAGTTTTGGGATATAATATTTATATATGCACGTGCATATGCAGAGTGTGTGTGAAAGAGTAAATAGATAGTCAGTTTATATATTTATATGTATTTTCATTTACAGGAAACAAACCAAAGGATTAACAATTGTTGAATTTAAGTACATTAAAGCATAACTTACAATATCCTTTCATACCGTTTCTCTCCTTTCAGTATCTATTTGGATTAATGAAAAGTTCTATATTTGATATTTATTTTAAACTGTTGTAAATAAATTTTGTGCATTAATATTTCATAAAGAAGCAGAATTGTTGAAATTTAGCTTCTTTTCATCTTCTGCTTTTTATTATTATTATTATTATTATTATTATTATTATTATTATTATTATTATTATTATTATTATTATTATTATTATTATTATTATTATTATTATTATTATTATTATTATTATTATTATTATTATTATTATTATTATTATTATTATTATTATTATTATTATTATTATTATTATTATTATTATTATTATTATAAATCATCATTTATTTTTATAGCGTCTGTATACAATTGTAATTACATTCATATCGGCCTTTCAAGCCAAATTGTGCAAACGCTTTTGCAAGTGTTAAATAATAAATGAATACCCTCTGACCAAACAAGATATAGAATTTATGCAGGAATAAAAGGAATCCTCTTATTCCTATGACTCAAATATTTATATATGAGCAAATCTGAAGTACTGGCACAGAAGGTTTGACTATAGAACAGTCACTTTAAATTACTATATATAACGTATGAATGAATGACGCCGATGAAATTTACTAGAATTTACTGAACGTCATTCCATCTGAAACTTAATCATATATATAAATCAGCATTTATTTTTATAGCGTCTGTATACAATTGTAATTACATTAATATCGGCCTTTCAAGCCAAATTGTGCAAATGCTTTTGCGAGTGTTAAATAATAAATTTGGCTTGAAAGGCCGATATGAATATTATTATTATTATTAATATTATTATTATTATTATTATTATTATTATTATTATTATTATTATTATTATTATTATTATTATTATTATTATTATTATTATTATTATTATTATTATTATTATTATTATTATTATTATTATTATTATTATTATTATTATT
Organism: Epiperipatus broadwayi; assembly: GCA_028023455.1. Taxonomy (NCBI): domain Eukaryota; kingdom Metazoa; phylum Onychophora; class Udeonychophora; order Euonychophora; family Peripatidae; genus Epiperipatus; species Epiperipatus broadwayi. The sequence continues at coordinate 2,774,097 of JAQFVV010006360.1, read as the reverse complement.
ATTATTATTATTATTTCATTTAAATTTTAACAAATGAATTGTCAATAGTTTATTGTTAACTTACTAGTTATCTGTGTTATTATATATATATTCACTTAATGATTATGTTTACCTGAGATAATAAATAATGTATTTCTTTGAATATATATGAAATCAATAAAATTTGCCTTTTGATTTATATATATATATATTACTATTGAACCTCATTTTTACATTTTTAGCTTATGTAAATAAAACTTAAATGCAATAAAAATCTCATTATTTTTTCACAGAATTTTGGTCAATAAATATTAAATTTATAATTCATATTTTGAACAACCTCACTCTCATCACCTGGCTTGATAAATAATTGCTAATCTAAATCTGTTGATTTTATGGGCATGTGACCAATGAATGAGTCATAAATCTCAATAGTAAAAAAATATTATCTTACAATCGAATTATAAATTTTTACTTCATTAGTTTTATTTTAATGTTAGTTACTTGTATGAAATAAACAGCAATTAATATATTTTCCTTCCTAAAAATAATAATAGAAATAGGGAGGAATTTGTTATAATGATTTTTTGATGACAGTTTTTATAGGCAACAACAAAAGGGAAGGCAGAACTTAGACTATTCTATTTGTGATAAATATATCCATTAGAAAATATTTTTTATTAGTTCTTTAGTATTTTTATACTAAAAAACTTAGCATTATGAATAAATTTAACCCAGATATATTGGGTCAGTTTAATTTTGGCTTCAAGTTATTCACATTTTAAAAAGGTTAAAAGCCAGGTTAGAAGATAATTCTAAAAGGTTAAAAGCAAAGTTAAAAAATATTTTGAGGGAATTAAACGCAAAATTGTAAAATAATTCAAAAACTTTAGAGGCTAAACTAGAGGATCAATTTAAGAAAATAGTAATTGTGAAGTGTAGATTGGAAGAAGTTTGAACTGAAAATTTAGTTTTGAGAGAAAAATCCAAGAATGAATCTTTAGTTTCAAAAGGAAAAATAGAAGACATCAGGAAAGAGATTAAAATAGAAATTCAAAAATTGAATCAGAAAATTAAAAAAATTTCAAAAGGAATGCAGCAGTTTACAAGTTATAGTCAACTTTTTTGTTTTTGTTGTTAAAAAAAAACTTTTACTATAAAAGCTACAAATATACACACATTTAACTATTTTTGAAAAATTGTTTACTAATTTCACTCTTTAATCAAATTTCTAAATATCTCATTGTTACAAACTAATGTTAACTGGAAGAAAGTAGATTTTATTTATTTATTTATTTGCAGTTGATGATTAGTATTCTTTATTTACAGATCAGCTTTAGTGAATTGATTTAGAACATAAATATCACAAATATTTTTTGTGGCTGCATTCCTACTAGTATTTTACTTTCTCTCAGCATTCATAGTGAGTTTTGCAATTTTATTTTATGTATATAAGTTTTAAAAAGATTGCCTTATAATTGGTGCACTTTTACAATGCAACTAAATATTTTGTCATCTTTAGTACAAATATAGTTTACAAATTGGCTTAATTTTCTGCACAGTTTACTGGTCCAATAATTTTTAATAATGCAATTGCTGAATAGATTCCCCCCCCTTCTCATTTCATTATGTACATCGCTTAATTTATATATATATATATATATGCCTTAATGGTTTTTAAACCTCCAAAAATTGATTTTGATTATAAATTATGATATAAATCATCCATGCACATATACTTGTAGCATTATCTGACAAGCTATAAAAGCTTATAGAGATTCGTCTAATATATACTTTACTTTTGTAAGTCAATAATATGTATAGATTAGATATAATTAATTTTATATTTGATTGCAACATTCTTTGTTATCCAAGTAATAAAGATATCTATTTACACATGTAGAAATGAAAGTGAATATTACCAAAAAAGTTATCTTTCTTGGGTTTCATAAACTTAGATGTATTTAGTAGCAAATCATTATCTTAAGCATTTTGGTTCACTTATTACTATCCTCCAATGTTTTAGTATATTCTATGAAGTTACGCTTACATTAGTTTGATTAGTAGTAGTAAATATCTAGATTCGTATCTGAAGAGTGAATTATACAAAGACTTGGATTAAAGTAATGAAAAAGTTAGTTTATTTAAATAATGTACATATATATATATATATATATATATATATATATATATATATATATATATATATATATATATATATATATATATATATATATAAAAACAGATAAGTAATAATAATTTCATGCATACATATAGGTATCCGTGAAAGATATTAATAATTAATATTTCTTTAATTTGTTTTTTCTCTTAATAAATAATATCGTATAATTCTTGAATATTTAAATTTAAATATATATATATAAACAGATAATAATAATTTCATGCATACATATAGGTATCCGTGAAAGATATTAATAATTAATATTTCTTTAATTTGTTTTTTCTCTTAATAAATAATATCGTATAATTCTTGAATATTTAAATTAATGTTTAAAATGTTTCTCCAAAACTAGTTATTGAATTATATATAAAAGTTTGTAATAACTAAATAAAAATTTATTTTAATTAAATAAAATTAATTAATATTTAAATAATAGTTAATAATAATAAATATAAAATTTTAATTTGTCTCTCATATTGGAATTTATAATAATGGATTATACATTTATTTTACTTGAGCAATCACTAGTTTTATTATTGACCAAGCTTTTTTTGTTTTCTCATTTTTTTCCTTGTTTTGTCTTATCCGATCTTGATCACTTGTGAAGAGGCCTGAAAACATTCAGATAGACTTCATTTCTTTAGTTTTCATTACACTACATCATTTTAGCGCCAAGCAATGGGCACCTTTGTTGGTCCAGCACTTAAATATTAGTAGTTTAATCATACTTATTACAATGCTAATTCACTAGACCATATTTAGCTGCTTTAAATCATTTAATAAAATAGTAATATTTATAATTGAAAAAATAACCTTTAAAGTAAAAATTTAGTTAAAATAAAAATCACATCTTAATATTGTATCTAAAGCAGAATGATACTATATATTTACTTTTGTAATCTTAAATTATTTTTTAAAAAATATATGTTATGTGAATAAATATGTGTGTTATATATACTGAATGAATTAATTAAGGTGTAATTAATAAATTAATTAATTGTTAATTATTTTATACAACTTTCTAAATCTAAATGACCACATAATAACGTCTCTACACTGTTGAACTGAAAGCAAATGTTATTTTGCCAAAACTTTGATAATTATATATTTTAATATTTTATATAATTGTTCCTGACTATATGTATATATAAAAAGAGTGAACAATTAAAAGACATGATTATTGTGCTCTATACCAAAAATTTGATTAAAATAATATCTATATTTAATGATTATTTTGTATGTAACAATTCACATACATGCTTGTGTTATTACATATAATTAGATAAATAATGGCACTAAGAAATATTTATATTTACTTGGATTACTGACAGTTGATGAAGTATTTTTATTGAAATATATGCATGATGCAGAGTGATTGGTCAGTTTTTTTTTTATATGACAGTCACACAAAAGGTGTTTCAAGTACTGTGATTAAGAAATTATATTTATCCATGTTTGAGAAAGGGAGACACAGATATAGATATGTAGAATTTAGAACAATAGTAATGTAGTGGATTTAAAGCTAATATTTCCTTGATTAATTCTTGGGTGAGTAAAAAAAATCTCAAATGGATCAATTGGATAATAACTATTGACATAATCTACCATTTGAGTCTTGAACATCACATGACCTCCCAAATACCCAATCATATGATTATTTATAAATAGATACCTAAATGGAGAATTAAAGGACTTATTACATTTTATGATGGACCTCTGAAATTGGGGTGACAAACAAATTAGCCCCCTCCTACTGTCTTTAAGCAGATAACATAATTAAGTTGTTCATACAACTAAGATGTAGCCTTTACTTATATATGTTTATAGAGGTTATTAGTTTTAATGTCAATCTGAATTTATTTTTGAAATTGTTGTGTTGTTTTTCATTACAGAAAAGTAAAATATTTTTAATAAATATCAAACAAAGAAAAGTAAATTATTTAGTTTTTAAATTGATTTTTGATTATATGGTTATTCTATATTGTATATAATTTCAAAAAACATTTCAAATTAAAAGTTTGATGTAATAATTATTCTTTGCTTCACTGCAAATGCATAAAATTAAGGTATTTGAGAATTGGAAGAAAAAATCCCAAATGCTTCTATTTTCTCTTCTTGAACTTATGTCATTATTTTATTCATCCATTTCACCTCAACTCTCTTTCTAGACCTTTTATTATCTCTTGGGGTTACAATTTAAGATTTTGTCTGTCTGTCTCTTATCACCTTTTTTAGAAGTATATCCAGACCACTCCCATTTTAGTCTTTTAATTATTTTAATAATATCAATGATACCTGTTTGTTCCTTTATCCAAGTATTTTATTTCTTTCAATTCCTTCCTATTACTCCTAACAAACATATAGCTCTTCTCATAGATTTCTTTTTGCAATACTTTTTATAATTGGTGTATAAATTTTACTAAGTATAAACAATCATTGTTGTATAATATTGTCTGACAGTTATTTACTCCCCTCCTCCTTCCTGTTTATGCTATACCTGCAAAATGAATCAAAAGTCTGTGAATAAAAAAAAAGTAATCACACAATGATATACATGTTCAGAGTATCCTGTTCAGCTGCTGAAATCATAAGAAATATAATTTACAACCTTTAGAAAATAGATAAATTAATTATTAAAAAAAAAACAGAAATAATGCCTTTTTTTAAAAAAAATAAGAAGCCAAAATGTGTATCTAGTAAAGAAACAGTAGTGATTGGTAATTGTTTTAGAGAAACAGTGGCCCCTTCTAAACAGATATTAAACAGAGAAATGGAAATTAGACAGACATCACCCAAGGACTTTCTTTGAACAAATTATTTCCAGTCATATAAAGAGAACTGATTGAAAACAAACATACTGATGATCTTAATAATTATACAAATGCCATTGTAGACATACTTTATTCAAGAGAATTCATAATTATTTAGAAATTAATATATTTGAATAGTTCATAAATAATTTTCCCCCATGAAATATATAATAATAATTATTATCTATTTTTTTTTTTTTTTACTTTTAAAATATTAAATACTCTTGTTTACATATGATAATATTATCTATTTAATTATTCAGAGATTATTAAATACTTTTTGTTTGGCATGAAGGAAAGAAATTTTAATAGTTTCATATAAATCTGACAGATATCAATAAATATAAAATGATAAGAATGTGGACATAATCAAACATTACCATTCAATGGATTACTGAGGCTTTTATAATCTTCCATTACCTCAAGATACTATCTCTCCCTGCAGAAAAAGTCTGAACGCATTTTGTCAACAACTTAAGTAACTTAATTAATTATTGCACAGTCAAGTTGAAAGGCTCAGTTCGGATGATTGGTGAACTTAATGCAATTTCCAGAGAGCTAAAATACCTACCAAATAAGGCATGGAATATTCCTGACATCCACACACTAAAGGTGAAATACAAGTCTGTTCAGAGTTCTATTGCTGAATACCTCTCGATTAAGAGGGCCTGGCAATACCTACATCACCAGCACTACTGGACCAGGGATACCTTAGGTGGTCCCTTGGGTTCAGCAAGAAGTCCAGGGCCCCTGGGCCAATTGAGTTGCAGGGCAGTGGATATTCTGTTTCTTTCAGGTTGTCCAGGATATGGGAATTTTGTGCTAATAAGTTTCAGCTGCTGGTAATGCTTAATTTCCAAAAAAAGTTTACTTCTGAGAAATCGACTTCGCATAAAATCTCAGAGGCCAGAATCCAATTGAAGCTCAAGTCTTTTCCTGACAGGACACATCCTACCATGCATGGGATCTCCAAGTTCCTATTACATTATTTACTGAAGTTCACTATTCCAATAGAAAAAAAAATGGTGGAGTTTTGGCTAATGTCAGCTGAGAGATCATGGGTGTTTGTCTGATAGCCATGATGCCTCTCATCAAAAAAATAGGAGGCCCCTCATGAATTGGAGAACTCCAACTGATTTCCATGGTCCTGCTGCTGATAAAGATAACAGAGAGCCTCATAAAAGAGGACATCCATGAGAACATCATTGAATGCCTCTCATCTTATCAGTTTGCCAAGAGGGAAGTTTGACTGCAGACACTGTCAGATGATTTTGCCTCCTAGTTGATCACATTCACAGAAGAAGGATGTCCCATCCAGTCACAGTTCAACTTGACTTTTCCAGGGCCTTTGATTGTGTCAGGATTGACATGCTGCTTTGTGTACTGGAGAAACTCCAAGTGCCTTCAGCATACTTCCAATTGATAGAGAACCTTCTAAAAAATCAGGAAGTGTTCCTTTCATTGGATGGCCAAGTTTCTCCAGGATTTAGCCCTTTAAACATGTAATAAATATGAAAGCTATTCTTTACAATTAAGAACAAAGAAAAAAATTAAATTAATTTTTTTATATAATTCAAATTTGGAATGTGACTATGGGTTAATAACAATATGAGTAGCTAAATTTAAATAAGTCTGTTTGAGCCTGCTAGCCATCAATCTAACTGCTGATTATCTTCCAAAATATCTATAATTGAAATGTACTGGTATTATCAACTGAGACAATGGGAGTAACAGTCTTTAAAGGTCAGTCAATCTGGAAGTAACTTAATCTAGAATGTGACCACAAGTACACCAAGTCCGATCATGCATGAGATACATATATCAGGAACACTCATGAACTTTGCACTGTATGCTCAGCTTTCAGATTCAATTACTTATAACTGGCAACTCTGATGATACTAGATTATTTAATTTTTTTCTGGCTGACATTGCACAGCAGAGAAACAAAGAGACTTAAGGAAAATCATGGCAAGTACAAGCATACATTTGAGACAGACAAGCATATATTTTTGACATTTGCGGGATTTTATAACATTCCAAATCATGACCTTAATAATTTAATAACTATATTTTAATATTAACTAAATCAATTAAATAAAGAACTTGTGATGATCAGAGATATTTGTTTTAATATTATATTTAATAATAAAGATAAATAGAAAATCAGAAATTTACACATTGAATCATATTAGGTAATTAGCCTCATATTACAAATAAATTGTGTTCTGCTTATTTGCACTTCAATATGGGTATTTACATATAAATTTACATATTATTACTTTTGATGCAGCATTATAATATTTCAATAAAATAGTCTAGTGTAATTATGTAGTGTATAATTATAACAATTTACCCGAATTACAACAGGAACACAACCTTAACTGATTTGGAAAGATATACATAATTGTCAGTTAACTAACTGACCAAATTATTATAAGTTTATTCAATATGGAAATATACACAATAAAGATATATTTACTTTATTTGGGTGATGAATGGATGTGGGCATATTTCTATAAATAAATATATCTAGAGCCATTAAGCAACACATCAATAGAAAATTAATATATTTAAAAACTATGTTTAATTAGACCATAACATCACATATATAGATATTTATAGGGCTTAAGCTTTTGAAGGAGGAATATAATATGATTATGTATCATGGTGTTAACATAAAGGCCCAATAAGAATTGCACTTCCATTTTTTTTGAAGTAAAATGCTTTATCACTTTGAAATAAGAAAATATCTATGCTGACTTGACACACCCACATTTCATGAAATTGGCTTTGAGGAGTTGAAGGACTTGGACAAAGTTGCTATGGGTCAAACTTTGCCAGAATTATCCCATGCATGGCTCTCATTGTGCAAGTAGATGGTCCAGGGTCATCCATCACCCTGATTACAATCTAAACGAAGAGGAGATGTTGCAGGCATTCCGATGCACCTCTCTAAATAAAGCTTGATTATAAAGAATAATAGCCTATGCTAACAACGTTTGGGATAAACTAACAACTAGTCAAGTATAACTAAGTTTATTAACTATAGCAATAAAATCAAATATGATGGTATGATTGGATTTACTAAATGTAAATTAAAAGGCATTATTATAAAACTATATTTATTTTTAACATAAACTAACATTCTATTTCTCCCCTTTCATGATATCCTTCAATAAAACTCATGCGTTTAATATAAAATTAAGTTTAAGGTGTGTTTTAATAAAAAAAAAATACATATTGAAACAGTAAAATTTGCCTTGCAGATCTTTGTTTCATCTTTCTTATTCCTTTTCTACCCTTATATACTAATTTAAGCCACCATTTATCATAGTATGTCTGTACCACACTTATATACTAAAATCCCACATAATTTAGACCACAAAAGGTCATATAAGTCGTATTTACACATATACTGTGATAAAATATCTAAAACTTAAGAAAAATAATATAATTTTTGTTATTTAATTTTTTTTTCTTTAAATCTTTATTTAGAAATATTACATTTGTAATATTTGTTTTCATTTAATTTAAAATAATATTAAACTTTTAAATAGATTTAAACATTAAGAATTTAAAAAGTAAATAAGTTTGTTATTTTAGCTTTTAAAATCACACCATAAATTTTATGTAAGAAGTAAATGAGGGTTGGAAGTTACTTAATATACCAGATCCACCTAATCATTAGTGGCTAAGCAAAAGATGAATAATAGATTCATTTTGCATCAATGCTGATAGGTGAATAGAAAAGCTACATCAGTATACTATTATTTATCAGAAGATAATCAATATACAAATGGTCCCAGACTGTTGATGATGTGTAAAACATTTTTTTTTCTATCTGTTATAAGTATGTAAACATTATTTTTCATAAATAAAAGCTTTTGAGATTAAAAGTAAATGAGGGTTTGGAAGAGAACAATAGATTTAATTAATTTGATTTTTAAAATACATTAGTGGCTTAAATATTTGGCCATCTAGATAAACAACAGATGTCTACTTTGGTATTTTTTTTTTAATTAAAATAAGTTTAAAACAAAATTTTAATCCGAATATTTTAAAAGTAAAATTAATTATAAAAGCCTGTTGTATTAGATATTCCGATAAGTTACAATTTGTTTTAGCAAATCTATTTCTTGGGAAATGGATTGTTACAATATGGGGCAGTGCTATTGTATAGTTCTCTCATATATAGAACTGGATTTACTTATAAAGGATTATTATTATTGATTTATATATTCAGAGCACTTACTGAGTTGCCATTTTTTAGATTGCTTTTATAGTACTTATTGAGTGGCCATATTGTGAGAAGATATTGATTTTATATTTTTAGAAAATAACTTAGTGGCCATATTTTTGAGAAGCCAAAACCAGACCTATGCAATTAGAGAACTATACCTACCAGCCTTTGCCAAGAAAAATAAGAATGTCTGAGTAGAGACTAGCAGGACATCTATCTTCTTTCTCATGAATGCCCATCCTGTACCCTGATGCCCTTTGCCTAAGAAGACCTACTGTGAACTGCTGCTGCTGCTGAAAAGGTAACCAAGTTTTATCCTAGACCAAAGAAGCTGCTGTAAATATTGCTGCCATAAAACAAGTGAAAATAAAGCCTCCATATGAAACCAAAATCTATTCAGGTCAACTGAAGAATAAAGTGCACACATTGAATGCCATACTTCTTATGCAAAGTAAATTAATTAACCCAAGAACTCTTGTGAAATTTATATTTCCTCTCACAAAGCTATAGCTATATTTTTTATTATAAAACTGTATAATTTTCTGTAATATCTTAGTAATCTAACTTGTGTGCTTTTCTCTTTATCCTTGGGTTATTATTTTGAATTTTGCGAATTTGTTTTATTTCTTTTAATTATAATAATGTGTCTGGATAGTCATCGAATGAGCAAATCACTTATTTTCCCTTTTAAATTAGTATGTCACCATATTATTGCAGATCAATTGTAAAATTGACCCAATATATTAAAAATCTTGTAAAATCGCTTATTCGAAGGCAGTTCTATTTCATATGATTATAATCATTAAATAACTTTTTTGTTTTTTAAAAAAGATATATTTTCATTTGTTTAAATATAACATGAGGAGATGTGTGAGATTAAATAAGTGAATAATATAAAAATGCATGATTACATATAAGCTCATGAATCCCTATAATCATGCATTTCCACCCCTATATTTAAAATAATTCATTTTATTGTAGTTTACTTTGAGAACTGTTAAATTTGAGCTTGAGAATGTGTGGACCATCTTAAAATTTTTAGAAATTGATTAAGCACCTTTGCTTGATTGGATCCCCCTTCTTATAGAATTGTTTATACACTTTATATTGTGTGTTGCCAGTGTAGGTGTATTGGTTGGTGAGGCCTGCTTTGGATTTTTCAAGGGTACACATGGCTGAGACCATTCTCTCTTCTCCTTGTGGTTCCCAGATAGAGTGTGTGTTAGAAAGCCACATCTGGGAATTTTACACATGAGTCACTCAGTCATGGAGTTACATGGTAGCATGCCAGGTTTGGACTTATATTGTGACAAAACCTTAGATGTATTTATGGTGAGATGCTATTCTGTCTGCAATATTTTATTATTTTATTTTACAGAGCCATATGGTTTTGATGTACCACACTCCATCCTTTACATTAAACCTACACTGATACCACCAACCCCTGTTAATATTAAATTTTAGTATTTTCATTAAATTGCCCACATCTTGATCACTTCCTTACCTTATAGCTCAGTGAGTTTTTGTCCACATTATTTTTGTATTCAATATAAGGTCTTTTATTGAAATATTAAATATATGAAATCTATTTAAGCAAACATTTATTATATTCACTCTAGGCATCTTGCATATTTTCACAATGAACCTTTCTTTATCAAATTGTTATGCAATTATCATTTTGTTTTAGCACTATCTCATAATGTTATATTATGTTAACCTGAGGTATAGAGAATATATAAATTAACTAGCCATTATTGTAAACCTAAATGGCTTTTTTTTTTTAAATTTACATTTAGTGATTTAATGGTAGTCTGGTTTAAACAGATTGTGTCCACATTTATAATATTAAATTAATAAACAATATTAAATTTTACTCATTTTGATTATACTTATTTATTTTCTGTGATCCACACCATTACCTCAGTCTATATCACATTTTATACATATATTTTGTACCATCCATAGACATTAGTTAGCAAACCTAATCATATATTTTAATATAGAATATCTTGGTTTTCTCTGATCACGGGAACTGGCAAAAAACTATGCTATCTGTAGCATCAAATGTGTTATCACATAGGTGGTGCTATGGAGTAACTTTGGATTCAAACTTGGGATTTCTAGGAGGCAACCCCTTCTGGAGTGTTGAGTTTTATGACTGGGTTTGAATTTTGCAGTATGTTAGTGAAATAGATAAACCTAACCATTACAGTATATGTTTAACTGGGCGAGGATAAAGAAACATAAAATAAATATATAAATAATATATTTGTTTTGAATTAATATTGCTCTTGTAAGTAAATTACATTTGTATAACTCATAAACTAATCAAAGGTGGAACTTTATTTTCCCTCTCTTTTGTTTACACTAAGAGTATAATGAATTAAAAAAAACACTTAAAATCTTCTCCCAACCTAGCAAGTGTTTGTAATTTTAAAAGTAAAAACCAAAATAAGCACTCCCCTCTAATGGCAAGGAGCTAAGCTAAAAATAATTGTATTTGCAAGGGTGAGAGTTTATTGATATATCATATTGGGATTTAATATATATATATATATATATATATTAACCTCTACGGGGAGGAAATTTTTAAACAGCTTCGTATATTTGAAAGAACGTGGAGTAAGAATACTAACCTCTACGGGGAGGAAATTTTTAAACAGCTTTGTATATTTGAAAGAACGTGGAGTAAGAATACGTGTCTTTGTTTACAAACATTCCAATTGATGAAGCTTTAAATATAATCTCACAACGTTGCAATTTACCAGACCATATTATTGCTTTGATTAAACATTGTCTCTTAAATACATATTTTGTATACAATGGACAGCATTACAGACAAGTTTTTGGTACTCCTATGGGCTCACCTATCTCAGGAGTAATAGCTGATTTATTCATGGAATATATAGAAACTCGTGCTTTAGAATCATCATCTTTAAAACCTCTCATTTGGCTCAGATACATAGATGACACTTTTGTCATATGGCAACATGGAAAAAATACATTAGATGATTTTTTCTTACATTTAAATAATATGCATCCTCATATTAAATTTACAATGGAGACAGAGTCTGATGGAAAACTCCCTTTTCTTGATGTTCTAGTCACCAGAACACCAAATAGTTTATCTTTTTCTATTTACAGAAAGGATACACACACAGACAGATATTTACATTTCCATTCTCATCATCACCCAACTCAGATAATTTCTGTAGCCAAAACTCTTTTAAATAGAGCAATTAACCTTTCAGATGATACACATCTGAAAGAAGAAATAAATCATATTAATAGTGTTTTATTAGCAAATAGTTATAATTACAAATTTATAAAAAAAGCCTTATTTCAAGCCCAAAATAGACAAAATAGGAAACAAAAAGATGATAAGTCAGCTATTAGGATTTGTGTTCCATATGTAAAAGGAACTACAGACAGTATCGGACGTATATTAAAACGCTATAATATAGATACAGCATTTTCTGCTCATCAAAAGATCAGCAATATAATAACCAAGCCTAAGGATTCAATCCCTCTTGAATCTCATGGTGTCTATCAAATCTCATGTAAAAATTGTAAAGCTTCTTACATAGGTATGAGTAATCGTCGCATCAGTGTTAGGAGAGATGAGCATGCTAATGCAGTTAAACAACACTCATCATCATCAGCACTCTCACTCCATACTATAGATTCAGGTCATAAAATAGATTTTTCTAGTACCAGGATCATATCCAGATGTGATAATCTCTACCAATGCAAAATCAGAGAAGCCATTGAGATACTTAAAAGGCCAGATTGTATCAATAAGCGAGATGATACGTGCAAACTTCCTCCTATTTGGAAAGATTTCTTTAAAAAACATTCTTAAATTTAACATTTTTGCTATTGGTGGGATTTTTAATGTTTTATTCAAACCAGTGATTGTAGCGCTTCTACAACCGTCTTTCTACCTTTTTATAACTCTGTGGATGGCTTGTGTGACCAAGTCGAAACGTCAGTATATTGATATTAAAAGTTTTTAACACGGATGAACCCGCAAAATATGTATTTTATATATATATATATAATATCAGGAAAATAGTTGCTGCATCAAATTCAATTTGAATTAAATTATGAGGTTAATCTAAGATATTTATAAAGTGAAACAGAGAGTCATGTTAAAACATTACATATTTAAAGATTGATCACATTAATGAAAAAATATGTTACAGAATTTATAAGATGTTAATATTATAATCTTAAGCATTTAAGAATTACTGGAAAAAAAGTTAGAAAGTCTATGATGGCTAATTTCAATGATATTACCATCATTCTTGGTGATTTCTGACAAGCTATGAAGTTCATGTTTCACTGTGTCTCATTTTGAGCATGAATGTCTTTTTGATCATTTTGGAAGTAGGTAGCAGATTTCCAGGTTAATTTTTAAAGCATAGCATCAAGCTCACAGGTGTTTAGTGATAGAATGGCAGCCTGGTGGAAGATAAATTAGGCATGGTCAGGAGAAGGTGCATCTTTCCCTGCTACTCAGTGGTTGTCATATTGAAATTTTGAGTGATGTGGATTTGTTTGGCTGAATCCTTACAAATTTAAGTACTCTTCTCCACTTGACTGAAATCAGGCCCTATTTATATGATTTTTGACTATCTAAGGAATGCTTTCATGCTCCATTATCTAAGGCTATAAAATGCTGCTACAGATCAACTTTTGCATGAGGAATTTACCTTTAGTTCTTAAGATAGTACAAAACAATGCAATCATGTTCTAAAATGATTGTTCTACATCTATTTCTAGCTCAGAAATAGACTTTACTAAATGATAAATTTTCTTTAAAAAAATGATTTGATTTTTTTATAAGATTAATAAATTTGATAGTAATAATAGATTTTAGTTAAATATTTTATGTTTCTAGAAGCTTTCAAACTGATTGCATCATCCTGACTGCCATTACATGAATATGTAATTAATATAATATTTGAATATAATTTTAAATATATAGTTTAATATAAAAGATACAAATATAAATATTAATTTATATACAACCCCCCATCACCTTTGTATATACATATGTTTTATGCACATATATGACCTAGTTAATTTTGATTTCATTTTGTTGATATTTTTATATTTCTGGTTTGTAGTAAGGTAAGACTAGACACAAAGCTTTTGGGAGACCTTTTTATGAGAGAAGGTATCAGAAAATGCTCTGGATTTTACTCATACCTGATGAATTGGTTCTGTGTAAGAGTAATCCTGGATGGAGGTATTTGATTGCAGTTGTGAGAATAAGGAAACCACAATTAGCCCCTCTTGTTCTCTTATTACAGGACACAAGAAACTGTCAGACAAAGCATCCTGCTCCAAAATTGTCCACTTCTTTCATATCATGACTAGTTTTGATATTTCTGCATATATATTGTTCATCTTTTGTTTTTTTATCAAAATACAAATTATTAATCATGTACATTCCTTTTTTGCTTTCTAGCTACAAAGTTCTTTTTCTATAAATTTCTTTGGTGCTATCTTTAATTATTGGTAAAAAATATTACTGATTGTAATCCCTTGCATTTTGAATTTTTTTATTTTGTTTATCTGGATTAACAACATGCAATTTTAACTTTATTATAATTAAATAGATAACACGAAACACACAAATAACTTTCATTGAGTGTATATAAAAATAAATTACACCAACAAAAAAAAAACTAGATAGTGTTTATTGACTATTTCTAATTTATATTTGTTTAGCTTTTAAATATTACCAAATTCCAACACGCTTGTCCCATATATATATATATATATAAAATACATGTTTTGCGGGTTCATCCATGTTAAAAACTTTTAATATCAATATACTGATGTTTCGACTTGGTCACACAAGCCATCCACAGAGTTATAAAAAGGTAGAAAGACGGTTGTAGAGGCGCTACAATCACTGGTTTGAATAAAACATTAAAAATCCCACCAATAGCAAAAATGTTAAATTTAAGAATGTTTTTTAAAGAAATCTTTCCAAATAGGAGGAAGTTTTCACGTATCATCTCGCTTATTGATACAATCTGGCCTTTTAAGTATCTCAATGGCTTCTCTGATTTTGCATTGGTAGAGATTATCACATCTGGATATGATCCTGGTACTAGAAAAATCTATTTTATGACCTGAATCTATAGTATGGAGTGAGAGTGCTGATGATGATGAGTGTTGTTTAACTGCATTAGCATGCTCATCTCTCCTAACACTGATGTGACGATTACTCATACCTATGTAAGAAGCTTTACAATTTTTACATGAGATTTGATAGACACCATGAGATTCAAGAGGGATTGAATCCTTAGGCTTGGTTATTATATTGCTGTTGATGAGCAGAAAATGCTGTATCTATATTATAGCGTTTTAATATACGTCCGATACTGTCTGTAGTTCCTTTTACATATGGAACACAAATCCTAATAGCTGACTTATCATCTTTTTGTTTCCTATTTTGTCTATTTTGGGCTTGAAATAAGGCTTTTTTTATAAATTTGTAATTATAACTATTTGCTAATAAAACACTATTAATATGATTTATTTCTTCTTTCAGATGTGTGTCATCTGAAAGTTAATTGCTCTATTTAAAAGAGTTTTGGCTACAGAAACTATTTGAGTTGGGTGATGATGAGAATGGAAATGTAAATATCTGTCTGTGTGTGTATCCTTTCTGTAAATAGAAAAAGATAAACTATTTGGTGTTCTGGTGACTAGAACATCAAGAAAAGGGAGTTTTCCATCAGACTCTGTCTCCATTGTAAATTTAATATGAGGATGCATATTATTTAAATGTAAGAAAAAATCATCTAATGTATTTTTTCCATGTTGCCATATGACAAAAGTGTCATCTATGTATCTGAGCCAAATGAGAGGTTTTAAAGATGATGATTCTAAAGCACGAGTTTCTATATATTCCATGAATAAATCAGCTATTACTCCTGAGATAGGTGAGCCCATAGGAGTACCAAAAACTTGTCTGTAATGCTGTCCATTGTATACAAAATATGTATTTAAGAGACAATGTTTAATCAAAGCAATAATATGGTCTGGTAAATTGCAACGTTGTGAGATTATATTTAAAGCTTCATCAATTGGAATGTTTGTAAACAAAGACATGACATCAAAACTGACCAGAATGTCACTAGCATTAATTTTTAAACTTTTTAAAACAGAAATAAAATGAAGAGAGTTTTTAATATATGATTTAATAGATGGGATTGTAGGTTTAATGAAATCCGATAAGTATCTAGCTAAAATATGAGTTGGAGAACCTATTGCACTTACTATTGGATGAAAAGGGGTATCTGATTTGTGAATTTTTGGAAGTCCATAAAATTTTGGACAGACACAAGATTTTTCACGAGGGATTATTTTATTTTTTATCTCTGTTTCAATAGGTGATTTATTAATAATAGCTTTTGTTGTTTTTTCCAAATATGTAGTATGATCTCTTTTTGATAGTTTATAAGTTTTATCACTAAGCAGATCTAAAATTTTATTATGGTAAATGTCACGATCCATTACAACTGTGGCATTACCTCTATCAGCTGGAAGTACAACAATTGATTTGTCCGATTTTATATTATTTAATGCTTGTCTTTTATTAGCAAATACTTATAATTACAAATTTATAAAAAAAGCCTTATTTCAAGCCCAAAATAGACAAAATAGGAAACAAAAAGATGATAAGTCAGCTATTAGGATTTGTGTTCCATATGTAAAAGGAACTACAGACAGTATCGGACGTATATTAAAATGCTATAATATAGATACAGCATTTTCTGCTCATCAAAAGATCAGCAATATAATAACCAAGCCTAAGGATTCAATCCCTCTTGAATCTCATGGTGTCTATCAAATCTCATGTAAAAATTGTAAAGCTTCTTACATAGGTATGAGTAATCGTCGCATCAGTGTTAGGAGAGATGAGCATGCTAATGCAGTTAAACAACACTCATCATCATCAGCACTCTCACTCCATACTATAGATTCAGGTCATAAAATAGATTTTTCTAGTACCAGGATCATATCCAGATGTGATATTCTCTACCAATGCAAAATCAGAGAAGCCATTGAGATACTTAAAAGGCCAGATTGTATCAATAAGCGAGATGATACGTGCAAACTTCCTCCTATTTGGAAAGATTTCTTTAAAAAACATTCTTAAATTTAACATTTTTGCTATTGGTGGGATTTTTAATGTTTTATTCAAACCAGTGATTGTAGTGCCTCTACAACCGTCTTTCTACCTTTTTATAACTCTGTGGATGGCTTGTGTGACCAAGTCGAAACGTCAGTATATTGATATTAAAAGTTTTTAACACGGATGAACCCGCAAAATATGTATTTTATATATTTAACCCGTGCAAATC
Source organism: Epiperipatus broadwayi (assembly GCA_028023455.1). NCBI lineage: Eukaryota > Metazoa > Onychophora > Udeonychophora > Euonychophora > Peripatidae > Epiperipatus > Epiperipatus broadwayi. Next base: position 2,756,496 of record JAQFVV010006360.1, on the reverse strand, counting down.
TTCGTCCAATAGTAGAGTGCAATAGGTTCTCCAACTCATATTTTAAATAGATACTTATCGGATTTCATTAAACCTACAATCCCATCTATTAAATCATATATTAAAAACTCTCTTCATTTTATTTCATATATATATATATATATATATAAAATACATATTTTGCGGGTTCATCCGTGTTAAAAACTTTTAATACCAATACACTGACGTTTCGACTTGGTCACACAAGCCATCCACAGAGTTATAAAAAGGTAGAAAGACGGTTGTAGAGGCGCTACAATCACTGGTTTGAATAAAACATTAAAAATCCCACCAATAGCAAAAATGTTAAATTTAAGAATGTTTTTTAAAGAAATCTTTCCAAATAGGAGGAAGTTTGCACGTATCATCTCGCTTATTGATACAATCTGGCCTTTTAAGTATCTCAATGGCTTCTCTGATTTTGCATTGGTAGAGATTATCACATCTGGATATGATCCTGGTACTAGAAAAATCTATTTTATGACCTGAATCTATAGTATGGAGTGAGAGTGCTGATGATGATGAGTGTTGTTTAACTGCATTAGCATGCTCATCTCTCCAACACTGATGCTGACGATTACTCATACTTATGTAAGAAGCTTTACAATTTTTACATGAGATTTGATAGACATCATGAGATTCAAGAGGGATTGAATCTTAGGCTTATATTATATTGCTGATCTTTTGATGAGCAGAAAATGCTGTATCTATATTATAGCGCTTTAATATACGTCCGATACTGTCTGTAGTTCCTTTTACATATGGAACACAAATCTAATAGCTGACTTATCATCTTTTTGTTTCTTATTTGTCTATTTTGGGCTTGAAATAAGGCTTTTTTATAAATTTGTAATTATAACTATTTGCTAATAAAACACTATTAATATGATTTATTTCTTCTTTCAGATGTGTGTCATCTGAAAGATTAATTGCTCTCATTTAAAAGAGTTTTTCTGTAGCCAAAACTCTTTTAAATAGAGCAATTAATCTTTCAGATGACACACATCTGAAAGAAGAAATAAATCATATTAATAGTGTTTTATTAGCAAATAGTTATAATTACAAATTTATAAAAAAAGCCTTATTTCAAGCCCAAAATAGACAAAATAGGAAACAAAAAGATGATAAGTCAGCTATTAGGATTTGTGTTCCATATGTAAAAGGAACTACAGACAGTATCGGACGTATATTAAAACGCTATAATATAGATACAGCATTTTCTGCTCATCAAAAGATCAGCAATATAATAACTAAGCCTAAGGATTCAATCCCTCTTGAATCTCATGGTGTCTATCAAATCTCATGTAAAAATTGTAAAGCTTCTTACATAGGTATGAGTAATCGTCGCATCAGTGTTAGGAGAGATGAGCATGCTAATGCAGTTAAACAACACTCATCATCATCAGCACTCTCACTCCATACTATAGATTCAGGTCATAAAATAGATTTTTCTAGTACCAGGATCATATCCAGATGTGATAATCTCTACCAATGCAAAATCAGAGAAGCCATTGAGATACTTAAAAGGCCAGATTGTATCAATAAGCGAGATGATACGTGCAAACTTCCTCCTATTTGGAAAGATTTCTTTAAAAAACATTCTTAAATTTAACATTTTTGCTATTGGTGGGATTTTTAATGTTTTATTCAAACCAGTGATTGTAGCGCCTCTACAACCGTCTTTCTACCTTTTTATAACTCTGTGGATGGCTTGTGTGACCAAGTCGAAACGTCAGTGTATTGGTATTAAAAGTTTTTAACACGGATGAACCCGCAAAATATGTATTTTATATATTTAACCCGTGCAAATCTTCGTTTTAACATATATATATATATATATATATAGTGTAGCCTTTTGGTTTATTACCATCTATAAACCAAATATAATAAAATGAAGTAATTGTGGAAATTTTTTTTTTTGCTATAAGAAAAGTTAAGTTTTATTTGAGAAAAAAATGGCTATATAGCTCAAAAGCAACATATATAGAGACAGTTTTGTGTTTGTGTAAAATGTCTATTACTAAAGAGTTGATGACAATTAAGATTGAATTGATTGTCAGTAGCTTTAGTTAACAGTTTCTTTCTGGAGAATAGGTTTAAAGTTATAGGGTATTATAGTGAATATTTATGTTTAGGATTATCCGAAATTATAATTTTATGCTTGTAATTATAGGAAATTATGATGGATGTTTTGTGTTCATATGGTCTGAATAATCAGTTTTCTATAACATGTTCTGCACAGGTATGTATGTGTGATACAGATATATGGGTTTGATTTTTTTTTCTTTCATTTATAGAAACTGACGTATTTTTTTTTAATTATTAAAAATATAAATCTAAATAAGAAATTATTTAGATTAAATGAATGTAACCTTTGTTTGACCAAAAAAAAGTGTTAGCAAGCTCATGTTTTCAATTATATCTTCTTTAACTAATTTTCCATAAATTAATCGACAATGTGTTAATTAAAAAGATCTGGTTTCAGATCAGACAAAGTTGTTAGAAAAGTAACACTTTAGAAAGAGTTATTGTTCATTCTGAGTGGGGATTTTTAATTAGACTTGAAGACGAACCACTGGGGGGGGGCATATGTTTTCTTTTTCTCTTTATCCTATCAAAACTGAAAAAAAAGTAAATGGAAGAGAAACTTTTGCTGATTGAGAACTGGGCTAACTAACTAAAAATTAATATCTCTAAAGGTTTTTTTTCCTCCAAGTTTTTACATTTTCTTTCTCATAATTTAATAATGAAGTTAAGTTGTATAGTAGACCAAAATATGAATTTCTAATTCATCCATAAATGGTGCATATCTCTTTTTCTCAAATCAATTATGAAAAAGTCAACGTTTGATAAGATATTTTCTGCTGAATGTCACAATTTATCCAGTCTGCTTATAAAATTTCCTGCAAGGAGAGAATTGTCAATTTTTTTTTATCAAATTAAAAGACCAATTCAGATTATAATAATTATTTGGCTGTTTAAAATTCGTTTAAAGAAATTGCAGCAAACTAATAAAAATGTTTAAAAAGTTAATTCATGTTAGTAATCAGAGACTGCTTATTGTCTATGATTTGAGCCTTTAAATGGAAAAGAAGAAGAAAGAAAAACAAAGTGAATTCAAATCCAGGAAAAACTCATCAAATGAAAGGTAACCAATAGAACTCTTTTAAAATTTATTAATTCTCCTGTAGCTACACTTTTGATTTAAAATAACTATCTACATTTTTTTATCTATCTTGATTCAAATGACTGTCTGTGTGTTTTATACACATTTAATTAAAATAACTGTCTGATGTGCAAGTATATAGCTATCTCAAGTAAAATAAACTAAATGTATTAATTGATTGATGGACAGGGGAAGGAAAAGACATTTAAAGAGACTATCTGTAATGTTGCTATTTATTCTTTATTTTATTTCGTTTATATAATATGTCATTTGTTTTTTTTTATTATTAATATATTTCATTTTGTTTATATTTTATGTCACACTCTAATCACTAGATTTTTTAATTTAATATTTTATGTTTAAAATGTTTGAAGGAAAGAGAAAAAAATGATTTTGATACCATTTAAGTATAGATGCTCACATAAATTTAAATTTAAAAGTAAAGAGAGAAATAATATAAATATTTTTATTATGTGCTTAATAGTAAATATGAAGAGTGAGAGGATGGTCATAAAACCCATAATTATGCTAAAGTATTGTTGATCTGTTATTAATATAAATGTTAGGTGTGTTGTTGGCTTGACTGTTTAAAATTGAAATAATTCATAGATGTTTGATTTGGGATTTGGTTAGTCTTTGTCATTTATCTAGGCTGGAATCAATGTATATGTGGGCATATATAAAGCTATAAATGCTTGTCATTACTGATGTCAAGTTATTCTACCACCCAATAGATGGGAAATGGCTGTCTCATGATATATATACCATGGCAGTCGGAGATGACTAAGTTTCACTCCATTTATTTGTTAAGATAGGGAATTATTAATAAAGTTACTGTTTAAGTGTTGAAAATGTTGCATGCCAATATAGGGAATAGGTGTCTAAGAGAAGCTCTTTACATGATCCTGGATCTTAAGAAAAGATCTCTCTCCCTGGCTCAAGCAAATAGTTCAAGTTTGAAGTTGATACTGTTGTTGTTGTGTTTTAATTTCCCTTATCAAGATGTGGCTGTGTGCATGTTATAGATACTGCATGGTGATGTGTGATATGAAGAGAGTTTTCTTACATGGGACAGAATAAAGTTGCCCTGAAAGGATAAGGATTCAGTCAGATGTATATGTGTGATGAAGAATGACAAAGATTTTAATTGATAAACTAACCGATCTGTGTTGATTTTTTTTTGAATGATGATAAATTGAGGTTGTCAAGCTGAATGGACACACTGACCTATTAAGATATACAGTCAAAACATAAAGATCTGACAAGCATGAATGTAAAAGTGTGGGTTTTGAATTTAAACCCATTTGCAGAATTAGTAGGGTAATTTTATGACATATAATCTTTCTTCATTGGAAATATAAAAATTATTGTTTGATAAAATGGTTTAGAAATGTAAGATTATTTCACATTGTTAGTTAAAATAATTGAAGCGAATATATTATTTTGGAATAGTCCAATGGACAATGTTTATAATAAAAAGAGGGGAGGTAGAAATTTATAGGTTTTCTTCTCTTTCGAGATAAGTTTTCTTAAAGCTAAAATATCCAGAATTCTGTTTCCAGTGTTTGTATTTATTATTATTGTTAATTATTTATTTAATAAATGAATGGGTCAAAACAAAAAGTGAGTCATCCAGGAAATTAGTTAATTCAAATATGTATTCGAATAAGAGTCCTGAATAGATCGGAATCATATATTTGTGTAACAATATTATAATTTAGTGTGTTTTTATTTTAATTTTATCATTATTGTTAACCCTTTGAACGATGATTATATAATTGGCCGAATGAGTTAAAAATCAAAACTTGTAATTGGCCAACTCACAACTTTAACAAAATCTATTGTTAAAATAGATCACTTTTAATAATATAAATACATTAGTTTCGTTTGTAAAAAGTATATTACTGAATTGGCAGATTACGAAAGCAAACGAAAATCTTTTCAAAAATAAAATTTGATTTATAATTTAAAAAATATTCAATTGCAGTGAAATAAAAGTAACCGCTATTCAACCAACCAAAAAAGATTGCGTTAGCAATCTTTTTTTTTTCACTTTAACGTTACGATCAATATGTAGCAATAAATAAATAATTCTTGGTAATATCTTAACTATTTTTCTAAAATAATTTGATTTTTAGTATTATTTTATCAATAATAATTTGTAATTCAATTCAAATATTGTTTAAAATGTTGTAAACATTCGTTTATCATTTTCATAATAAAAATCAAAACGAACGTAACTTTTTACTTTTTGGCAGCCATTTCAACTTTCTGACAGAAGTGGGACAGCCAATAAGATTCAAGAAAAGTTGGTGAGGAGGCGGTGCTTTGGTTTTGTTTGACATATATGGTCATTTTTATTGATTTTTTACTTGTAAATTTATTCTGAAGAGGGCACCATATTACAGAACTTTTGATTTTTTTTCTAATGACGTATCATATATATACGTGGGATAAAAAGTAGCCGATTTAGAGTGATGTCAAATCTTCTCGTTTTTAGACGAGTCATGCATTATAAGAGTTAATGTAATAAAGTTTACTATTGTTATAAGATTATATTGTGTTTTGTGTTTTCGTGTTTCAAATATCTCCATAATCTATATATCCAGCACCTATCTTAAGGTAATATTAGTTCATATTTAAATTTAATTATTCATTTTATAATGATACTTTATTTCCAAGATCAATTTGCAGTAGTCATTATCATATTGTTTCCATATTCGATTCACATAGTTAATTTTATATTGATAATTTATTTCCATGATTGATTTACAGTATAGATTTTATCGAATATTTCTATATTCGATTTACATTATTTTTATATAAGTCACTTTTATAAACTTCATTTTCACATAATTTATTTTCAACATTAATTTGCATAATCTGATTTTATGATTTGTTTCCGTACTTTGCTTTCATAAGTAAATTTTGATTGATTTATCTGATTGATGTCCATGGTTTACTTCCATAGTTTACTTTAGCAAAATAAAATTATTAAGGTTATTAATTAAAAATAGATTAGAAATAATAGAATAAAATGACAGGGAATAGTTGAGTTAAGTTTAACAAATTTAATCTTTTGATTCATTGTAATGTTGTGAATATTGGGAGCAGACATAAAATCCCTTTCCTGTTCTCTATGTTTAGAGTGATTCCCACTATTAAATTCGTATTAAAATTTATTTTGCATATATGGAATCATATCCATTACAGTGTAATCGTTTATATGGGCACCTCTTGACAGATCTAGACCTTGAGAAAGAGCAGTTCAATTATTAGTCTAAGAGCTAGTTTGGAAGTCAAGTAGCACATTATAATAAAATTATTGTATTATTAAAATAGGGATGATGAATTGATAATTGATCGACAGATATATGTATGTTAGAGAAATAAGATTAGTGATTCTCAGATTAGAGAACTTAACACAGACATTCTGTGTTATATAACTGTGGCTATTGAAAGTGATAGATGCTGAGAACAAGAAAAAAAAATAAAGTAATAGAATTAAATGGGAGAATTTATTTGTGATAATTTTTATCTAATATTGAATTAAATGATAATTTTATATTATGAACATAGATTATGAGTTCTCTGCATTAATTACTGAGTTATTTCCAGTCAGATATAAATGAGAACTGTATATAGTATTTTCTGTAGTTACCACTCGAGATCAGATATTTATAATAAAGCTGTGGAAGAAAGTTATCTCATTATCAGGAATTTTATAATAAATTTATCATGAAATATTTGCCTGAATAATGCTAGGTTTGAAATTAAGACCATATAGATTGAATGGTTTTATCAATATTATTGTTATTGTGATTTTTTTTGAGAGACAATTTAATTACTTTCTCCAGTATCTTCTATAGTCCTAAATATGACTAATGATGATGATCTCTGGTGGGCATTACAATTTATAGCTGTATTTTGGCGCCCCCAGTATATTTGATCCTAAAGTTAATATAACATTCAATTGACTAGCTACTTGAAATAAATGAGAGTTTATGGAGGTTAAATAAGTGAAAGAGTGCGCGGAGAAAGTTGAGGTGACAATATATATATATATATATAAATTAATAATCAATGTCTGTATTCCAATTGTAAACAAATATATATAATTCTTCGAAAAACAATACAATAATTAATACAGTAAATAATATTTTAAAAACAAATATATACTATAATTTAATAGAAGTACTTTCAACTATCTAAGTAATCATTATCAACTATAGTCAAATTCAGTTACATGTATATATGGTTTTGATTTTATTTTATAAAGTTAAGATTTTGTATATTGAAAGAAATAATAATAAATGTAAAATGAAAAAAGCTATGTTGATAAGAAACGGAAAGCAGCATTTGATAAATAGACAAGCTGCTAATATAAAAATTAATGAATTGTGGGAAAATTGATACATGGTGTAATTGTTTTTGTATACATTTATATCAGTTTTTTGTAACTGAAATTGAATATAGTTGATAGTCATTACTTAGATAGTCAAAAGTACTCCTATTAAATTATAGTAGATATTTGTTTTTAAAATATTATTTACTGTATTAATTATTGTATTTTTTTTTCGAAGAATTATATATATATATGACTAAGTAAATGAATTATAATCTAATGGTTAGTGATATTTGAAATTAAATCTGTTAAGCATTACAAGCATTATACATTTGTTTATGGTTATCAATGCTTGATCATATTACTATATTAAATTTTATAATTTATTTAATAAACTTTATCTATTTTGATAGTATGTAAACATTGTTAATTTTTTATTACTGATTTGCTGTAGTATTTACATTCCATTTTAGTTTTAGTTGAATCTTTAAACATTGATTCAACTTCATGAAACAATACTGGGATTGAAGGTATTTTTTGTTTGTAAAAGTAATTTATAGTAATTTTATCAACAAAAAACTTTTTCTTTTGAAATACTTTACCACCATAACTAATTGTATGTTTCCAATATATTCTATTCTCTTCCATATTTTTCCAAAGTAAAAAAAATAATCATTGCACCTCTTCAGGATGCATTTATCTTATTTTTTTATACATTAAATGAGGTTTACATTTTCCATGATAAATCATGCTCAATTTTATTGTAAAATATCCTTTTAGAAAGGTTTGCATAGTTCATTTGTTTTACATGCCCATTTCAATGAAATGAAAATTTATAATTGGGGTTTCTGTTGTATTATATCCAGCAATTTGAAGAATATATTGATGTGTTTTATGAACTTGTCTTTATTTCCAGTGTCCAAGTTTCATTTTGAGACAATAAATTAGATAAAATAATTTACCACAGTTCTTTTTCTGTGATGAAATATTTTATATTTTAGTTATTGTCAACAACACATTGGAGTCCATATTTCATTTGTACTTATAAAATTACAAAAGTGGGAGTATTCATTTATATAGTGACATCTACAAAGCGCATGTGCATTAGCTTATTGACTTATTGGTATTTCAGTTTATAAATGTGATTTACATTTCAGGTTGATAGCCATCTAAGCTACAAATTGCTGAGGAATGTTTTCATCACTGGCTGAAAACACTAGAGCTTTCTGAATTTTAATTAACTTCAATTTTTTTATATATTCTATTCAAAATATAAAGCACATTTTGCAAATTCTCTTTTAAATTGACAAAAATAACATAGTCATCACTATATTGTAAATCCAAAATTCAAAAAGTTTTTTTTTTTTGTTCTTGATTGATTCAAACTACAAATTTTACCATTAACCATATTAATCCTCTTTTCATTTAAAAGCCTATAAATAGTTCCAAAGACGAGTGTTGTAAAATTTAAAAACCATGTGGCAACAAGTAATATCTTATTATATAATCAGTATTTCTTTTAAATGCCTCAGATTTTTTATCTTCAGTAATAAATGCTTCCTTTTTTATTCTATTATATAGAATCTGTGTAATATGAATAAATTTGGTTGATAACTATTTTGTTACATTTGTCTGGTTACAATTATCATGTCTATACTGCTCCTTGGTTCTTTAAACCCATAATGAGATGCAACCATTCATCAATGATTTGAAACAACAATTCAGTACAAACATTGAAATAACCTTTGGTATAGTGAATAAAAGTGATAGTCCACAATAGTGTGATTTTGTTCTTTCTTTATAATTTAAAAATAAGGATAATATTAGGATCATTAAGATAATGAGGCACAAGTTCATGGATCCATATATTTTTAAAAAATTTCAACATTATTCTTACTTCTCCAGAAAATTCAAAAAGATTAATATCTTTGATCAAATCTAAATGAATAAATAAATTGTATATATTATTAAATTAGTCTTCAAATTATTATATCATTAATCAAAAAAATCAAAATATTGCTTCCACTTGTTCAAATTATTATTGTCAACATATTAGAGAGAGTTATTTTTGGATTTGATACCATTTCTCAGGTCTACATGTGACTTTTTGTGCACCAAAAAGATCTAGAGTGACAATTATTAGAAAAAGTTTGTATCAAGTATACAATTTTCACCCACAAATCATTTTTTAACATTCTCATCAGCATTTGAAGTTTATATATATATATATATATATATATATATATTATATATATATATATATATATATATATATATTATAAAATTTACATTTAATGTATTATTATGGAAAATTAAAAAATCCGTATGTTTACTTTTATCAAATCACAAATAATAAGATTCTTCGTTAAAGACAGTCATTACTCTAAGGTGAACCCATGAATTGATTTACTTGTAGTCATAACACACTCATTATGATAATTGATGTTTCCATAATATGACAATCCTGGATGTCCAATTAAATGCTTTTAATGTTTAATAGCTGTTGAAATTTAGTACACATAGTATGTACTTTCAAAGAACAAGATATCAATTTTCTTATGAATATGATAATAAAATATACATTTTAATGCAATTAGCATTTTATTCTTGGAGCACTATGATTTTTCCAACAATCTGTACTTGTAAGTTCTCTTCTCTTGTAATTTAAACTTCTTTTATATTTTGACTTCTAACAATAATGTAGTCCATTAAATATAATTAGTTTTGCATTCATACACTTATGTGCATTTATAGTGGGATTAATGCCTAAAAAAGTGTTGCAATAGTCAATACTTGGGTTGTTAAAAATTCAATAACAAAAGACCATTTGCATTTACAACATGCCTGATATTATTTTCAATAACTTTTGTAAAACCTACTATTTATATCAACATCATATGTAACCAATTGGTATTGATATAATAATGTTATTCAACAAGAAGTAAAATATTTTTTTTCTCTGGATTCTAATAGAATTAAAATTATTACAACTGTGCTCAACAAATATTAATGCCATTAGTATTTCATTGATACAATGAGGAATTCCACTAAAAAAGATACTAGGCAAATCCAACATCAAGCATTATAATTTTGCTAACTGATATGTTGTTCAAAGAAACCTTATTGCCATCCACTTGTTCAATAAATCTCCTTTTTTCTGGGAATCAAACTTCACTAAGTAAGGCTATATTAATATCTTGACAGCTTTTTAACTCTCAGTACAACATTTTGTTCTTAACTTTAAGGGTTTGTATCAATTATAGGTCATACATTTTTTATTCTTATATTTTGGAAAAATATTAGATTTATAATACATAATTTTGGCACTATCAGGTTTTCCTGTTTATCACTCTTATTGATATTATTCTTATTATCATTATTTCTTCATCATTAATATGCAATCTGATAGACACAACAATCAAGCCAGACACTTTGAGACAGTCTATTTTAGAACATACTTTTACATCCCTTCCAATTCCATGTTAGAATCCCTAAATAGGGCAGAGTAAATAAAATTAAAAAATTCAGCTGATGATGCATCCAATCCAGTTCAAAATTGATATTTTAGTGACTGTACTGTCTCAAATAAAATTAACAAATAAGAACTGTCATTCTATTAAATCTGTCTCCATCCTCATGCTCTTGAAATAAAAAAATAAAAATTAAAATCAGATATGCTATATATGTGTCTAAATACAATTTCATAAATACACAAACCCACTGAGATGTTTAATACAGAGAGATAAAGATGGTATGAGAGGCTCATGATGATAATGCAATAGAATAGCTTTAAATGACTGAAGAAAATAAAAGAGAAGGCAAAAAACATTGTTAGTATTCGAAACAGAACTTAGTCATTGTTTACCTTACAAGCACAAAGATGTATTCTTTGTCAGGTACTGTATATTTATCACAATTAATTTATCTGAAAATCATTTTATTATTCATTACCTATAGAGTTCTTCTATAGCCTGAGCACAGAATATTATTATTTTTTTGCATGTGAATAGTATTGTTTCTTAAATAAATCCAGAAGTGATTTACATTCTTTTTATTGGTATTTCTATTTCGCTTTAACAGTTATAATAGAATTCATAAATATATATATATATATATATATTAAATACATGTATATTTTATGTACCCGGAGTATAGATGTAATTTAGGGGATTTCAACACAGACTTTCAAGCTCTCTTTAGCCATCCATTCTATCTCATACAAACGATACACATGATCACACACGCGTGAAAAAGATAAATAATCTCCAATTATTACAGCATGAAATACATACATTGGAGATCATCTATTTTTTCACATGTGTGTAGTTATATGTATCGATTGTATGAGACAGAGTAAATGGCTGAAGAAGCGTAAAGTCTGTGTTAAAATCCCCTATATATATATATATGCTAACATTCAACTGTTTCTTTTATTTGTTATTTTATGAGTATTTCATATTTTTTTAATTATTGCCTATATTTAGATTTTTTAAGGGACAGAATTATTGGGTGATATATTTTATTACATATTCTACAAATAGTTTCCATTCAAATTTGTAGACTTAAAAAATACTCTTATTTACATTTATTTTATTTTTGTTACACTTTACATTGCTTGATAAATCTTGGTCACTATATTATTTTTTAAATAAATATATTTAAATTTTATGTATTATGTTTAAAGAGATGAAGAAAATTTCTAGTTAGACAACGTTGATAGATTTTTAAAAAAAAATAAAAAGGAAAGGTAAAGTGATCAAAATATTGACAAGCCACTTTGTAAAACAGCTGATAGTAAACAAAAAAACTCACATCTTATAAATATCTACTACTAAAGCAAAACAAAAAATACAATTAAGTTTGCAATAAAATTTTAATTAGGGAAAAAACATATAGAAGTGGAAAATAATAAATCAAAGCATCTTTTTATTTTTTTTATAAAAATAGAATTTATTAGAACATTTTGAGACAAGGTTGATAAGTTTATAGTGACTTGTGTACTCTGAAGTAGCAAGTTCATGTTGATATCTTCGACATTTGCTTTCTTAGAGACTGGAGCTTGATTAACCTTGTGGTAGTGCAACTTTGTTCTAAGTTTGTTGATAAAGCCAGTCTGAAGCCAACAGCCAGTCACGTTCTTTGGAACGAATGAGCACCTTTGTATAGGTATCGCAGACACTAGAAAATGCGCGATCGAAGATGTATTTGCATCTGGTGATCCACATAGCAATGGTTAAAAATTGAATATCTAATGTTGACAAAGATACCATTCTTGATTGTGGTCTGGAAGGAGAGTGCTTTCCGGAGGTCAAGCGACACACACATTCTAGATGATGAAGGTCCTCAGTGGACCAAGAAAAGTGCAGGAATATAATGGGTGCTGTATTATTTCATCCGCTGAGTAGCAGAGTTGACATTGTGAGTTCAGTTTGCTGAAAACTCTTCTCCAGATCAGGAAATGGCTGGTTGCAGGTTAATAATAATAACAAATTTTACATAGGAATATATATTTATTCATGTTTTTCTACTTCAAAATAAACATCTCTCCATTGTGATCAATTGCTAGCTTCTTTTTTTTCACATCATTCAAAACTTAATTATTTCGTAATCCATCTCGTTTATGGACTTCTTTTAGAGCTGTTACAATCTATTTGATTTTTTTACAATCTTAAGAGGGTTTTTTTCCCAGAAAAAGTTTTTGATCATATTACCAAAACATTTTTTTTCTCGCTAGTTAAGGAAACACTTTAATATTTTTCTACTTCCTCCCTCCCCCCTTTTGTAGGCCACTTAGTATTTTGTTTCATAATTTCTTTTTTTAAAATTATACTCATTTCATACATATATATCAAAGTTTTAAAGAATTTAGTATTTCTTTCTCCCTTAATCCTTTCAACTATTATTTTTTTCTATAGTTCAAATACTTTTTTTATTTGATCGAAATGGTCATCTCGCACCACTTTATATAATGTTCTTAACTCAGCAGTTTTTTAGTGATAAAATATTTTTTTTTATTTCTTATATTACTCATTTTTCTTATTTAAAGAAGTATATATACATATATTAATTAAAGTTAGTTGCATCTTACACTCTGATTTGTTGTTTACTAATTATTAATATATTAAGATAAAATAAATTGTATCTACAGATTCATTCTTTAATTAACCTGTCTTCATGAAAATAAACTAACGGACATATAATTAATCATGTAAAATAAAATAACGACAATTTCTAATAGTATATATTTTTTCTTTCTGTAGAATAAACGTTGTTGTTTTTGTTTTAATTTTTTGGGTATATTTTTTTATAATAAAATTCTATTAAAATTAATTTTGTTTTTTATTTTATTTTATTTCTTTCTTGAGAGTAACGGAAGTATTTAAAAGCGTCAATTAATATTATACGCGGCATAAATGTGTTGATAATTAGTTGCAAATATCACTATTTAAGTTCATAAAAAAAGTAGTTTACTTTAGAGCGCCAGGAATAAGAAATAACCGCAATGAGATGATTATTTACAGCTGAGCAACTCCCCAACAATAACAATATAAGAATAGGAGAGAAAAGGCAGAGAAAAGTAAACATTTTTTCAAGTTCAGAACACTTACTACAAGAAATACACCGACCTGGGCTATAAAAAGAGTCAATGGCTGGACAAGGAGATGTGAGTTACCTTTACAATTTTCTGGTAAACAAGGAACTACCTGCTTTGCACCAGAGCTTTGTACTCTTTAAAAGCTTTAACAAATAAAAAGGAAAAGCCAAGCTACACTTTGTTTAACTTTGCTATTTTTTTCGCAATACAATTGATAAAAACTAAGGAGAAAAATAGATAATAATCTTCATTTAAAGTAGGTAATTCAAATATCTATAAAGTTGTAGACATTATAATTACCTGTAATTTATTATGTGATTGAAAAAATTTCAGCCTCATTATGTTTACAAAATGTATAATTTATTTGATTAAATCTACATTAATTATTCGCGCGCGAGCACACACATTTATATAAAATCTCTTATAATAATAATAAATGTTTATTTTTAAATTAAAGTATCAACCTTAAATAATTTAATTAAATTAGTGTTAATAGTGATGGACTCGAAAGATAAATGTCCCCGGATTATTTACCAACTATGTTAGAAAGAGAAAATCACTGATCTATTTAATTAAACTGTTATGTGCTGTCATAAACCCGAGATCTTAATTAACTGACCATGTGAGAAATAAAATTCGTATAACTGCATTAAAAAAGTTAATTATGTTATCTAAAAAATAATATTCGACATATATTTTGTTTTATTAAAACATATTTTTTTTTTTTTTTAATAACCCTATTTGTCGTTGCTCTAAGAAAAACTAGAGAATAAAAATTATAAACATGGCGCGCATGCTCGTTTGCGAGTGCGATAAATACAAAAATAAAAAGGGAGAATAATATGGCAATTATTGTTTTTAAATAATGAAATATTACGTAGTCCTAAAGTAAGAGAAGATCAATCAGGTCTTCAGACCAAACCATTAAAAACTGAGAAAAACGAGACACGAACTATAAAACTGTTTTAAACATGTGATTTTTTGGTTTATCTAAAGGTTAACTTGTCTCCAATAAATAAAGAAGAACTCTGATTACAAGTTGTTTCTATTTAATTCTTTGCTTGTTGTTTTTTATTTGTAAAAAAAATCTGCACTTGTATAATCCATTTGACAATCTTTTTACTATTTTAATTTTTAGAATTAAAATTACACTGTACATTTTTTTTTTTAATTGTTATATTGTAATTTTATATTTACTTAGCTTAAGGAATTGAATTACACATAGTGATTTAATCAAGAAACGCAATGCACGATATTGTAATAATATACATATTTAGTCTGTGGTTGTTCACCAATTATTTGTGGAATGTTAATATGATAAACAAACAGAACATGAAAATCCTTGAGTTATATCTAAGCATAGTATAATCACTATCCTTTTTTTTTTTAAAAAAAAAAATACATATTAAATTTGTGTTAATTATTACAATTTTTTTAAAAGAAATCGCAAATTTTAAATTCCAAAACGGTTAAAAATTAAAATGTTTCCAGGTCACCATGGCTGTTGGATTTCTTATTTAAGTGTTTCTTCAAGATGTGAATAATACCTAATAATTGTCTTAATGTAAGACTTATATAATTTTTTTTAGTGAAGTTCATCGCAGAACAAAAGTTTTAATTCAACAGATAGATTGCTGTACATTTTTGAAAAATAGATTATTCAATGAATAGTATAATATGATGAACACTCTGCTGAGTAAATAAAGCAATGGAAAAACTAATACTACTGAAAATTATTTTTGTCTGGAGGGACAAAATCTTTTTTTTTTTTTAGTGATCACGCTCCAATACTAAATTTAAATAGTTTAGGCAAAAACAAGCCTTTATTTGTTATTGGATGATTTTTTAAACTGGTTAAAGGCTTTTTTTTAAAGTCACGTTGATAGGCAAAGTAAATTATTGCTAAAAAGTTATTCATAACAATAGTATATGCGCTGTGAATTTAAATGGATTGTTTTTTTTTTAATATACTCAACTTAAAATTTTTTTTAAATTCATATAATAATTATTTTAAAAACATTGTCATAACAATAACAAACAATGTTGGAGCTAATATATCATAGAAATTTAAGACTAGTTTTTTTTATATATATTTTCCATGAATTAGATTTTCTAATTCTAATAATAAATCTTTTTAATTCTATTTTTAGAGAGATATAACATAAATAAAACTTTTTATGAAAACAAGGCGTTTTTATTGTAATCATTGTCACGTTTTGATTAATTGTCTTAATTATTGTAAATATTATATAAATCACATTTTTTCATAACATTTTTTTTAAAATTTGTCTAATAATTAAAACATGGTTCCTAAAACTATATTAAACTAGGCATGTCTGAACCTATCCTAGCATCTCTCTGAGGAGTGCTAGAGCACGAAACCATGGTCGGAGGTTTGGGGGGGGAGTCCTGACAGAGATATTTTAAATGCTTTCTTTGCTAAGCAGTTATCACAAAGCTTATTAAGGAATTGGCAATCCTCATTGTTATAACTTATAAGCTGAAGAGATTATGGTCATGTGATCTATGACTTATTTTGACTATGTACTCTAATGATTACTAGAACAATATATACAATAAACTAAAATTAATTTTATGTGATAAGCAATATAATTTCATAATAACTCTAGCAATTTTTTTATAAATTCTAGCAACATATACATTTTAAAAATTAATTAGTATATTTTCTTTAAAACGTATTGTATTGTTGATACAAAAGTATTATCAACATGTATAATACTTTCTCAGTATTAACAGTTTCTCATTTTAAATTATAAATCTGATTTAATCTATCAATTTCCGATGTTTCTATGAGAAATAAAAATTGATAAGATGAATATAAACATTTAAATAAATTATTACCTAAAATTAAACAAAATATTACTTCATCTATTTAAAACGCAATTATCTTTTTGTTGGTTTTATTCCTAGAAAAAAGAAAAAACGACAACAACAAATAATTGTATCTCCTTGGCATTATGGAAGATTGTTACAGTTGTTCATAAAACTATTTATACTAATGTTTTTCAAGTGATGATTGAAATCAATAACAAATTAATTTAATAATTAAAGTTAAAAAGAAATATCAGATTCTTCATCATCCAATAATTAAACAGATATCTTCAGCAAGGATGGGTTGGTGCTTTATGTAAAATATATATTTTAATAGGCTGTTCTAATATTTTACTAGTTTAAAAATGTCAACCTCATTACAATAATATAATATTTTCACTTAAAATGAATTTACATTAAAAAACTTAAGCATTATAACTACTCACGTGTAGTTTCAAGTTTTAAGTATAAAAATGAGATATACATTTCTTTTCATCAAATCATAATAGTGCTGGACATATTTCATTTACGGTTGCATTTAGGATGCCATATATTAGTATAATTAATCATGCACAATAAGACTTTTTAAAAATTATCTTAAGATGAACTTGGGCAAAATCTATATGATTTTTAAAATCTCTTATATACTTTTATTTCCTTAGCTTCCTATTTTAATCTACAAAATACTTCTTTCTAATCTCCTGTAAATGTTTTGAAAATATGGAGTTACCCTGTAGTAAACTCTTCCCACAGCTAACTTTTTTAGTATCATTACATAATGTAATTGTTGCTATTGCATTTTTATAAATATTTTTCAGAATATGACAATATCCTGGGTCTATACCTTGATGATCCAATTCTTTAATCACTGGAAAAGTGCCTATACAACCAAATGCCTTTTCATAATTTACAAATTCAAAGCATAATGACAATTTATATTTATTGGTCATTTCTATAACATCTTAATATTCGGATATGATTCACTGTATTAAAACCACTTTTAAATCCAGTTTGTTCTTTTAGTTGGTTAAAATCCCAAATTTCTGTTGATGAATAGTAATTAATTATGTAAAAAAATTGTACAGAACTGTTTTAAAAATCTGAAAAATCTGTAATTTCTAATATCTTCTATATCACCTTTTCTAAATTAACACTGCATTCTTTTAATCATCTGGTACATATTTATCATTTAGACATTTGATATTTAAGTTTGCCTTTTTTTCTTTCTACTTCCTCACTTGTTACTTAAGATATTGATTATAATTCCACCACTACCTAGAGCTTTTCCCTTCTTTATACATTAGTTGCATGTCTCACTTCTTCATTTAAACTCCTGGAAAATTCAGAAGATATAGTATTTATAGGAGATACTTTTCTTTGTTTTTTAATGCTATAAAATTCTTCATAAAACTGTTCATTTCATGATGCAATTTCTCTTTTTAGTAACAGTTCCATATTTTCTACTTATTGTAGAAATGTTTCCTACCAACACCAAGATGTTATTTTACACTCTTGAGACTTTTATTCTCTTCTATATTTTTTTCCCAACTATACTTGCTTATATTATTGTTAATTATTTTTGCACAATTTCACAAAATTCAAGATATTCAATCCTTTTTAATGCATCATATTTTTTTTCTTTTCTTTATAAATTGTTTTACCTCATTAGAAATTTTACTGGACAATTGCTGCTTTTGATACTAGCTATCCTTAATTGCAGTTTTTAAAAGTGTGTCAGTTATGTGCCTATTAATTTTGTTCAAATATTACGAATGTTAAAATTTGTTAATATATGAAAACAATTTGCAAGTTCCAATTTAAATTCAATAGCATGTTTTGGGAAGATTAGGAATATCAACTATGAATATTGCTTTTATTAATAATTTTTGTCTCTCTAATTTTTCACTAACTTATATATTACATCTCTCTATTTGATTATCACTTCCTGTGCTGAATTTATTAAGATCATTACAATCTTCAAAACATGTTTTCTATTAGTCAAAATGTAATCCAATTTGAGTGTATTTTTATTTGGATGCTTCCATGTCCATTTCAGTTTAAATTTTTCTTTAAAAAAGATTTCATAATAGTAAGCTTTTTTATCTGTGTAAACTCCACATATATGACCTCTCTTATTTTTATCAAATAACCAAATTTATCTACAACACTTTTATCTGTCAATTGTTTATATATTTAGCAATAAATTCTCCCATGAAAATTTTAAAATGTAAAAATTTTCTACTTCATCATCACATTTGAAACTTATCTGCATTTAATATTTACTATTAAATTGATTAACTATTCTAACAACTCAGTCTGATATACCATCAATCTACACAATGTTGTTCCTCCATTTTTTATTTATAATGAATCTTACTCCATACTTCTAATGTTTGTGCTTTTGCAGTACAGTAAATGTCCATTTTTTAAATCAATTGTCTTCAGTTTTTCTTTTCTAACTTCACTAAGACCAAAAATGTTCCATTTAATATGAGACAGTTCTTCCCATTTTTGCAATCTTCCTTCACTTAAAAGTGACATGCAGTTGTAAGCAATTAAAGAAAATGTCATCAAATGGCAGCCTGGATCTACATCCAGGATATTCTTATCACTCTCAGACTTTAGCCACCAACCATCACCTTGGCTGGTGTGTATTATAATTTTTAAAAATTAACAATAATATCTGTCAAGGCCCTCCAATCTTTAATGAATTTTTTTTTTTAAAATGCCCAAAAAATAACAAAGTGTTTGCACATCAGTTTTAAACATTAATTATACCCAATTGCTTGACCTTAGTTTTATTCTATTAATATGGTTAATGGAGTCTTTTATTAATACATACATAAATTTTAAATAGCTTAAGTTGATTTTGAAATTTTGTTTTTGCATGTCATGCTGAGATGGACTGATTAAAGTAATTAGAATTATTTGAAATGCTTCTCCCATTGCAGTATTGTTTCCTTTCTATGGACAGTGATGGCTAATTGCTTAATACAATTTCTTTTATTCTTACACTAATCCAAGAAAAAATAAGACCTTGGCTAGTTGGTTTTCTCTACTCACACATTTTTGATCCATATTCAGTTCAAATTGATTTTTTTTTTAATTTTTAGTTGAAAAGATAAAATTAGCAAGAGCAAATCTTTGTTTTCTTTCATATGCTGAAAAAGTGGTAAAAGAACAAACATGAACTTCTATGCACTTTTGTTTAATTATATTATTGATTTCTATAATATTTTAGATTTATATACCCTTGAGAAGTATTCAGTTCAACTCTTATTGCTGATTTAACCATATGTCAATAATAATGTTTTTAACTTTTTTTGCAAACATTTTATATTGTATTGTTGATAAAAAAAATAATTCAGATAATTAAAAATAAATACAAACAATTTAAAATAAATAAATATATGTAAATCACAAATATCTTTCTTTTTTACAATTAATTGTCTGATGTTCCTTCAACATTTCATCATTTTCTTAGTTCTCACATTCAACATAGAAATTAAGATAAAACCATTTTTACTTATCTGAAGATAATCAATTTGACTTTATTTGAGATATATTTTTGTTTACTACTGAAATAAATTTTAAATGTTCACATTTTCTTTTTATAAATATTAAGAAATGAGATTGTCATCAAAACGAAGAGAGTATAAATCATAGAAAGATTATTTTCATTTACAAAAATCAACATAATCTTCATTATCTGTCTTTTTTTAAAAAATCTGAATGAATATTTATTTATTTATTTTATATCTAGTGAAATATGCTTCAAAAGTTTAAATTTTTTCAAATTTATTGCAAAATTATAATATTTTCATAATTGTTATTATAATTACACTACTTACATAGAATACTATGATACACTTCTAAATAGCTTTAGGGCATATTTGCATTGGCCACTAATATAATGTTCTATTTTTAAAAATTAAATATTTTCATTCAAAATAAATTAATAATAATTTATATTTTGATTTCTAATAAATATAATATAAATTATTGTATAAAAAATATCTAGAATTGTAATAAATTCCTAAATAAACATGTTTATGGTTATTCAAACTATTTTCTTTAAACAATGCCATAAAAATGGTGACATCCAAAACCTGTCCGAATACAAAGAGGGACTTGTCAGGGTGGAGTAAGTTCTATTATTTTGAGGAATTTTTTGATTTTCTTATCATTCATGGAATTTTTTCAAAGTAAAATTTTATATGATAATTTTGAAAATGTATATTCCTTGCAAACTATGCATTGCACCTACATCTCCATATGTGCCAGCTTTGAAACGCCTCTGAGTACATGTATATAAACATAAACATAGTTATATATGTATCAACACACCAATGAAAAAGCATGACTGTTTTTGGAATAGAAGCACACTTGTTTTTTTTATAATATTTTTATTTCACTTGCCACAACAATTTTTACGTAATAGTGCCTAATATATATATATATATATGCATGTAAAAATATCTGAATACTCTCTAATATATATATATATATATGCATGTAAAAATATCTGAAACTCTCTTATCTGTAAATCAGAGAATATATTATCAGTATATTTTTATCTTCCAAATCCTTTTAACATTCTTAAAAGTTTTAACTATAAATTAGATCTTAGCATTGTTTGAACTTTTTATAATCAACCAGAAGACATTAGTCAAATTCATTCTTTGCATATATAAAAACAATTCAACTGTTGGTAAAAAAGTTGAAAGTGATTTTTTAAAATTGAAATTTAATTAAAGCTTTTAAAAGTTTTAGTGAATTTTTCTACAGAAGCACTCATTCTGTTCAACACATGGATGCTTTAGCCCTGCAACACACATATATATGTGAGTAAAATATATATATATATATATTACTGCCTTTTATCATTTAGCCCTGCAACACACATATATATGTGAGTAAAAGGCAGTAATATTATTGGTATATACATATATTACATCATGTCACATATTTAAAAGTTAGATCTTTTAAAATTATAGATTGATTTATTTAAAAAAAAGTCAATTTGTTAATTTTCATTAAGAATTGCATATATGTGTATAAAAGCACATATAACCATGATACATATATAGCAGAATGTTAGTGAAAATATTTTTTAAATTCTAAATTAAAAATAAAATATGATGGATAAAAATCATGCTACTATGCACCTGTTTTAAATAGCAGGTAGGCTAAATTGCTAAATCTTATTTTGCACAATAATATTTTTAAAAATGTAACTTTATAAATATCAGAATTTACTGAACCGATACTATTGCAGCCTCCCTTAGGAATTGAAATGGCTAAGTCAAATTAAAAATACTTGTTAAAATTTTAAACAATAGATAAGTAAATTTTACAAATTTAAAATGAAATAGTAAACAAGTACTAATGGATTGACCTGCTGTGAATCCATCTTGTAACAAAAATATTATACAATTTCAAAATAAATACCCTATTTTGGGACACATTTCAGCTTATTTTGTAAAATTATATATATGTTGCCATCAGAATCCATGCCTGGTTAAATTTTAAGATGATTGAGTAGGAAGGCTGTTGATTTGCCATTTTTCCTTCAGGAGAATGGTCATTTCAAACCCCACCCTACATGCCACAATGGCATGTGACCATCATCACTTGGATGGAAAGTTTCCAGCCACAGCTTGCTGTTGAAATAAAACACTATCACCAAGTAATATGTCCAAAGAAGAATGCCACTTTGTCTACTTTCAAGTGCCTGAAATCCAAGCTGCAGAAGAAGATTGGTAATATTTCTTTCAAACTGCAGATCTTAAATTTAATCTGTAATTGAAATATTAATCTAGCTTATTTAAAATACTGAACGTTTAATCTTATTTCTTTAAACTCTGTTAAAATAATCTTTTATAAATTAAGTTTGTATAATCTTGCCTGAATTCTAAATAATGTAATTCATTTCTTTAATCTAAATACCATATACTCAGTTAATGTTAAAATTCTTTAAAATCGATGGTCATGCCTATAATTAATTATTCTTTTAATTATTTTATTCCCATTATTTAATATATATGTTCTGATGTGCCATTATTTCGAGGTAGCAAATATTTTATTTTAGTAAACTTTTAAGGAGAGATCATTATTAAGTTCTTCATCATAATACTTCACAATGCTACTTAGCATAGTAAATCACTGCTTCGAAATTCTATTCTGATATATAACAACCGATTGCTATGTGCTCGTTGTTATCATTTTGTTTTTGATCTTATAATAAATTAAGGTTTGCATATTAAGTTATTAAACGTATGATTTATCTTTTAGTTAAAAGTAAGATGCTAGCTAAGGATGATAGTAAAAGTATATTGTTAATATTGTTAAGGCCGTTAAATATATTTGCTCCTCCTTAATTTAATTACGATTATATATATATACAGATTCAGTGTATTAACTAGATTCATAATTCAGTTAGCCCTTTTTACTTAGCATGATTATAATGCTAGTCTAGATAGTGGATTAATATCCTTTTTTTTAAAGTGTGTTGTTTTGTAAGATATTCCATACATTCTTTGATAAGAGAAAGTTTTAACATAATTTGTCCGTTTTTTTTAAATTCAGTCTATATTTTAAATATAGCAATTCATACTTTATTTTAACATTTGTGTAATTTTTTAAACTTCTGAATCCCTCTATTAACTTTTATGATATTGAAAACGAGAAAAAAAATGCAACTTCATAACTACATTTTTAATCAGAATAAAAAAATAACATTGTTTATAAATTGAATTTGTGAACTTGATAATTAACATATTTGTTTTAGAATGCCTAAGTGAAGTACTCAATGGATTAGATGTCAATAACACCATTTTTACTAAACAAAACCAATTTTATATATATATCAAATATACATATAGAAAATTTGATAGTAGACAGTATTTATTCATTTATTGTAATTTTTCGAGTTCAGATATTCAAATATTTGCGAAATTAATCGTACTAACTGTACAGATTAGAAAGCTGTAGGTAAAAATTGGGGAAAAAATTTAGAATAATTTCACCAGTCGAAGTTAAAATTAGCAGAACAGCATTCCGAATTGAATACATTATTATAATTTGTATCATTAAAATTGTGATATCTATCAAAAAATGCTTAAATATATCCACATGATTAGTTGGGGCATTCTCTTTTGGATCGTTGTTTTTGTCGCCATTATATATGCTCTGCAAAAAGTATAAAGAAAGGGCATTTGTTTAAACTTGGTTAAAAAATAGAATGGTATTTCCTCTTAATTAATTATTTTGGAAAATAAATGGTTGTCTGCTATATACTTTGTGTTTTAAGTTATTGATAACAGTAGAAATCAAAAAAAAAAAAATCTAAAACAAATGTTAAAAAAAAAAAGTAAAGAAACCTTAAATAGTAAATCGGCAAGCGAACTTACAATCTATATACAATATGTAAAAGCTCCGACAAACATCGTATGAAATACATAAACTAAAAGTATAAATTGTAGATGGAATTTAATGCTTATCCAATTTAAATACGAATATGTTGTTTGTAATTTTTTTTTATACTTATATTTAATTTTTCTTGGACAGTGTATTTTTTTCATGTTATTAAATGTCACTATGCATGCCACTTACATCTCACCAACAACTCTATTTCTATATTAAAATAAATAGTAACTTGTTAGCAGTTACATTTTTCTAAATAGTTTAACGAAAAACAGGATGGGTGTGTGATAATTATAATAATATAAATATTACTCATCAGAATTTTTGTTCAGGATATTAGTGGGCTCCACAGATTATAAATAGTAAAATGATGGTTAGACATAGAGGAACTATGAAAAAACTTTTGAGGATATCCTGATGCATTATTGGATAGGATGTTGATTTATCAAAACCTAGGTAGCGTTTCTAATATAAACAATATTTTCTGCCTCCCTATTTGTTTCTTCTATCATATGTTATTCAATAGTTTGGTCATAGTGAGCCTCTCACCCTATCATATATTGCCCCTATAATAACTTTCACTATGGGTAAATGCATCAGTGCTGCAGCATATTCATCCTTTAATACATTTAACCATTTTTTCCTTGATGCTGTAAAATCACTGAAGCGCTAAACTGGATTTGAGTAAAAGGGTAGATTCTGCTGGCAAAACTGTATGTTTAGGCAACCTATTTAAGGATTTTCCTGTCTAATCACGTGATATAAAATGGCCTATCTCATAAAGTTTTACTGAATTGTTATGTAGTATGGATAAACCAATAGCAACATAAATATTAGTAGTAGTTGCAAAGCAAGAGGTTGTGGAAGTACTAAAGATAGGCATAAAAAGTCTATTTTTTAAAATCATTGTACATAGAATGTACAAAATTTATTTGATACAAACTCATATTATAAGTAGCACAAAAGACTAAAAAGCTTTCAATAATTAAAATTGATGTAGCTGCTATTGGTGAAACTTTTGTCTCCAACAAGGGAAGTTTAATAAATTAGGTGAATAAATGCAAGTTTTTTTGGAAAGAAAGATCAATCAGTGAAAAAAATTGTGCTAGATATATTGTAAAGTTTAATATATTGTAACAGTCAAATCTGTACATTCGCGCAACAAAATCCAGAACTTTAGTAAATCATACCAAGGCTGACCAGCATAGAGTGGCACTAACCACGTTGTATGATATAGCCCCAACTCCTTTACTAAAGCTCAAAGATTTACCATCTTGTGGATGACACATATGAAGCCACAGCAGCATTTTCCTTCATCACGTGCTGGCAATAGCACATCAGTAAAGCACAAGACTAGGATAAGTTGACTTATTGACGAGTATAGTTATATAGACGATGTGTGTGGCAGAACATAATTATAAAATATGGATTGTGATTCTTAACTAATGATTAACTAATCAATAAAGATTTACCAATGAGCAACATTGAGACATGACACAAAAGTTAAATTTAAACATAATTTAATGAAAAATAAATTTTAAAATCAATAAATAAAAATGATGACTATAACTTGGCTATATCGGTTATATCACACGCAGGTGACTAAGTTAGGGATACAATTTCATATTTGAGTTTGGGATTCACACTCAAGTGATGACTGGAGTTATAATCATTTATGGTTTGCCTAGTTACATATGGCTTTATTTTACATATACATTTGGGCAATGTAAATCACTCACAGGTGACATTAATCATTTTGGTTAGTTACATTAGGTTTATTACAAATACATATATCACTCGGAGGTAATGATTTAACTGTTTATACAGCAATTCCCATCACGCGCAGGTGATTGTAGTTTGGATTACAAATCATTTAATTGAGTTTGCTACATATAGATATCACTCGCAGGTGATGAAGAAATTATAAGTATAAAATTTATATTTTCATGAGCCTTAAGATTACATTATAGATCAAGGTTAATTTGCTCATGACCATCTATGCCCAGTTTATGCTATATAACAGGGTCTAGATCCGCCCTAGAGCTAGCAGAAGTGATTATACATATTGATAAAAATATGATATTTTATTAAACACGAATACTTAATATTCTCTATATAGCTTGTGTGCTTATAAAATTAGACTCGAATTCAGATCAAAGCTGAAAATACAATTATTATGGTGGGATGAACTGATGATTGGCAGTCAGACTTCAGATACTATGGCATATAGAAAATATAAAGTCTGATATAGCCCTTGCATCTCGAGAGTGCCTTTTTTATGAGATTTTTACCAAGTAACTATATTCATTGCTGCGGAAATAAGATAATGACCTTTTAGTCTGGCGATCGAGCAATTTATTTGAGTGGTAGTCTTATGCTCTGTGGGAGTCTCATGCTCCGTTCCTAAGGGTGCAGAATGGGAAGGTTTGAACCCATCCACCATCTGAAGAAGAAAATTGCCCGAACTAAGGGAGTAACGGCGTAGCCTTAAACATACAACCGCTAAAAATACAGCAACAAATATATATATATATATATATATGCCGTAGCATTTAAAAACACACTCGCACTGCTGACCACATTATATAATTAAAATTTTATGACACTAAACACTAGTTTCTTTCAGGAAACTACCGTATATCAGTTCATTAGGTAGCATGTATAATTATGCTATTAAGGAAAAACTAGGAATCTAATTTGTAAAACTATTTATATAGGAATTTATAACTGTAGAAGAAAGTACAGCATATTATTGGGCATTAAGATATAGTTATAGCTCTACGCTGTATCTCAATCACTCCAGCTAAACATTAGTTAAATATCTCGAAAGCGAATCTATCTTAATACAGCTGTAAGCTTTTTAATTATCTCTTAAAACCAGATATTTTACCCCTTTCAAAATAGGTTTATTTTGCATCCTATTATTCTCTAGGTATGGACCTGCAATGGCTCCTCACTAAGCATTTGGTCAGTAGTGAAATCCTGTTTCGAACAAATGTAGCACAAACCACTAAGCAATGGAAAATCATAAAATGGCATAGATTTATTGAAATGTAAGTTTAATAAACAGATATCTAAAATTTGACTCTGTTTTAGCATAGTTTGAAAATGGAATTGCAACGCAATTAGTTTATATCTGATTGACCCAGTTCAAGACAAATTTAAGTTGTGTACAAGAATTAATTAAGGCAAATATTATTATTATATTAAAATATGTAAAAGCACAAATCATTAAGTTAAAATACGTAAAATAATCTAGAAACTTAATTATCATTTTAGAATGAAGCATTTAAAATTAGACACAATTCAGAATAAAGCATTTAAAATTATTATGTAACAAAATTTATAATAATTAATTTAAAATCAATCACTTTAAGCAAGTCACAACTAAATAAGTCAGAAAACTGTAAATACATTAAATGAGGTCAATCGGAGATAACTTAGCAAACCAACACATAAATTAATAAACACATAGAGTACGTAAATCAATAAATATGATATTAATTCAGTATGAAAATCAAATTAGCTATTAACTCAAATCAGTTATTAAACCAAATTAAATATTACACTAAATCAAATATTAAATTAAATGTAAATCAGGCAAGATTTTAAGATGAAACAAAAGAAATCAAAATTACATTTTAGTAGTGATTTTAAGATTAAAATAAAGAAATAAAAATTACATTTAATAGTGGATTTAAATTTACATTATTGCTATGGCCATAGAGTTTAAATTTAGCTAGCTTTAGGAATTATCGTGTTTTAGTTGAGTTATTAATTTTTAAGTAGAGAAAAGGTTTTACCGGGCTCTCTTCTTTCTGTCTGCTGGCACTGGTTTCATTTTGAAGGGCTGGAAACGGGCTTCTGCTTCATCACACGGCTTCTCCTCTTGATGTTTCCTGCACATGGTAGATTCTTGGGTCAGAAAGGCAAGAAAAAATGCCTTCTACTCAAATTGCATCATAATTACTATTTTAAACATAAGTTCTTAACTGAAATAATGTCCGACTAAATTCAAAATGGCTGCAGAGGTTTATATATTCAGCTTAATTTTCTAGATTTGTTTTGCTAATTTTCTCACTGTATTCTTAGAATCGTATAATTACTTTGTTTTTATTTCTTATAGCGAAGTTTTACAGCCGGTCATTCATGATTTCTTTTTAATTACTCAGGATAATTTATCCTACAACTTAGTGTTACTTTTAGTTTTGTAATTAGGTTACACTACAGTGAGAAAGATTAAATTTTATAATACCAATTTTTCGAAAACATATCTATAAATGGAAAACATCTGGTTATATATGTAACTTGATTATTTAATTTAGCAATATATGCAGAAATATACAATAATTTCAAATATTAATTTTCTTTAGAATAAATAATTTAAATAAATAAATTTATAATGTTTTAAATCTGTTAACATTATTCTTTCCTGCATATATGTAGTCTCTTGTTACATACAACACAGTTTTCATTAATTTACTCCTAGAAATACATGTGTGTGTATATATGGGTTTTTACATATACAGATACACCTTTTATCTTTTAGGCTTAAAATATATGCACACATACATAACTAATACCTTTATATTTAAATCCAGCCTGATTTGGATATACTATTAATCATATATACAAGAATTTGGTGATAGATACTTATATAGAAATACTACTATAGTATATAGTAGGTGAAACAGTAGGGTTGACAAAGCTGACTGTTTCAATATTATCTTCTATTTTTTGGATTTCTAGTTATATTAAATGAAAAATTATTGGGGTTAAAACTCACATTGCACAATGGTATTAGATCTCACTTTATAATTGTTTATGCTCAGACCTTATATTTAGAGAATTCAAAAAAAAAGATTTTATTTCTTGTTGGATAGCATTATTATAATAATATCAAAAGTCCATTTTTCTTCTAAAATAATTCAATGCACATATTGATACAAATACATTTTTTATCAAAGATTATTGGAAATAATGTTATTGGAACTGCAAATTCAAATGGTTTCTTATAATTAAATTTTTACATAATATATGAATTGATGGAAGAAACATTATATAGGTATAAAAGTGTATAAAGGAATGTGAATACTTTCTCATTTGAAACAATGACATTTAATATATTACAACAGAGTTAGCAGTCAGAATACATGAGTTTATATTATGTATGATCACTTACAAGTGCAGATTTCTGGACCAATCATAGATTAGTATATGTCAAAATAGGATTATAAATGCTTTAAAAAATTAAAAAATATTCCAATCAAATTCACAAGAAATTGGTCTTCTATTTTTTAGAAGAATCTCCTATACATATTAAATTTCAAGAGCTATTTAAGCCCTAAAATTACTAATTTGAATCTTCAGGACTGATATATTACTGAATCATGGAATCATTTTAAGGTGTTATTAATAAAATAAATATATTCTTGGAGTCATTAAAAATAAAAACCATAATTGTTTTTCTGATAATGATCTTAGAAATTTGATTAAAAGAAAATGTGGATCTATATAGAGAGATGAAGGGAAAAGTTCAACAAGTGTTATGAAGGTTTAAAATCATTGATGGATTAAAATTGTAAAAAAAGATAGAAAATTTCATTCATGTTTTTAATGAACTGAATACACTATGTGGACTAGTGGAATAGTATTATGACCCTGTTAAATCCAACAATGACACTTGAAGTTTTGAGAATGATATTTTGAAAAGGTGGAAAGAGAAATTTGATCAACACCTAATCAAAAATTGAAATGAAAATTTTTTATATATTCATTTCATTTACTGATTTAGAATTGAACAAAGATATACAGATTAGAAAATTCAAATTGTTCTTTATGATGTTAAAATGAAAGGGTTGCAAGTTCTCATAAAATTTATTGAGTAATTTCAACACTTGGTCATGATAAGATAGCTTCAGAAATATTAGAATTTTTAAGATTGTATAAACCCATAATGTTATTTTGCTTGATCTTAAGAATAATTTCATTGTTCCTAAAAATATAAAAAGTATACAAAATTGCAGTATATATTATGAAATAACATTATCTTCTTAATCAATGTTATTTTCAAGGATTTTATTATTAGGTTGCTTTCAGTCATAGATGAATGTTTTCCAAAGACTCACAGTTGGTTTTTAAATTTAATAACACTATAGACAATGTTTATGTAGCAGGAAAATACAAAAAATGTGTTTGGACCATCAAGCTATTTATATACTGCTTTTATTGTTTTGGCAAGACATTTGATTCAGTTAATATGATTGCTATAAAACATTAAATAAAAGTTTTTGGTGGTCAAATAGTATTTATTTATATCATATAATTTTATTTATTTGTTGATGTGAAATTTGGACATTTAATAAAAAACGAATATTATATAACAAATCAAAATATAAGTAATTGTATGATGTTAGTCATACTGAAATAAAATAAAAATAACATATAAAAAATCAAACAAATATCAAAATTCATACAAATATTTCTACATTATTGAAGAAAAAAGAGACTGAAATAATGTTATGCTAAACAAATCACTAAATAAATTACTAGAAAGCTTACAATGGATATGCAACTATAGTCATACATTAGATCAGGAAAATTGTAAAAATCATAGATACATCAATAAAAAAAGAAATATTGCTAGAGTGATATAAGAAAAAGAAGCTATGAATGACAAAAAGTTTTTTAACATAGACAGACACTGATGTTCAGAAATCTGATAATAATAAAAATTTAACTAATTATTATGAAATCAATAAAATCAATACTAATGATATTACTGTTTTTAGAAGTCAGTTTGATGCAATACAAGCTTTATTTCTGAGTAAAAAATGTCATTAAGAATGGAAAAATATTCTAGGTTTTTTTCAGTCATACATGAGTTTTTAAACAAGAAATCTGGCCAGATAAATCACATCACATTTTTTTTAATGTGTATAGTCTAAGCAATTCTAATTAGAACAATCAATATTAGTCAATAATTGATTATTTTACTATTTTATCTAGAAGATTAAAAGATGATTATTATTAATAGTAAATATGCCAGATTGTAATAAACAAAAGACTGTTTGTGAAAGATGCAGTTTAAATTATTCATGCAGTAGGATTGTTGCAGCATCCCAATCCATGTTTTTTTTTTACATTTCTGCATATGACATAACATAAAAATATTAACTGGGATTATAATAAAATCAAATACTTTGTCAAAATGAAAAGAAACATGTCAAATATAACTAACTTTTTGCTGTTGTTAAAATACATTTGATTTAGGGTTCTAGTATTTTAGCATATATTTTCTTTTTTTCTATAAAACAAATACACAGCTTATAATGTACAAAATATTGCTGCACCTAAGACAATAAAAATAAATAAAAAGAGAATTTCCTAATATAAAAATAAACCAATCAAGAGAAAATATTTATTAAAATTGAGATACATTCTTAAATTACAGAGGTAGAAATGTTTAAGCTTAACAATACAAACAGAAGAATTTTACAATCTACATAATGCACTGCATGAGAGGTTTTGAGCAGTGATAATATGTAAAAATCTATAGCTAAAGATCCATAACTTGTTGCTTAACTCTGTCAATTTCGGTGATCGATCTTTTTGTGAAGTTTCTATAAATTCTTATTCAAAAAACCATTTCATTATTTATTTAATGATTATACTGCTTTTTACTACTTTAAGCAAAAAATATAAATATAAAAACTTATATTCATTTTAAATACACTTTTTAAATATTTTAAAGTGAATGTATAATCTTCTTATATATTATTTCTTAATGTAATCTCCTTAATGCATTATAACATAAAAAATAAACTATCTGAAAATGTATGTATCATAAATCATCATATTTTATATTAATGTAGTTCTTCATTGTATTTATATTACAATCAATCATGTCATTTAATTGAAATTCAATATGGTTGTCTCAAATTTGTTGAGATAGCCTGAAGGACCAAATATTATTTTAATTCACTTAAAATGTGTATTTTATTTTAAATTTTGTTATATATATATTGACATGAATAATGTCATTCATGTCAGTATCAGACTTATTGTCTTCCACATAATAGAAAGATAATTTTCAGAGTTGTGATGATACTAATTAACTCTCCTCAACTGCTGTTAAATTCAAAAAACATAACTGAAGCAAATATCATCAACTCAAATTTTATGAATTCCAAGTTCTAAGTTACCAGCTTATCTATTAATTGTATTCATTTTATTTTTATAATTGACTCCTTAATTTTTCTTTTATTATGGTTTATCTCTTCATGAAGAATATTAACACTTTCATAATCAAACTTAAATATATATTTACATGTTCTTTCATGATCCAAAAAGACTCAAACACTCATTAAATCATTATTATTGTTACTTTTCACATACTTTTTTTTTCATGTGTCATAGCATTAGCTGGGAAGTGAACCCGATAACCTAACCTGGAACATCTGCTTGTGCTGACTACTTGACCACCAATGCTTGACTACTTTTCACATACTTGTGTAACAATTCATGCTACTTTAATCTTTTCTCAGTACTGCACTTCGATTCACCTCTATATATATATATATATATATATATATATATATATATATATATATATATATATATATATATATATATATATATATGATAATGTACATCCACAAAAAAAAATAATACATTATTTTTTTGTTTGACAGGGATAAGATACCTTTAGAATTATTCACTAACTTATTAATGTTATTTGTAACACAACATGAAACATTAACCCCATCTTATAAATATCCATAAAAATTTCACTTGAGCATTTGAAATATATGGAATAGAATATGTAAATATAAATTTAAGTTTCATCTTGAAAGTGTTAAGATTTTTTATAAAGAAAGAAATCATAATAAAAGAAAAATTAAGAATGAAATTATAGAAATAAAATGAATATAATTAATAGATAAACTACTAATTTAAAATTTGAAATTCATTAGATTTGAGTTGATAATGTTTGTTTCCTTTATGTTTTTTTTAATTTAAGGGCAGTTGATGAGGGTTAAGAAATTGAAAGACTGCATGTAATAGTAAATTCCATTATATTTATTATTTTTATTGTTATATATATATATATATAATATTTTAAATACAAGTATACTTCACATACTTGGAGCTTAGATGTAAAATAGGGGATTTGAACACAGACAATCAAGCTCCCTTCAACTATCCATTACACATGACCACACACATGTGAAAAAGATAAATGATCTCCAATATAAATATATTTTGTGCTGGACCAGCACTGGTCAGTTTGTCCAGATCATCATCTCCCATATATATATAATCAGTGCTCAGTTTATATTAAGATATCAAATCTTCAAACATTAATGACTAGGTTTTAATCTATTTTAACCTCCAATTCTTCAGCCATCCATACCATTAAAAATCTGATAATGGAATGTTCAAATCCTTTGTTCATGAGTGTTCCATCATCAGATTTTCAATGATATGGATAGCTGAAAAGTTGAAGAATAGATTAGATTACAGCCTATCCATTAAAGTTTGAAGATCTGATATCTTAATTTAAACTGAGCACTGATTATATATATATAAGTGGGAGGATGATGATCTGGGCCAATTGATAAGTTATAGTTCAACACTAAATAAGTATATTGGAGATCATTTATTTTTCTTACACGTGTGTGATCATATGTATCGATTGTATGAGATGGAATGAATAGCTGAAAGAAACTGGAAATTCTGCGTTCAAATCCCCTATTATATATATATATTTCAAATTGACTTGAATTAGTAAAACCATGAATAACTTGCTAATAATTTCCTCTAATTATTTTTTATAAAATAAAAATAAAAATACATAGTTTAATAAATATATAATCTAGCACTACAAAATAATGCTATTTTCTTTTATTTCTTTTGTTGCAATTATTTAATTTATATTTTTAAATCAAACCTGATGTATTTTTTCTTGGCTAATTTCGATTTTTTTTTGTTATAGCTTATATATAACAGTAAATATTTTGTCTATCTTTATTTGTTTGTGAATTTTATTAGTTATACACATTTTTGTACTTTAACATAACGCTTTATGATAACATATAATAATATATTAAGTAATTAAAGCCAAAAAGTATTTATTCATGAATATAATATAATAATTGCAAACTTTAAAATAATAATAATAGTACAAATATTAATAATAACAACGACAACAATAATAACTTCAGGATGACAAAAAAAAAAAAAATCAGTCGGATTATATTTTAAATGCTTTGACTTTTTTTTATATTTCAACTGACATTTATAATTTATGCTTTTTATTAATATACTAAATAAAATAAATATGTAGATATATAGATAAGTAAATTTTCAGATTAATAATAATTGAATTCATTTTCAGATAATCTTACAAACAAACAAGTAGATATATGGATAGACATATACACATAAAGATTATAAATAATCGAATTCAATATTTACTAATGTATATTTGAATATATAAATAATTTTATTTGCAGAGAAAATTCACTCATCCAAGCAAAATCTATTTTCATAAACTTTTGTTTTTTTGTTTTATTGTTATTGTTTCCAAACAATAAGCTTGTTTTTGCCAATAGAAATAAAGCTATTTCATATTCAGTCATGCACTTTGAAGTAATATCGAATAAAATATTTTACATGAATATTATAAAATAGACATCATGTTTCTTTTTTAAAAACACAATCCTGAATATTAAACTACTAACAAAACATTAAACAATTATTCTAAAACATAAAAAAATGTCGCATATATTGGGAATTTTATTAACTATATTAATTGTTAAATATTGGCAATGACATTTTATTTAATGGTTTTTAAATAATGTTTATTTACAATATAGAAAAGAAGACTTTTGCTTGATAACTGATGCTTCTTAAATATTTGCTGTGTTTATTTGGATATTGGCTATCGATAACAATGAATAAATATAGTTTTCCCAATAAGATAAGAATTTGAAATTTTTAATTTCAAAATTCAAAAATGGTAAAATACTAATTAAAAAAAAACTATTCACTAAACCTTAGTTATTTATTTGTTTCATACGATGCACTGATAAATTTTATCGGGGAAAAAGTATCATTATTAAAGTTTACAAATTTCAAAATAATTTCCAATACCCAATCTTTGAAGGACAATGTAGATTTAAAATAGATTTAATTAATTGAAATTTATTTTAAAAGCCATTTACAATGAGTTTTTATATCCCATTTTATCTATTTAAAATCTAAATAAAATGGCAAAGACACGAAATATAAACAATGCACATATATAAATGTATTTAGATATGCTTCAACTTTAAATAAATTTATTATTAAAATTTGCAGTTAAATGAAATAAAACATACTTATTATAACAAAATGTATTAAAACCATTTATATTAAAAACTGACTGTTGAAATTAAGTGAAAATTATTGCATATCTAAAATAAATGTGTGAATGCAAATCTGTGTGATATATATAACCAAATATTAAATCATTCCACACGGTTAAATATTCCTAAACCGACCTCTGTGAAAAAAATATATAAATATATTACACTTTGTATTTCAAAATAGCTATCTTCAAAAGTATATTTATTTGAAACTGTACGCTATTCTATCTTAAATATTGAAATACAAACTAATTCAAAGAGCTTGAAATTTAAATAAGCAACAATCTTAACTTTGCTACTAAACAAATATGTTTACTACTATTATATAAAGACAAACTAAACATTAGTAATTTTAATTTTTAAGCTACCTAACATAATTATATATGAAAATAATCTCAGTACTAGCGCTAAACTGAAATATATATATAAGACTTCTTGTAATACAGCGAGGTTAATGTGAAATAAGACTATATTAAATATACTGCTAAATATAAGTACTCAAGTTTTAACATCAATTTTAGTATTCTATAGTATTTATATAAAAATATACTGCTATATTTATATGTGCTGATCATTTGTAAAGAATCTGGTGAGGGAAAGATCCAAAACAAATGTTGTGCTGAGATTGATCAACTTTTTATCAAGAGGTAGTTAATATTAAGAAAAGTTTAAAAAAAATTATCTATGATGAAAAACAAGTTCATATTCTTTATTAAATTACATAATTACAAAGAGATTATATATTCACTTTACAAGTACTAATATTACTCAGATACATTCATTTATAATGACATCATCATGGACACATATATTAAAGATCAATATTAATCTTTTTATTAGGCTGAAGATCATTTTGTTTTTCCAGTTCAGCTATGAAATTCAAATTCAGTTAATGATCTGTATATAAACTCTAAAATCACAACAATAATATTATTTAAAATGTGTAGAACAATTGTAACATAGAAATGAAAAAATTATAAAAAAGCAAATGCTCAGATTTCTTATAAATTTCACAGCAATAAACCCTTCAATTCTCATTATTGCTCATCTCATTTTATGGCCAAGATAGAATAATTAAAACGAGATCATTTGGCTTAAAATCAATGTTAATTGTTATGTGATCAAATATACACTATGGAAATTTGTGCATCTGTTCCAGTATTTTAAAATAAATTTTCCAGTATTACAGATTAAAATATCAATTTTTTTATCATATTTTCATAATCATAGAGAGGCATAGAAAACATTCATATTTTGGAATTCCATATCTTTTAATAATTATCTAAATATTTTACTACAGTCACTTCTGCATTAGACTATGGAGTATCTATTTATTGCTGGCTTTTTAATGTTTATGAAAAATCCAAGAAGTCAAAAACTGCTAATCACTTTTATGATTTTATTACTAACTTTGATGCATGCCAGCTACTGAGGTCATCATGTTATTTATCTTTTTTACCATTTAATCATAATATATTTTATTCTCTAAATATGTTATTGGCCACTTACTTAGATTATTAAAATTGTTTTCATTTCATAAACGTCCCACTATTGAGTGCATAGAGTTTGCTACCATCTTGTTCAATCACTTTTCATAACAACTGGCATGCCACACTGATAGATCTTTGTTTTTACTTTCCAATGTTGCATAACCTAATAGAATTTTACATTAACCCTACTCTATTTTTAGAACTTTCTGCACAAGCAGTCACACTTAACTTAATGAATTCCAGGCAACATCCAATTAATTACATAACAAAATCCATATCATTCTTCTCTCATTTACTATTGATTTCATGTTCTTTGAATCCTATAGCATGTTTAACAAGCTACATCAAATGGCTAGAGACCCAGTTCAGAAGTATCTAGTCTTCATACACATATTATTATTTAATACACAACACTTAACATGATGCCCCCCCCTCACCTCTGCCCATTCTAGTCTTGGCCAATGAATAACATAAGCAAATCGCTATTATTAAGCCTACATACATCCAACAGTTAGTCAGGCTTATTCAAACCATCATGTCTACAAACAATTGAAGAGCTACCTTGCTATTAAAAACAGAAAAATACCTGAAGATCATATATATGCTGGGCATTGGGCCACCCATCTTCATCAAAGATCTTTATGTCAATTCTAACTGACATAGGTGTAAGTACTGGACATAATATGATCCACCAAATATACCTGCATTTTAAAAATAAATTTCAGATTTACAATATATTTGCTCCTTCATTATACTGCTTTGGATCACTAAAAACTACTATGACTTCCCAAACCAGCCACTTTGCCACCAAAATTTGCCATTATTAAGAACACATGTTACCCTGGGCCTCATAGAATGCCTGCATTCATCTTGAGTCATCTTAGTCATTTCATTCTGCTGTATATTCATAATCTGACAAATTTCCTATCCCAGAACATATATAGTGTAAAAGGTTTGTAATAAATTGTCATAGAGCATTTCATTAAAACACCTGAGGCTACTTTTAATTTAACTAACCTCAAGACTATCTCCATAGGATCACTATCCATTGAGCCACCTATCTTTCCATTATTATCATATCTACACTTTTCCAAAAAGACTTCTTGACAAGCCAATAAACACTCACATTTATGACAATTCTAATCTCAGTTCAAAAAACATAAAAAAGCACAGACCCATTGCAGTCCAGCTTGACATACAAGCAACTTTTGATTCCATCTCAATTAATCTTCATATTCTGTTACACTTAATAATTTCTTCTGAATCATGAGTTATACATCACTCTTCTTGGTATAAATTCTTCATCCTTCAATCCCATGCAGTCAATCTTACAAGGGTTGCCTCTTAGCTCATTAATTTTTACAATATACATAAATCTGCTTTTACAAGAAATACAGAATACAATTATCAGAATTCAAATTACACACACCCAGCAATACATTCCCTGCAAAGCTTATATGGATAACATCACTTTTTTCCTGCCTTCTCAAAACAACTCTCCATATTACAAATCATTTTTAATGACTACACAACATCCTACAAAGTGCAATTTAATTTCAAAAAACTACTAAATGGACTCCATTCACAAAGAATTCATGTTCCCAAGTTTTCAAAGAAAATACACTCTACTCTTAGGCTTTCCCTTTTACAAAGCTTATTTGGTATGAGAGTAACAATGCAAACAAAGTTACAAGGTTCTGTACTGCAAATTACCATGTCACTTTCTAAAGCATATCTATAATTTACTCCAAGATACACCTGTTTAATACTCTAGCTATGACAAAAATCACATACTATGCACTTAGAATCAAACAAATTTGTGAAAAATTTTCATTTCTTCCATCAGTTCCATGGGCAATAAATTGCTCTGGGGCTGCAAGACCATAACGATACCAATAAATGGCTCAACCACCAACCTTTTATATCAAGGTCTAGGCTTATGCAGCATTCAGATGTTCTATACACAAAAAGCCATGAACTTAATAATGTCATTACCAACCATTTTCAAAACCTCCAGTACCTGCTGAAAGTAACCTCTACAAATAAACTCCACCCTTAATACCACATCTCACAGATCTTATCACTCAATCCTAAACACCACTAACCAGATCAGCCTCTACCACAAATCCAAATGCACTCACTGGCAAATACATAACCTGCTTTATTCAGACTCTAGCAAATATTACTCTCCTCTCCTAGCTTGAAATAAATAACCATCACCTTCTCTGCCAATTCAAAAGATGCACACTAGTACCAAAGTTTTTTGGCTTCTTCCAATGTTTTTTTCTGTGGTATCATCATCTGTACAAAAATATTGATTCATTCTGCAGATTATGCCATGAAGCCAAGGAGACTCAACAACACTTTCTCAATGACTGCTGAGAACTAAAATCCTCATGTAAAATTATGTTAAATGCATACAGGCAGTCCATTATGTCTATCCACTACATAACTCAGTTTCTTTCAAAAATTATGCATCCATGCAGCATATGCAGCAACATTTACCCTATTTTCCTTATGGGTACCCATTGCACTATCTTGTTAGGCAACAACACCAGGGAGCATCTATCCACATTTATCAATAAATTACATCAGCTAAAAGCTCAGAAAAAAACACAGTCCTCCAGACATTTTTGTAGTCTCCTAGTCACTCATCAGACAGCAGTCCAACCTATAAGCTATCCCAGCCACATGAGGCAGCACTAATTGTCTTCTTGGATATTTCATCTACTTCATAATACAACTAGCTACATAAAAACTGTTCCAGACATTATTACAATAGTTCAATACCACAGAAGGCTATTTAATGGGACCAGTCAAGCTGTTGGCAAATGAATATTAATTCAAATGTTATATTTTTTTTTTATACATCCAATACTATGTTATACAAAAAAAGTATCATGTACAACAATCATGTAAAATTACCAATGTTCATATAATTGTGAATCAGCATGCTTTACCTGGCAAAACACGTGTAAAACATGTATAAAGCCCATGTAACATATCTTTTAATCAATAATAATAATAATAATAATAATAATAATAATAATAATAATAATAATAATAATAATAATAATAATAATAATAATAATAATAATAATAATAATAATAATAATAATATTTTTTCAATATTATATATAATATTCTTTAAAAATATGCATATTTTTGACATACTATATTAAACCTAGAAAATCTATAAATGATTTCAAAATAAATAGAAACGGCTATATAAATTGCTTAATTAACAAATTATTTAATCAAAGTCATTTCATCATTTAACCAAAGATTTTAATTGAAGATATGATTCTGAAATTGTAAATACAAGAAAATTTCATACTATGTTTAATACATTTTAATGCACTACAGTATTGTGAATCTTATGATTTTGGGGGAAAAAATTAACTAATTAATAACATAAAAATTTCCATAAAATTGATTTCAATCAGTATACTCATTCATTGTAAACATCATCCTGTCGGTCAAAATAAATTGATATTTTTCATCGAAATTCAAAATTCTTTGCTGATTTGAGAAAAAAAAAACAACGACATAAAATCAAGGGATATTTCAAACTTGAAACATGCTAAAGATCTTTCTAAAATATGTATTTGTAATGTAAATTTATGTGTTATGCATCAATAGATGGTTTTGCCAAAATTTAAATTGTAAGAAGATTTGAAAATAAATTCTGTATACATATATATGTGCGCTCACGCGCGCGTGACTATGTTTGTGTATATATTCAGATGTTCGTTCTGATTTTTTCACATATGTAAAATGAGATAAGAAAATATTTATCGAGGAAAAAATCAAAAGTTGAATTAATCTATTATTATGAAGAGGTAAAGTGTTTTAATTTGTTTGATAAGCTTTAATAATATCTCAATTATTTTATTAAAGGTTATAGTTACTAAAATCCAAAATACGTAGATGGTTGTAGCTTTATAATATATAAAAAACAAAGAACCACTTTAAAAAAAAAAAAAAAATCAATGAATAAGTGAGAAATCAAACTTTGACAAAACTTTTACACATTGATGATATTCATGACATGAGTTAATAATTAATTACCTTTAAATTAGTATTTTTTTAAATAAAAAAAAACGCTTTGGTTTATATGCATTTCTATAATGACTCTGGTAGTCTATTTTATTATTTATTACTTTTAAAAATAAATGAATTTTCAGTATATGTGCAAAAAGGAAACAAAAAAGAACTAACTGTTTTACTAAAATTTAGTGTTTATATATACATAAATAAATTAAACATTGCATAAAGCTAAACGAAACTCAAATTTAATAAATGAGTACATACAAGCGCTATCTAAGTTGCGTGATTCAAACTTTGAGTTTTTAAATGCAAGTAACAGTATTGATACTTTCTACATTGGTTTATATTCATTAAACACATACACATATATATTTACTTTTGTACTTGTCTGGCTAATGTAAGAGTAAAAGTAATAAGTACATTATTTTATGAATACATTAATATTGACTTTAAATGATGTATTATCTTTTGATCTTGGAGCAAAATGTTCAGTCTTTTTAATCATGTACGTAAATCATATTTATTAAGTAATTTTCACATATAATTCAAAATATTTTTATTTAAAGTAAGATAGATTTTGATTTGCTTTTTAAATGTATGTGTTTTACTTTATAATAATTTTTTGATTTTATTTTAATTTTAAATTATAATATTTAAATACAAATGTAATTAATATACTTGGAGTTTTAATATAATATAGAAGATATGAACACAGACCTTTAAGTTTCTTTCAACTATCCACTCTATCTCAAACAACCAATACACATGACCACACAATATGTTACAAAGATAAATTATTTCCAATATAGATAAATTTACAGCGACAAATATTTTTATTTTAACTATTAAAATCAGGCATTTATATAATTAATTAAAAAAAAAACCATTTTGACCTGATTATTCTATTGTTACATACTTTAAAAGAATACTTGAGAGGAATGGTGGGAAAAAATGCAATATAAATATCTAACTGTATTGATAGATTTCTAATAATAAATCAACAGGTTTTTTGTTCCTATAAGTGAATCACAAAAGTAATATTAATGTGTACCTTCATAGCATACATGTGTATTCCTCCAGATAAAATATTAATTAATAGACATATACAAACATTGAATTCAAAAGTTTCATCCTCGATACATCCTATAATTCTAATAGATTTCAACATGTCATACATTAAATTTGTAAAAAAAAAATGGTTACATCTGCTGGCATTCACTCTCATGTCTTGAGATGGATTTCTGCTATAAAACTCTATCTCTTTCAACAATGCCAGATACTCATCTTTAATTGATCTTGCTTTTTATTCACCAGCATTGCATCATACGATCAGCATAAATCATTCTGCTGTGATTGGTCTGTCTTAAAACTTATTTCTCATATAGATCTATGATCATAACAGGGGGAACTATTAGAATACTGCTTGCAGGGTTGACTAAAGAATATCTCTTCTCAGAAATATACATATCATTATTCAAAATTTGTGATTTGGAAATGGGCCATGTTCAAACATGGATTGCATTTGTGAAGTTAATCTCATATATAATTGATACAATGACAAAAGAAAAAACAACCACCCACTTCAAAGGTTACACTTGCAGATGAATTGCACAATAGAATTACATTAATGCTACCATGGCAGAGGACTGTAGAAATTTAATAGACCTAAGGAAAGCATATTAATCAGCTACTGACTCACTCAAACAATACCTGGTGATAAAGAAAAGCAAAATATACCTAAATCAAACCCACATGTTGTCTAGACAATACATTCATTGGGCACACAAGCAAACTCCACTAAACCACATTCCAACAGCAATCAAAATAGAAAGGCAAGTCATTGCGGCTGACAATGTTCTAAAGCCATTTTATTCATATTACAAAAATAACTTGCAAAAAGAGAAAATATTTTATCCCTTCACAAAACTTTCTGGAACTTCCAGAAGACAATATAACTTTGTACTAAGAGAGTTTGAAGAAAAACTTGCTTCAGAGTGAAACTCGTATCATCCAGGGAGACATGGAATATCTTGTTTTGTATATAGATATTGAATTCAATTCATAGCAAAATGCGTGAAATATTTAACAAACTTTTGAATGAAGAGAATCTATCTCCTGCATGGACTTTATTCCATCTCACTGATTTTATTTGTTAAGAAGAAGAAAAATATAATTATCTTCCAAACCTCAGACCCATATCAAAAAGTCCACTTGGGATTAAGATTGTAGAATCAGTAATTAAACATGAAATTGGACCTTATATTTTGCCATTGTTGTCAAAAATCCAGTTTGCAAAGAAATACTCAGCAAGTGGGCAGGCAGAAGTTTTATATAAGACAGTAATTGATGCAGTCAGAAACAAGGTAAAATATGTGAAATGTATAATACCCAAAAAATATACCATTTTATATCCCCAAACTTAAAGAAAAAGTAAGAGAAAAAATAATTTACTTATGATTAACATTAACTTACTTTTTCTTTAAGTTTGGGGATATAAAATGGTATATTTTTTGGGTATTATACATTTCACATATTTTACCTCATAGTTCCATCTGTGCTATTTTGAACCTTCTGAATACATGTATATAAGCATAAACATAGTTATATATGTATCAGCACACATATATATGCAAGTGAAAAGACTGTAATTTATCATTGGTCATATGGATATTGCAGTGTGTCATGTATTTAAACTTTAGATCTTTTAAAATTGTAGATTTATTTTATTAAAAAGTCAATTTATTACTTTTCATTAAGAATCACATATATGTGTATAAAATCTACATAGCACCATGATACATATAAAACAGAATGTTATTGAAAAATGTTGTTAAATTCTAAATTGAAATTAAAATATAGTAAATAAAAAATTATTCCACCATATACCTATTTAAAATAGTGTGTAGGCTAAATTCTAAATCTATATTTTCACAATAATATTTTAAAAATATAACTTAGTAAATAACAAAATGCACTGAACTTTAACTATTGCACAATCTGTTGGGAATCAATATGATAAGCCAAATTTAAAAAAACTTTAGTTAAAACTTTAATCAATAGTTAAGTTAATTTTGAAATTTAAATTTAAAATAGTAAACAAGTACTAATGGATTTACCAGATGTGAATATATCTTGTGACATAAATAATATAGGATTTCAAAATTTGTATAAATAACCCAATATTTTAATATTCAAAAACACACCTTGTAAATTATATACATGTTGCAACCAGAGTCCATACCTGATTGAATTTTAAGATGATTGAGTAGCAAGGGCACTGATTTCCTGTTTTTCCTGTGGGAGAGCAGTCATCTCAAACCCCATCTTACATACCACAATAGCATGTGACCATAATCACCAAGATCAAA
Organism: Epiperipatus broadwayi; assembly: GCA_028023455.1. Taxonomy (NCBI): domain Eukaryota; kingdom Metazoa; phylum Onychophora; class Udeonychophora; order Euonychophora; family Peripatidae; genus Epiperipatus; species Epiperipatus broadwayi. The sequence goes on along the minus strand of JAQFVV010006360.1, from coordinate 2,711,796 downwards.
TGTTTCTAGCCACATCCTGCTATTGAAATAAGACCCTATCATCAAGCAAACTCTTCAGAAAAGAATATCACTATTTCTACACTCACAGCCTGAAGTCCAAGCTGTAGAAAAAGATTGGTAATATTTCTTCTAAACCACAGACCTTTTAACTTAATTTTCAATTTGTATTTTAAATATTAAGCTAATTTATTTAATCTCATAAATGTTCAATTTTATTTATTAATTTATCTTTAAATTAAATTATTTATAAGACTAAATTGTATAATTCTGCCTGAATCTTACATAATGTAATTTCATTTCTTTAATCTAAATAACAGTACACAGTTATTATTTAAACTTCTTAAAACTGCAGTCATGCCTATATTTATTTTTTTAATTATTTTACCTTATTTTAATATATATGCTAAGGTATGCTAATATTTCAAGGCAGCAAAATTTATTTTAGCAAACTTTTAAGGAGATATCATTATTAAACTCTCCATCATAATATTTAAGAATACTACTTAACAGAGTTAATCACCATTTCAAAAAGCCTATTCTGATAGACAACAACTGTCTGTTATTTAACATTATTTTATTTATGTTATAGTTCATTAAGATTTGCATAATAAGTTATTAAAACTTATCTGTTAGTTAGAAGTAATATGCTAACTAAGGATGATATTAAAAGTACATTGTTAATGTTGTTAAGGCTGTTAAATATACTTTCTCCTCTCTAATTTAATTACAATTATATATATATATATATATATATATATATATATATATATATATATATATATATTTATATCAATATATATATATATATATATATATATATATATATATATTCTATTGATAAAAGCAACAAATGTAATATTATATATAAAATGGTATGTCATTGTGGATATAATTACATCAGAGAGACTAAATATGCATTGAAAAAGAGGATCAGGAAGCATGAATTATTTTATAATAAGTTGCATTATTCTGCAGATATATATAAATCTGTTTTTGCAGAACATGCAGTGATTTGTAATGGGAAATTCTGCTTTGATAGAGTATTTATTTTGCATATGGAAAATGATTTGAAGAAAAATTAAAGAGTCAAATTTTATAAATAGTATGGATAATGTATTGAATAAACAGTGTAATTGTGTTAATATTCACAATTTATGGAAAGTAGACAATTCACATGGGAGAATTATGATGTGAGAGTTTAATAATATTTAAATATTAATGTATTGCTACTTAAGATGGTGGAATATGCCAAAGCTGGCTGTAGCAAAAGATATTAATCTTCAATTTTATACAGGCATTTTTTGAAAATTTTTTGTAGTTTTATTCTAGTGGATTGTTTTACTATATATATGTAATTGTATAATTGAATATTTGTAAACACAATAACTACATAATTAAAATTTTTATCCACTTAGAGGTGCTTTTGATTATCTTAGTAATCTTTGTCAACTAAAACATTGAAAGGTTAACCTTCCCACAATTCCATGATTTAATGTTTGCTGCTTGCCTGTTAATTAAGTCATATTTATATTTGTATATTAGTATAGCTTCCTTTATTTTTCTTTTATTGTTATTCTTTTCAATTTGCAATATTTTTACATTATTAAAATTGAAGTCAAACTCATAAATACATGATTTATTATGGTCATAAAAAACATGCTGAAATACTATTATCTACTGTACAATTTTGTTTCAATTTCTGAACTCGTTTTAATAATAGCAAATGCTCTTTAGTTTGTTTTTCAAATGCACATCTAGATTCACCCATATATCCACTGCCATACGTACATATCCATTTATAAATGACACAATTTTTATAATGAGGTTTTATCTTTGGAGTTATTTATTAATTTGTTTAATTATGTATATTGCTTTGAAAAAATACAGACATCAAATAATATATATATATATATATTGTAATGTTTATTTATATACGTTACAAATATATTGGCATTTGGTAAAAGCTAAAAAAGTAAATTTAGATTTTTTTTTGATTAGTATAATTTTTGTTAAAACGTGCAATGAAGGTTAAAATTGTCATTCTTATTTTTTTTATCTAATTGGAAAGAATAAATGACATACAGATTACTAATCCAGATAAATTAAAAGAATTCCAAAAGTATAAGCTAAAAGAAAAATATTTTAGCTAATTAAAGATGGAAGAATAATGCTAAAAAAAGAGAACTTTGTAACTTAAATTTAAGAGAGAGTGTATAAGATTATTATCTTATACGCTGATAAAAAGACAAAAGAGTGTGCAGGAGTTCCAAAAATGGAGCGCGATATAAAAAGGAGATGACAACTTCAATCTGGGTCTTCTCTTTAACTTCTAGATACGTCTCTGAAAGTTGGAGGTTTCCACGAGCATAACCTGTGGCAAGAAATATACTTCTACACAGATATGCCCCTTGCTGTACCAAGCTGTCACGCAAGCATGGAAACGGGACTTGTGAAGACCGCTTTTTGCAATAAAAGGGTCACTACAACTGTGCCTTTTCTCCAGCTATAGAACGGAACAATAAAGGAAGACACCGGCAGGAGAGACCAATGGAAATTCTCATGATCTGGGATCCCATAAACCTACATGAACTTACCGGTAAGTTAAGAGTAAATTACCTGATAGTGACTTAAAAGTTTGCAAACAATTATTTATCTAAGCTTAGACTACCATCCTGATATAGACTTTACTTTCACATTCAAGGGACTTTCTTATAAAGAATTTTATACAAGACCTTGGAACATTATTAAATTGCATTCATTATTTAATCTAACTGTTTTTGTTAATCGATTCATTATCTGGATTAGCATGTGTGTACTTTCTAGTTTAGTTAATTCGTAATTTAACTTATAAATATTTTAGTTTGTTAGAATAAAAGAGATTATACTTTTAGTAACCTTTTCATTGTGCGTTATTAATAATGGTTATTATTCTTTTTAGTATTAAAGTTATTATTAGTTTAATAAGATTTAAAAGTAATTTACCTTGCCAATATGTTTGAATAAGCCCAGCAATAATAATCTCAAAAAAAGATAATTCTAGTTTACCGTAAAATTACCGATTCTTAAAATCTAAGACCAATAATTTTAAAAATATTTTATTTTTTTTTATTTGCGAGACATGCTGGCGACAGATATCAGCGGTCTCTTTAAAATAAAAAGACCTGGCACCTATCAAATAAATTAAAAGCTGATCTCATCAATAGCATAATTCTCAACAATTAATAGGCTGAGTTGATCAGGAAATATAGCTATGTTTTTAGAATAGAAATATAACTTTCTTCTTTTTTGATATAGCTTGATCAACTCATGCGCACTTTATATTAGCGTGTAGAGGCCTAGCAAAATGGAAAACGTTACAATGGTGACCCAACTCGGGCTTCAATTTAACAACTACAACTTGAAATGAGTTGTAATGATAAAGAACATTACAATGATGACTCAAAGAAACTCACAGCTGGAAAATAAATTATGATTTTTTTGAAAAAAGAAAAAAAAAATAAAAAAAAAAAAAACTAACTAATTAAACCCTGATTATTAAACTATGAAAGAAGATATTTTTTTAATATGACTTCCAGAAAGAAAAAATATATATGTATATTTTTTTATATATGTCTAAAAACACGATCGTGGCTGATGTAGACATAAGTCACAAGTATTTGACCGGGTAGGCGGTTACTGAAGAGGGGAATAACATAGCCCCGAGTCCTTATCCGCAGTATATGAACATAAGACCATCTTTAAATGCTCATCAGACTATTTCTAGAAGAGATCCCAATAAAGGGGAAGGCGGATCAAGTTGGACCAAGTTTCCATGAGCCTGTAAGACTCAGAACGATGAGCAACGCTCGTTTGTGCTTATAACTTGGGCTTCTTATCGTTAATATTACACTAAAGCGGATAGGACACAGATAAATGTTGAAATATTTTCCATTCCTGCCGTGTTAGATCTAAAAGTGGGCGTTAAAGCCGAACGTCGCTTGTGAATGAGTCTACACAATATATCAGCATGCTACAACAGAAAAAAAAAATAATACGAATATGAATTTAAAAAACTTAAGAATAAAATTAGTGTAAACCCCTATTTTATTCTCATCTCCTGGCACTGGTGGTATTGTAACGTTTATTTATATACGTTACAAATATATTGGCATTTGGTAAAAGCTAAAAAAGTAAATTAAGATTTTTTTTTGATTAGTATAATTTTTGTTAAAACGTGCAATGAAGGTTAAAATTGTCATTCTTATTTTTTTTTATCTAATTGGAAAGAATAAATGACATACAGATTACTAATCCAGATACATTAAAAGAATTCCAAAAGTATAAGCTAAAAGAAAAATATTTTAGCTAATTAAAGATGGAAGAATAATGCTAAAAAAAAAAAGAACTTTGTAACTTAAATTTAAGAGAGAGAGTATAAGATTATTATCTTATACGCTGATAAAAAGACAAAAGAGTGTGCAGGAGTTCCAAAAATGGAGCGCGATATAAAAAGGAGATGACAACTTCAATCTGGGTCTTCTCTTTAACTTCTAGTTACGTCTCTGAAAGTTGGAGGTTTCCACGAGCATAACCTGTGGCAAGAAATATACTTCTACACAGGTATGCCCCTTGCTGTACCAAGCTGTCACGCAAGCATGGAAACGGTACTTGTGAAGACCGCTTTCTGCAATAAAAGGGTCACTACAACCGTGCCTTTTCTCCAGCTATAGAATGGAACAATAATGGAAGACGCCGGTAGGAGAGACCAATGGAAATTCTCATGATCTGGGATCCCATAAACCTACATGAACTTACCGGTAAGTTAAGAGTAAATTTTCCTGATAGTGACTTAAAAGTTTGCAAACAATTATTTATCTAAGCTTAGACTACCATCCTGATATAGACTTTACTTTCACATTCAAGGGACTTTCTTATAAAGAATTTTCTACAAGATCTTGGAACATTATTAAATTGCGTTCATTATTTAATCTAACTGTTTTTGTTAATCGATTCATTATCTGGATTAGCATGTGTGTACTTTCCAGTTTAGTTAATTTGTAATTTAAAAACTTATAAATATTTTAGTTTGTTAGAATAAAAGAGATTATACTTTTAGTTACCTTTTCATTGTGCGTTATTAATAATGGTTATTATTCTTTTTAGTATTAAAGTTATTATTAGTTTAATAAGATTTAAAAGTAATTTACCTTGCCAATATGTTTGAATAAGCCCAGCAATAATAATCTCAAAAAAAGATAATTCTACTTTACCGTAAAATTACCGATTCTTAAAATCTAAGACCAATAATTTTAAAAATATTTTTTTTTTTTTTATTTGCGAGACATGCTGGCGACAGATATCAGTGGTCTCTTTAGAATAGAAAGACCTGGCACCTATCAAATAAATTAAAAGCTGATCTCATCAATAGCATAATTCTCAACAATTAATAGGCCGAGTTGATCAGGAAATATAGCTATGTTTTTAGAATAGAAATATAACTTTCTTCTTTTTTGATATAGCTTGATCAACTCACGCGCAGTTTATATTAGCGTGTAGAGGCCTAGCAAAATGGAAAACATTACAATTGTAACGTTTATTTATATATGTTGCAAATATATTGGCATTGGGTAAAAAAAAAAACTAAAAGATAAAAGTGGATTTAAAATTTTGTTGAGTAATTTTTTTTTAAAAAAAAAAAACGTACAATGAGGGTTGAATTATTCTTCTTATTTTTTTTATGTGATTAGTAATAACAGTAATTGGAGAGAAAAAAAGAATTCCAAAAGCAAGTAAAAAAAGATAAGCTGAAAGTAGAAATACTCAACTTAATTAAAGATGGCCGAAAACTTGAAGAAAATAAAGACTTTATTACATAAAATGTATAAAGACTGGATAAGATTAAAAAAGGCATGGTACTAGCATGCACAGAAGTCCTAAAAACTGGATATAAAAAGGAGGGATCCGGTTGAAGGAACGTCTTGTTCGTTTTGTTTCTCTAGTTGGTCTTGGATAACATTAATATATCCAAGATCGCTCTTCGCTGAAGGAATTCGGCATGTCGCAGTGAACCGGATCTTCTGAAGACATCGGACCTAATGATGTACACCAGGAAAAGCCTTCGTGACCGACTGGGGAAATGGACCACAAGATCAAGCAATAACCAAAAGGCCGAGCTCATTATAACCAAAAAACTATGCATAGTTACCTACTACTGAATTCATGAAACTTACCGGTAAGAATAATTATCCTGATTGTGACAAAGTTAACTATTTAAAACTACTCGTAAAAATATACGTATAAAAGAATCCCGATAGTGACTTTAATTTTTCTATATGAGAGACTCTTATTTAACCAAGAACTTTTTGTTTATTTTAACTGATATTTATATTTTTTGGATATTTCCCACCTGAATTAAATGTGTTCTCTCCAAGGTATTAATTAGCTACTTAACATGAAGTATTTTAGTTTGTCAAAATTAAAAATATTTCTAATATCAATTCTCATTTGTGCTTTATTAATAATAGTTATTATTTTTTATTATTAAATTTATTTTTAGTGTAATAAGATTTAACCGTAAGTTACCTTTGCCAATATGTTTCAATACGCCCAGGACTAATAATCGTAAAAATCATTAATTCTCATTACGGTAGAATTACCGCCCCTTAAAAAAATATAATAAAAATCTTTTTATTTTTTTTTGTTTTACAACTTGCGAGAGGTGCTGGCGACATATTTCAGCGGATTCTTAGGAATTCTGGCACCCATATTAAATAAAATTAAAAGTTGATTTTGTCAATAGCACAATTCGTAACAATTAATAGGCTGAAGTTGATCAGGAAAAATAGCTGTGTTTTTAGAATAGAAATACAACTTTCTTCTTTTTTGACATAGCTTGATCAACTCACGCGCAGTTTATATTAGCGTGTAGAGGCCTAGCAAAATGAAAAACATTACAATGGCACCCAATGTGGGGCTTTGATTTAACAACTACAACCTGAAATGAGTTGTAATGATAAAGAACACTACAATGATGACTCAAAGAAACTCACAGCCGGAAAATAAATTATGATTTTTTTGAAAAAAGAAAAAAATTATAAAAAAAAAAACTAACTAATTAAACCCTGATTATTAAAATATGAAAGAAGATATTTTTTTAATATGACTTCCAGAAAGAAAAAATATATATGTATATTTTTTATATATGTCTAAAAACATGATCGTGGCTGATGTAGACGTAATTCACAAGTATTTGACCGGGTAGGTGGTTATTGAAGAGGGGAATAACATAGCCCCGAGTCCTTATCCGCAGTATATGAACATAAGACCGTCTTTAAATGCTCATCAGACTATTTCTAGCAGAGATCCCAATAAAGGGGAAGGCGGATCAAGTTGGACCAAGTTGCCACGAGCCTGTAAGACTCAGAACGATGAGCAACGCTCGTTTGTGCTTATAACTTGGGCTTCTTATCGTTAATATTACATTAAAGCAGATAGGACACAGATGAATGTTGAAATATTTTCCATTCCCGCCGTGTTAGACCTAAAACTGGGTGTTAAAGCCGAACGTCGCTTGTGAATGAGTCTACACAATATATCAGCACGCTACTACAGAAAAAAAAATATGAATATGAATTTAAAAACTTAAGAATAAAATTAGTGTAAACCCCTATTTTATTCTCATCTCCTGGCACTGGTGGTATTGTAACGTTTATTTATATACGTTGCAAATATATTGGCATTGGGTAAAAAAAAAAAACTAAAAGATAAAAGTGGATTTAAAATTTTGTTGAGTAATTTTTTTTAAAAAAAAAAAAACCTACAATGAGGGTTGAATTATTCTTCTTATTTTTTTTTTATGTGATTAGTAATAACAGTAATTGGAGAGAAAAAAGAATTCCAAAAGCAAGTAAAAAAAGATAAGCTGAAAGTAGAAATACTCAACTTAATTAAAGATGGCCGAAAACTTGAAGAAAATAAAGACTTTATTACATAAAATTTATAAAGACTGGATAAGATTAAAAAGGCATGGTACTAGCATGCACAGAAGTCCTGAAAACTGGATATAAAAAGGAGGGATCCGGTTGAAGAAACATCTTGTTTGTTTTTTTTCTCTAGTTGGTCTTGGATAACATTAATATATCCAAGATCGCTCTTCGCTGAAGGAATTCGGCATGTCGCAGTGAACCGGAGCTTCTGAAGACATCGGACCTAATGATGTACACCAGAAAAAGCCTTCATGACCGACTGGGGAAATGGACCACAAGATCAAGCAATAACCAAAAGGCCGAGCTCATTATAACCAAAAAACTATGCATAGTTATCTACTACTGAATTCATGAAACTTACCGGTAAGAATAATTATCCTGATTGTGACAAAGTTAACTATTTAAAACTACTCGTAAAAATATATGTATAAAAGAATCCCGATAGTGACTTTAATTTTTCTATATGAGAGACTCTTATTTAACCAAGAACTTTTTGTTTATTTTAACTGATATTTATATTTTCTGGATATTTCCCACCTGAATTAAATGTGTTCTCTCCAAGGTATTAATTAGCTACTTAACATGAAGTATTTTAGTTTGTCAAAATTAAAAATATTTCTAATATCAATTCTCATTTGTGCGTTATTAATAATAGTTATTATTTTTTATTATTAAATTTATTTTTAGTGTAATAAGATTTAAACGTAAGTTACCTTTGCCAATATGTTTCAATACGCCCAGGACTAATAATCGTAAAAATCATTAATTCTCATTACGGTAGAATTACCGCCCCTTAAAAAAATATAATAAAAGTCTTTTTATTTTTTTTTTGTTTTACAACTTGCGAGAGGTGCTGGCGACATATTTCAGCGGATTCTTAGGAATTCTGGCACCCATATTAAATAAAATTAAAAGTTGATTTTGTCAATAGCACAATTCGTAACAATTAATAGGCTGAAGTTGATCAGGAAAAATAGCTGTGTTTTTAGAATAGAAATACAACTTTCTTCTTTTTTGACATAGCTTGATCAACTCACGCGCAGTTTATATTAGCATGTAGAGGCCTAGCAAAATGAAAAATGTTACAATATATATATATATATATATATATATATATATGTATATATATATATATATATATATAGACAGATTCAGTGTATTAACTAGATTCATAATTTAGATAGTCCTTTTACTTAGCATTATTATTATGCTAGTTTAGGAACTGGATTAAGTTAGTTTAACAGGTACTTTATTTGGGTGCAGTTGTGTATCCTTACTAACCACCCATTGGGGGTTTAACATCTTGTTATGTCTTTCTGATGGGCTTGTAGTAGTGGCCTCTCCCATCCACACAGTTCAGATGACTATCTTTTAGAACTGGAACATGATGGTCCCGACCATGTTTAATGCCTATCCAATTTCTTGAATAAAATACATTATTATTATACTAGCAAGCAGTTCAGTCTAAGGGCAATGAGTATTTGATGCTGAAACCCATGAAGAAGTACTCACTTACACTGAAACCTTATTTTTAGTTTTTTTAGAGCCATAGTCTATGGATGTGACCCGAAAAGTAATCAGTTCTTTCCTCTTTATAATTAACACTAGCATTCATCTGAAATCATAATCTTTGTTACCAGGTTAAATATGTATGTTGAGCTTATTAAATTCCTCATCTGTATAATATATTTATGACAGCCATCTTAATGCTGTATATATGGTAGTCACCTTGGTTAGAGTTTTAACTTATAATATTAATTCCTCATCTGTATAATATATTTATGACAGCCATCTTAATGCTGTAAATATGGTAGTCACCTTGGTTAGAGTTTTAACTTATAACATTACCAAACCAAAATAAAGAATAATTGGCATATTAGAATATGATACACATCATTTCTTGATGGCAATGATACATTTATAATTTTATTTAAAATTTTAAGAATGAAAATGCCGTATTAATAATAATCTCATCATCTATTTAATGTTTGTGTAGATTATATATGTATATATATATATATATATATATATATATATATATATATATATATATATATATATATATATATATATATATATATATATATATATATATATATATATATATATATATATTACAATGTCAGGTTCAAGCCATTCTCATTGCACATTTTGGTTTAACCACCAAACCTATCTGCGCTGGGTTCAAACCTATTAAAATGAATATTTTAATAAATAAATGTATAGACCATCCTATTATGGCTTGCTACACAGCATTATATATGCACATATGAATAAATGCTGTATATACATAGGCTAGTAGTTGTTACAGCGAATATAATGTTGGATCATTTATTTATAAAATATAAATAAATGATTTAATGTCATAATTTTAAATAGTAAAAATATTAATGTATTAAATTTAGTAAATATAAATTCATATGTGGATGTATGATTCACCTTATATAATAATATATAGAGAGTGGCATGATTTAGTTTTGTAAAAGAGCAAAACAAAAAGTTTTTAATTAAATTACTTAAAATAAAAAGTTAGCTGCAAACAGATTTGCATTTAAATCCGCCACACCTGGAATTAAATCAAAGTTATAAAGTTGATAATTGCTTACTCAAACTTATTTATAGCAAAAATAGTCATTAAAATCGCTGTAGCAAAATGATTTTGACACCTGGAAGAAAATTTGCAGCGACATGGAAGCCTAAATAAAAGTATTTTTGATTAAATTGAGAAATCTTACATTTTAGTGTGATATTTTAGATAGAGTTAAATGGGTTTTTAGGCGAAACAGGTTTTTTTTTAGTAAAAGTATAAATAGAGTGCATTTTAAGATTGTAGGGGAAGTCATTAATTTTAGAAGGGTATCGCCTTGCTGAATCTACATCAGATCAATCTTTGAAAGATCTGATGAGAGAAAGGCAATGGCTGCTTCTAAACCCACTGAAAGAATGATGCAATCACTGCTAGCTGATGCTTCAATCACCAGAGCTGCCACAAGAAACTGTCCAGCTATGCCTGCTCAAGAAGGCCACAATACCTGAAAGTTAACACCTTATCCAGTCACATCCACTAATTGGTAACGCCAATCTATAACCCCAGAGCTCTGTATTAACAAACTATTTCTAAATTCAAATTTTCTACTTCAAAGTTTAAAGCTAGCAAACTAAATGTTTTATTATAAATTCTCATTTAAGTAAATATTATTTCATTTGTATGACTTGTCTATATCTTAATTAAACTAAATGTAACCTACACTCATTTCTTTGTCTATCACTGTGGTTGTGCCTATAATATTTCTTTACTGTAATTTTTATTTATATGCCAATACCTTGAAGTAGTGAGCATTTAAACATAATCAGTATTTTGAGATATAACTCAAATATCTTCCCATGACTATTTACTTAATAACATTATCGATGCTCCCTGGTTCGAATTTTTAGTTAATTTTAAATGTATTGTGGCCTGCTATTAAATTTCGTCTTATTGAGAATTCTAAATAGCATAATGTATTGGTCTTAATAATTCAAAAGTATATTCAGTAATTATTTGGCCATTCAATCAATATGCTTTCCTCTCCCTTGTAATAACCTATATATATATATAATTCCAGGCAGTCATGTTAGCCAACCCTGACCTTTTAGCAGCATGATGCTCATTTCCAAGGTACCAGTATTTGTCACAAAAACATTTGACTCTAATCTATATGCAGGGTGCTATGTTATTGTAATTTTCTGGTGCTGTAGCATATTAGTGATCGTGTTATAGCCAATTCTGAGTCCCATAATTTAATTAATTATTCAGTATTAAACTGAAATTTATATCTCTGGTTTCTGGGTTCAATCTCCATGCTGAGCTGAATTATACACTCATAATTTATTAAAGTAATAATGTCACAGTAAATATTTTGCTTAAAATATTTATTTAAATGTTTAAATAAAAATATTTAAAAAGAAAATATAGTAAATATTTTGCCTAAGACGGTTACAGCCAATTTATAATAGTAGCTACCACTTTCAATTGGAATTGGCAGAATCTTATTTAGGCACAACTTAGTGATTCTTTAAATGTATCTTTATATTAATAATTAAAGATTTGATGAGGAGAAATGTCAAATCATCACATTATAAAGCCTGCATGCTTTTCCCACATTAAATTATGTTCTCTTTGATTAATAAATATATGTTAAATTTATTCTGGTTTCATGTTATTTCTCATTCTTATTTCAATCCAATTCAGTCTTAGTTATTTATATATGTGATATAACTATATATGCATTAATTTACCATTTATGAAAGTTATCTTTAATTTCATGCTGGTAGCAATTAAATTAGTTAATATATATATTTAAACACCTGAGTTTCATGTTTCTCCCTGCCTTATGCTGGCTGTGATAAATGGATATACTACATGTAATTTCAGGTGTAGTCATTCGTAGGGTCTTGAGTCATGGAGTATGTACAAATGAGTTGAAGTGTGGTCGGATTTGGGATGTCACAATCTTAGTCTGGTCAGTTTTGTTCTCTTTGTCTGGATTCTAGATTCTATTACGTGAATGTATGAAACTTGACCATTAATATATATATATATATATATATATTAATGACAATATATATATATATATATATATATATATATATATATATTGTAGGAGTATATATATACTCATATATACATATAATCAATATTTATACATTATATTTGTATTCTTATAATATTTATGAAAATAAATATATAATTTAGTATATTAGTATTTTTCATTCTTTAAAATAAAAAAAAAATCTTAAGAAAAGATGGTTGACAAGGTGATGAATGATCTCTGGGTTCACATAGTTTATCGAAATAAAGAAAATGAAATTAATTTAGTGTTTGAATATTGAATTGTATTGTAACAATGTAGAATGCGTATACTTCAGATAAAATCTATATTTTGAATGATTTAATATTTATTAGAAGAAATTTCTAATATTTGTTTAAAGAAAGTAATTTGAATATATTTTTTGTGTTCTATAAAAATTGTTCGAATTACATGTTCTAAAATGTATAATTTGTTTTTAAAAAAGAACATGTTTATAAAAACTTCAACTAAATTTAATGTACGTTGCATTATAAGGAAAATGCAGAGTGAGTAAAACATTTTATTTATCATAGTATATATAAAATGCACTTGCCTAGTCAAATATATATGTGTGAATAACATCTTTTGCTGAATGCCTTAAAATTATATAAAAGTTAGATCTTCAAAATGAAATTATAATTGTTAATAAAGGAACTGTGTATTAAGAAAGTGAAAACTACATACAAAGAGGGAAATAAATGTCAACTTGGGATATCCTATTATTTTCTTTAATGTCTAACAATGGAGGAATTAAAAATTGCATCTTTGAAGGATTTTCATTCGCGAATTCCAGGAATATCTGAGACTATTGTATTGACTTTTATAAATACCATTTAAGTTTTTTTGAAAAATATAATTGGGAACGATTAATTTCATTTCCTTTATTATTGATTATTTTTATTTATTATTAATAAAGATTTAAATATAGGTTAAGAAATATTAAAATGGGAAAGGCATATAAAAATATAAAGGCATAAAGTGATCTTGAAGATAAGAGATTAAATTATTTTTAAATTCACATGCTATTATTTTCTATGACATGACACTACATTGTTTATACTAATCCAAATAGTCTAATAACCATAATGTATGATAAGTGAATAAATGATTAACATTGTTGTGAAATATATATATATTTTATATTAATAAATATAATTTTTGATTTTACAAGTATTTCTGATATGTTTGAAATTATACAACCAATTTCAAATAAACTATACTTTGGAGATAATGTCATCATTAAAACTTCATCACCTATATTAACTATTTTATTTTAAAAATCAATCAGACATTTGTTCAGATGTAAAACGTCTACTCCCAATATCATTTCATGAATAAGTACAGTTAATATCAAAAATACATGATAAATACACGTTTGATTAATAGTTAGTTTGATCCAGATTTGCTTTTGAATTAATTTTGCCCTTTTATTATTAGCTAGGGTAATCTGAACTGATTTTAGAGGTAATGTTTTAATATGTGGATTTTTACCCATCAACCTTTTATAAAACTTCTCAGATATTACAGATATTTGGCTACCACTATCTAATAAGGCTCTAATTTGAAATCTTCAAACATAATATTAATTAATGGACAATTTTTAACAGCATACTGGGGCTCATCATCTTCCTCTGAACATATTATGTTGGTGATTTGTTTAACTAAAATTTTATTTTTGTTCCTCGTTTTAAATATGGGTCTTTGAGGAGATGAACTATTTCCGAAGACCCTCTTTAATTTAATTTTGCTGTTGTTTTGGGTATATTTTTATTATACCCTATTTTACTTTTATTTAATACACTAGTAGATGCTATACTATTCATTTCTGAAATCTTATGTGTATCAGACCTTAGTTTAACTTCTGCATTATCACTCTTCATTGTTTTACTTTGTGAATGATTAAAAGTGTTATGATTGATGGTGATAATGTTAATAAATTATAATTTATATATTAAAGCCCTATCAAGGAAAAATATAATAAATTCTCTTAAATAAACAATTATCATAAGTTAGGTAGTACCTAAATTATGTAATAATTATTAGGATTAAAGAGACAAAATATAAAGAATTAAAATATCAAAGAGAAGGAAATACTATATATAATTTTGTCTAGCTAAGATGGATCTTATCATTAATATGGAAACAGAAGACTGGTTACTTATAGTTTGGCAAGTTCACAAATGAATTCCAACTAATATATTTATTGGATGCTAAAGATTATCTAGTAAGTCTCAAAAATTAATGAGCAGGATTGGCACTTTTAAATAATTTTATGTATATTCATTTATTGAATGCCAGTAATAGTCTCGTAAGTCTCAATAAGGAGCAGGATTGGCATTTTTAATCGATTTATGCGTAAAACACCTATGAACTAACTAATTAAAACTTAGTTAGAAAATAATCAAGTTTTCTACCATATAATTATTTTGATATACCATTTCAAATACTTAGTATATTGATAAGGATACATTATATAGAAATTAATTGAAAGAAGTGAATAAAAGGAAAGTAATCTATATAATGATTTTTGCAAAGTATTACATTGTTTAACTTTAATAGGTAATAAGTTTAAAATAAAGTAGTCAGTACATTTAATCTATGATTTGACCAAAACAAATTATATGAGATGTACCATATTTAAAAGATTACAAAAAAAAAAAACCCAATTGCCCATAAAACAATTTAATTATTATTAAATATAATAGTTAATAATTTTTTTCTCTAATAATTGATGAAGAATTTAAAATCTTAAGTCGAGGGGAGCAAAAAAAAAAATATGTATTGTAATAATGAATGAAGGATAACAAAGGTGAAGGAATAAAATAAAATGTTAGTTTATTTTAATTTTCTTAGCGGAGGGGAAATGTAGGAGTATATATATATACTCATATGTACATATAATCAATATGTATACATTATATTTGTATTCTAATTATATTTATGAAAATAAATATATAATTTAATAAGTTAGTATTTTTCACTTTTTAGAATAAAAAAACCTTAAAAAAGACGGTTGACAAGGTGATGAATGACCTCTGGGTTCACATAGTTTATTGAAATAAAGAAAATGAAATTAGCTTAGTGTTTTAATATCAAATTGTATTGTAATAATGTAGAATGCATTATGCTTCAGTAAGCTGATGGAGCAAGATATAAAAATAATTCAATTTTTTTATTAGAAGACTAAGGATTATATTTTTGTCAGCTATATCCTCACCTAAATTTATACTATGTTCGATTTAAAAAAACAGTTAAGATAAAATCTATATTTTGAATGATTTAATATTTATTAGAAGAAATTTCTAATATTTGTTTAAAGAAAGAAATTTGAATATATTTTCATGTTTTATAAAAATTGTTTGAATTACATGTTCTAAAATGTATACTTCGTTTCTAAAAAAGAACATGTTTATAAAAACTTCAACTAGATTTAATGTACTTTACATTATAAGGAAAATTCAGAGTGAGTAGAACATTTTATTTATTGTAGGATATATAAAATGCACTTGCCTAGTCAAATATATATGTGTGAATAACATCTTTTGCAGAATGCCTTAAAAGTATATAAAAGTTAGATCTTCAAAATGGAATTATAATTGTTAATAAAGGAACTGTGTATTAAGAAAGTGAAAACTACATACAAAGAGAGAACTATACATCAACTTGGGATATCCTATTATTTTCTTTAATGTCTAACAACAGAGGAATTAAAAATTGTGTCTTTGAAGGATTTTCATTCGCAAATTCCAGGAATATCTGAGACTATTGTATTGACTTTTATAAATACCATTTAAGTTTTTTTGAAAATTATAATTGGGAAAGATTAATTTCATTTCCTTTATTATCGTATTCATTTCTTATGAATAATAAGAGAAAATTAATACTTTAAAATATTTTTATTTTTATTTATGATTAATAAAGTTTTAAATATAGGTTAAGAAATATTAATATCGGAAAGGTAATAGATTAAATTATTTTTAAATTCACATACTATTATTTTCTATGACATGACACTACATTGTTTATACTAATCCAAATAGTCTAATAACTGTAATGTTTGATAAGTGAATAAATGAGTAACATTGTTGTGAAATATATATTTTTATATTAATAAATATAAGTTACACACAATCATTTTAACGAATGAAAATGTTATATATAAATGATTGGATTATTATTTGTATAATCTAATTATTATAGAATAGTGTTAATATAAGTCTTAATATTTGGATACTTATATTTTATATACATTGTAAAGTCATGTAGTGTTATAGGTTAGAAAATATATCTACCGTAAGTAAATAGAATATTTAGATTTTTAATATAAGGAGGTAGATATATAAATATTTTTTTATATATTATAAAATTTATGTTATTTAATTGTTAAATAAGTAATTATGTTTTTTATATTAAATTAAATGAAGTCTTCAATTTTGTTTTTTTTTAATTTAAAGAGTTAGTGAGATTTGTTATTAATATTACTTTAGAATATTGATAGGAACCCCTGAAGTGAGTAAATTGTTAAACTTCCCTGAGTTTGAAATCTGAGCATAATGGTGAAATTAATTAAGGTGGAAATTGATTTGATGAGGTTTAAATATAATAGTTTATTAATAATAAATTAATTATTGGGAACAAATATAGTTTTATAACAAAATCAAATCACATCATTCATGGCATCCTATATGAAGATCTTAAATCTGACTGTAGTGAGATGCAACTGCCTTAGCTTATCTTGTTGAGAGGGTGCATACTGTTACAATATATTACACTAGAGAATTGACCAGTTAATTGTCAGCTTCATCTACAGTCAAACACATCTTTAACTCACTCAAAAACTGGCAATTTTTACATTATCATAGCAAATTTACACTCATTTTAAAACTTAAAAATTACAATAAGATGCTGCCCTCTCTAGAATTATTTTACAAGTAAAAAATCAATAATATTTAAATTTGAAGCTAGAGCAATAGGAGATGGCAGACTTTCCTAGATTCTGATTGGTTGGTTCTCATTTTAAACAAAAGGAAGTGCTTGTCAATAATTTTCACCACTGCAAGTTTTTTGCTTTAATTTTAAAAATGAAAATGAATGGTTAAAGTGTTTTTTAGTATTTTTTTTATATATTATAAATTATTTTGATAAAATATACTGAAAATATAATTATTTTAGAAAAGTAGTTAAGATTTTACTAAAAAATATTTACTTTTACACAAAAGTAAATTGAAAAACAAATCAATGATATATGGAGCATTTTCTAATAAGTTATGAACATTCTTTTTAGGTTCACCGCTATAGAATATTTTTATAATTATAAATAGAAATTTATTTTTGGAAAAACGTTTGTTCACCTTCATAATCTGACAAATTATTAATTTGCTCTTTATAAACAAAACTAAAATGAATCTAATATTAAAAGATGAATATATTTTACTGCTGATTCTGTAATTAACCAATCAAAAATTTAAAACTTTAATTCACTAGGACAATAAAAAATTGTACAAGCAACTAACAGTTAAATGGTTAATAGTGTTTATTTTCTTGCATTATTTAATTAATTATTTTAATAAATTTATAAATTGTTTCATGACTCTTTTCTCGCAATCCAAATCTGAAATCCAACTTCAAGTTATCCAAATTCTTTAATACTTTATATGTATTATATGCATTATGTTAGTTAATTAAATTAGCTTGTAAGAAGTCTATTAAACCCATAGTTAAACTGTTAATTTTTCTGAATCTCATGTTTCTCCCTGTTAAGAGACAGCTCACTGAAAAAATTGAGATCAAGTGTAACCTCAGAAATATCATTCATAAAGCGTTAAATCATGGAGTACTGGTGAATGAGTTAATGTTAGGTCAGATTTGAGGTGTCACCATCTCATCTTGATCAGCTTTGGTAAATTTTTTCTGGACTCTGGATTTTGTTATGTGAATGTATGAATCAGACCTTTACAATATAGAGCATGTGACATATGTTATTGTTTTTAAATTTAAATTTAAAATATGCATTGTGGCTAGTTTTTTATGTTTTATTTTAATCATGATATAGAAAAAGCATTCTACAATTATGTAAAAAGCAAAGTATCAGTCAGCAATGAAAAAATTATATATATATATATATAATTAGTTTCCAACCAGTAACCACCTAAACATTCACAGTAAATATAGCAACCAATATCTCTAACTGCTGTCAAGGCAACCTTCACACCTTTAAATAGCAAGAATGGAAATATATATATATATATATATATATATATATATATATATGGCTCCATATATATCATATATATATATATATATATATATATATATATATATATATATATATATATATATATATATATATTAAAATGATAGCTGCTAAAGAGGTAATAATTAATATACTTACCTATAGTTTGGTAGTTCTTTTTATAAGTAACTATTCTAATTAATTAACACTTTTTTCAATTTAACTTACATTTTTTTATTAATAGTTTTATATTCTGAATTTAAAATAATATAATTATTTTTTATGCAAGATTTTACTTTACATGTCATTTTGGGAGACCAGTCATCACTAACTGGGATAATGATATGTTACATAGTAAAATATATTTCATGAATAAATCTATATAACCATAGTAGACTCATTTATTTAATTCATGTAATGAAAGTAAAACTAAATTGGGTATTATTACATGATGTAATTATATGATGGATTATTTTCATCACTTACTCCACTGCACATGTGCTTTACAGATCAAATGCTAACTATAATAAATACTCTCCTTTCCAAACATAAGATAAAGTCTTTTTAAAATATAGAATGGATCCACTCTATCCTTTATATTGTTATGTATATTTAAAGAAATCAAACTCTATTTAAATTTTCAAAATACATTCCATGATTAATAATAGCACACATATTGGTAAATAAGACAATGTTTCAATACATACCTTTCTCCTCTTTTCTATAAATGATTATGTAACGGCAGACAAATCGAATTTGAAATCTCTAGATTCATGAGTATTAATTTTAATGTCATGCTCTAACCAGCTGGGATATTTTATGAAAGCCAACAATCAACAGAAATGCATATACTTATCTAAGAAAATCTGCCTTATTATTTATTTTTTTTGGGAGAACATAGTTATTGAATGGTTTCCAAACATTCTGAATTGTCACACAATGTTAACTCATTTAGTTATTTGCTAATATTCTGTAATTTCTTTAAATTTTATTTTCTGTGCGTTTTCTTCTCTGAATAATATTTTTATTTTTTTTCAATTGAACATATTTTCATTGATATATTTATGAGCTTTTACTTTACATATATCTTTTTTTTTGTCATTTTTAATCAGTTTGGAGCCATATAACTGATTTTTGGTGTGGTAACTGGTTTCATCATCAAAATTATATTGTAATTCAAATACATGGTTTTAGTTTCAGCATTTAAAGTTTTCCTTTTATAGAGATTGGGGGATTCATTGTAGAGTGATATGAATTTGGAAATTTTTCTGATATTATATGATTGTAAATTTTTTATAATTTTCTTACTATGCTTGATATGTATATCTACTTTACTAATAATTATTTTCTCTTTGAAGATATTTTTGTTGTATGTTTAATAATTTCTTAATGACAGCTGATCAATAACCTTTTTCCATGAGAGTTTGTTCTATACATGTCTTTCTTTTACCAAATCATTACTTTCCTACAACCCTTTTTTGCTTTCTTCAATAATGTTGTGTAATTCGATGTTTCATTTTTTTGCCATGATTGAGTGTGCATTCAAAGTACTTTTCTGTATGGGAGAGAGTGGCATTTTTTTGTTATTGTTCTAATTCTATTATGAAATTAATTGATAGAGTTATATTGTTGACATATGTTCAGAATACTTGAAATAATGTTTCACTATATCACCATAAAGAAAATATATCATCAACATAGATAACCCATACTTTAGGTAGATAAGGAATACTATTTATGGATGTGGTTTCAAATAGTATCATGTAAATGTTGTTAATCAGTCGTTAATCAGAGATAACAATGATAACTCATTGCCATTCCTCAAATTTGGTGAAAAAATCCATGTTGTGCTGAAAGTATGTTATTGTTATGCAGAATATTAAAAGTTGCATTATACTATCAATAAGATTATTTCTAGCTTTTCTCTCAAAATAACAATTTTTTAATCACATGATACGTTTTTAAATATATACATATCAAAGTCTATCTATATATCAACATTTTTTTATTATTTGTGTTCTTGGTTAATTCAACAAAGTGATTTAAATCCTTGACAAAAGATCGTGTGTTATATTCCAAAGGCTAAGAACCTTGAGAAAAAGTCTGGACAAGTTTTGACAGGGTGAATTTCAAAAATATAACAATAGGATATAAACCTTATAGACTTTAGATAGATGATAAAAATCAGGCATTTTTCTCAAATATGATGTTACTTTGCATTTATTCTAAATCAGTGAAATAATCACAATGATTTCGAAATAATGTTTATAACTTTGTTTCTATTGCTAATATTATTTTTTATCATATCTGCTGAAGTGAAGAGCTCTCTTATTTTATTACTGTAATGAATTGTACTTATTAGTATTGTAATTGTTATTGTCAGCAGGGAGAATAATTGCAAAGTTTATTAATTTGAGACATTTAATAGCTGTTCTTGCATCATAGAAAATATTTAATTTGGATTTTTAATGTCTCCAAGTGGTCTTTTTATTTTCCAGTATAATTTTTCTCCTTCTTCTAGAGACCATTTTTGAAAGATTTCTCCAATTGCTACCATCATGTCTAATAAAGAGATAATGGATGGTGTAATGGCAAATTTTAATAATTTCTTCCTAAATATATTTCAATATCTGTTAGTTACTAAAACAAAGATTTTAACTGATAAAGCTACTAGGTTTCGTGGTGTTGTTTGACTTTAGATTTACAAATTTTCTCTTTTGATTTGAACTTACATAAACATATCAAAATTTCATGCTGCAAGAAGCAATTTACCAGATTCAACAGTAAAAACCTTAGTTTTTAATTTCTAACAGATTCTAAAATTTTTGTTTTGAAAAAAAAAAATTATCAGACTATTTAATTTCTATTTATTAGATAAAATTGTACAACTAAGGAAATCACTCAAAAATTGCCTCTAGATGAAAACCCAGTGATACACTGAAGAATAAAAAGAACAATTGAGAGAAAGAAGAATTCTAAATGTATTATTTTCTTTGATGTAAAGAAAGCTATAATAAGTTCATAATCATTCTTCCTGTTGACAAAAGTATTCTTATAATTGTAGTAAATATTACTGATACAATAAAAAATGAGAGCATATCACTGTAGGATAACACAAAAAAAGCAAATGTCTTATACTAGCTACAAAAACAATGTTACAATAATTACTTAGAAGGCATCACAAGAATTTTAGTGATTCAAAAAAAGATAAGTTATTTCCACAAAATTCATCATTACTATAGTCTATCTCAAATTCAAAGAATGATGTTTCATTAAGACTCATCTTAATTCTAGTAATTCATCTCATGAAATTTTGTCAAGATGCCTTTTCCAAGTTTGTAGTTTCTTTGAATACAAGTCATAGTCGATTGTCATGGATTCTAAGCACTTTTTGGAATTAAACAAAAACATGAATATTGAAAAAATTGATGTATCATTTGTTTTGATATGGAAATCTTGTTCCCAAGTGGAACTGTGATGGAGGATTTTCATTTATAATTAAATAATTAAATGATGATAAAAACTTATAAGCCTCAACAATTCTTCTTAATAATAATATAATGGAAATTTTAACACAATACATAACAATATAATTTCAATATAATATAAAATTTCCCCCCCAAAATTAAATAATGGTTCTAAAAAAATTAAGTAATGGTTACAGGTTTAAAGCACTAAACATCACATAATCATCATCATTATGTTTACACAAGTTGTTTACACAAAGGCTAAACTCTCCATATAGTAGAGTTAGCTAATAAAGTAAAAAGGTGGTGTCTGGAGGGTTGAATTAGATCCTAAGATCTAGGTGCAGTGCTCACAGATCCAAGGCTTCTCACTGATGAAAACCTCAAACTAGAAACTAGTCTGGGGATATTGGATGAATAGGTACTAGATAGGGATTTTACATATAAATCTTCTTGCATCATTGATTACTCTGGATTGCACTGACTGGTGCTACTGTATGGAGAGTTTAGCCTCTGTGTATTACAGGTTTACCACTGTCACCCATGATGAGTAACATTTACAAGAAAGTATTTGAAATCACAGCCTTAAATATCACTCCACATTCACTTAATCTCTCACTCTACTATTTTGATGATAGATTAATTGACTGTCACATAGTGAAGTGCTATTACATACTTCTGGATACATATTAGTAACCATTCACCAATTCGTTTTACAATTATAATTATAATAAAAGCAGAAATTGGCAGTTATAGATGATTTTGTGATAGATTTCCTCTTGTCAAAATCAAATTTTCAGTTTACAGAAAACTAACACACATGGGAAAGTAATTAGAAAACATACCCAATCATGACAATAACACAAACCATGGAATTGTATTATCACTATAAAACAGAATAATACATGTTTTATTCAGAAAACAGTGATTTGGAAAAAAGATCTATATAGAACAAATCCTCATGAATAATTGTTAACCATCAGCTTTTATTTAACCTTAAATATACAACATAATATATAATTATAAATTTATTAAATGCACATTGATTACATAAGTAATATTTACTGAGGCTATAACCTCGATAATATGCGTATAAAATGTGATAGTAGGGACCTCTACAGGTGTTTCTTCCATAGCATAAGCTTGTGGTTAAAACACCTGTAGAGGTCCCTACTATCACATTTTATACGCATATTATCGAGGTTATAGTCTCAGTAAATATTACTAACATTATATATATATATATAGCTACTGTAATATACTACAAGAGATTTCAGTTGAAATTAAAAAAAATTGTAATCAATATAATGTTAGAACAGCTTCTGAAAGCCACAGCACTGCACAATAAATCTTAACCTTTACAAAAACAAAATGTAAAATACTGAAAATAAAACCTTTCTATGAAATATAAGTACATGTTGAAAAATGTATATTTGTGAAACCAGTTATACTACTGTGAAATCTATTATAAGAATATAAATTGCCAGTAAAATGAAAAAAAAAAAAACATATATCTAAACTTTCAGTTCATGCATATACCAATGAACACACATTTGATTGAAAAAGATAAAAATTATTGTACAGACAGGAAAAAACAGACAGAAGAAAATTTAAAGAAACTGCTCTATAACCATGACAAATAATTCTATGAGTAATGTTTAAAAACAGATTTACTTATGAGAAAAAGTGAAGAAATGAGGAAGATTTTCATATATGCGTATATGAAAGTTCTTTTAAATTTTGGCTTTGAAAGAATAGCCTCATTGGTTAGAACATTGCCTTAAATGCAATAATTATGAATCTGAAGCTCTCAGTTTAATTTCTCTGCTAATATCATCATTTGTCATGCAAGCAATAAATAAAGAAAGAAGAAGAATACTGCTCGAAACACTGTGTTATGTACAAATTTCTGTGCTATTAAAATTTAAATATAGTTAGATTTTTTTCCATAAAAAAAAAAAAACTTCATTTATATTAGTCGATGGAAATAGTCCAACATATAATTAGAGCTACAAAATCAACCTCACAATATTATTCTGTGAAACACTATTAAGATATGCAAAAATATATATTGTTAAAGAAATGATAATTTTTGTTGGTAGTAATCAAATTTGTATTATTCATTACACCGAAAGTATATATTTAATAATCAAACAAATTTATTTCTTTTTAGTTACAGTTAGCTTAAATAGTAATATATTCTTCTTAAATGCATAATTTATTCGTCTG
This sequence comes from Epiperipatus broadwayi, assembly GCA_028023455.1. Taxonomy (NCBI): domain Eukaryota; kingdom Metazoa; phylum Onychophora; class Udeonychophora; order Euonychophora; family Peripatidae; genus Epiperipatus; species Epiperipatus broadwayi. Next base: position 2,687,294 of record JAQFVV010006360.1, on the reverse strand, counting down.
TGTACAATCTTAAACATTTTAAAAATAAACATGTTTGTTAATGTTATAGTACTAAATTTATTTTATTTCAAATCAAATTCTGGTTCAGTTTAATAAATTTTGGTTGTCCAAAATACAACTGTTTGATTAATTACGTGTCCACTTCAACTTTTAAAATGCTTGAAGCTCAATTATCACGTGGTTTTACAAATACAATATAAGACCTACATTCACAAAAAAGACTTTCTTTTTCATAAATGTGGCACTTTTTAGTATTTGTTATAAGTATATTGTTTTGTGCGATCATAAAATTGATATATTATATACAAGGAGCATTCCATATGTAGTCTAAAGCAAAGGATACAGACACTCCTTTCATATTTTCATATGTGTACAAAAAAAAATATTAAATTAAAAATGAAAAATTTAGAATTTATTTATAATACAAAATATTACAAGTCTCGAACTATCTTGTCGCACAATTGAGATCTACACTCTAGACTTAAATCGTTAATGGATTTAAAAAACAACAACTTGGTAACTAAAAATTTTGTTTCGCACTGGATTGTTTTAAATCTTGTTCTCTTAATTAACCTATTTTATTTAAAATCAACAACTTGTCAAAAAGTATGATATAACTTTAGAAAAAAAAAACTAAAGACAAAGATATAAAACTTGAAAACACAAAAAATAGTTTTTCATAACTATACTAGCTAATCATGATCCATAAATATGTTTACATATATGCACGCCGTTAATTTAGACCATTTATTTGACATTTTGGAAATTTTTTTTAATGTTTACAGCATTGTATTTTATAATCAGCTCATATTTTTCATATGAAAGCAATCAATGATTTAATATCATATTTGGGGATGGGAACTGTCTTTTCTATAAAAATGTATAGTCTTTATAAAATACTTTTTTAGGAAGACTGCTATTGTTCATTAGCTACATTAAACAATCGTGGAAAGCAGTCATTCCTTAATATGAACATTCCATTGTAACTACTGCAGGTTTATGAGTTTTTATTTTTTTTTCATATTAATTTTCTAATAAAACAGGCAGGCAAAAATTTTTAATAAGAATTTAATAACTAACTACACTTATTTTATACAAGTAATGTAGATTTATCTACTTATTAATATTGATTTGCTAGTGAGTATCTAGATGTTTTATCCGGAAAACAAAAATAAAGAAAAACCAACCACATATTCACTATCACCAGATAATTCAGTTGTGAATACTTCTACAGTATTTTTCAATTATTATAGAGTTTGAATAGTAAAAAGACACTCATTCTGTACAAAAAGTTTTTTTACAATCATTTTAAAAATAATCTTTCATTCAGAACATAATAATTTCCCCGAAGTAAATTTTTATGAAAATGTCTTAACTAAAAAGCTAAATAAAACTTTTTAATGAATATGGTAAAGATGTGCTAAAATTTATAAAAAAAAACAAACAAACAAAAAAAAAACAAAAACAAATGGTATTTAATTATAGTCAAGTATAGAGATATTAAATCGATCTATAATCTAAACCTGTAGGAGTCCGCATTGTAGACCTACGATAACTACTCAAAAGTTATTTATATATTTATTTCTTTTAGTGATATATGCCTCTCTTAGCTAGTGATTAATTATATTATTATTATGTAGTGATCTCAGAGAACTTTTGATATTATAGATTTAATGATTACCTTTTTAACCAAAGCTTAGTTTCAGAAATGTAGTTAGTGCTTAAATCAGGGATATTAATTAAACAACATACAACCTATGGGTTTCCATAAATTCATATTTAGTTTAAAATATACATCTCCATAGATAGTTGAGCTATAATATTATGTAAGCTTTAATTTAGTGACAAATGATTTGAGTAAAACTGAATGAATGCATTATTAAGAATAAATATACATATATTATTATTTCCAATTAACTTCTATTACCACATCCACCAAAAATCAGGTTAGAGTTCCATGATGATATTGTCTTGAATTTATAATTCTTGATCAAATCTTCTGATGATACCAATGTATGCATAATTCCATTATAATTCTATTATTTCTTTTGCAACATTCAACTTTACCTGAGCACAACTAAAGTAAACCCTTTAATATTATCTTTTTAATTTATATATATTGTAATAGTATCCTTGTGTGAAATTTTACTTAAAAAAAATTGTATCCTTGTGTCCATTTTGTTTATTCTCACACAAGTTGTTTTTTTTAAAAAAAAAAAAAAAAAAACATTTATTAATTATAATAATAAAAAGTAAAATTTCAATTACCTAGGGATGATTGATTTTTTTACAATGTTGTAATGAAAGATATATATTAACTCACAATCGAAATATGATTTTTTTTTCTAATCCACATAAAAACGTGTTATACACATGTACGCCTTTTTTGTTTCTTTTTTTTTTAATAAAAAAAAAATATAAAAGTCTTTAATAGAATCTTCTCCACCTTTTTTTTTTCAGGTTTCCTTTTCCATTAATTACCAAGAGTTTGGAAGAAGGATGAATTAAGAGTTGATGAAATAAAATTTGGAAATGATCTGATCTTCAATAAATAGGAAGATGGCAAACTCACTTGTGAATATCTGATATTGTTTTAAGCTTTTGTTGTTCCTTCTTTTGAATTGCGTTGATGGAATGGAAGTTGGACAATTGAAATGGAACTGGCTTCAGATCCAAATTACCTTTTTTACTAGCCTCCCATTTTTTGGTTAGCAACAACTTAAGCAAATTTTGTTCTCTTTTTGCAATCTCAGTAAAAAACAAATCAACTGTTTCCCTTAACAACAGATCTGCTGTGAGCCCATGAAATACAAAGCCATTGTTTGAGCTTGGAAATTCAGCATTGATTAGATTTTTAAATAATAATAATAAAAATAAAATTACAATAAATATTACTAGACAGGGTATGAGCACAGACTTTCACATGACCCACCACTCTCCACACTATCTCATAACACTGATACACCTGAACACACATATGTCGAAAAGATAAATAATCACCAATATACGTATTTCATGCTAAACCAGCAATCATCAGTTGGTCCAGATTACCATCTCCACACATATATGCTACAAGTGCTATCTTAATATATATCTGAGCACTTGTAGCATATATGTGTGGATATGGTAATCTGGACCAACTGATGATTGCTGGTTTAGCATGAAATACGTATATTGGTGATTATTTATCTTTTCGATATATGTGTGTTCAGGTGTATCAGTGTTATGAGATAGTGTGGAGAGTGGTGGGTCATGTGAAAGTCTGTGCTCATACCCTGTCTATTACATATATAGACACATGTATATATAAGCCTGTGTATTTCATCTAATAAATATTACTGTATATTTGTTTTTTTTTAATTTAATTTAATACCATAAATGCAATAAATACTTTTCATAAAATAAAAAAAATAACAATACTTGGTAAATATTTATTTTTCTATGGGTGTTGATTATCTCCATTTTTATATTTGTTTTTTTTTTCTAAATAACTGACTTTTGTTAATTAATAGTCACCAGATCTATAACTTTTATTACTTTGACATTGTATCATTTCAAATATTAATAACAATAATACATAATTTAGAAAGAGCATTTGTTTAATCTTATAAAAATAACTGAGTTTGATACTATAAACCAAACTCTTAATAACTTTTTGCTATTTTCAATGGCATGATGAGAGATTACTATCATAATATATATATATATATATTCAATAAATTATACACAGATTTATCTGATTAATATTTTATTTATGTCTGTAGCCTGTTAAATACAATAACTATATTCAACACATATTTATAATTTTTTTATGTAAATTAAAATAAAAATTAAAGAAACAATTATTTTACTAAAAAATAAAATGGTTTATTGTTTTATTATTAATAATTAAATAACAAATAATTTTATTAATAAAGTTATTTTTATTTTTTACAACACCACAACTAGTACTATTTTCAATTTTATATATAATCTCCAGTTATAACCAATGAATAAAATGCTATTGAAAAACACTTCAGTTATGACTGTTCATCCAAAGCAAAATGACCATTTACAATAGCTGCCTTGGAAGTATGTACAATTTAATGTGTCTAATACTTTTTCAAATAAAGATGACGCTATTACAATTCAGATATAAACTCAAATTTATTTATATATAGTCTAATTTAAACATTTATGGGCGAGTCCATTTGTTACTCATTTTAAAGCTCAGGCAATTAAATATTTTTCAGTAAAATATTTATTATACATATTGCAAATATAGCATGGTATGTTAAAAAAAGACTCACTAAACATTTACTTTATGTAAATAATTTAATAATATGAATAATAAAATCAAATACATGGAGTTAATTAACAAAAATAAAAAAAACAATCACAACTTCACAGTAAAAAATCAAAAGATTAATATGAAATAAACAGTTTATATGTTATCAGAGAACATCTTTCTCATTTTTTTTATAAAATTTATTTATGTTTCTATTTAATTATTCATTTATTTTCTCATTTGTTTGAGTTTACTTATCATTAAATTAGTTAAAAATCAATTTTTCTTTGTAAATCTATTTTTAGATATCATGAATAAAAAAAATAATTACCTACCTTTTTTTAAAAAAAAAAAAAAACATTTTATTAACACAATTTTTTAAAACACAATTAAAACAGTTTATTTGAAATCGAATAAAAACTAAAAACATATTTACACAAAAATGCATTAATTATATTTCATTATTTTTACTTAAATAGGATTCTTTGCCTTTTCTAATATAATTCTTTATAATTTTAATTATTGTGATATTATAATTAGCAAGTTTAATAAGGTTTGATTGCTCATATGTATTCTTTTTCTCTCTTTTAAATTCTAGTTCTGTCTGAAATTTATTTTTAAAAGTATCAATGTGATAATTTTGCATTAAACCATTGATTACTCTGGCACTACTGTATGAAGAGTTTTGCCTGTTTTGATCATTTTTGTAATCACCTTTTCCAAACTTCTGCAATTGATTTTATATATTCTATTTAAATTATCAAGATACTTAATTTGTTTATCATAATTAAGGATGCAATAAGTATTTTATTTCATGTCATTGTCATACTTTGAATATATTCTTATATCAATTTTATCTTTTTCTTAACATTTTAAAATAAATTTTGTAGTTTACTAAATAATACATTATACAGGTAATATACATGTTATTAATTTTAAAACCTAAATGTATAATTGTAATTTGATTTCACAGTTCTGTTATATATTTATTTTTATAAAGTTTATTTAATTTACTGTGTTTTTATTTTTGTCTAACAATCTACTTGACTGTGAAATCTTTTAACTCACTTTATATCTATTTTCTAATTTTTAGCTGGTTAAACCTTTATCACAATAAAAAAGATTGCCTTGACAACGAAAAAATGAAGATTATGGTATTGGTTAGTAGTTCTTAGACTAGCCTTGAACATTATCAGCTTTATTAACTAAATAATGAATGATTTTAGTCCAGTTGAAAATTTATAATTGTCTATATGTTAGTTTGCTTTCAAAACACATTATATTTGCCTACTTATTTATTTAAAATTCTTTGAATTATACATTTTAATCTTTTCCAATTGAATGTTGAACTTTAATGTATTTATAAACCTATTAGACCATATATAAATGTGGGTATCTGTCTTTATCAAAATAAATAAAGTTGCCCTGATAATAAACCGATAAGGATTCTTGGTAATGCTTTGAATTTTTTTAGGTGTGAATTGCTTTCATATGTTTACATTTATAAATCAATCTACATTTAAGCATTATTAGCTTTATTATCTAAATAATATATGTTTTTAGTGAATTGAAAAGTTAAAATTGGCTTTTTGTTAACCTGCTTTCCAGAGCTGTTTATATTTGGTGTTTTAATTTGTTTAGCAGCAAACTCCATTTTTCTATTTTGAATAGGCTCTAGTGAGTAATTTCTGTATAATCCTTCATATTTCAACATTTTATTTGACAATTAAAGTTATTTATTATATAATATATTGATAATTTTAAGATAATTTTACAATGTAAGTTTTCAAGCAAAAGGCATTTTTAAAGTTAATAGTTGATATTTTAAAAATGTGAAATAAATTTCTAAATGGAGTTCTTATATATAAAAATGGAGATTGATATCATTGGATAAATTTTTGTATTCAAAATGTTATGTTAATAAAATAAAAATAAATTTAAACTTATGTAGAATTAAAAAAAATATTAAAACTAAAAATAATATATATTATCATTAAAATTTTAAAAAAAAATTACTTTATTATTTAATGAAACTGATTATGTTTGACAAGAAGATACTGATTCTGCTTAGCTATAACAAACTTATTAAGAATTATCTTTTTAAAAATAAATTTAAAAAAAAATCTTTTTGTGGTGACATCATCTTTAAAAGAAATATTGTGTAAATAATTTTAATTTATAAGCAAATTTCTGATAATTACAATTTTTCTAGTTTTATCTTTGGGCCAAATCACTCAACAAATCAGAAAATCTTATTTCTAATGATATCTGCATTACTTCCCTCATTGAATTTTTATTCAAATAGATCAATTTTAATCATGCAAAGGAATAAGGTCATTGCCTAAATTGTCTATATAATACTGACACCTTCAGATTTTTTTAACATGGACTTTTAAAATTGAAGCTGCATAAACAAGAAACTGCATACTGTGATGTTAAGTTATAGATAGATTTTAAATAACATAGAGAATATATAGCAATAGCAGCACCATCATAACACCAAAAATCACAAAATCTTTATGAAATCACTGCTGCCTTTACTCAAAATAATGAGATTTATTTAGATTTCTTTTAATTAAAAATTTCAATATTTAGTAATTATGTGACAATCTTTACAGTCTATATAAACACATGTAAGTACCCATTGAAAATATTGTTTTGATAGCAAATTTATTGAATGTCTTGGTAACATTTCACATTGTTTTTATGTAATTTATTTTTATTTTTAATTAAAGAATTCTGGGTTCTTTGCAACAAAGCCATTTAATAGAATTAAATTGTATCTAAACTTATTTTGTGATTATATAAAGCTAAAAATTGAAAATATTAAAAAAATAATAAAATGATATTTTTATTCATATAAATGTATTAAAAAGTAAAAAAAAATAATGTATTCAGTTTCCATAACATTTTGGATATTAAGCATCCAAAATAAAAGCATGTTGCAATTACTTTTTTTATTGTTTCAAATGTGTTTACATTATTTTGAGAAATGTTTTAAATAGTAAATTGAAATACATCTTATTTTTATATAATATCATGTTTATAGGAAGATTTAAACTAACTTAATAATAAGCAAAAAATATTTTTGCTACTCTATTTAATGTAGAAAGATAAGATTTTTATTATTTAAATAAATTTCTTACTTTTAATATAATTTGTATTATTTAGTTGTATCTAAAATAATTATAATACTGTATTAAATATAATTTATTTTAGCAGAAAATCTATTTAAAAATGATGATTACATGTATGAAAAAATTAAGTTGTACAATCAGTTATCATTTTGGTTGTTTATTTTATTTATGATTATGATTTGTTACAGTAATATATATATATATATATATATATATATATATATATATATATATATATATATATATATATATATATATATATATATATATATATATATATATATATGTAAAGGTTGCCTTGACAATAGATTGAGATTGTTATTGATATTGGGATTGTCTAGGTATTGACTGGTTTTTAATATGTATATATGTCTGCGTGTATATATCAAAATTACCCCAAATTTACAACTTAACTAGACTAGCCAAAAAAATACTCTAAAACCCTAACAATGGTTTCATTGAATTAAGCATACTTCTCAAGTGTAAAAAACTACAAAATAACATATTTAAACTGAACATTACCACAATTCTACTTATATATCATACAGCCTTAAACTTTTTGGTGTAGCAACTCCAGTTGGATGAATGAGTTAAAATTCTAAACTTTTCATTGATCAATTACAGAATCAGCAGTAAAAATATATTTGTCTTTTAATGTTATATTCATTTTAGTTTCACTTATAAAAAATATATTAATAATTTGTCAGATTATGAAAGTGAACAAAAGTTTTTCAAAAACAAATTTCTATTTATAATTATAAAAATATTCGATAGTGGTAAACATAAACAGAAGTACATAACAAATTAAAAAAGTTGCAGATATCATTCATTTCTTTCTCAATTTTACATTGTGTAAAAGTAAATAGTTTTTAGTAAAATCTTAACAATTTTTCTAAAATAATTTTATTTTCTGCATATTTTATCTAAATAATTTATAATATGTCAAAAAAAATTTTTTTTAAATGATCTAAAACTTACATTTCAAAATAAAAACAAAGAAGTTGGAACAGTGAAAATTATTGACAGGCACTTTTCTTTGTTTAATAAGAGCAACAACCAATCAGCACTTAGGAAAGATTATCTTATTCCATTGTTAAAACTTAAATTTGAATATTATTGTTTTTTACTTATAAAATAATTCCAGAGAGGTCAGCACCATACAGTACTTTTTTAAGCTTTAAAATAAGTGTAATTTCACTACAGTAACATAAAAACTGAGTGTCTTGAAACCATGAACATCTCTGCCCATGAATTCCCCATAAAGGTTAATATTAAAAGAGCTTTTAAATAAGTTAATTGCTTCAGAATCAAAAAAATTTTATAATAAAAATTATTTAATTCTTCTATTTATTTCATTTCTCTCCAAGAAGACAACCTTAGCTTCATCAAAATTAATAGTGTGATCTGCACCTTTTTCATAGATATATAAATGTAACTATTAAATAACTAAATGGGTGGTTTATATATGTAATAAGATCAGATATTTTACAGTAATATCTCTACACTAAAACTCAATATATATTATATTATTCTATTTATTTCTATACTTAGCGCTTTCAAAGGAATGATGCCTTCATTTTCAAAGCTATAGATAGAATAACAATGTTCAATTTATTTATTTAAACCAACAGATGCAAATTATTTTAATTAGGTCTGCCATTTTAGGGATGATTTGATAAATGCCAAATATAACAAAAGAACAATAGACAAGATAATTAGGTGGTTTAAAGACACTACTAATCTGGGGGATAGGCTGAACAAAACCAGGATTTTATTGCCATACATTAAAAACATATATACAAATTTACAAACAATTTTTGCAAAGACTTTAGTATATGTTACAGATCCCCTTTTAATTACAATAGATGTATCAACAATACCAAAGATAAACTACTTCCAATAAATACCCAGCAGGCCATGTATAAAATAATTTGCCTAGAAAACAATTGTCATGCAGCATATTATGGGGAGACCAATGCTTCTGTTTGTACGAGGTTGCCACATCATAAATATGCATACAATAAAGTGCTCACAGATCCTTCCCACTTTTCCATTTTTACACAGCATAAAATCACTACAGGCCACTCATGTATACTGGACAATCTGCAAGTGATGTGCAGTGAGCAACATGAGATAAGAAGAAAAATTAAGGAGGCTTATTTTCTTAATTTAGATGCAAACTCGGTAAATAAAAGAGACATGTTTTATGCAATCTCGAAGAAATGGCAGATCTGATTTGAATAATTTGCATCTCTTGATTTAAATAAATAAATTGAACATTGTTATTCTATCTGTAGCTTTGAAAATGAAGGCATTGTTTCTTTGTAAGCGCTAAGTATAGAAATAAATAAAATAATATAAATATATCGAGTTTTAGTGTGGAGATATTACCGTAAAATATCTGATCTTATAGATACATAAAGCAGAACTATGATATTTATTTCTAATTCTACTTTTATGTACCTTTATTCTTCCATTTAAGTTCAAACTACCCTGACCCATATATACCTTCTTCCAAAAGCAATGGACAATATACACTACTCCAAGAATAATCTTTCTTTTGAAAATGTATTTTGTATTATTTAATAAATTAGTCAAAGTAATACCCTTTTTCCAAGCATTTTTTTTATTTCCAAACAAATTACTATTTTACATACAATTTTATAAAATATATACCTTTTACAATGTTCTTTAAAACTTTAACAAAACTATTTTTATATCAAAACTTTATTTTATTATATCAAAACTTTATTCTAACAGTTTCAACTGTCCTGCAGTCATCATCAGTGCACCAATATCCAAATATATAATTATACAATTAATACATTTTATACACCTATTCATACACATAAATAAAATATACATTTTAACCTAACCATTATAAATAATCATTTCCATTTTTATTACTTTACTCTTAATTAATTCTATCCACATTTATTTATATTACTTTATTTTATTTTAAAAATTATTTATTATAATTTTAATTCTAAAAAAACTTTTAACTTTTTATTTTACTATTTAATACATATTATTGTCTTTTTACTTATATTTTTAATGCACTTCTAACCTTTTCCTATTCTTATTAAATATGTTATAATAAACTATTAACTTTTTCTATATTAGAAATTAATAGTAATAGTAACAAGTCAGAAGTCACATGACTTATATATAGCTTGCACTTACTAATATGTAAAGTTAAGAGCGTGCTAATAGCTCTAAACAAGCTTTTTTTTTTTTATTTATGATAAATGCTACTACAAGAGAAGGCATTCAAATCGTGGTCCCCATCCCCAGACCGGTTTCAACCTATGGGTCTCTTCAGTGAGGAGTTGGGACATAAGATCTAAAAAACCAACTCAAGCAAAGCATTTATCTAAAAGATAATTGTTAGAAAAAGATCTGAAACTTTTAGACATCTACATGTCTTTAAAGTCAGCTCTCCAACTGAAAAAATCATATGGGCCTGAACTTAATTCAGATACTCCATATATTAGTAGGCTTAGCTCTTTAATTTAGCTAAAGCCACAACAGCAAAATAATAATAGTAATAGTAACAAGTCAGAAGTCACATGACTTATATATAGCTTGCACTTACTAATATGTAAAGTTAAGAGCGTGCTAATAGCTCTAAACAAGCTTTTTTTTTATTTATGATAAATGCTACTACAAGAGAAGGCATTCAAATCGTGGTCCCCATCCCCAGACCGGTTTCGACCTATGGGTCTCTTCAGTGAGGAGTTGGGACATTAGATCTAAAAAACCAACTCAAGCAAAGCATTTATCTAAAAGATAATTGTTAGAAAAAGATCTGAAACTTTTTAGACATCTACATGTCTTTAAAGTCAGCTCTCCAACTGAAAAAATCATATGGGCCTGAACTTAATTCAGATACTCCATATATTAGTAGGCTTAGCTCTTTAATTTAGCTAAAGCCACAACAGCAAAATAATAATAGTAATAGTAACAAGTCAGAAGTCACATGACTTATATATAGCTTGCACTTACTAATATGTAAAGTTAAGAGCGTGCTAATAGCTCTAAACAAGCTTTTTTTTTTATTTATGATAAATGCTACTACAAGAGAAGGCATTCAAATCGTGGTCCCCATCCCCAGACCGGTTTCGACCTATGGGTCTCTTCAGTGAGGAGTTGGGACATTAGATCTAAAAAACCAACTCAAGCAAAGCATTTATCTAAAAGATAATTGTTAGAAAAAGATCTGAAACTTTTAGACATCTACATGTCTTTAAAGTCAGCTCTCCAACTGAAAAAATCATATGGGCCTGAACTTAATTCAGATACTCCATATATTAGTAGGCTTAGCTCTTTAATTTAGCTAAAGCCACAACAGCAAAATAATAATAGTAATAGTAACAAGTCAGAAGTCACATGACTTATATATAGCTTGCACTTACTAATATGTAAAGTTAAGAGCGTGCTAATAGCTCTAAACAAGCTTTTTTTTTATTTATGATAAATGCTACTACAAGAGAAGGCATTCAAATCGTGGTCCCCATCCCCAGACCGGTTTCGACCTATGGGTCTCTTCAGTGAGGAGTTGGGACATTAGATCTAAAAAACCAACTCAAGCAAAGCATTTATCTAAAAGATAATTGTTAGAAAAAGATCTGAAACTTTTAGACATCTACATGTCTTTAAAGTCAGCTCTCCAACTGAAAAAATCATATGGGCCTGAACTTAATTCAGATACTCCATATATTAGTAGGCTTAGCTCTTTAATTTAGCTAAAGCCACAACAGCAAAATAATAATAGTAATAGTAACAAGTCAGAAGTCACATGACTTATATATAGCTTGCACTTACTAATATGTAAAGTTAAGAGCGTGCTAATAGCTCTAAACAAGCTTTTTTTTTTTTATGATAAATGCTACTACAAGAGAAGGCATTCAAATCGTGGTCCCCATCCCCAGACCGGTTTCGACCTATGGGTCTCTTCAGTGAGGAGTTGGGACATTAGATCTAAAAAACCAACTCAAGCAAAGCATTTATCTAAAAGATAATTGTTAGAAAAAGATCTGAAACTTTTAGACATCTACATGTCTTTAAAGTCAGCTCTCCAACTGAAAAAATCATATGGGCCTGAACTTAATTCAGATACTCCATATATTAGTAGGCTTAGCTCTTTAATTTAGCTAAAGCCACAACAGCAAAATAATAATAGTAATAGTAACAAGTCAGAAGTCACATGACTTATATATAGCTTGCACTTACTAATATGTAAAGTTAAGAGCGTGCTAATAGCTCTAAACAAGCTTTTTTTTTTTTTATTTATGATAAATGCTACTACAAGAGAAGGCATTCAAATCGTGGTCCCCATCCCCAGACCGGTTTCGACCTATGGGTCTCTTCAGTGAGGAGTTGGGACATTAGATCTAAAAAACCAACTCAAGCAAAGCATTTATCTAAAAGATAATTGTTAGAAAAAGATCTGAAACTTTTAGACATCTACATGTCTTTAAAGTCAGCTCTCCAACTGAAAAAATCATATGGGCCTGAACTTAATTCAGATACTCCATATATTAGTAGGCTTAGCTCTTTAATTTAGCTAAAGCCACAACAGCAAAATAATAATAGTAATAGTAACAAGTCAGAAGTCACATGACTTATATATAGCTTGCACTTACTAATATGTAAAGTTAAGAGCGTGCTAATAGCTCTAAACAAGCTTTTTTTTTTTTTATTTATGATAAATGCTACTACAAGAGAAGGCATTCAAATCGTGGTCCCCATCCCCAGACCGGTTTCGACCTATGGGTCTCTTCAGTGAGGAGTTGGGACATTAGATCTAAAAAACCAACTCAAGCAAAGCATTTATCTAAAAGATAATTGTTAGAAAAAGATCTGAAACTTTTAGACATCTACATGTCTTTAAAGTCAGCTCTCCAACTGAAAAAATCATATGGGCCTGAACTTAATTCAGATACTCCATATATTAGTAGGCTTAGCTCTTTAATTTAGCTAAAGCCACAACAGCAAAATAATAATAGTAATAGTAACAAGTCAGAAGTCACATGACTTATATATAGCTTGCACTTACTAATATGTAAAGTTAAGAGCGTGCTAATAGCTCTAAACAAGCTTTTTTTTTTTTTATTTATGATAAATGCTACTACAAGAGAAGGCATTCAAATCGTGGTCCCCATCCCCAGACCGGTTTCGACCTATGGGTCTCTTCAGTGAGGAGTTGGGACATTAGATCTAAAAAACCAACTCAAGCAAAGCATTTATCTAAAAGATAATTGTTAGAAAAAGATCTGAAACTTTTAGACATCTACATGTCTTTAAAGTCAGCTCTCCAACTGAAAAAATCATATGGGCCTGAACTTAATTCAGATACTCCATATATTAGTAGGCTTAGCTCTTTAATTTAGCTAAAGCCACAACAGCAAAATAATAATAGTAATAGTAACAAGTCAGAAGTCACATGACTTATATATAGCTTGCACTTACTAATATGTAAAGTTAAGAGCGTGCTAATAGCTCTAAACAAGCTTTTTTTTTTTTTTATTTATGATAAATGCTACTACAAGAGAAGGCATTCAAATCGTGGTCCCCATCCCCAGACCGGTTTCGACCTATGGGTCTCTTCAGTGAGGAGTTGGGACATAAGATCTAAAAAACCAACTCAAGCAAAGCATTTATCTAAAAGATAATTGTTAGAAAAAGATCTGAAACTTTTAGACATCTACATGTCTTTAAAGTCAGCTCTCCAACTGAAAAAATCATATGGGCCTGAACTTAATTCAGATACTCCATATATTAGTAGGCTTAGCTCTTTAATTTAGCTAAAGCCACAACAGCAAAATAATAATAGTAATAGTAACAAGTCAGAAGTCACATGACTTATATATAGCTTGCACTTACTAATATGTAAAGTTAAGAGCGTGCTAATAGCTCTAAACAAGCTTTTTTTTTTTTTTTTTTATGATAAATGCTACTACAAGAGAAGGCATTCAAATCGTGGTCCCCATCCCCAGACCGGTTTCGACCTATGGGTCTCTTCAGTGAGGAGTTGGGACATAAGATCTAAAAAACCAACTCAAGCAAAGCATTTATCTAAAAGATAATTGTTAGAAAAAGATCTGAAACTTTTAGACATCTACATGTCTTTAAAGTCAGCTCTCCAACTGAAAAAATCATATGGGCCTGAACTTAATTCAGATACTTAATTTAGATAAATGCTTTGCTTGAGTTGGTTTTTTAGATCTTATGTCCCAACTCCTCACTGAAGAGACCCATAGGTCGAAACCGGTCTGGGGATGGGGACCACGATTTGAATGCCTTCTCTTGTAGTAGCATTTATCATAAATAAAAAAAAAAAAAAGCTTGTTTAGAGCTATTAGCACGCTCTTAACTTTACATATTAGTAAGTGCAAGCTATATATAAGTCATGTGACTTCTGACTTGTTACTATTACTATTATTATTTTGCTGTTGTGGCTTTAGCTAAATTAAAGAGCTAAGCCTACTAATATATGGAGTATCTGAATTAAGTTCAGGCCCATATGATTTTTTCAGTTGGAGAGCTGACTTTAAAGACATGTAGATGTCTAAAAGTTTCAGATCTTTTTCTAACAATTATCTTTTAGATAAATGCTTTGCTTGAGTTGGTTTTTTAGATCTAATGTCCCAACTCCTCACTGAAGAGACCCATAGGTCGAAACCGGTCTGGGGATGGGGACCACGATTTGAATGCCTTCTCTTGTAGTAGCATTTATCATAAATAAAAAAAAAAGCTTGTTTAGAGCTATTAGCACGCTCTTAACTTTACATATTAGTAAGTGCAAGCTATATATAAGTCATGTGACTTCTGACTTGTTACTATTACTATTATTATTTTGCTGTTGTGGCTTTAGCTAAATTAAAGAGCTAAGCCTAATAATATATGGAGTATCTGAATTAAGTTCAGGCCCATATGATTTTTTCAGTTGGAGAGCTGACTTTAAAGACATGTAGATGTCTAAAAGTTTCAGATCTTTTTCTAACAATTATCTTTTAGATAAATGCTTTGCTTGAGTTGGTTTTTTAGATCTTATGTCCCAACTCCTCACTGAAGAGACCCATAGGTCGAAACCGGTCTGGGGATGGGGACCACGATTTGAATGCCTTCTCTTGTAGTAGCATTTATCATAAATAAATAAAAAAAAAGCTTGTTTAGAGCTATTAGCACGCTCTTAACTTTATATATTAGAAATTACATTTTTTACATTACAAAAATTACTCACTTTTTACAATCCTATTTTTAAAATTCAACTGACAAAATTTTCAAAATTTTTATACTTGTTTAACACCTCCCTCTATCATCATTTTCTTCAACTTTATTCTTTTAACTCTTCCATATTAAACTATTGTTATTAATAATTAATTATTTATAAAATCATTGCCCTAACTCCAAAATCCCTATTAAGATTTGATTTTATACTTTTAATCAATATTGCCTCTTTAAATTTCCTATCTCTTTTATTATTTGAATAATTAATCATTTTTATACTATCTTTATCAAAACTATGACCTGTTTCTAATGAATACAAATAAAAAGGTCATCTCTTATCATATGAATGTTGAATTAATCTTGTATAAATTGAATTCTTTATTTCACATACATAATTGGTTTTTATATTTTTACTTTTACATGACTTGCATTCAATTTTATATACCATACATTTTTTTACTTTTATCACATATTTATTTTCAAATATATTAAGTATATTTTTTCTTCTTTAATTTACTATCATAAATTCTACCATCTTAAACTTTTTATTAATTCTAATAATTATTTTAGTCATACTTTTTACAATACTATTAATACAAGTTTTAATACTTATATATTTATTTCTATTATTTTATTTTCTCTATATACTATCCCATTATTTCTGTTAAAAAAATTTTCTGATTATTTTATATTTTCTTCTATAACATTTTCTGGATATTCATTCTCTCTAAACTTTTTTATTATCAATTTTACCTGTTTTCTATAATCTTCTTTATTTGAGCAATAATTTCAAGCTCTATATATTCTTGAATTTATACTTTTTATTTTATATTTAACATCTATATTCAAATTCCAATTACTTATATTACTATCTATATTATTTTTTTATATTATTATATCTCTATCTTGCATTCACCATTTTTATATGACTTCTTTAACAAAATATCTAAATATAATATCTTATTATCATTTTCTTTTTCTATTGAAAATTTTATATTTTTATCTAACTTATTAATCTCTTCAAGGTACATATCTATTTGTCTTTGACTCTTATTAAAAATCTATAAGTAATCATCAACATATCTTTTCATAAAAATTAAATCATTTCTATTATTAACCATTTTAAATCTTCCATATTCTCCATATATATTACTAAGTATTCCTCTTAATGCCACTCCTATTAGTAATCCCTTTTATTGCTTATAATATTCTCAATTAAACTCAAATGTAATCTTCTTACAACTAATTCTCATTATTTCTCTCAATTTCTTTATTGGTATTATAATTTCTTTATATTCATTGTCTCTATATCTTTTTATTGCTAACTCTATTGCCTCATTCACATTTATATTCATGTATATTGACACAACATCTATTTTTATATAGTCAACTTATAATTACTATATTCATTATATTTTTTCATGTATAATATCATTTACAGTGATGGCAGAGGCCATGATTTTTTGTATATTAAAATCAAAATCTGATATCAAATTTGTAAAGTTATCTTTAAAATCATTATTTTTCAATATTTGACAAAAATTAGCTACTTAAAGTACCATGATAAAATGTTTTTTTTAATTACTACAATTAAAATTTAGTGTGAATCTTAATGATCAGATGGACATAAAATTGTGATATCATCTAGTTCATAAAATTTGATTGGATCATTACATGACAATGATTAAACAAGCTCGTTAGAAGGCTACTGAGCTAAAGGATAACAGGAGATAAATGTAGTATATACTGGAACATTGCAATCAGACTACAAATCTTATTTATGGTTCACAACAGTCAGTCAGTCAAAAAACACATCACTGGACTCAATTTCTGAATGGTCTGTCCTCAAGTCAGATAATTTTACTTATATGAACAAATAATAGTAAATCAATATTCTACTAATAAATATATAGTTTTCATTGATTTGACTTAGCTTAAAATATTTGTTTATGGGAACTAGAAAATGATAAATGTAGTCATTCAATTTCAGATGCATTACTTGATAAAAACTAAGTATAAGTATATTCATTTTTCATATAGTATAAAGTTAGAAGATACATTAGTGTGGCATTGTTTTTAGTTTTATATAAATTTGTGATTTTTTTAAAATCTCAATAATAATAAGCTGACAAATATTATAAATATAGGGAACAGTTGTTGCACAAAATCTAGAATTCTTCAGAAATGTTCAAAATGCAGTTATAATAAGGCATTATTAATAAGGTCACTGTATGTGTTAGAGAGTCTTTGTGCAAGTTAAATTTCAGTGTTCTTGCTTAAATACCATGATATAAAATTTGTAAATAAAAACAAAATGAATTTTATATTTTTTTTAAGCTAGGGATACAGAAACAATAGAACATAAAAAAATGTAATTATGTGCATTATTATACTTCTGTCTTTTTATTTACATAATAACTCTCCTTGCTTTAGCAGCTCTCCACAAGGTAAACAATGTTCATATAATTTTGAAAACTTGGGACCAGAATTTTAAAAAAAATATTTATTAACCATGGATTAATATGAAATTTTAAACTAATTTTTATATTAAAAATATTTGGCCAAGTGCCTTTATTGTTAATACTGAAATTCAATGTACAATCAGATGTTTCACTTCTTTGATTTACACTTTTTCCATTTTATTTTTTTGTTTTGAACACCAATAATTTATTTGATATTTTGTTTGTTGTATCTTTGACTGGGTAAATTGAAACAAACAAATATAAATCTTTCACAAGTAGAATAACAAGTGCAAACAAGAGACAATGACTCAATAACAAGAAGGATAATTTTATACTAGTTTAATACAAACAATTATATATATATATATATATATATATATAATTGTTTGTATTGTTTTGAATAATATATATATATATATATATATATATATATATAATTATTCAAAACAATACAATAATTAATACTGTAAAATAATATTTTAAAAAAACAAATATATACCAATTTAATAGAAGTACTTTCAACTATCTATGTAGTCGTTGTCAACTAGATTCAAATTGTATTAGAAAAAACCGTTACAAATGTAAACAAAAAGTAATACGTCATACATCAATTGTCCCACAATTCATTAATTTTTGTATTGGCAGCCTGTCTGTTTATCAACTGTTGCTTTTCACTTTTTATTAACATAGCTTCTTTAATTTTGTGTTTATTATTATTTCTTTCAATACACAAAATCTTAACTTTATTAAATCAAAATCAAAACCATAATTACATGTTACATTATGATCAAAAAATACTGATGGTGATACATCATCATTTCTACCATTCTCTTGTCTTGATTTTTGCACTCGTTTATATAACAACAAATGCTCCTTTGATCTTTTCTCCAATGTACATCAAGATTCCCCAATATATGCCTTTCCACAAACACATAGCCATTTATATATTGCACAACTTTGATTTAAAATACTACACCTATTTTTTGAATTATTTATTAATCTATTTAAATTAGGAGTAGTATAAAATGCAACTCGACATATATTTTTATATATCTGTTTTATAAATTTCACTTGTTCATTACAAATAAATGGTATTGATATCCAAGTATATTTTATCTTATCAAAGATAAAATATACTTGGATATCAATACCATTTATTTGTAATGAATAAGTGAAATTTATAAAACAGATATATAAAAATATATGTCGAGTTGCATTTTATACTACTCCTAATTTAAATAGATTAATAAATAATTCAAAAAATAGGTGTAGTATTTTAAATCAAAGTTGTGCAATATATAAATGGCTATGTGTTTGTGGAAAGGCATATATTGGGGAATTTCGATGTACATTGGAGAAAAGATCAAAGGAGCATTTGTTGTTATATAAACGAGTGCAAAAATCAAGACAAGAGAATGGTAGAAATGATGATGTATCACCATCAGTATTTTTTGATCATAATGTAACATGTAATTATGGTTTTGATTTTGATTTTAATAAAGTTAAGATTTTGTGTATTGAAAGAAATAATAATAAACGCAAAATTAAAGAAGCTATGTTAATAAAAAGTGAAAAGCAACAGTTGATAAACAGACAGGCCACCAATATAAAAATTAATGAATTGTGAGAAAATTGATGTATGACATATTACTTTTTGTTTACATTTGTAACGGTTTTTTCTATTACAATTTGAATCTAGTTGACAACGACTACATAGATAGTTGAAAGTACTTCTATTAAATTGGTATATATTTGTTTTTTTAAAATATTATTTTACTGTATTAATTATTGTATTGTTTTGAATAATTATATATATTTTATTATAATTGGAATACAGACATTGATTAATAATTTACACACACACACATATTAGTATATGTATTTAGAACTGAAAATACATACATAGAATAAGTTACAAATCTAGGAAATATGATATATAAATAATCTTATATAATTAATTCAGTTCTAGATTATATATCTTCATAATCCACATGGTTCTGTTGTATTTATTAAAATCAGAAGGTTAGGTCAATATATATGGTCATTACCTATCACTAGAGGTTGTTTTTCTAATGATATGATATCCACTGAATCATCTGTTTTGCTTCTGAAGACTAGATGAATTTGCAGTAATCCCCCATTACAAAGAGAAAAGAAAAATCTTTTTTCTTTATTCCTTTACATATTGGCTTGTCTCCATTATTTTTTTTTCAGAGGACAATGCAGTGGTTATAATAGCTTTCTGTAACTAATACGATTTCAATATTAAATAATAAGTCAACTTTAATCACCATGTTAATTAGTTTATTAAAAAAATAGTTATTAGTTTATTTTAAAATCCATTAGTTACTTAAAAAAAAATAATTCAGATTCTGTTAACACAGTTCAATAATAAAATATATGCACTATTATTTAATTTTTTATGTGCCTGTTATTCCATCAATAATAACTTAGTTATATTGTGCATACTATATTTTATTATATATAGTCTGACATTTTAAACTTTTATACTGACATTGCTTATTCAATAAATTTTTAGAAGTCATTAGCTTGTATTTGCATTTAATTTTAATGTTAAGTTATGATAAAAAAAGTCAAACATTAGGTTTGTTCCATTAGATAATAATTGTTTTAGGCACTTTGCCAGTAGTGTGATTATTTAGAAGAGTTTTTAAATGGCATTATATAATTATTACATTCAACAGAATAGAATTAAATAATATTGATATTTGATATAATAAAATTTATTGAGAATTAAATATTTTGGTGCAAATCTTTTAAAAAAAATAATGTGTTGTTTAATATAACCTATTTTCTTCAATTTGAATTGCTCACAAACAAAAGACAGTAACTTCTAAATACACTTGGATAATATTATGGGTCAATTAAATTACTAAACATCACATGATCACCACTACGGTATGGAGAGTTTTGTCTGTTTAATTATGGATCAATTACAAGTTTTTAACTGAGTAACAATTCTATAGTACAAATTCAGAAAAAAGCAGATAGTAAAGTATGTAAACAAAATAATATCAATATTTAAAAAACAGATAATGTTGGTATTTTAATAACAGATAATATCTGCACTATATATATATTCAAGATAACCCCCAAGTCACAAGAACAATCCCTAGATAAAAAAACACAATGGCTGATGGAAATTCTTTAGGAAGCATGCAAAAGACAATTATTGACACATGGGAGAATTATTTGATCACTATTGAAAAATGCCAAGTGATAAACGATGCAAATATTCTGAGTATGTTATTTTGTTTTGATTGCAACTGAAAGTAAAAAAAAAATGTCTGCTGTGTAAATAAAATTAATTAAAATATGCTAAATGTACTTTTTTCACAAATGATATTACAATTGATAGACATCTAAAACATTTAGAAATTTAATTAAATAAACAAGAAGAAAAAACAAAATTATGAATTTACTTATATATTTTTTTTTTTAAAAAAAAAAAAAGGTTATAAATAAACAGAAGAGTGAAAAAATATATAAATTTAAATGAAGAATGGAGTTAAACAAATAAACCACAAAAATAATATGAAATGAATTATACAAAATAATTTTAAAATAAATAAAAGGTTATGGCAATAGGATTGAGGAGTAGCACTTTATTTTCTTGATTTATCACAGCTTTCATGCCATATATATTTTGTTAGCTTGTAGAATTCAAGGTTTTAGAATTATTGCTCATTAAAAATGTTTATTGTTTTTTTTAAAACTGTCTATAGTCTTGTTTTGAACACACATGCACTCAAAGTGTTTATTTTAACTTCAATTGTTTTTGTGAAAATGAAAACTAATCCTGATTATTATTTTTGTTGTAGTTGTTGTTGTTATTATTATTCATATTATTTTTATTATTTAGGTTCTTTTGTAGATAGGTCATAATAGAATTAATTATTTTCTTTGACTTAATTTCTTTCTCCCACCATAATTTTACAAAAAATGACCATATATAATATTTTTATATTAGTCACCTGTGTGTCTAAAAAAATCTTGCAAATGCTTGAACAAAATGATCATACCATAGTATTTGAACATTTTACTGTAATTTTCAATTTTTTTTCTTAAAAAAACATTACTTTGTAAGACTAAAATTGTATTTATTTACTTCTTGTTTATTATAAAACAGTCAGATCTAAAGATCCATCTGTTTCACCTACTATAGGCATAGTAGTATATTTATTTGTACATTATTTCACTCCAAATTGCATGTATTTCTTTAATTCGAAACTCTGAACTTGTGCTCTTAAGAATTATAGAGTATGTGTCTGTATAAGTGCCTATTTCATTGCAATATAGATGCCAGTAAAAATAATATATACTTATATATAGCCCTCCATTTATTAAAATTATGTAAACCTAACTGTCTGTGCAACTTGAATTTACATATAGAATTATATTTAAACTTAGTAAAAAATCATTTATTTAAAATATTAGTCTTAAATATTATTTTTAAATTATTTCAAGTTTATTCTTCATTATAGGAAAGTTGTTTACGAATTAATATATGTTCAAAGTAATATTTCGTTAAAGATTGACGAGATAGGCATTACTTAAAATTATTTCCAGTTTATTCTTTGTTAGAAGTGCCAATGATAAAGTTGTTTTTGAGTGAAAACTTGCTAAAAATTATGTTCTAGTCAAAGATTGACTAGATTAGCATTTTTTAAAAATTATTTAGGTTTACAATTTTGTTTAAAACAGCAAACTGTAAAGTTGGTTACAAGTTTTTGCATTTGACCAAAATTTAACTTAATTAGCCTTATAGTTAAAAGGTCAATTTAAAAACAGTCGGTTGTAAATCCTGACTTGACTATTTGGAGAAACCCCAGGAGAGTTTCTTTACAGGTGGTAAAAGATAATTGAGAGCATAAGATTCGAAGTAGCAAACAAGTGACATAGTGAGTGCAGGAAAAAATAGGGGTGTGTGCTGAGTATAGATATAAAAACTTGCAGTTTTATTATTAAAATATATAGCACATATCACAGGAAAAATATTATTCAAAGTTTTTTTTTATTTAAAAGATATTATTGTTGTTAAGATGAGAACCGGCTAGTGGAAGATAGAGTTGCCATTTATCTTCCACTAGAGTTTCTACAAATGGTAACAACAGCTGTCATCTTACGCCCAAGAATGAGCAACAGCTGCCCTATAAGTATAAGCCAGCCACATGGATTATAATGGATCCATATCCAAAAGCCACCTCAGCTATAATGAAACTGTACCCAGTAAGCCACCTCTGCCATAAGAAAATTGTATATAATAAGCTGCATTAAAATGGTGAAGCCACATCTACTTAATGGCATCAGAAAGCAAGAAAAGCGAGATTCATGTCCATCATGGAGAATAGGAATCATGCTCAGAGAAACCATCCTTACATAAACATCTACTAGAATCCCTCTCAAGAATTACAGTAAAGCATGCTAAAATATCATTCATTCTTTAAAGTAACCATCAAGCTAGCACTTATTATGTCTCCTGTATAACTCTGCTATGTAAATGTAAATCTGCTATTATCTTTATTTTAAAGTATTCACTATATCAAATCTTGCTTGATCATCATTATCATTATTATAAAAATACACATACACATATATTTATTTTAATATGTAATGTTTAATCCCTAAAACGTTAGTAATAAGTGTATTAATTTCTTACTTATTGTTTAGACATTATTTAAGCCATTCTTTATCATAGTTATGTTTGATTTATGCTAAAGTTATCGGAATGGAGTTTGGAAAATTATTAATTCTCAGAGAGATATCTATATTCTTTCATTGTGCTCATTTTCTCTAAAAAAACAGACTAACTCCCTTCTGTACTTAATATTCTGTGCCAGTGATAATATTGCTATCTATAATATGGACTAATAAATAATTATAAGTAGTGTTTATTTTGCCTTTAAGTGAGTTTCTACGGTATACGTGCAAGAATATTTGGACCCCTAATCACTCTTAAAATATATTGTAAATCAATAATTGTATGTCTTAAGCACTATAGGTAACTCTTAAGCCAGATTCTAAGTATTTCCTTATAGTTTAATAATTATTTGCTATTCGGAATTGACTAATAGCAGTAACACTGCTAGACGCTCCATATTTTGTGTATTTAACGAATTAAAATGATTATATTAGATTCGCAGAGCGAATGTGATGCTTATTATCAAATAATACTTAGCTTCTTGCTATATTCTCTACATATGTATGTGTCTGCATTGGAGTTGATTTAATGTCAAACTATGCCAGTTAGTTTGGACATCCATGCATGCTGTTTTGTATTTGATATTTGAAAGAGACCAAAGAGTCTCATCCTTGAAGTAGCTGTTCGATTCTCTGGACTAAAGAAGTCTCACATAGCAAGCAGTGCAGTACAAAAAACTGATAACTTGGTAATAAATCTTTATAAGCACACCTTCTAGGTGCACTCTTTTTATTAATATGTTTGATATGCTGTAAAATCTGTAGTGATCCTACTCCATCAGTTCTTTCCACCTTATTAAATAACTTCAGCCTTGATCCAAACCAGAATCTGGGTTAACTTGATTAATTTGTATCATAAAGTATATGTAAACTTTATTGATAAGTAATATACCTCCCATCTAGTTGAATCACACTTTTTTGCTAATCTTTTGGCATATATCTCAGCATAAATCTCTGCATAACTGTGTATCATATTTACTTATTCCTATGTAATAAATGGGGAAACCTGAGTTTTAATGTTAGCTACTCTGTATCACAAATGTATATTTATTTTCCTTCATATAAAGACAAATTATTAACCTTTTAATCCTATATACCTTCACCTGCAGGGGGAATAAGTCTCATGCTCTACTGATTTGCTAGTAATGGGACATGGTCAAAGAAGTATCAAGTATAGTAGGTCATTTGCTAGTGTGGGATTTGAAAGCATAGGTGAGCAAGTTGATGTATGATGAAACATTGGTGCCACCATCCTGACTTGGTCAGCCTGTTTCTCTTTTGTCCAGACTCTCAGTCTGTTGAGCAAAGCAAATGTACAAACCTGACCATTACAATTAGTTTTTTTTTTTAAATAAAAAATGGATTTATGTAAGTAAATTTATATTTTTCTTCTTGTTATTGTTTATTTGTTTAATTTAGTTTCTAATTTTTTATCCATCTGTTAATTGTAGTATCATTTATGAAAAAAGTACATATAACATATTTTATTTTGCTTATATAATACATTATTTTTCCTTATTTTTGTTTATAAACAATATCTATCTATCTATCTATCTATCTATCTATCTATCTCTATCATAATATATATATATATATATATATATATATATATATATATATATATATATATATATATATATATATATATATATATATATATATACTCCAACTACTTGTATCTTTTATCATTTGGTATTTTCATTAATGATTGGATATCTCTTCCAATGTGTCAATAATTGCCCTCATGTTCCTACTAAATGATTCTAATGGCTGATACTATACCTTCAAACTCTACTAAAAGTAATTATAGTATTTATAAAATATCATTGATGAATGCAATTGCCTATGTTATGATATGTTTAATATATCATAGAATTATTGTAATTATTACAAGACAGTATTTTTAAGCAGGGATATTTTTAAAAAAATTGTTAGTAGCAATATGTCATTTGTATATAAATTCAGATATTTAAACAAAATGATTTTTTAGAAATTAAAAAAAATTATTTATTTTTAATTTTTGATAAATATTATGCTATCATGGTTGTAGTTTGTTCATTTTAGGCCAATATTAGAATATGAAAGTTCAATAAAATTGAGGTTATATACAGAAAATATTAAAAAAAGGAAACTAGAAGAAGAAATACTAATAAGAAAGATAAAACCAAAATTTAATAGAGATTATGGGATTAGGATGATATTGGTATATAGTTATTAAATAAGATATATAGATGTAAATATATAAAGAAAAAATTGTTTATAATGGAATTAGGGGTTGTAAAAATGTTTAAGTTAAATAGGAGCTTCACTTTTTTGCATAAAGCACAATTTAAAACTTACCACTCAAAGGTGAAATAAAAAATAAAAATTTTATAGTTATAGATATTACATATTAGAAAAAAAAATTACAAAATATTTACATATAAAGCAGTATAATATAAATTTGTAAGAAAATTATATAGTAATAATAAAAGTTAAAGTGTATAAAATAAAGAAAAAATATGTAAATAGTTTTAGGGTATATATATATTTAGTTTAAGTAAAAATATGTAAATAGTTTTAGGGTATATATATATTTAGTTTGAGTAATATGTAATAGAGGCAGCTAGGGTATAAGATAATTTTTTGAAAAAAACATTTTTAAGAGATTACAATAAATTGGATAACTTCAAAGATTATAATGTTTATAGGTTTTAGATATTAAAAAATATGATAAATGTAAATATTATTTTTAACAGAAGAATGAATAAGAAAATAATAGATATTATATGATTTAAAAGTTAATAGAATATTAATAAATAAATTACTGTTGAACTGACAATTATATAAATAAAAATTAAGTATTTTATTAAGGTGGAGTTAATAACCATAAAGTTTAAGTATATAAGGAATAAGAATAATTAGGAGATTATTAAAAATAATAAAAATGAATAATATATTTGGATTAATAGTTGTTCTTGAATATAGATGTATAGAGTTAGGAATATATATGTATAATTTATATTTATTTTTTATTTATATTGTATATTTCATTTTATATTAACTGGATGATTTTATTTGGGTTTGATTATTTATTTCAGATTTTAGGTTTTTTTTTAATATAACTTATGTTGCTTTTAGTTTTTTAATGTCTACATTTTTATGGTATTATTTATATAGGTATGTATTTTATTTTGTTCATTATATCATAGCTCTGAAGAAGACTGAAGGATAGTCGAAATGTAGGTATATATATGTGTGTACAAATAAAGGGTTTTATTAAAAAGTGTTCAAAGTGATTTGAATAAATTGTACTTAATATGTAATATTAATATATTTCAAAAAAGTTGTCATAAAACTAATTAAAGTATTTTATAATTAAATAAAAAAATATTTACAATCATGATGTGATTTGCAAATCGAAAAATTTCCATTGCATATAAATTGTGTTAATTATCATGTGACATGATACTCAGCTATTTGGTTTAGTGTAGTGGCAGAATCACAAGACTGTGTAAAAAATAATCCTCTTATATTTAAATTAAAAAAATATTTATAATTAGAACGGTTTTCTAACAATGTACTTATTCAGAAACCTACACATTTTAATTTACATATAAATTTTATTACGACCTAATACCCCATCAATGATATATCTTTAATCCCAACGCAACTGCATATCCGCACATTGTAGCCCTGATTGATAATTACATAAAGACACTATTTTATCTTTATCATTTTAGTTGGATTTTAATTTTTGTTTGCTATTATAAGCAATAAATTATAAAAATAATTTCAGTATTTTTTCTTAATTTCGACGTATTTAATGTTTATGCTTTCTGTTAAATTCTTTTATTTGCCCTCAGTGATTTAGTGTAATGACAGCTCCTATATAGTTATTTTCGTTTCTCGAACTTCAATGGAACTCCGGAGCAGTAACATTTCAATTATTATTATTATTAACTCTCTGACCCAAGAGAGATTGAATAACTAGGCAATAGAGTACTACGACCAAGCAATAACTATCATATTTTAATCAATATATTCTAACATTTGAATTTTAACTCTAGATCTTAATTTAATAAGTCTTGCATACGGGATATAAAAATAACAAAATGTAAAAATAATATGCATACTGCTTTTATTTTTCCGCATGCTCAATATAAAACAATGCATATTTTACTTTTACTTAAATAGAAATTGTCCCTAAATAATAATTTCTTTGCTACGTAGCATTGAACATTAATTCTGATAAGTATATATATTAAATCAATTTTAATCGTTTTTGTTTAAAATAATTTTATGTTTGCTCAACTTTTAAAATTCATTTATAACTGCAATATTTAAATTCATTATAGTGATTTTTTTCTTCTAAAGGCAGTTCTTTCATTTTTTTTTTTACATTTACGCGTCACGTTTTCAGTAATGGTCTTCAAAATAATGTGGCATTGATTTTAAAGATACTAGTAAATTTGATATTGTTATGATATTTGATATCCATAGTTAAAGAAAATCATTTGCATGATAATTTAATTCTTTCCACGATTATTAGAAGCGTGTGTATGTATGTGTGTGTAATATTTAAATTCATTTTATTTATGGAAAAGAAAGGATAAACAGGTAGCATTCTGAATAAAAATATATGTGCAAACTTACAAACATTTTATTAAAATATATTTTTTAAACGTTTCAATAAAGAAATTCATTGGTTGTATGTATATATTGATTAAATTGTTAAAATAAGTAAAACACATACAAGTAAGACATTACTCACAATAACTGATAGGCTTTAAAAGTTCAAATATCTTGTATACTTCATCACCATCATCATTACCAATTTACTAAAGAAGAGACGATCACACTAACTGCAATCCAATTTTGCATTTTCTTTTTATTTAGCAAAATATCATGTCGCATTCATTAATCTTAATTAATTGTCGTCTATTTCAAGGTTACTTTATAATGTTTTGAGATTCATTTTATTATTTCAATTGCCCATGATTTATTACCCATCCCAGCATTATTACTGCTTTTTTTAATTTTTAATAATGTCACTAAAGTGTTATTCCTTGCCTCATATAATTTCTATTTTTTCTATTTATTTTGATAACAATGCAAATATCTCAATATTTCAATGTCTAAAATGTAGACTTGGTATTGCTGTTAAATTTAAGTGTGCAGATGGTTTTGAATTTTAAGTAGACAGTGTTAAAAATATACATTTATAAACCTTTTCTCTGTAGATATATTATGGTGAAGTTTTCTCTTTCTTTTTACTTTCAATCTTTCACTTCATTTTTTTTTTATTTATTTTAAAATGCGAATTTAACCTTACTTTATGTCTTTATATTGTATTTCACCCAACATCAGTTGCCATAATCTGAGTTTGAATCCAAATCCAGAAAAAAAACTTTTTTGTTTCTAAAATAGACATAGAATCTTTTACAGGTAATTGGTAAATAATTAATTTTGGTATTTAGGTATTAGTTCTGACACCAACTACCCATATTTTTTTACAACAAATTTAAAATACTTAAAAAAAAAAGTGAACGAAAAAAATAATAGTCGACATATATTAATTTAAAAAAGGATAAGATATTAAAAAAAAAGTAAATAAATGATTGTGCTTGTGACTTTTGATTTTTTGGATGATACTTCCTATCGCCAAAAATATCCTTCATCCTCCTGGCATACTTTGGCACACATATCCAGACAAACACTTAAGTAACATAATTTGTAATTGATAAATAGTATCTGTCTATATTTAAGTGAAAGGTAAAACAATAATGGAAAATTTAAAAACATGTACTTTTTTAAACATGTCATTTATGGATATTTATTTACAAACAGGGATATCATGTGCAGCTATATAGGTTGTATGAAATAAAATATGCTTCATCACAGGGAGACCAAGACAACAAGATAATTAGTAAAAATTACATGTAAATGAAAGTGTTTACAAATAGGCAAAATTCACTATAAATTATTGCCACTCACTGAAAACTAAAATAATGAATGGATGCCAGAAGGCTTGTGCATAAAATCCCATCTAGTGCTTACTCATCCAACATTCCCAGTCTAGTTTTTGGCTTGTGGCCTTCATCAGTGAGGAGCCTTCGATCTGAGAACATGACACCTAGATTTTAGGATCTAATGCAACCCTCCAGCATCCACGTTTTATCTCTACTTAACTACTAAACTATGAGTCTTAAATTGAAAACACCTTAATATTTTCAATCCAAGCTCATGAACTTATATAGTCATACAGGTCTTAACTCAGTTCAGTACCTATACATTATGGTGTCTTTGGTTCTTTAATAACCATAGCCACCACTATTCTATTAGGCAGAATTGGTTTTAAGCCAACTGTTATTAAAACAGGCAAAACAAATCCCCATCTAGAGCCTATTCATCCAACATACCCAAATTAGTTGCTGGCTGCTGGAGAATTGCATTAGATCCTAAGATCTAGGTGCACTGCTCTCAGATTGAATGCTCCTCACTGATTAAGGCCACAAGCCAGAAACTAGTCTGGGGATGTTTGATGACTAGGCACTAGATGGGAATTTTATGCACAAGCCTTCTGGCATCCATTGATTACTTTAGTTTGTGGTGAGTGGCAATACATATAGTGAGTTTTGCCTGTTTTAATAACAATTCTAAGCAAGCATAAGAAATGGTGATCATGTGACGTTTATTGAAAGTGTTTACAGTTTTCAATCACATCATTGTTAGAAATATGTTTTGAATATAAGTATTTTTTTTATTTAAATATGAGAAAAATACTTTTTTACTTAAATTTATTGTGACAATTGCCCAAGCCTCCAATTTTAATGCTCAAGTTCAAAATACACTACATATATACTTCTATGATTGTGCTAAACTGAACAAACCAACACCATTTTGCTGTATTAATTAATAAAACATACATGTAAATTTTTAATTTTCTGATTCACTTTATTGTTAAAAACGTTTTTTCTAATTATAAATATTTTTTTATTTAAATATAGTGGAATATTTTTTTTTTCAATTTGAATTGTGACAATTGTTTGAAGTGAACCTCAAAATATCATCCATATATATACTTTACCATTGCATTAAACTGAAATATGCATGCAAATGAAAATGTTTAAATTTCCTAATTACTTTTATTTAAATATTCTAATTTATATAAAATATAAGACCTCACCATGGATAATTTATTTAAAAATATAACATTTTAAAAACATTGCCTCATAATTACAATATTTGTTCATATGGTGAAATTCTCTTTATCAGTGGTATTTTACAGAACTTATATGTCTTTTACAGTTTAGAGTAATGCTAGAGTGGTCTATACTAGAATGAGAGATTCTAGAATTAATTACATTGCTGTCTTGTGCAAAATTGTTTTAATAAAAAATGTATCTTTTTTTAATTATGCTGTAGTATCTTTTTATATATTTCACTAAACAGCTTTTCCTTGGATGTGGACTCAGGTTTGTTCTATTAGCCAAAAACATATAATTTATCCATAACTTACACTATGGTTTAAATATAACAAAAACAGAATGAATAAAAAGCATTTTTTAAAAAGATATCATTGCATGTTAAAATATTTAATTCTTACAAATTTTATAATAATCATATTATTTAATGCAGAATGCACTATTGTCAAAGTCTATAAAATGTATCTAGTGGAGCAAATCAACTGTTAAATTTGTTTTTATAGTTATCCAGCATGGCCTATGAATAAACAAAATAATGTACAAGCCATTTTAATGGCTTCTAAAAAAATTATTGAATAAACAATCTAAGTAAAAAAAATTAAAATGTATTGCTTTAAATGAATCTTGGCTAATTATTTAATTGTGGGAATATATATAATATAACTTAACATTAATAAGCATTACAAAATTAAATAATATAGTAGTGTAAATATTTTATTATTGAATGAAAACTGTTTTATTAATAGAAAACCTAAACAAGTTATTTGTGAAAGGTTCTGAATTAAAAGTAACTAATAGACTTTCAAAACCAGTCATATTACTTAAAGTTGACCTAGTTTAATAGTATTAATGAAATATAAAAGTTACATTAATAGGCAATGTATGAAAATTTAAAATATCAGATTATATATACAATTACTTACAATTATTAATAGAGGAATAATATGCACATAAAAAATTTAAATAATGAGTAAATATTTTATTGTTGAAGGACTCTAAGTTTGTTAACTATTTTTAATGAATTATTGACATTCCAGTTAAATGTTGATCTAAATATTATTAAAGAAGTTCAAGAATCTATGTATATCAAATTGAGAAAAGCTGAAATACTCTTTTCTCTTCACTATGCGGGACAAAGTTCACAGATAAAGAATGCCGGAGAATCATACTCTGATTACAGATAATATTTTTAAGAGAAATAAACTAGAAGTAGAATTTTTTATATAATCTCAGAGTTCGCCCAAGAAGGGGATGGGATCATTACAATGTTTTTATGGCTGTGTGTCAGGAAGTGTTTTTTTTTTTAAAAAAAATATGATAAAAATACTTGGATATTTTTAAAAAAAAAAAATTATTCGCTGATATTTACTATCTTTACAAACAGTTTCAAAGGATTGTTCAAAAATAATATAAAAACTTTTGAAATAAAAAATTAAAAAAATTAAATTTACTAAATGAATATTTTTATTTTAAGATATTACTTAATTATTGTTTCAAAAATTATTTTTTAAACATTAATTTGTTTTATTTCGTCATGTGGTTTAATCTAAGGTTTTATTTTTTTTAGAAATAAATGAATAAAACATATAAAGTGTTTATGAAACATGTTAAATGACTAAAGCTACCTTTTCAAGTTTTTATTGAGAAAAAGCTGGGAGAAAATTGTCTAAATTTACAAATTTTATTTCATAGAATGGGAAGTAGAAGAAAGGGCTAAAATTTATCTTGTACAATAGCGATTCTTTTCCACACAATGGCATTGTTTACAAATGTACTTACATCGATTGGCATTACTAAAAAAAAAATCTAATATATCCTTAATATATCTTTATACGGCAAAATTATTTTAACTGCTTACATTACAAATACGAAAAAATAAAATACTATTATTAATTGCCTTAAAAACAATATACCATTCTGACGATCATATGATTAACATTCACCTTTTAAAACAAATTTTCAAATAAAAATTGTGGAATAGTTTGGAATTGGTTTGTCTCATCAGTATGCTGATTAATAGCATTTTATATTGCAACAACTCTTTATAAATAGATATAATAAACACGTCCACACTTCCCCAATTCTTTTCAAATTCATATAAATAAAGATATAATAAAAGACAAATGACCCCCAAGATGCATTTCGTGCTGAACCAGCACTCATCAGTTGGCCAAGCTCACTATCTCTCACATATATCTCTATAATATGCAAAGTATTTATCTAGAGTAAAATGTTACATTTTCATTTACCATTGTCAAACTTCCTCCACAATTCCCCAATTCTTTTCAAATTCATATAAATAAAGATATAATAAAAGGCAAATGACTCCCAAGATGCATTTCATAAAAAATTGAGATAAAAACAAAAAAATAAAATAGTAATGTTATAAAAGTGGAGACTTTTAAAATAATAATAATAAAAGAAAAGAAGTACATCACTTTTTTTATAGATTGTGCTATTAAAAAAAAAAAGAAATATGATCATTAAGACATCTTATTAGTTTTACACTTAAAAAGTATAGGTTTAGCAGTCTTGGATTCCTCCATTAGATTAATGTTTTTAATCTATTAATTACAAGGGTTGTCCTTAATTAAAATATATATTGTGAATCATCTTTCCTGTTGTATTTACAAAGAAGTATATTAATTCTTCAGTATTGTTGACACATAAATTTATAATTTATTTTATTATTATTTTATTTCTTCTATTATATTATCAACAATAATATAAAATAAAACCAGAATCAGTGACCATAATCATGATAATACTTAAACATCACTTCAAACAACGTAGAGAAGAAGAATAAAATCTACTGTAAACTATGTAGAAAATTCATAAAAATTAAAACAATAAGAATGTTGAAATTGGTTACTCGTGATCAATAAAAACTGAATATGTAACTAAAGAATTGTCCAAAATATTTCTTAGTATGTTTATTAGTTATTGGAATTTGGATTTTCTGTTTACTTCATAGTGAAAAAAAAGTGAACCTTCAAAAACATAATAATTAGAACTTAAAATTTGTGAATTGTAAAGAAAAAAAAAGATATAATCAAAATGTCACACACTGACAATTTAGGAATAAAGAAAATTATAATATTTTGCTATATCTAAGGACATCAAAAATGATATGTTTTTTTATTGTAGAAAATGTATTGCAAGGATAGTCATAAGATACTACCATATTATAAAAGAAAAATAAACAAGTGTTTGTCATGCAAAATGTCTTGTATCACAATAATATGATATGCTATTCCTGTTCTTAATTGCCCAGATTATTATGTAAATAAGTGACTGATATGAATTTGATTTGTACACACCCATTCACCATTTCTATAATATAAATCTCTGTCCAGACAACTGAAATAATGAAATAAAAATATGATTTATATTTAAGTGCAAACAAAATTCATAAAAATTAGAGTCAAGATTTATTTTAGGTAATGTGTAACAGAAATTCTAAAGTTGTAAAAAAAAAGTATATTTTATAAATGTATTATATATGTGGGGGGGGAGATGATGATCTAGACCAACTGATGAGTTCTAGTATAGAATAAAATACATAAAAAATTTAACTATGTAACAGTCAGAAAACGTGTGACTCGTAAACATAGTGCAGAATTTGACCACCACACAGAACAGCAGCACCATCGAGGTAGCGAAGCCACCCATGTTACTGAGTTCGAACATAGTTTATCGGTTCCACAATACAATCCATGAAACAACACATCTGATGTGACATTAGTAAATATTTCCTTAGGCACAGTGGTCAGGGATATGCAAGAGATTCATGATTTTATTCTCGAGTTAGCCAATAATCAAACTAATATTAATTAAACATTCATATTTACATAATCGAGGGAATATTATATAGAATGGGTATCAAATAAATATTGGAGATCATTTATCATTTACACATGTATGTGCTCATGTTTATTTGTTGTATAAGATGGAGTGGATGGCTATAGGGAAATGAAAGTGTGGATTCACATTCCTTCTGGTTACATTAAGTTCAAGATAGATAATATACTTCTATTTAAATATTCCATATTCAGTCTGTACTCTGTCAATCCCTTTTCTATTTATTTAAATGAACATATTGATGTTGTATACATGGGAGGACATGGTGACTAAAAGTTAATATGGGTATGCCAGTAGCATTGACATCAACAATGGCCTTGAACATTCCATTATCAGATTTTCTTTGATATGGATGGTTAAAGATCTGGAAGATGGAGAAGATTGATGCCTGTTAAATAAAACTTGAATATTTGCTATCTTAATATAAATTGAGCACTGATTATGTATATGTGTGGGAGCTGATGATTTAGACCAACTGATGAGTGCTGGTTTAGGATAAAATACTTATATTGGAGATCTTTTATTTTTTTTACATACATGTGGTCAAGTTTGTTGGTTATATAAGATGGAATGCATAGTTGTAGTGAGAATGAAACTCTGTGTTCAGATATTTTCTGATTACATTACATTCAATATAGATAATATATATTGTAAGTGCACATGATTAGTGTTGTATGTTGCATTATTTAAAACAATATAAAGAAGTTTGTTGATCTTGTTTAATTTTATTTCACTTGATATATTGATAATGGAGGTCTTGAAATATAAATGTTAACCAAGTAACTATGGCAATAATACTTTTCAAACAACATTCTTATTTACTATTAATATTAGCATCAAATCATAAATCTGTTGTTGTCAATTTCAGAAAAAATATAAACAAGTGAATAAACAAATATATTCTGGAAAATAACTAAGTGAATCATAAAAAGATCACTTTAATAAAATCAATATTATTACTAATTATTACACATTTCAATTTCTGTTATTACATTCCCTATAGCAACTCACCTATTATAAAATTAAATGTTTGATGTTTCATATATATTTGTTTATAAATCAGTTTATTGGAATTATTAAAAATGTATGTAAAAAAATATATACATTCATTGAAATGTATTGGAAATGTAATATGAATTCTTTATTTTTGTTAAAAATGAAAAATAATATTGAACTTGTAAAATAGAATTTTATTTTCACTATATCCAATTATTTCAAAATCTTTATTTCATTTATTAATTGGAGGCAAATTTTCTTAAACAATTTTCTTATATCACTGAGTATGATTTGAGTGATATTCAACAGATGTCATGACAACTTTAATATCAGCTAGAGTATGTGATAAATAGAACTGAAACACTGCAACTTGAGTTCTTGTAATTTTATCTTTACCTAGAGTGGATGCATTTATATTCATCTTTAAATACTTGTTAAATTTTGTACTTTTAAGTGATTAATTTCTAAAATCATTGGAAGATAAACACAAATATCTCCCCATTCAATTGGGGCAGTTTGTTGATAAAATTCTGGGGATACAACAAAATGTAAAAATTAAAAGCAAAAACATCAAAATGTGTTATACTGCAGATCACCTTTATAAAGAAAAAGAATATTCCATTATCAAAATCTAGAATTTCATATCCTTATTTGTGATAAATACAAATCCCATGATGTATATATGAATATCTTATTCTGATCAATAAATTTAACAAGATTGATTACCTCAATTTATATGTGATATTAAGCAATTTAAATTTCACTTTCTTAATACGGAAAAAAAAGGCTAGCATTTATTATTCACTATGATATAACTGAATTTTGTCAATAAAAAAACATTTATTACCAATAAAAAAAGAAAATAATGCCAGTGGTGTGTAATTTTGTATTGACTAAGATATATTTATATTCTTAAGAGAAAATCTCAGAATATAAATGCAAAAGTAATTGAATTCAAATCCATGATAATTACCATGTATGCTTATCTTTTTTACTTAAAGGATAAATCATCTCTATGCATTAGGATCAGAAATGAGGAATCAGAAGCTCGATAAACTAATGGGTGAAGATGAATAAACTTTCACTTAGATGGTATAGTATCTCTGTATATATATTTTTTGTTTAAAAAAAGTGTTTACATTTTTTATTTTAAAACATAGGCTTAAATAGTATATACATTGATTATTATAGGATTTACATGATAAAAAAGTCAGTGAGATTATTTTTTCTTATTATTATTTAAACTCTTATCTGATGATATAGGTTAATACGACCCCATGTTTCAAAATACTTATTTTTTTTTTATGTTCAAGATTTAACTCGGGGACATATCCAATAGATAAGAGTTTAAATATAATGGCTTTCTATGTTAGTTTAATTATTTAGAAATTACATTAAATGAATGAATAAAGATCAATTTTTATTTTATCACATTTTTTTTAATCATTGTATATAATATTTAAAGTCTCAAAAAGATATTTACAATCTCTCCTTCCATTTATATAGTATATTGTCATACAACATGCTTTAGAGTTTCATATGCATATATTATTATTATTATTATTATTATTATTATTATTATTATTATTATTATTATTATTATTATTATTATTATTATTATTATTATTATTATTATTATTATTATTATTATTATTATTATTATTATTATTATTATTATTATTATTATTATTATTATTATTATTATTATTATTATTATTATTATTATTATTATTATTATTATTATTATTATTATTGTTGTTGTTGTTGTTGTTGTTGTTGTTGTTATTATTGTTATTATTATTATTGTTGTTGTTGTTATTATTGTTATTATTATTATGATGATGATGATGATGATGATGATGATGATATTTCAAAAGGTACTTTATTACTTTCTTTGGTTTACATAGTTTCTATTACATTGTATTTACAATTTGATTCAGTAAAATTTACAGCTTTGGTTTACTTTTCTTTAAACATAAGTTTTTTCTTGTGGCTAACTTGTTCCTTGTTCTATAGTCTATAAATAATACTTCAACTTCAGCATTTTCAGTTGTCTTTGTTTTGACTTTCTCATAGTCTTGATTTTTCATTTAACAGTGATCAAGTTGCAGCATATAAATCTGGTCTAACAATAGTTTTATCTCTATCTTTGATTTGCATTAGTTTATTAATGAATGTGGCTGGATGACGTTGAGTATTTTTCCTCATTATAAAGCTGAATCTCATGCACCAAAAAGAATATAGGACAAATGTAGCTGCCCTAATGTTTGGTATCACTCGACTCTGATATGCATTAATAATTTGTTCCATTGTGGTGTTTCTCCTTCTTTATATGTTGCATGCCATTTGTCTTATTTTTGCTAAACCTTGTAAATTAAGTGTTCAATTGTTTCTTCGGCTCTATGGCATAGTCCACAAAATGGATCTATGTCCTTATACATCCTTTTATAGTGGAGAAAAAAGGTTGTGGCCATAGCAGTTAGGTTTATTTTTATCATAAAATTGAAGAATTTAGGTTCCAATGCCCATCACTTGAATTGTTTAACCAGTTTTTTGTTATCAATTCCCAACAGTGGTGAAGGTTCATTTACATTAGTTTCTTTATTTATCAGGTTGTATATTTCCCAATATGAATATTTGTTCTCATATTGTTCAGGTATGTCCTTATTGGTTTTACATTGATAAATTATGGATGAAATGTATGATCCTGGTGGTGGTGGTCTGTCAGTAGAAGTAACTTCAATTAGATGTTTTAGTTTTGGGAATTGTTTCATAATTGTAATAATTGCATTTACTCAACTTTTGTATGTGGAAGATTTCAACTGTGTGGAGACCCAGTCCATTTTTTATCAGTGGTTGAGACATTTTCCTATTCAATATGGCAACTGTCTTCTTGGACCAGAGTAACTGATTACATATTGCTTTGATTTTTTTTATGAAAGCCTTTGAGAATTCAATAATTGGCGAATAATAGCTGATTTTTGTCATAATTAGTTGGTTATTTAACTGCACTTTGGAGAAGACAGACATATAAGTCTTTGAAAGGGAGTCAGCAATTCTTTTTATTTCTTTATTAATCCTATCTTGGATTTTACATCTCATCCCTGTTATTCCCAAATGAAATTGAAAACCCAAGAAAGATGTTGGTTTTGACTGATAGATCTTCACACATGGTTTTCCTGTAAATAGAGACCATGCTGAAGTTTTTGCTTGGTTGAATTTAAGCTTATAATGTGCAATGTATTCTTCCAGTAGCTGCTGCAGTTGTGGAATTTGTTTTTTGGATAAGAGAAAAACTGTAATGTCATCCATGAATGCTGAG
Organism: Epiperipatus broadwayi; assembly: GCA_028023455.1. Classification (NCBI taxonomy): domain Eukaryota; kingdom Metazoa; phylum Onychophora; class Udeonychophora; order Euonychophora; family Peripatidae; genus Epiperipatus; species Epiperipatus broadwayi. Next base: position 2,648,109 of record JAQFVV010006360.1, on the reverse strand, counting down.
CAAGCTATGTGCTGTGTTGTTCCAGGTATCTGAATCCCATCAAATGTTTTCTGTATCTTCTTAATGACAGGATTGATGTAGTATATAGTATATAAAACACAGTGCACTCAGTAATGACCCTTGTGATAAAGACTGATTTGGTGTGAAAGATGGTGAATTTCTTCCACTGATAGATATATGTATTTCTCTATTGATAAGTAGATTTGCAATGATATATAGATGTATTCTAGGAATGTTGGTGCTTTTGAGCATTTCCAGCAAAACTTTAATGTTAACTGAATCAAATGCAGCCTCAATATATTTTTTCTTATGTCTAATTGATGTGAGTACTGCCTTGAAAAGTACTGCTGTCTGTACTGTTGATGATCCTTTTTTTTGCATGTTGTGCTTTGGAAATTAGTGGTATTATATATTGTTCAATTTTTTCCTTGATCACCTTTTTTATTATTTTTATGGCCAATGGGTCCATTGATATTGGTCTTAAGTCTGCAATGGAGGGAATATTTTTTTGTTTTTTATTGTATGGTACAATTGCAATAGGGTAAATCCCTTCTATGTTCTGAATTTTTTTGCATTAGTTGATTGGCTAAGTTACAGACATATTTTGTTGTGAATTGGCTTAAGTGTTTCAAAACAAACAATGGGATTCCAGGGCTACCTGGGTGACAAGCTTCCGGTATATTAGCTAGTTTTTTTGCAAAGTCATCTATGATAAATGGTTTCTCAGTTTCAGGGATCCTGAATATGTGAGATGCTATTGAAATGTTTCTGTCTAATTGCAGCCTACTTTTGAATTATTGATAGATTGGCTGGATCATATTATTACCTGCATATGTTCCATCTTTTCACTGTATTGCTATTGGTACTTTGAATTTTGGTGGGTTTCCTAGGGCCCATTTAATGTATTTCCTTGTTCATGTGTGTGGTTGGGTGAGACAAATTTTACTTTTTTAATTTTTAGGTATTTTTTTAGATTTTCACATACATTATTATATGTATGTGTAAGTTTGAAAATATATTGCTGTGTGTGATGTGATGGGTTAATCATCCCTATTTGTTTGTGTAATTGATCTGCCAATGCTATTAGCCTTGATGGTGGTGGTTGCTTCATTGCAATGTGATTAATATTAAATGAAAGAATTTTTATGTATGTTTGATATTGTTGTATGAGTCCCAGATTCATTTCATGAATTTTTTTTTAGCAAAATATAAGATTCTGAAAATAGGAATTCAGTGGTAGCTGTTGGAATTAATGCTCTAATTGTTTCAGTTAGTGGGAATGGTGCTATTTGAATCTGGTCAAGATTAATGCTGATGATTTGCCCTAAGTGGTCAGAGAATGTAGTTGGAGTGAGTTTAATCATCATTAGGTGGTGGAATATTGGTGAATAAAATATTAAGTCTATTAATGAAGAAAACCGTTTATTGTGAAAAGAAATTGCTGTGTCTGGTAAAAATCCCTGCCCACTCACCAGAGGAACTGAAATTTTATGAATCCATCTGTGTGCAAATTCCTGATATGTTAGATTAAAATCCCCCATGATGATGGTTGGATTTGATGTAGCACTTAGTGTGGAATTAATATTTGCAATTATTGTTTAAATTTTTTTAGTTTGAATTGGTATACATACAAACACCACATTAGTTATTATACTCTTGTGTTGGAATGTTCCCATCAGTAGATTAGAATCAATGTAAAATATTTTAAACATTGTAAATGGACATTTATGAAAAATAAAGATTCCAGTGCCTGCTGATGGGGAAGAAGAGTCTCTGGAGAATATACTGAATTCTTCCCAAGCCAAAAACACTGCTGGATCCACCTGTGATCCTGCATAAATTTTTGTTTCTAAGAGTCCAATTATATGCAGTTGAGTGTCTGTGATCCAATTTTTGATTTTATATATTTTGTTAATCGAGTTCAGACCTCTGACATTAATAGCAGCTATTCTAACTTTCATTATAATTCTGTATTCTATACCTTTGCTTCTTTTCTTCACCACATGTTTTAATACCCTAATGTTAGCAACTCTTGTGCATCTTCATATGTCAGCTCAATCTCTTCATCAGTTGTATCAAAGACTTCCCTTTTTTGCTCTGGATCTTTGATGTTTTGCTCTTCAATTCTGATTTTTTTAATTTTTTTTTGTTTTTTGGGGGTCTTCCTGGCCCTCTTTTTTCACTTATACTTGTTTGGCTAATTTGCGATAAATTTGGTGTAATTTATTCCATGATAAGTTCATTGGTATTGTTTCTAATTTTATTTGGTTGAGATAATTCATTATCTTCTCTTTCTCTCTTCTTATCAGCTAAAATTATTTTTGTGTCTTTTGTTGTGCTCATTTGTTTGTCTTCACTTGTTTCTTTGTTTTCATAGTTGTGTTGAGCTGGAATTGAGATTTTTGTTGATGTATTTAATAATTTTTTAGCTTGTAGTTTATTCTTGTTACTATTTTCTTCAGCAATGTATTGCTCTCCTCTATCTTCAGTTATTATATATTTTGTGTACTTCTTACTTTCTTGAACTTGTGTTAAGTCTGAGTGGCTTTCAGTGTTTTTAGTATATGTATTTGGTAAAATATTGTCTTGTATTTCTTGCAGTGTTTCTGTATTTCTATTTTTTATTTGAGCTTCATTTCTCAACTATTCTTCTTTGTCAATTTCCTTTGTTTGTGCATGTGATTCATTGTTATTTTTTCTACAGTCATCTGCAATGTGTCCACATTGTTCACATCTAAAACATTTTGGCCTCGACTTTGATATATATAGTTAACAGAGCGTCTTGATCAACCATTTGTGTTGGTATATCTTCTGGGTTAATATTTTCTTTTAATTTTATTTTAAAATTAAAACTATTAGCTGCAATAGGTATCGGAGTATCATTTAAGTAAATTGGTTTAATATATATTCCTTCCCCAAATGGCTGCATTAGCTTTTTAAAATCTTGAATGTTATAGCTAAAATATGTATTTTTTATTATGCCGGTGTAGCAGTTTTGTAAATTTTTATCAACTGTAATCAAGGCATAATTTCCGAGCATTTTAATTTGGTTTTTAAATCTTTCTCTTTGGTGCTCATTAAAGAATTCGAGTGCTAAATATCTTATGTTAGGATGTTCTCCAATAGTTGCTATTGCATCCCAAAGTGAATTTTTCATTATGCTCTCATATAACAACTCTCTTGGAAATTTATATAAGGAGAGGTTTCTATCTGTTACCGCTAGTACTAAAGATCTTATTGTAAAAAAAAAAATTTTAAAGTTGCAAACAACTTTTTAGGAATCGTATTATTGAAACCGATGTTTATGTCTTGCAGTTCTTGTTGATTTCATTTATCAATGGGGGGGGGGGGTTCGAGGTTACTGTCCGGTTGCAATTGTAGATCATTAATTTCTTTTACGGTTATTTCTCTGAATCTACTATTTTGTTCTGTAATTATTTTTCCTAACCCTTCCTCTGTTTTTGAAATTACTTTAATTATATTGGCATATGTTTGTTTTTATTTATTTTGGGTTGAGTCGGTTTTATCAACTTTAACGCTAGACATATTTACGTTTTTTTTTTTTAACATAAACTCATTTACGGTTGATTTTCCCCACGCCATTTTAACCTTACAATAGTTATTAATTTATTAAATAAATGGGAAAAATACTTACTTTCTTGGCTCAAAAAAAAAAAAAAAATTTTTATAGCTTATTCCTGTAATTCTTTTTGTTATGTTAATCTTCTAAGCAATATTTTAAATCTTTCGTTGATCTTTTGTAAAAGTTACTAAGAGCCGATAATAGTTTGCTCCCATCGTAATACGTCAGGACCGCACTACTACTACTACTACTACTACTACTACTACTACTACTACTACTACTACTACTACTACTACTACTACTACTACTACTACTACTACTACTACTACTACTACTATTATTATTATTGATTCTGATACAGGAATAGATTATCAATTATTTATATATTAAAAAAAAACATAGTATTGTACTTTTCAACTGACTACAATTTTAGTATATTGCAGATATTGTTATTGTTCTTTTACATACAATTTTTTATTAGTTATACATTTTTAATTATTAACCATTAAATTTAGAGTTGATTAAAATCCAATGAATCTGTCTAATTCTTTCTTTTGAATGTGCAAGGTATTTTTGGTACTTAAAGTTTGATCCAAAATCAAACCAATTTTGGTAAGTGAAATAGAGTTAGAAACATGTGCATTTTCTTATACATTATTATTAAATCTGATTAGATATAAATTCTATATTTGTTACTATATTTAAATATTTGATTACTTATCTAATTCAATATTACTGGTAAAAATATTTTTATTAGTTCAGGGTTGATTATTAATTTTCTTACCTTATCCGGTTACAAAAATCTTAATAGATTTTGTTCTGTCATCAGTCAGAATGATTTGTCTTAATTACTTTTAAACTTTTTTGAAGTGGATATCATAAATTTTATGAATTAGTATAACTTAATATCTATCTTTGGCTTGGATAACTGCTAATTATTGTCATACATAGTGTAATTGTTATAAAATCCATTTTTATAATCGAATGATTGGAGATTTAATTAGATGAGTAATATCAGTGTTTGTAGTTCAATAAATATCCAATAGAAACCTATAGTATTATATATATTCAATAAATATCCAATAGAAACCTATAGTATTATATATATATAATGTGATTGGGTATGGCCAAATGCAAGATTATCTAATAGATTTTTTTGATAATGAATTCTTGTAGAGTGTTTCATTTTAAAATATAACTTAAGCAATAATTTCATACCGATGTAATGTAAAGTATGAACAAAATATTAATATTATGTTTAGCATTTTATTAAATTAGACACAAAAATGAACAAGGCTTTATTTATTTAAATATTATAAATATTGTACATGTTTATAAAACAGTCTCAAAGTGTTATAATTATTTAGGAACTAGTTTATTTAAATAGAATCTCGTTAAATGTTAACGTAAATTTACATTACTGAAAGTAATATTAGATTGATAAAATATATCAGAACTTAGTTTCATTCAATTATAAATCAAATAGATGTTTTGTGATAGTGAATAGATTTGGTGATAGTTGAGATGATGATCTGTTTTGCTTTCTTTGCTTAAATATGATGTGAATAAATTAGGTTTTAATAAAGATTGTCATTAATATTTTATTATAATGCAATGGACAATCTAAATAATTATATATGGGTAATAATGTTATTATCTAGTATAATCAATGACTGAACTAGATAATTTAATGCAGGTTGTAACAGAGTTACTATTTATTGATGCATGTTTTGATCTGTTATAAATAATATTTAAATTTTAAGAGCATTCCTTCATAATATTTTCTTTCCATATAGTGTCAATAACAAGTGGTTGTCTAAAGAAATCTTAGGTCAATTTCTTTTATTTTATCACAAATGCTCACTGAACAAATGTAGAGATGTTGTGAGGTAGAAGATTCATTATTATTGTTATAAGATAGCCATCCGATGCTAGTCAATGATGATCATGAACAGAGGGCAATTGTTACAAAATGCCAAATCAATTTTGGGGCTGTTATAAAATGGCACTCTGCATTTAGGCTAGGTTTATATTATTATGAATGATGTCTCAATTCTAAAACATAATAAAGTTTTATATTATCATCCCATATTATAATCAATATTTCATTACAAAAAGGTGACCAATGATTGGGTTATGTTTTATTCAGATTATAATGATCATTTCCCAGAGTCATCATTATTTTATCAAGTTACAATATATATTACAAACATGCATAGTAGCTTATTAATAAAGAGATTCATATATCTTATGTTAGAAAATTTAAGCATTATTAAACATTAGTTTATCTAAGACCATTAACAATTATGATTTTCAAATGTGTAAAAAAAATAGATGAGATAGGCGAGATATTTTTCAAAATAAAAAATGTCTATTTTATTTTTGCTTCATTATGATAATTTTAAAAAATGTTGTCTTACAGGATCACAGATTATTTTCAGGTAAAAAAACGGAACATACACATATATCTGGCATCTATATAACTATCTATTTTTCTATCTACTTCTTTATTTATTTAACTGTCTAATAATTTATTCAAAAATCTGTTTATCCATCTATTTACATATATTATATATGTGTGGGTATTATCTATTTATCTCTATATTAATAATAATTTTGAACATATTGATATTTAAATCAAACTACATCAGAAAAATTACATTGGCACAAGAATATATTTTCACACAAAAAAAAAATAATTTAAACAATTTTTTTTTAGATTGATTACTTTAAATTTTATATAGAAAATATAACATTATGGACAATTTATTTAACATTGAAATTTCATCATTTAAAGTAGAAATAAAAAATTAAACAATTAGTCTGCCAAATAGTTCAGATATCTCACAGTTAAATAGTATTTCAGAACTTTTGTGTGATAATTGATTAATAAGGTATTATTTATTTATTAGTAAATATCGCTGTAAATAGTTTATTTACTTGTTCATTTATAAATAAATAATTTAATTTTGTTGCATCTTTTCATCGTTAAATGTTAAATTTATGCACAACACGTTTTAATTTATTTACATTTTAGTAGTGTTTTCTATTTTAAACAATAAAAATTAGATTAAGTAAAATACTTATGCATTTTATTTTTCTTAATTTAAAAGCAGCATTATATATTTACTTATAAACATACTATAATGATATTTAGTGAGTTATCTTTTATTCTCTGTATAGAAGGATATCGTATCTTTTTCTCTATTCAAACTGCAGTGAAGTTTTATTTTTATCTCTATTAAAATAAATAAATCATTGTTGTTGTTGTTTTTTTTTAATAATTTCTAAATACATTAGAGAAAAAGTAATTTTTGCTTGCATAAAGATTTACAATTTATTTGTATGTTTTTCGTAAAAAGTTTTGACTCTGGGTTAGCTTAGGAAAATAAACTTCCATTCAACTTTTTAAAAAGCATATTATAAATAAAGAAACCTTTAGTATTTCAAAAGAATTAAAATTTACACTTTTTTCTCCAAACTCTTAGAAATTAAAACAATTAAATTAATATACATATATTTGCAATTACACAATATATATATATATATAGAGAGAGATATTATTTATGATATTAATATTAATTAAGATCCTTACAACTTAATAGTAAAAGTAAATTAAGTAATTAATTCATAATTTTTAACAATGATTGTTTTATGATATTACATAAAATAATAATATGTATATTTTAAAAAATCATAATTTTTAACGCTTTATGTTTCAACCTATTTCAAAAAATTTTTTTTTTTTTACTAAAACAGACTAATGCAAAAAAAAATCGATTAAAATGCAAATTATTTATAATTATAATGAAATTAATAATAGCAATAAAAGGTAATAATAATAATCGAAATAAACAATTAAATTAAAAATAGAATGCTCCAGTTTTAAAAATGAAATGAAAAATTTTGATTATATAGTTACAACAAAATTCTTTCTTTTTTTTTAAAAAAAAAAAGTCTGATATTTCATTGATTACAAGTCTTAAATCTGGAAGCTCATTTATTTGTTAATATTTAAAATAATGACCTACTTTAAATATTAAATTGAAAATAATCATTATAAAATATACATTGAGTTGATAAAACAAATCTTATAAAATTTTAAAAGAAATAGATTTTTACAAAAACCTCATTTGTATTTGAAAATAAGATTTACCATATAGGTAATATATATATTTAAATAACACATACACCAACTATTATCAAATACGCCAAAATATAATCTAATTGGTTATATAAGTATTGAAAGTATTTAATTTTCCAAGATGTCAATATTCTTCATATGAAGCGCACGAGAGAATTAAAATGCATGGATCTAATCAAATCTCATTCTAGCACTAAGCCTTGGTCTAAACACTGAATATAAAATATACTAAGCAGTCTATACTAAGCCATATACACAACTAAAATGTCCTGAATTATAAATACTAAGAATATTAAATGATCAATTCGCTGTGTAAGATAAAAACTAAAAATAATATAGCAGTTTTTAACAACTTAAGTTTTAAGAATACTTTCTAAAAATAAAACAAAATTATATATAAAATTATATTAAATAAGCCAGAATAAACCAGTTGTCATAGCAAGCATTAAAAATCAAATATCTTTTTGTGCTTAAGTTGATGAAAAGGGGAATGATTAAAAAGTGTGCAATTTGTTTACTAAAATAATAATAAAAAATATTTGTATTATGAAATTTTTAATATACACATTTTATTAATTATATTTATTTATCTAGCAACACTCTAATTTTAAATATCATTTTGAAATGTTTCACTTTCAAAAAGTTGAATATTTTTATTTCATTTAAGGCTATCAACAACAAAAGGCAAAAAATTATATTTTAATCAAACAAATTTTCATATTAGTAAAGATTATTCCCTCATGGTTATTTATTTTTGATTAATTAAATCTACAATAACTGAAACACAGGCTTATTATATACTTGTGTCTATATATGTAATATATATGGTATATGAGTGGAGATAGAGTGGAGAGTGATGGGTCATGTGAAAGTCTGTGCTCATATACCCTATATATTAAATCTATAATGTTTTTTTCTAGATGCATTTGTATTTTACAAAATATTAATTATATAGGGAGGGTTGAACTCAGACTTGTGTGTGATCCAGTGTATCAGTGGTATGAGATAGCATGGATGGTTGAGAGTCATGTGAATGTCTGAGTTCAAACCTCCTATAAATTATATATATAAGTGCAGGTATAAAGAAGTCTGCACTGTAAAAAAAAATTCATATTTCAAAATAGTAATTAATAATTTAATTACTTTTTAAAATCCATTTATGATAGTACATAACTTGTTATACTACATTAAACCAATCTCATAAGGCAGTTATGAAACCTTATGCAGGTCATGAATCTGATTGCAGTTGTATAATTTCAGTTTTACTATTGCGATTAGTATATTTATATATGTATATAAATACAAAAAGAAATGTGCGAGCTAATAATTTAAACAGAAGTGCATTAATAATAAATGCTTGACATTATATATATGTGTGTGTGTGGCTGTTTCTGGACAAACGATTCATCTTTAAAGTGAGACCCTCATACAATATATCTATCATTAAAATTTATTATATTATACGTTACAATGATTATTTTAAATCTAATTCACATCAAAAATGTCTTTAGAATTAATGACACATTTCACCAGGATTGAAAAGGAGAGTATTCATTTATTTAACACTCAAAAGGCGCGTGCTCAATTAGCTTGAAAGGCTGATATTGGAATGAAATAAAATATAACAAAGAAAAAAATTAATAATATTAATGAAGGATTCGAACTCAGACTTTTACATGACCCACTACTCTTAGTTCCATTTTATATTGCTGACCCACTTGATCACAGATAGCATGTGAAAGTCTGAGTTCGAATCCCGCATATATTACATATATAAATGCAGGTTTAAGCCTGTACAATGTATTAATATTAATGAAGTAATTAAAAAAAATTAATGCAATTGTTAGTAGTTGAAAAGAAATCATTCTTACACAACCTATTTTTTAATTATATACTGAGATATTGTTGGTAGAACTTCTATAAATCAATAAAGTTCAACTTTGTAATTACTTAAAATAGTATTTGCTTTCAAAATATAATTTTATTTTATTAGCTACAGTAAGTATTAAATTTCAGTTGCATCAATATCAAGTGTGAAATTGGTAAATTTTAAAGACAAAATTTACTTCTTTAAATGGACTATTAAAGACTTATTTTAAAATCTACATATAAGGAGTATCCTAAAAAACCTAAATATTTGCAATAAAACTTGTTTAAAAATAGATTCCTCTTCAAAGTACTGTCCATTTGATATAGTGCACTGGTCCAAACATTTTTCATTTTGCAATGCAGTCCTGAAACTCTTGCAAAGCAAAGTCTGCTAATGTCTCCATCATTTGTTTCTTCATCTTTCCCATGCCCAGAAAAATTTTTTGATGCTCTTCTTCATTTAGGTAAATAAAAAAACGTTACAGAAAATGATATCTGATAAATGTGGTGGGTGGATTTGCTTTGTCATACTGTTTTTAGTAAAAAATAGTATCACATTAAAATCTTTATGCATTGGCCCATTGTTATTATACTGAAACCATCACATTTTAATGTGTCACAACTTTCAGAACTTGTAGATAAAATGCCTGACCATTATGAAAAAAATGATGAGCCAACAATGCTGTTTTCATAAAAAAAATCAACATCACCTTGCCATTGAATTGTACTCATTACATATTTGGAGATAATTTGAACTCTTTCATTAAACCACTCACAAATTTCTGTTTTCTCCAAATAATACATCTGTTTTAACAGAAAACAGAATTTCACCTTGTTTTTACTATTCAGCCATTCCAAAATTTGACAATACATGAGATGTACTTAATAAAAACATTACTACATGATCCCGTGAATTCATTTGATAACACTGATAAGCAAACTGATACAAAAAGATCCCTGAAAGAAATATATAATGGTATAAGTAAGTAATAATGGACTTATTTATTGGAGGGTGACTTCAAATTTTGGGAAGTATCCCATCATGTAGCATTAAAATTAACCTGTAAATTAATATTAATTTTATATATAATTCTACTTTTTACAAATTTGCAATAAACTTATAATATCTTTTTTAAGTTGAAGGTAATTATTTTTTTGAAATAATGTAAATTATATGTTTTAATATTCTATATATTTTAATATTTTATATAATTGTTCCCAACAGTTATCATAAATTATATCATATATAAAAGTTAAAATTATTAATGAATATTTTTTTATACATTAAATTAGATAAAAATCTTTATTTATCATATAAGCTGATTTTTTGAGCAAAATTAATATAATCTAAACCTTTGAAAAAAAATGATATGATGGTGTTGTCATGATCATTTTAGTCAGAACAGCATAAGTTGAACTAAATTTGTTCAGGTATGAACATAAGAAACCAATAATAAAAGGAAGCCAATACTTTATGTTAAATAATAATAGCATTCACTGGATCTCCAGTAAACTAAAAAAAAAATGGGGAAATCTAACTCTACACTAAACCTTACTCATGAGTGTTGAGATATATGCAATCCATCTTTTAGCTTAACAGATATTAAACAAAATGCTCTTGTTACTCTCTAAATCACATGTTTTATCTTGCATTATCTGTTTTGATTAGTGATTAGCTGGTTACATAATAGCTAAAATATTTTCAGTGATTGGCTGGTTATATCGTAGTTGAAGATTTTAGATCATTTAATACTTAGAAAAAATCATATTTATAATTTTAATGTTTACATCTTACGTCTACAGAAAATGTTTATTTTTATGTAATGAAATGATTATTTTATTTCATAAAAGGCAGAGGAAAAATATGGGTTCATTACAACTCCCAATAAAGCCAAAACAAATAGGGCAATAATGTCATTTAAATAACATATAAAAGAAGGCATTTAAAAAGTAAATAATTTATAACATTAATAAATAGGCATGTGTGTTTCCATGTATATGTGTATGAATATGCATATGTGCATCAAATTTTAACCATAGAATATTTTTACAAAAAAAAAATTTCTAAAATAAAAAAAGCGGCATTTAGAAAAAAAAAGTTTAAATAGTAAATGTCAGATTAATTAGTTATGGGAAATTTAAAATAATAGGAATTTTTAAAATGGAGAGGGGTATCTATGATAATTTGAAATAAACAAGTAAAATTTTATTAAAAACTTGTTCATGGATAAAATTAATGTATGTTCAAGTACAATTTAAGAAAGAAAAGAAATAATAGAAAGAATTAATCCTAGAACATAAATGATTCAGATAGAAATTATTTTTATAAAGTTTGGTAGTAATTAATATTTCATTCAAAAAAGTTTTACTATAAATAGGTTTGATTAAAAATTTATGCTTGTATGGTGCCCTCTTTTCCTTTTTCTTTAATAACTGAGATAGACAAACTGTATCATAAGCAAAATTCTTATAAAAGTGGTGGTAAAAATTGCACACACCAAAGAAAGGATGAAGCTGTTTTTTATTCTTGGTATAGAAAAATATTGAATGACAGCTCCTTTATCAGTAGTGAGGCATCTGAGAAAAACAATTTCTTTTGCAGCCATAATACCTTTCTTAACATTAATCTTGATATTTTTGCTACTACATTCGTTAAAGACAGCTTATAACTGATTTAAATACTCTGACATATTTTCAAAGGCAATCACAACATATCGTTTTTTTTTCAGATAGTATTTGGTTAGAACAACAGATCAGATTAGCTCTGGTATTCACTAGACCAAATAGCATTCACTGATGCAAATATGTCTGCTCTCAGTATGGTAATTTTTGAGTCATTAAGATGCAAATATATATATATATATATATATATATATATATATATATATATATATATATATATATATATATATATATATATATATATATATATATATATATATATATATATATATATATATATATAATAATGCCAATAGCAATTAAATTGACAGATGTAAAAATGTTTTTTCCTTTAAATTTGGTTAGCAATTCATGCACAGTAGGTGGTCTATCATACTCTAAAATAATGTTATAATTTATGAACAAGACATCTAATCAAATATGAACTGGTCCATTCTTTTTCTTAAATATGACAAAAGGATTGTTCTATTTATCAACTCCAGTTTTATGATGATAAAGTATTGGTTAGAACTTACATTGGAATGGGTCCATATCACTGGGATAAATCTTGTGAGTATAACCTTTAATAATCCATGTTTTCTTTGAAAATACATCTTTGAATCTGTATAATAGTTTACATAATGTATTGTTTACCTTTTCTTCTAAGCTAACAGATTCTCCTAATTTTAATTTTATATCTAGGTCATTCACTGTTGCTTGGATACAAGAATGATTAATCAAGGAGAAACAAATGTAATGGATAAATTTAATCACTTCCCCCTGATAAATAATTTGTTTCTCTATATAATTAATAGTGTAATTAAATCAGCCTAAAAAATCCAAACCTAAAATAATATTATGTATTAAGCCACTCATGATCAAAAATATGTGCTCAAGATATATAAAACCTAATTATATTTCAACCCAAATTGGTTGTGAAAAGAATTTAGCCTTTTTATCATTTGCTAAACTAATTTGAGAGGACTGTTTTAATGGTAATGAAGGAATTGACTTATTTACTTCAAAAATTTTATAAAAGAAACTTTCAGAAATGATAGATACTTGACTGCCAGTATGTAATAAAGCTTTAATTTCAATTTCTTCTACCTTAATAATAACTTCAGGGCAGTTATTAATAAATAGACTTTCATCTACATCTAGTTCAACTTGATTGAATTTTAAAGAATTTATCATCATAAATAAATTGTTCTTTCCAAAATTATCCATAGGTCTTCACAGCAAGGAACATTATTTAATTTAATTGTCAGCCCTTGTCTTCAACATTCTCTTCAGGATTACTTTTAGTTGGCAATTAATGGCCTAATTAAATTTATTCTTATTTCTATTACTGTTAATATTATTGTTTGGAACTTGATTTCTCATTTGGAAATTATTTCTGATCCCACCTTGCACCTGGTTTTTATACCAAGAGTCCGAAAACTTAAAATCCATATTATATACTGAATAGCTAAGGCTTTGTTTTCTAGTTCTTTGTACTCCTTCATATTACTTTTCACTGCCATCTTGCATCCCTAAAATATCTGCAACTTTTTATATCATATATATCTATCAGCTTAAATAACATGTTAAATATGGTGATGTAAATTTTGACATAATATTGTAACATTTTGTGTTTGAAACAAAAGAAAAGTGGTTAAAGTTTTAAATAGCAATCTGCTGGCTGCTTTGCTAATACTATATTTCTTCTGGAACAGTTTATGTTAGATAAAGTCCTATTTATTTTTATTTCAGAAATTATTCATAAAAATATATTTAAAACTGCCATATGTTCAAGGGTTTTTGAACAAGAATATCCATCAATCCTTAGTACATGCATACATTCTCCTTTGACAACTCTAATAATTCTGAAATGAGACATGGTTGAACTTAAACTACAAGTATGGCTATCATTTGAGATCCTATATGTATGTTAATTTCCATGATACCTGGTATTGTGTTATGACTAATAACTGCCTTTAAAGGATTACTATAACTAATATTCATTTTATTAGGGGTAAAAGTAACATTACTTTCCAAATAATTCATTCTTTTATTAATAGGTTTCTAATGAAATCAGCCTTTTTGTTAAAATGTTCCATTCACTTTTCTAATTCTATAACTTCATCATGTACATTGTGAACAACTAACGTTAATTCTTCTATTTTATTATTCGTAGACAACATTTATTTTTTTAATTTCACATTTACACTGATCATAAATGTTTAATTCATCTGAACCAGTCCTAATATTTTATTTTATATCAGCCTTTATTGGATGCAATACACCTTCACATTCCTTTTCAAACAGCTGTTTTAATTTATCATCTGTGTTTTTAATTCCATTAACTTCATTGATTCTGCTATTAAAGTAATCAAATTTTTGATCTACTTCTTGAAATCTGCCTGAAATGGTGTTAGTAATGGTTTGGATTCTTTTAATGGATTTTTTTTAGCTTTTTTATCTTTAATCTCACTATTTATTTGTATGAAATATTCTTGATTAAATCTAATTCCTTCTTCCTTTTGAAGATCAGTAGCATTTTCAATTTTGCCCTCTAATTTTTTATAACAAGTTTGTAATGTACACACCATTCTGACTTTGAAATTTGTAAACTCTCCCCTCAAAACATTGGTGTCATTCAGTATTTGTTTTTGGAAGTTTTTACCTTCTTTCCTAGATTTTTTTAAGCCTTTATTTTTTGAATTTCTGTTTTAACATTGTTTCTTGATTCTTCTTTTTTGCTTTTCCAACTGATAATTCAATTATAGCCATTTCTCTTAAAATGAGATTCTTAGCACAAGGTTGTTTAACCTTATTTTCTAAATCTTCTAAATCCTTTGAATTAGCATGCATTCCAGTCTTTAACTTTTTAAAATTATTAATCATCTTAGCTTCTAAATTCTTTTTTTAATTATTTAAACATTTTCATACCTTCTTGGCAACTAAAGCTAGACCCACATGATACATCAATGTTAGTATCAATCATAATTATTAGTATAACAAAAAATGTCCTTAAGAAATATATTTATCAAAAGATCTAAAGTATTCAGGAATTTGCTTTACCTTCCATCACTACCTGTAAATAAAGTTGTCTAACAAAGAATATTATAAAACAAAACTCTAACTATCTTTTACTGTTAACGAATTTCAAGAAACATATTTTAAATCAAAATTATTATTTATTTCTCGCAAAAAAAATTATTTTCATTAAAAGTATTTTATTTATATCACAAAATATCTTATTACTATCATGAAGTTATGCATCACTTATCAAGTCACCTACCTATCAAGTCAGAAAATTTAGGCTATTAGCTATATTTATAGGGCCAACATTATGCAGCACCAAATTCTGCAACAGTATATATGTGAAAAGCTATCTATAATCTAAATCAGTAAATATAGATGGAGATAAGCTTCTCCAACCTTTATAATGGTGAGCATGAGAAAAATAAAATAAAGACTCTATATCTTTAATGTTCTTTACCCATCTACATTTATTAATGAATATGAAAGGATTCAAATAATATACTCCAGAATTAAAGTGATTGTATTAATTTTCAAAATATATTTAAATAACCATATATTGTTTAATCTCAAGAGTATGTTGATGAGTGTTTGTTTATTATACAGGAAAATAAATTGAATAATTTTCTTGAGAGATTGAAATCTTTTCAATCTAATATTGAGTTTATTATTGAGGGTGAAGGAGTTCTTTTGTACTTGTTAACTTAAAATTTCTAGATTTAAGTTTAGATAAAATTGATGTTTTATTTTGTAGTCATTTTATTACAGCAACAATTTTAAAAATATGATAAAAGCCACACATTTATCAATATTTTACTTATAAGAAACTTTCTTTAATGGGCTTGCTTCTGACTGTATTGAGTTATGATATAATGATGAACTTATTAGGAATATAGTATTAAAAATATCTATAAATTTCTTAATAATAAAGATCTAATTGTTATTGAGAATACAAAGTTTATTTGTTTACAAATATAAGTCATCAATTTTTAAATTGACTTATAAGAATAGCTTTTTATTTGATTGTATGAATGTGGCCTGAATAAAAGCCTGAATTTAAATCCATTATTAAATAGTTTAAAAGAGTCAATTGATAGAAAATCTATTCTTAGGCTAGTTCACAAGATTCCTTGCAATTGTCATAAAAATTATATAGGTCAAAGTAAATCAAGTCTTAATGAAAGAGTTAAAGTTCTTCAGAGTAGAGTTGAAAATAGATATTATAATTCAGCTTTGTATGTTCATGGTCTGACTACAGGTCAGAAAATATTATTTGACAATGTAGTGGTTATTTTTTATGAAGAAAGTGAATTCAAAAACAAGAATAAAAGAAACTTTTATTGACAAAATATTTTGAATTGAGTTCATCAATTTCATGACCACATCTTTTTGTTTTAAAGGAAGTTGAGTGTTGAAGTGAATTCTGAAGAGGATATTTTGTTTTGTGTGTATATATATGTTGAATATTTTTTGTTGAATTTCACTTGAAAAGATCTATTAATTAATAGATGAAACCATGATTGTGGAAGAATTTTAGTAAAATTTTGTTTTTTCTAATATTGAAATGTTATATGAATTTCTATTTTATTTATATGGTGTATTTATAAATTTATTTAAACACACATGGATTACGTAAGTAATATTTACTAAGGCTGTAACCTCAAGCATATGCACATAAAAATGTTATAGTAGGGACCTCTACAATGTAAGCTTGTGGTTAAGACCTGTAGAGGTCCCTACTATTGCATTTTTACATGCACATGCTTGAGGTTACAGCCTTAGTAAATATTACTTATATGGTGTATGTAATTTGTGTAGTATCATGCTACTAAAATAGTGATTTTAAATAATTATAGATATTTAAATAATATCAAATAATATTTTGAATATTAGCCTTAGATAATGAATATTTTATATATGTTTATGCATGATTAAGTTACTGCAATTTAAACAATTTGATAATAGGTACTTTAATGAAGCATATGTAACTTCAACTATAAAATTTAAATTCTTCTATTTTAAAGTATTATAATAATTTGCATAAATTTATAATAATATAATTGAATGAATGTGTAGTAAAAAGCTGAGATTGATTGATTGATCTGAATTGACAACTATTTCAAGTTTATTATTGTACATGATGCTTTTCTATAAGTTTAGTGTTTAAAATAGGCAAACCTCTCTCCATATAGTAGTGATTATGTGATGTTAATAGTTTAGTGATATTATATAAGTAATTTATTTGTGAAAAATTATTTGTTCATAATGTAGATATTGAAATACTGAAGATCAAATGTGCATGTATAAAATATAAATATATAATAAATAAAATCGTGAATGAG
The DNA here is from genome assembly GCA_028023455.1 of Epiperipatus broadwayi. Taxonomy (NCBI): domain Eukaryota; kingdom Metazoa; phylum Onychophora; class Udeonychophora; order Euonychophora; family Peripatidae; genus Epiperipatus; species Epiperipatus broadwayi. The sequence goes on along the minus strand of JAQFVV010006360.1, from coordinate 2,630,486 downwards.
TTTAAAATATAAATTCTTTTAATGAGGACATACATTTATATGGTAATGTTGAAAATAAAATAATAGTTTCTTGCAGAGATTTAAAGTTATGATATAGATGCCTGCCCCTTGCCTGATAAATATATTCTGCATATTACAGCAGAAACTTGGCATATAGTGATTTATTCGCTATATATTTTATACAATGATTATTTTTCAGACTTAATTATACTTTTTAAACTATTTTTGTTATATACTAGTAAACAAAGACGAATTTAAATCCAGCCTTCTCAGATTATTTTGTTATTGAGAACATGTGCAGTTATATTTATTCATGTACATGTTGTCTTCATTTTTTGTGGATAGCCAATTAATTTTTTATAGGATATTGTATTATATAATTATCATTAATGATAAAACTTAATATACTGTCATACATAATATGTATAGTACTATAAAATCTTATTTGCATAGTTCATAACTCTGTACATACTAGTCACTTCTTGTTTTTCTTCAATATATATATATATATATATATATATATATATATATATATATTTATTAACATATATATATATATATATATATATATATATATATATATGTTAATAAATAATGTGATGTTTTGCTAACTTATATCCTAATGAAACATTCATAAATGATAGTGTTATGGAAGAATATGAAACTAATAACCACATACATCCCACTAAATAATCACCTATATTGTATGAAATAGGCTTTACTTTTGATAATAAAATGCATATGCATGATAATTAAAAAATTTCTATATTAGAATAGAATTAGGTTTATTAATATGACACGGTTTTTTTTAAATTCCTAATATATAATTTAGAATCAATGTTCAGTAGTAGTCATTTTGAATTTGTAGACTTATTTTGTTCATTGGGATAACTAGACTACCATTTAAACTCTATCAACATGAAATTATATATGTTATTGGATATATATAAATATATTTTTAAAAAAGGTAAATATATCATAACATCATTTCTTTAAATTCCAATATGAAGTTTAAAATATCAATGTTTAGTAGCACTCATTTTCAATTTGATGATCTATTTTGTATTTGGGTAATTAAACTGCCTTTTAAACTTTGTAGTTATATATATATTGTAATGATCCAGAGAAAAGAAGCTTAACTTAATCTGCACAACAGGGCGCCATCTAGGCATTTGAACCTAGAAAAATTTATAAAGTAGGCAGATACGTAAGTCAAAAAAAAAAATTATTTTTATTTTATATATTTTGATAGCCGGTCATTAGCCCATTGTCACTAGCTCAGTGGAACAGCAGAGATTTATATTTACAATAAATTCTTATCTAAGAATATTTAAAAAAAAAAGCCACTGCCAGTAATTAACACACAAACATTTATTTACGCACATATATAAAATTTAGCATTATTTTAGAATAACTTTTGCTTTGGATTTTAACTTGATTTTAGAATTTAAACTTACATTTTAATTTTTATAATATTATAAGTTTACATTTTAATTTTTTATAAGTTCGCACAGATGGGTTTATAAAATGTGTTTTTAATGTTGAGTATAAATCGGTTACATAGATTACATGGTCAAAAAACATTTCAAAATAAACATAAATGATCAAAATACAAAGTCATTGATACCGTCAATTGCATAGGGAATACAAGAAACCCAATGGTGTTCATCATAAGACATCGCATTGACACCAATAACTTAAAAGACATCCGACATAAATACATCTTACATACTCACCGTAAGGTATCAGTATTTACGGAATGTCTATATATTTTGATCAAATATGAAAACCAAAAACATAATCAACCAGTAACGAACCCATGCAAGCGTCTATACCCAACTTAAATTTAATGCATCTTTATTTAGAGTGTCGAGTATGAATAGACTACATAGATTTGCATTTGAAAAGAAAATATTCAATCCTTGTTTAACCTTAGGCCAAAGGTTTGCAGTCAAACCAAACTTCAATCCATCTGATATATCGATGTGTTCAATGTAATATGAATACGGCAGCACAATTAGGTTAAGAGAAGAAACTGCTTCTCATCAGATAGGAATATTACATCTATCTGACGATAAAAGCAATAAAAAAAACTCCATAGGAAGGAACTGCGGTCTCCATCTTATAATTCCTCCCATAGGCAAAATGAGTGTGTGCGGCGTATAATAGCGATTCTGCCCGTAGCGAATCTTGTACTACATCTACTAATTACACCAATATATCCAATCCATTGACCTAATTCAACTACGAAATGAATAACCTAAGATTACCCTCCCCTAATATAACTTTACAAATCTATATAGCCATTCACGCCCGACTTAAGTTTAATATTTATATAGCTTAATTTATCGAAAAACAGAAATCATAATATAAACTTAAAAGAACAAAAAAAATAAATAAATGGAAATGATTTTACAAAAGAAATACATCAAATAAAAAAATTTTTTTTTTTTAAATACGAAACAAGTTTAGAAGTAAAGTTCTTATTGTTTAAAAATGTTCATTAATTATATATATTTAAAGCTCAGAGTTCAAAAAGTTCTTATGATTTCAAAACATTCCTTTTATTCGTTGGTTTTTTATTTATCCAGAGGTCTTTTAGTTTAGCTAGTCCTCAATGTAGAAAACAATGTCTTTTTTTTTTTTTAGCAAAACTGAAGGGATTGAAGAGTGCGTCTTTTCATTCCCTTCTCCTTCAACTCCGCACTAACACATATAGTCACATCATAATAACTAACTAATAATTTCCAAACTTTCCCTTTTATATTACCTTTAGGATCCAATGGACATTACATCATCATTGATGATGATCCTTCCATTGAGGTCTGATTTCCCGATGGATTTCTCTCATTTGCTATTAGTTTCTATTGTTTTCCTATCTGACCGCTGCTTATACATTTAAATTCCCAAAGGCTAGTTCACTTTTGACTAATTAAATTAATCATTTCCATTTTTTCAATAACATTAATTAATTTGTTTTGTACAAACTTAGATATATTTTTATCTTTAAATCTTTACTGACAATTTAGTTTTAAAATACTTTTTCTTTTTTTTAATAAAGTTTTATTTTAATAATTTTTTTCATCTGTGCGATTATATAAATACGAGTTTAGTATAGTTATTTTAATTTTCAATTTTTAATTCTTAAAAAAAAAAAGTTTTATTTGCGAACTTTTATTTTTTTCATGTTTACTAATAAAAAAAAACAATGTAACGACGTCTGTGCCCATTACAACATATATATATATATATATATATATATATATATATATATATATATATATATATATATATATATTGTAAAGGAAACTATATATATATATTGTAAAGGAAACTATTCTAATAATGAACAAAATAAAATAAAAAAAAAAAATGAAAATAACTGTTTTGAATAGATTACAGATTTGGGTGCTATCTCATAAATAAAATATGTTCTTTTTGACAAGTCAAAATTTATAATAAATAATATAAAATAATAGACTGTTTATTATACTAGACAACTAATATCGTAAAAGGAACTGACTATCAGTAAATTCCCCCAGATTAGCTAATCACAAATGTAATAAAAATATATTAAATGAGCAGAGCTAGTTGGTCTGCAAAAAAGTCACATATTTGGGCAACTACATATAATAAATATAGTTATAAACAAAGTAGCTTTTTCCACTTTTGTATTACACATTTGGAAAGCCTAAATATACTGAGTAAATGACATATTCAAGCAATCTAAAATATATGTAATAAATAAATGAGATGATCACAAATTATTATACCTACATGTAAAATGGACTTATAAATTTGTAAAAGAGCACTGATGGATTCACCATGAATGCATTTTGATTGGCAAAGAAGATAAAAGTTATTAAATAATGTTTTATGGAATGTACTATGAATAAGATAAAATAGTTTTATATTGACTCATGTAATAATAAATCAAAACTCCTACGTTAAGAACAACAATATAAAGTTATTAAAATAAACATTAATTTATTTGTGGTAATTAATATAAAAATAATTTATAACAGCAATTAATGTAGTATAAAGTACATTTATAATTCACCCTCACTATAGTATAATTAGATCTGTTATTAATTTATAATTAAAATTATAAATACATATAGTCAAGAAAGGGTTAACCATAGAGTTACTTTCACACAAATAAGAAAATAAGTATATATGGAAAAATTATATTATTAACTTTTTAAAAAAATTAAAATCAAGTAGGAAATTTTTTAAAAAGTTATTTATTATTCAAACAAAGTTACCAAAATACTATTTATATTTTAATTGATCTTTTACTTTACTTCATTGTTATATTTAAATTATCAAATGACAAATCTAGATTGCATTTTAATTAATATGATTAATTTAGAAAAAAGAGTTTATAAACATTTATAAATATTATCATTTGCTTTTAACTGTGTTGATAATTGTTTTTTTTATCTGAGAGTGTATTACTATTAGCATATATAAAACTTCAATTTAATTTTTTTGCAGCAGTTCCTTTCAAATCTTTCTTCATGCTAGCACACCTATATATAAGGCTCCATAGACATTTTAATCCCTGAATGTTGTCTAATTATTTTTATTTGTTGATATTATAATCCAAGTGGCTTTAGTAGTCTTAGATTCATTACCCAATAATATTTATTGCTCACAATATATTTTCTTTACAGAAAATCCAGAATTGACTTGTAGAGTAAGGTAAGGTTAATTAAGACACAAAACTTTTTAAAGGAAAGAAAGTATGTGATCTTCTTTCTAAAAATCATTTGTCTATGTAGTAACCCAAATAGAGTTTATCTTTTAACACTAGTTTTGAACATGTGATTTCTTTCTACTAATTTTAATAAAACATTGTTGCAATCCAATATAATTTAACAAAATATTTTTTTTAATTTTAATTAATAAATGATTCTTTTATTACAGATTTATAAACATATTTTTATGAAACATACAATCTTAAATTTTCTTCATTTGATTACTTACAAACTATAAGGAAATAACAAAAAAGATATATCCCCATACTTAATAAAAATAAAGAAAACAATTTTAAAACAATATAAATTCTTCCTTACAAAATAAACATTACATCAATGAATCATGCTTAACCAAAAATATACCACCATAATAATGAAATTAATGCTTAGTACAAGTATATGTCTTATTTTTTTATAAAAAGTATCTAAACATATTAAAATTAATAAGATAATTAACCTATAATAATTATATTCATTGGGACCTTTACATATCATTCTAACTGGATACTTGTAAAACAAATCTACAAAATCATATAAATTGTATGACATCTGATTAGCAAGAGTAACCCCTTCACTTCTAACGAATATGGAATCTCTGTATCAAATAAAATCATGAATAATCATTATGACAAATTAAATGTTTATCACTATATCCATATTCATTCTTGCATTTTGTCATAGCCTTAAAATAAACTATATTTTCTAAATCACTAATCACATAAATTTGACACTTCTTACTTTGTGATGGAGGAAAATGTTCATATTCATAGTCAAAGTATCTATATTCATGGCTATGTACCTCATGATAATACAATCATATATATTTTGAAGGTTTTACTTCTGGAGATAAAATTTTATGTATATCATTATTATTTAAGCCAATGATGTAATTACATTTTAAACAAACTTGGTTATTTACTTTAAACTGTATTATATCTAAACTAATATCATAATATGAATGATCATGTTTACTCCGACTTTCCAAACTTTGATCCTCTTGTTCTGTCTATTCTGTACTGTCTCTATTTTTTTATAATTACTTTGTTGATACTCATTTAATTAATCTCCTAAAGCTTTATTTTTATTTTGATATCCTAACTTATTTTCTAATTCATATTGACATTCTTCTATATTATTGATTCTTATTTGCATTTGGTGGAGTTTCTTCCATCTTAATCACTTATTTCTCAGATCAAACATTCAAGTCATTTATTTTTTTTATATCAAATTATTGTTTCATGGACATATTTTGTATTCATATGCTTGGTTTCTTGTTGCAACATATCTTCCAGCTCATATTGATTCTTTTCTATTTTCACTACCAAAATTTCTTGGTCTTGTTGTTTGTTGAATTTAAATGCTTCTTGATTTATTTCAATTCTCTCCTAAATATTTTTTCACTTTGTTTTATTTCTTGTATATATATATATTTTCAGTTTTGCCTTATTATTTGTTTAAATTCTTTTTAGTTTTGCCTCATTTCTTACCTAAATATTTCTTGATTTTTATCATTTCTTTCTTGTTTTGCTTCATTTGTTTTTTTAACACATTAAACTTTTAACATGGCCATTACAGGTTCATCTTTATCATCTTTTGATGTCATAGATATTCCACAAAGTTTTACTCCTGGTTTTAATATATCCAACTTCTTTTTACTTTTCATAATTTATCTTTATTTATAATTATTTTAGAAAGGAAAGAACATGATTTCCCCTCTCAATTTAATCTCCTACCCAATAAAATAAATAACTTGTTTTATCTATGCTTTATATTCTGAACTCTACAACTTAATTAAATCTCTACTAATGCATATCTCAGCTCACTTAATATAAAATACCACAATAACATCATTTTCACAAATGATTAGTTACCTACCACATTATTATAGCAAACTTACTTATTATTATTTTAAAATTTAAACATATTATATACAACATAGGGTAATTTTCATGACTATGCTCAGTTTACTTTGCATTATGTTCAACAAATTCAAACAGTTAGCCCAATGTTTTTTTTATTTATTTTCCAAAATAACTAAGGTACAATAACATTCAATAAATAAGCTAACTTTAATATTTATTAGTAATATTTATTAGTAATATTTATTAGTAATGAACCCATATTCCTTTGACATTTTACTAACATATAGCACACATCTGGTGCTATTAAAGTCACAACATAAATTTTCATTTTTCTTATTATATGGCAAGTCCAGACATTATCATCTGATACATTGCCTTTGCATGTGTTTTTTGGAAAACTTGTAAAATATTTAATTCATAATACAATTTATAACCTTATCATTTATCAACCAATGTTCTGTTATACTTGATTTTTAAAAAACAATTTGATAACTCACTCTGAATTCAAACCCTTAACAAAGCAAAACTATAAATTTAAAATTATTATCTATAAAGTCGTTAATCATTTTAATCCAACACCAGAATTAATTGAGATTAATTAATCAAATATTTTAATTTTATCTATTTATTACTTTACAACTCTAAATTTTCATATGGGTCATGGACAAATTCTCAGGCTCCATGAATGGCACCAAATGTAAATGAAACTATTCTAACAATGAACAAAATAAAATGAAGAGAAAAAAATGAAAATAACTGTTCTGAATGATTTGCAGACTTGCATCCTATCTCATAAATAAAATATTTTTTTGGCAAACCAAAATTTATAATGGATAATATAAAATAATTAGACAGCTCACCACACTAAAAAACTAATATCACAAATGTATCCAACTATCAGTAATGGTCATCATACTAGGTAACCTCAAATGTAATGAAAATATAACTGAGCAGGGCTAGTTGGCCTGAAAATGCATTACATATTTGGGAAACTACATGTAATATAGTTATAAACTAAGATGTTTTTTTTTCACTTATGTATTACATATTTGGACAGACTATATATACTGAGTAAATGTCATATTCAGGCAATTTAAAATATAACTAATAAATAAATGAGTTGATCACAAATGACTGTACAATAATTCATATCTATATGTACACTGCTCTCATAAATTTGTAAATGGGTGAGTCTATCATGAAAGCTCTTGTTGGCAAAAAGATAAAATTTATTAAATAATGTTTTATTTATGTATATAATATGGAATGTATTATGAATAAGATAAAATAGTTTTATCATGCATGTAGTTGTAAATTAAAACACCTGGGTTAATAATAATAATAATAATAATAATAATAATAATAATAATAATAATAATAATAATAATAATATTTATTCATTAATCCATCCAAATCCAACCCATGACACCAATCTGACAATGCTGAAAATCAATAATCTACAATTACTCCGTAAGTTTAAAAAATGGTCACTGGAGCCAAAGTATTTTGATTTTTTGCTGAGACTAAACCTACAAGCACTGCCCACAACATATTTTCTGAGATATCGGAGACTATACACTAACATTGATCCTTTTTGTCCCCTGTGTCACAGGGCTGAAGAAACACAGGAACATCTATTCTATCTTTATCCGGCACTAGACAGAATTCGAGTTATTATGATAGGAGCATATAGACAATCTAACACAACCCTTCAAACAATCATTAATTCATATTGCAAAGGCTCTATTCCATCAGTCCGTGCAGCCACTTTTATGCTTTATGCATACTGGTGCACTAGATGCACATTCACTCTAGGTAACAACACAAGGCGACATCCATCAACTTTCAATATCAAACTGGCAAAACTACGAGCCAGAGACAATAAAATTGCACATCCAGACATCTATGCAGCAACCTGGTCACTGATAACACAACAATCAAACCTCTAAGATGGCTCCCAATAACCAAAATCTATGCCCTCAACCAATATATATATAAAAAAAATGTGGCAATTATCTACAAATAAAAAAACAGAATGTTGTCTTTGATTGCATAATATTAATATAAAGGACAGTAACAACAAAATCAGACCTCAAATACTGGAAAGCAAACTAAACCCAGCATGGCAATATACATCAAAGTTGAAGTTTTGCAAATTGAACAATGATAACCCAAGACTTTGGAGAACTATGATTACAGCAAGCAGCACTCATAAATGTAACGTATACATATGTATTTTCACCCCCCCCTAACAATGTTTAAATATCTTTCCCTCCTAAGTTAAGTTCCTTTTTTGTACATCACAGATACCAACTTAAACTTGGTTTACTCACTAGCAATGTAAATATATGTATACGAAGTGTCTTATAGCAAATGTAACTCTATGGTTATCAATAAAGTTCTTTTCTTTGAAACATAATAATAATAATAATAATAATAATAATAATAATAATAATAATAATAATAATAATAATAATAATAATAATAATAATAATAATAATAATAATAATAATAATAATAATAATAATAATAATAATAATAATAATAATAATAATAATAATAATAATAATAATAATAATAATAATAATAATAATAATAATAATATAATGTTTAATAGTGGTACATAACATGGAATGTACTATGAATAAGATAAAATAGTTTTATAATGATTCATGCAGTTGTAAATTGAAACATCTAGGTTAATAACAACAATGTAAATTTAGTAAGATAAACATTAACATATTGCAGTGTTAAAATAAAGTATAATTTATGACAGCTTTTCATATTATATGATGTACATTTATAATTCATTCTCATTATAGTATCATTAGATATATTAATGTATAATTAAAATTATAAATGCAGGTAGTCAAGAAAGGGTTAACCAAAGTTTCTTTCATACAAATAAAATAATATATATATATAATTATAGTATTTTTTTAAATAAAAAAACAAATAATTTTTAAAGGTTATTTATAATTCAAACTACATTATGCAAATACTATTTACATTTTAATTGATCCTTTACTTTACTTGATTGTTATTATTTAAGTTATTGAATGATAAACTTAGACTGGATTGTAATTAATATTATTAATTTAGAAGAAAGATTTTATGCATATTTATAAATATTACCATTTACTTTTAACAGTTATTGATAAGTGATTTTCTTTATCTGAGGACCTGTTACTATTAGCATGTATATAACATTGATTTCATTTGTATTTGCAAATGTTTCTTTCAAATCTTTTTTCATTCTAGCACACACATATGTAAGATACCATAGATATTTTAATCCCCAAATGTCATCCAATTATTTTTCTTTGTCAATACTACAATCCTATTAGATTTAGTAGTCTTAAAGTCATGATAGTCAGCATAGTATTATTGTTAATCATTTCATTTAAATCAAACACTAAATGAGAGTAATTCCTGCCTCCACCTCTCTATTGTTTTCTACTAACAATACATTTTTACTGCTGTCCAAAATCTATTTGTAGAGTATAAGGTTAAAACACAAAACTTTTTAAAGGAAATAAAGTATGGGTTCTTTTTAAGAATTGTTTCTATTTTTATAGTAACACAAACAATGTAGTCTATATCATTAAACATTAGTTTTAAACATGATTTCTTTCTTCCAATTTTAATAAAGGATTGTTGACATCTGATATAATTTAATAAAATATTTTTAAATTTTAATAAATGATTCATTTATTTCAGATTTATCGAAAATAAAAATATTGATACTAAACATATGATCTTTAATTGTTTTCTTTATTTAATTACTTATAAACTATAGGAAAATAACAAATGAAAATGTATGCACACCACAATATATATATATTAATAAATATACTAGTTTTTGTTATTAGAATTTGAAATTGTCTCTATGAATCAGAGAAGTTGGACAAGATATTTGATTATAATAAACACAGAGAATAGTGAGGTAAAGTGTAGTAGAGAACATGAGCTAAAAAGTTTTGTAGGGACATTTTACACTATTATTTAGAGAATATAGTTCACATTAGATAAGTATTAACCAAGAAGCATCACCTGGTACTAAGTTAAGATCTCAACATTATTTTCATAGGTTCACCATTACATAAAAATATATTGTTTTAATGTTTGATGATAGTAATGGGAGGTATTATTTTTTAAAAAAAAACATACACTAAATGATACAATTTAATTAATTATTAGCAGTATCCGCATGATTACAGATTATATTAAGTCTGAGAATATTATATCTAATCTGAAAGCTTAATATATGGTGAAGATAATATTATTAAAATTTATATATATATATATATATATATATATATATATATATATATATATATATATATATATATATATATATATATTATAATATAATATTTTGTAACCTTTCATAAGAGGGGCTAGACAACAAGGTCAAAAAACAGTCACACAATCACCATAATACCTCTGGATTTTTCACAGAGTATAAGTCATCTTATAGACAACATAATAACTAATTGTAATTGCTAAAATACCAGGTTCTTATACTAACTTAAATCTTATCTCAGGTTCATTCAATTTAAAATTTTGCTTTTTCCTACAGTTTTTAAATAATTTTATCACAGGTTTTAAAATGTCAATATATCAGGGTTCAAAATTAAAATCTACTTGAAATAAGAAAAATGATAACAGTAATAAACTTTAAACTTCTAAAATGTGTCATTTATTCAAATTACATTCTAAAGATTTTATATTCTTGTCTTAGCTTTGACATTAAACATTTGAATTTTAAGTAAGCAGAAATATTAATATACAATAATGATGTATTTAAATACTTAAATAACATATGGCTAGAAAATTATGACCTTTCTAAATATTTTAATGTTATATAGGAATAAGTATTTCTATCTTCTATAAACACTTGTAAATTGTATATATTCTAATACAATTTTCAATAAGTAGTCTTGTGGAATAATGCAGTTGGTAGGAAGAATATATTTTATAGTACCAACTACATTACAAATTTATTTAAAATTAAAAATAAAATAAACAGTATTTATCTTCTTATGATGCAGGTAAAATGAATAATAATCAAAGTAAATAAATAAATTCTATGGGACCATTAAAAATGTACTCTTCTAAAATAATTATTACTAAAATTTTATTAAGTAAGATTATTTGAGTAATAAATGTAATAATGGCAATGAAATAGAAACATATTTAATTAATAGTAATAAAAATATTTATTTACAGCATATGATAATATTTATACAATAAAATATTTATTTATAATAAGCTTCTTTTTAAAAAAAATTAATAAAGTAGATTAACAAAATATTGAAAAGTCTTACACATAACTCTTTCCATAAAATATTGTTAAAGAATTTACAATACAAGCAATTATCATAATTCAAATGTTCTCACTTTTGTCTAATCCAGTCTTTCTTTAAATATTATACATGGAGTGTAAAACAATACACTTATATGCATATATTCAGGACACCAATAAGATATATACTTTGCACAGCAAAACTAGGTTTGAAAATCAGTGTGGAGAGACCTTTTATGGATTTACAAAGATAGAAAAAAATATTATATAAAATAGTAGGTTAAATATGATATTACTAACACCTATGATGGGTATATATCTTATTAAATAATCACCATCTTCTTATACCTTCAAGCAAATAATGTTTATTATATAATAACAGTTTCGACTGATCCTCGCAGTCTTCTTCATATCTACAAAAAATTCAAATATTATAATACAATTAAAATTTATATATACATCAATAAACTATCATTCACTTTTATACATATAATAATACTCTTAATCACTATATATCATTTATTACATTATACCACTAAATTACTCAATCTTTAAATGTTTTTTAAAAAATTTTAAATAATTTTAATATTTTATACTTATATATTTAAATAAAATACTATTACTAATATACCAATACATTTCTTCCTATAAAATCTTTCTAAAAAACATAGAACTTAATTTTTATATATTATTTTTTATATTACATTTTTACCTTTTAAATTTAAAAATTTTCACATTTCTTAATAACTTATAATTTAAATAACTTTTCTATATATAGGTCTATTAAACATATTTTTTTCATAAATACAAATTTCTATTCTTATTTTATTCCTAATCTATATTTAATTGTTAATTTCTTTAAAACAAAGTTTAAAAACATTTATTCTTATTGAAAAAATTTAAAAAACTTTATTCCTCTATTACTTTATATACTTATTAAATTACTATTCCCTTCTCATACTATCGTTTCTAAAACATACATATTTAACCTTACCTTACTTACTCATATAACATTCCAATACTTTAAAAACTTTATCCACCATCAATTTCTACTATTATAAATTTATTATTATATTTTATTTTTATTACTTAAACTATCCATAAGTTTAAAATATTTTACCTCAATTTATTCCTTTACCTTTCCTTTTCCACTATTTTATTTCACTATCCCATCACCCTCCAAACTTCTTTTTTGCTTCTTCTTAAAGACAGCTCCCTCTATTATCTATTTAAATAATTTAAATTTTATTTTAAATCTATACTATATTCTGTTCATTACCTTCACTTTCCTCTCATAGCAATATTGTTTTAACCTCCCGCCCCCATCTCTATTAATATTTGGCCTTATTTTCTTTATTAACAATGCCACTCTTATATTTCTATCCCTTCTATCAACTGCATAACTAATCATTCTATTATTCTACTTTCCCAAAGTATGTCCTATCTTCATAATATTCATATACACAGGGGACCCTTTCTTATACTTATGTTGCATCAGTCAAGTATAGATTGAATCCTTCATCTTACCTACATACTTATTTCTTATTTTTTTATCCTTACACATCTTACACTCTATCTCATATACCCCATTAATATATATATATTTTTTATTCATATACTAATTATCTAAAATTTCCATATTATTTTTCTTCTTATTATTCACTATTTATATTTTATAACATTTCTAAAATTCTTACTAATTTTTCTAATTATATCATTAATTCTTCTAGCTATACTACTATCATTAACTTTTATCCCTATATATCCCTCCTTCTCATTCTTTTTTATTAACTTTCTCCTATCTTTCTCCTTTTTATATACTTCCTCTACCTTCCTTATGTTCTTTCTTATTGCTTCTTCTGGATAATCATTAATCTTAAACTCTTCAATTATTTTATTTCTTTCTTTATTATATTCTCCTTTATCAGTACACTAATTTTTTGCTCTGTATACCTTTGAACTTATAGAACTAATTTTAATTTTTTTATCCATATTAGACTCCCAATTTACAACATTACTCTTACCAATTTTTCTATACACTTCTATTTCCACTCCATATCTCCCTTTATTATACTTCTTCCTTATTATTATATCTAAATATGTTAATCTATTCTCTTTCTCCCATTCTATTGTAAAATTTATCCTTATCCAATTTATTAATTTTATCTAAATATCTTGTATTTATTGTTCACTTTTTTTAAATATCAAGAGAAAATCATCTACATATCTTTTAAACAATATTGGTACATTATCATCATTTATCATATCTTCCTCCATACTCTGCATATAAATCTCACTCAACACCCCACTCAATGCATCTCCTACCGACAACCCTTCTTTCTGTTTATAAAACCCCCCATTAAATTCAAATGTAACATTTTTACAACATAATCCTATTAAATTTTCTAATATATCTATAGGTATTTCTATCTGTTTTTCTTTATCTTCCTAATACCTATTTATTGCTTTTTAATTCCTTTTTCCACATCAATATTTATATACATAGAAACCACATCTATCTTTACAATTGTTAAATTATACATCATAATGTATTTTAAATTCAAACTATAGCAGAAATAATAAATATATTATAAAGATAGATATGCATTCATATATTATACCATAACAATATATGCATTATATTAAATTCTAAACAAAATTGATAATGAAAAATATAAAATATATCCAGTAATTTGACTTAGAAGAGTTGAAAAATGAAAAAGCCACACTCTATCATGTTAAAAAACTGAACAGTACAATATTAGGCACTGGGTAGCTATGTAAATGCAGTGGTAAAAAATAATCAAGCCATGCTCTCACTTATGGAGAACCTGAATGAACACAAAGTAATATACTAGCCACATAAAATTGCCCAAATGGATATCACTAACAGTACAATTTATAGATTTAATAATGATAATAAATAAGTAAATAATTAAACATGTCACACATATATAAAAAGGCATACATCATATTTTATTTAGATTAATACTCTGTGTATGCCAGCAAATTATAATCCCATAATGATAATAACATTCAATTTTATAAGCTATCTCAACTCTCACATGCACCAATATTTATAAAGCTTCCATTCATATCCTTTATACTAGATATATAAAAAATATGTTATAACCTAGATACAATAATTCATTTAGGCTAAAACAAGAAACATAAGAACCCTAAATAATACTAAAATAACTTATAAAATATTTTTTGCCTACTATTTATTACCCAATTTTGTTCGTATACACATACTGCTATAGATATATTTTACAATACCATAAATAATAATAACAATTATATCAATAATACTTTTAATATATATATATATATATGTGTGTGTGTGTGTGTGTGTGTACACTAAGTAATTGTTTTACCATTTCAGATTAAAGATTTATTTTCTTTTTATCATATCAGATAACTTACTTCAAAAAATCTCATTTAAATATGCTAAGTAAATTATTTTAATCAATAATATAAAACATTTAACTAAGATTTTATAATTTAACATCAAGAGGGAAATTTATTTTAATATAATCTAAAAAAAATTTAAAAGCATTACCAAATACATTTAGTCTACAGGGTCAAATATATGATTGTAATATATAAATATATTGAACCACATGCTTTATCCACTTCAAAAACATTATCAGAAAATTCAAAATTAGAACGTACAATTTTAATGATTTTAAAAAAAATTGAATTCAAGTTTTTGAACTTTTTTTATTTATTATGTGTATGTGCCATAAAACATGTAATTAATTATAGAGAAAAATGTAAAAACATTCTTATCTTTAAAAAAGTTTTAATTGTGATAAGTATCTTTTTATTTTGTTGATTGTAATTTATTTTAAAAGCTGAGACTTAATTTTTTAAATTAATTTTGAAATAGATAAGAGCCGTGGACAGATTTTGTTATTTTAATTAAGAGTAAGTAGGAGATAGAGATTAATCCTGGTCAAACCTTTTTAACTAAAGATTAGGTGGGAGATAGCAATTCACATAAATGGCTCTGGGGTTTTGACTGAATTATTATTCTGCTTGTTATTCTTATTTGAATTTTTATTGTGATTCATATTTAGATTGGAGTTCTAATTTTTATATTTGCTAATTGCTCAATGTGGATCACCAAAGTTGGATTTCTGAAGACTGCTAATAGTATTTATTGCTTTCTGTGCTAAGAAAGAATTTCTTAGCTAATTGCTAATGAAAGAAATAAATATACTAAGACATTGGAAATAGCAAATGTCCATACAGAATGCCAAAACTACACACAATGAAGAACCTTCCTAATAATATGCAGTGCTATGCCAATCCAAAGATGAACCCTGCAGCTCCATAATTGTGCCTTCAAAAACATGATCTAAAAGCCTAGTTCAGAAATGATCCTAAAGATTGCCATCAGACTCCTGACCAAAGAAATGGAAATCAATACTTTCAAAATGAACCCTATATAAACCTGAACTTTGTGTGTCCTGCTCAAAAAGAATCTGCCAAACAGAACATTATGCCTCAAAGGTAACCTCAACTTTCATATCATAACCAGGTCTTAATTTTCTTGTTTAAATTTCTATGTTAATGTTTCAGCTTACCTTAAAAAAAACCTGATTCTATAATGCTATACATACTCATTTAAATATCACTAACTATTTTATTATGTATTTTATTTATTATATGTATTCAAGTTTTAGTTTTAAATTTTCATATTTTAAATATATTTGTCCAAAAGTGTATTGCAAGTTTAGATTTTAAACTTAGTGTTTTTCTCTTTTATATTATTAAACATTGATAAATGCTTGGGCAGATATTAGTAGTTTCCTTTTTAACTCATCTATCCCTTATTCATTCACGGTATTTAATTTAGACAATGTTGGATTGCATTTCCTGCAGACTGTAAATCTTTTGTTTAGGAATTTATCGAGTGTATTGTTCTTTTTTTCCTAGTAGAGATTTTGTTTTTTTTTTAAGTTTCAGCTTACATAATACAGTAATCTTTTCTTTTTCTTTTGTTGGAATTGACCTTGAAAGTCTTAAATGTGGCTACTTATGAGTGTTTGCAGGCATTTGACATTCTTATGTTCCGATGTTTATTTTCCAGGCTAAAAAAGCTCAATTGCACTGTTCAATGACTTCCATGCAGGATTATTCTATTTTGAAATCTCTAAATAAAAGAAAATAGTATTTGTTTAGATAAATCACTGGCAGAAAGTAATAATAATTCCCTTTTAATTCTTACTTGAGTGCCCTTATCTGATGAAGTGTTTAATATGCCAAGACTCTCATACACTCTGATAAACCAGGTGAAAAAATTAGGTCAAATTTCATATTTTGTTTGACCAATATTTTAGATTTAATAAATTTTAAAATTATTTATAATTATTTTTGGCTGATGTTTGCCTATGTGTTTTTTCCTCAATTGTCTGAACAATGTTAAAGATCTCTTTCATCTTGCATTGGTGGTTGAGGAGTCAGTGTGACTGCCTTGCACTTGCAGGCAGCTGCCCAGGTTGCAGTTTCTCATTTTGGCTGATGATATGACACTTAAAAAAATCTCTTTCTCTTCCTGAGTCTACTTGGTATCATTGGTAGCCATTGTTAACTTTTGGATCACTATATATTAAATTTTCTAGGTAGTTAGTGACCTAGTGATACCCTCACTGATCGAAACAATATGGAAGTGACCAGTACAACAAAAAGTAAAATTTTAGCACTGCCATTGTAGGGCTTTGAATTGAAAAGCCATATGAGATTTTGTTCAGATTATTGAGGAATATCTCAGGTGTAGGAGGCAAGTTTTAGTATTAGGAATCAGTTTGTCTACTTATAGCGGGTCTTTTTGGAGCTGATTGGAGTGGGGGTGTGTGATTTAATATGATAAAAAAATATTACGAAGTCTTTTTCAAATGAATCATTAAATAAACAGCCACATAACATTTTTCTTTTAGATTTTTAAATATAAAAAAGTTTTGATAAATAAATATTAAGTACTTATACATTTTAAAGTGAAAAATTTTTAAATTGAAGATAAAAATTAGAGATATTGGGTTTTAATCATGTTTTGAAAATGGGAGTAATTGAGGAAGAAAGCCCTATTTCTTTCAAAAGTCCCCAAATAATAGAAAAGGAAAAGGAAGTGACTGAGATTCAGATGAAGATGATGATAAAGTTAATGGAAGTTAATAAAGAAATAAATCAAAGTCATCAAAAATGATTAAAGAAATAAAACAAAGTCAGCAGACAATGAAGGAAGAAAATAAAGCAATGTTGGAGGATTTCAAAGCCAAAATGATAAAGAAAATGAAAGCAATGAGGCAAGAAATAAGAGAAAGAGTTGAGAAAAATCAGCAAGCTGTAGAAACTGTAAAAATGGTCTAATAAAAGTAAATCAGGAAGTAGAAAAGGAAGTTGAAATGGTTAAATATATGAGCAATGAATTGAAAGCAAATAGTGTTAGAACAGATAAGATAGAAAAAAGATAGAAAAGATCAGAGAATTGATACAGACAGATAGTGTGGTGAGAAAATTAGAGAATGCATATCAAAATATAGAAGAAAGGTATAAGTTAAAGACAGAAAATAATGTAAAGTTTTTTCTACAAGAAACAAAAGATAAGTGGGTTAAAGTAATGATTTTGTGAACAAGAAATTGAAACAAGGAAAAGGGTTAGGAGAAAGATTAGAGACTATGATTTTGAAGCAGAAATAAAAACTACTTATAGAGAAATCTTATTTAAAATATTCAAGATGACAGTAGTTGATTTTTTTCCATTTACTAGTGTTGATACTATCAATAATAAAATGGGACACTTCAAAAAAACGTGGAGTTTTGCTCAGCAAGAATTCATGGCCTGGTAGTTAGCATAGCTGCTTCCAAGCAGCTGGCTAAGGTTCACTTCCTGGTCAATGCATTTAACATATGAAGAAAATGTCTTCAGATATACATAATAGAAAATAAAACAGAATTTGAAAGGGACAAGACAAGAGTTATAAGCAAAGAAAAGACAAAAGGTGAAAGGAACCTATATCAGAAAACTAATTAAAAGAAAAAAAACCATGTGACAAGGATTAAGAGGTTTAGATTTATGGTAATTGGATGGACATTTAAAATAAATAAATAAATATATGGATTATATGAAGAATGAGATAAAGTTAATAAAATGAAATGTTTTCTTTGAGAAGTTAAATTAGTGGGGACAGTTCAGTAGACAATGCAGGGCAAATGTTTAACCAGGTTTCTAGGGTGAAGTAAATGTTTAAATATTTTTAAAAAAAATAATGGAATGTTTTTTGTGGTGTTGTGGGGTAGTTGAACTCGATGCTTTCTCCACATCAAAAGCATCATTGGAATATTTCAAATTAGAATGTATAATTTTAAAGATTTTAAAAGAAATTGAATTTAAAAGTTTTTGTATTTTTTTTATTAAAAGTATGTCCCATAACCCACATAATCAATTAGAGGCAGAAATCGAAAAACATTCTAATTTAAAAAGAGTTTTAATTGTGGTTTCTTTTTATTTTGTTGATTGTATTTTAAAAGCTTAGATTTATTTTTTTTAATTAGTTTTGAAATAGATAAGAGCCATGGTCAGATTATGTTTTTTTTTTTAATTAAGAATAAGCAAAAGATAAAGATTAGTTCTGGTCAAAACTTTTTAATTAAAGCTTTGGTGAGATAACAATTCACATAAATAGCTCTGGGTTTTTGACTGAGTTATTATTTTGCTTCTTATTCTTATTCAGATTCTTATTTGGATCACTGTTCTAATTTCTATATTTGCTAATTACTTGATACAGATCACTGAAATCAGATTTATGTGGACTGCTAATAATATTTATTGTTTTCTGTGCTAGGAAAGAATTGCTTATCTAATCATTAATGAAGAAATAAATATGCTAAAACATTGGAAATAGTGAATGTCCATCCAGAATCCCAAGGCTACACACCATGAAGAACCTTCCTAATGGTATGCAGTGCTAAGCCAAGTCAAAACCAAACCCCAGAGCTTTATAATTGTGCCTTCAAAAACACAATATAAAAAGCTTAGTACAGAACTGATCCTAAAGATTGCCTTCAAACTCCTGATCAAAAAAATGGAAATCAAAACTTCAAAATGAACTCTAAGTGAACCTGAATTTTTCATATCCCACTGAAAGAAATCCACTAGACAGAACATTATGCCTTGAAAGTAAACTCAACTTTTATATTATAACTAGGGCTTAAATATTTTGTTTAAATCCCTATGTTAAAGTCTCAACTTAATCTGAAAAGAAACCTGTCTCTATAATAAATTATACATACTCATTTAAATACCACTAACTATTTTATTATGCATTTTCATTATTACATGCATTGAAATCTTAGTTTTAAGATTTCATATTTTAACTTTTTTGTCTGAGAGTGTATTGTGAGTT
Source organism: Epiperipatus broadwayi (assembly GCA_028023455.1). Classification (NCBI taxonomy): domain Eukaryota; kingdom Metazoa; phylum Onychophora; class Udeonychophora; order Euonychophora; family Peripatidae; genus Epiperipatus; species Epiperipatus broadwayi. The sequence goes on along the minus strand of JAQFVV010006360.1, from coordinate 2,610,145 downwards.
TAGATTTTAGATTTAGTGTTTTTCTCTTTTATATTACTAACCATTGTTAAATACTTTGACAGATATTAGTAGTTTTTTAACTCACCTGTTCTTTATTTATTTGTAGTAATTAATTTAGATAATCTTGGTTTGCATTTTCTGCAGACTGTAAATCTTTTGGCTAGCAATTTATCGAGTGTATTGTTCTGTTTTTCTTCGTAAATATTTTGTTTTTATTATGTTTCAGATTACATAATACTGTAATCTTTTCTTTTTCTCTTGTTGGAATTGACCTTGAAACTCTTAAACTTGGCTTTTTATGAGTGTTTGCAGGAATTTGGCATTCTTATATCCCAATGTTTCTTTTCAGAGCTAAGAAAAGCTTGTCTGCACTGTTTGTTGACTTCTGTGCAAGATTGTCTCTTTTGAAATGTCTAAATAAAAGAAACTAGATTTATTTAGATAAATCATTGGAAGAAAAATTTTTTAGATGAGTGTTTTTATCTGCTGAAGTATTTAATGTGCCAATACATTCATAGACTCTCTGATAAACCAGATAGAACAATTATGTCAAATTTTCACATTTTGTTTGACCAATATTTTACATTTAATACATTTTAAAATTATTTCTCATTATTTATGGCTGATGTTTGTCTATGTGTTCTTTCCTCAATTGTATGTACTATGTTAAAGATCTCTTTCTTTCTCTGAGTCTAAGTGATAGCATTGATCATCATTGTTAACTTTTGGATCACTGTAAATTAAATTTTCTAGGTAGTTAGTGACCCAGTGATATCCTCAATGATCAAAAGAAGATCAAAGTGACCAGTACTATATATATAATTTCATCTTGACCAATTGGCACTAATCAGGTAAGCACTTAAGTATAGAACTTAGAAGACATAAAAATATAAAGAATAACATAAAATAATACATAGCAGATTAATTTAGATGCATTTAAAGGGCTTAGATTTAATAAAAAAGTATATGGAGATAATCTCTGAAATTTTAGGATCAGTCTATGTAGAAATCTTGTTTAGTAGAAAATAATTAGAAGTATACTAATATAGATTGATGGAATATGTTAAGAAGATAAATAGTGGATCTAATTCTGAAACATCATGGATTATGATAATCTTTCATTTGAGAAATAACATCTGTAGATGATATTCAAAGAACAGATTAAAGCAATAAGAGAAGTATTCAAAGAGAATATCAGAAAAAATATTCTTAAGAAATGAAAATAGCTTAGGAATATTCTATGTGGATATGTTACTAACTATTACATAAAATAAAGGATAAAATGAAAAGTATTCAGAAATCTGAAAGGAATCAAAAGAATGAAAGATAATGAAAACAGAATAAAGCATTAAATGGAGAGTCATTTGAAAAAAATATTATAGAAGGTAAATGTGATTTAAAAAAAGGCTTGTGGAAATACAGACAAAACTGTGAAAGAAAATAAAAACACTAAGCATGCATATAAACAAGTTTAAAAAAGTGATCACTCACATCAAAAAGAACATATACAAAAAATATGTAAAGATAACAACAGCTTTAGAAACATTAAAAAATAATATTGGGTTAAAGGAAGAACATATGGATTTTGATGTATCAGAGTTAAAGTAAAACAGTTTAATAAAAAAGGCATTTGGTTTTATTGTTCATGAGTTTGTAAAAAGTTTGAGCACCATAGCTCATTTGGTAGAAAAGTAACAATAATTTAATGTAAAAATAATACAGATGTAAGAGAAATTAAAGCAATAATTTGAAAGGAATCAAATGAGAAAAATTACCAAGACTGTGAAGAAAGATTACAAAAAATATATAAGAAAATTCAGAAAATAGATGCTATAAAGACAAGAAAGCAACCTAGAGAAGTTATAATAAATGAAAGTAATCAAAGAGACATGCATATTTATCATAGTGATATGCCATATGAATTTTTGAAATGGTTGAATAAAGAAAATCAGAAAAAAAAAAACAATCACCATTTTTATTCCAAAGGAAAAAAAACAATGTTGTCGGAGATATTCATTTATTGTATTTTGAAAGCTGAAATTTACATTTATTGAAAAAAAATGAATGTACCATCATCAAGGCATAACAATGCATGTGGTAACATTCATTTAAAATTAAATTTCAATCATTTTGGATTTCCACCATACGGTTTTGTACAGCTATTGGAGAAAAGAGTGGCAAAGCTGTATTATGTATCAAATATCTCAAGAAAAGTACTCAATTGTTTCAGAAAAATATCTCAATCAATTCTTTGATCATAAAACTAAAAGCTCAGATCCCTTTCAGATTTTTTCTCATTAGTCAGTCAGACTATCTGAATAGTGAACCGAAAATGGCCAACTAGTAGTTCAATGACTAGTGTTGGAAATCAATAAAGGTACTATTGAAAATATTTCAGAACTACTGATGGCAAATTATTTGTAAATGTTTTTAAAGAGCTTCCAAATAAAATTTGAAATACTGAGAATCCAGAACTACAAGCAATATTATGCAATATTTCTAAAAAAAAATGTTATGATAGATCAAACAAACATCTAGACCAGATATGACAAAGAAAAAATACAGCTGTGAAAAAAGACATGCTTATCTACCAAGAGGCAGAACCTTAAGCTAGAACTAAACCAAAAAAGAAATCACTAAGGTAATGTTCCTTTGTGTCACATCTAAGTCAGCAAAGAAATATATATAAATTGTAACAGTAAGTAAAGGTGGAAACATTCTCTTAATTATGACCCATAAATTTGGGCATGGGTAGTGCAACAGTATAATATAAATGAACTTTTATTTTATATACCTCAAAAACTTAGCCAAGCCAAAATTGTAATGGTAAAGAATAGGAAAGGTTTCAGCTTAATAATGCTAAGTGATGAATTTATAATTTCGGATACAAATATTATTAATATATCAATGAGATTTAATAATAGTAAAATATAATTCCAAAACAATGGGGCATTTTATTGAATCTGAATGACACTTTGAATAAATAAATAATCTAATTAATAAATCAATTTTTTCCTTATATTCAATTATGTAGTTGATCATTAAATTCAAATATATTCAAATATTGTTTTGATTATTTTCAATGTAAAACTAATAAAAATAATTATTTAAAATAAAAAAAAAACAATAAATTGTATGCGCATTTATTATAAGTGTGTGACCCAGTACTTTTAATATGTGATATAATCCTTAAAAAAGGATACTAAGATAATTGTAAAAAAGAAAATTCATATTTTATTCACTTTGATAAAAAAATAACAATAATAATATTTACAATACTTCTCACGTTTAAAGAACATTTATTTAATAGCTTCACATAAAAAAAAAAATTGTGCATAAATAATTGTTACAATAATAATGGGATGTAATGTATTATTTTATTCTGTTTAGTATTAGCTAAAAGCTATCTATAGCATATAAATAATAACAAATTAATATTTATTTCAATACTAAACAACTTGATATAATAAACATATATATTTTCCCTGATAAATAATCCTCCTAATCCTTTAATTATATCAGTCCCTTTGAGGCTTAAATATATTTTATTTTGCATAAAACAGTATTTCAAAATAATTACAATACATATCTCCAAATTAAGTGGTTACAATAAGAAAATAATACAATAAGACATTTGCCTGCCAACTCTATTAAACATCGGCCCTCAAAAGAACTGTATAAGTTCAGGCTTCAACACACTTATAGAAAAAGCCACTATTATTTAGAATATTTATATCAATGACCTTATTCAATTCTATATTATCTTCAATGACATTTACCCACTAAATAACAAGTCATAAATTTATTCACCATTGAAAATATAATAATAATATAAATTAAAAGTCAAACATACTTAATACTAATAACGACACTATTAATTATATAGCTCTTATCTAAAATAATAATGAATATATGTAAATTAACTTATTTACCTTAATAAATAAATATGTAAATATGTATGTGTAGTAAAAGAAAATATTACATAAAATGTGAAATCAAATACCAGTTCTTTATTTTCTATGTTTCAATGATTAACGCTGAAAAAAAAAAAAAATAGAACATACAAAAAAAAAAAAAAAATCTTAATTGTAATATGTTTTACTCTTTCTTTTAGAATTTATTATTACCTTTTTTAAAAAGTCGTACGTAAGTTCAGGTTCATAACACTATATTCAAATTTTTACTCCCTGACCGATTTTGATTGGAAATCAGATAGCAGAAATATTGTTGAAATAATAAATTACTTTGGATACTAAACAATCTTAAAACTTTTTTTAGTTTATTGTTCAAGCACTTGTTTAATGGAGATAATTATATTACATATAGGACACAAATTTATAGTTCTAGAAAATGCTTTAATTGTTTACAGTGTTAATACTTCTTTTCTCTTGAGATTTTACGTGGGTTCTTGTTTTCTGATGTTTACTTTTCTCTAAATATACATTTTTAATTTGGATAACTTTCTGGCCAATGACTTGATGAATAATAGACAAAAAAGATATGATGAACCTCAAACAACCTGAACTCGTTTAGTCACACATATCCATTGCTTGCTTACAAATTATAAATATTTTCTTGATTGATAACTTAACAATGTTAGGAGAAAAAAAGAATCTTTCATTGATCAAGCAGAAATACATGTACCAGCAAAGAAATAATAATAATAATGATGATGATGATGATGCTAATAAACTCTCTTTAAAAAATACTGTCCGCACTTGTTGTATCAGCATTTCATGCGATTTTTTTTTTTTTAGAACATCTAGCTTCTCATGCCATTTAATATCTAATTTTTATTATTAACCATAAAGATTTACCCACACACTAAATGATAACTTTTTACAACCTTTCTGCGTCTAAATACAGCATTAAATATTTGTAAAATAAATACATAATTTCCAAATTAATAATTTTAAATTAAAATTTATGTACAAAATAAAAACAATAATAAAATATATTTCTCCATTTTGTTTCCAAATTATCCACACACACACATATATTTTATAGCTACAATTAGAACTAAAGTGTTTAATAATAATGAGTTAATCTGTAATAGAGTCATACTTGTAATGCAATATTATATTTCATTTATAATGCAAAATGTAAACAAATATTGACTTTAAATGAATAACATGATGAAAGTTAAAACTTTTAATTGACACACAAAACCAATAAAATATGTATATATAAATACATTTAAATATGAATCAAATTATGATAGATTTCTTTTAATAGACATATATACACTTTTCCAACTATTAATATGCTATAGAATAACTTTTATAAAATGAATAAAAAAATTTAAGAGATATTTATTTAATCTTAAGATAAATACAATTGTGTTCCTCCCTTTTTCTATTCTTAAATTGCATGTTTTAAGGATTGCAGTGGGGCTTATTCCTTATAATTTTTCTCTTTTACAACAAAAAAAAATCTAACCAATAACTAAATGGACTAAAATAACATGATACAACCATATTATAAAAGTGAATATTTTTTCATAACTAAAATATATCCTTAGAAAATAAATTATTTACCAATATTAATTATTGTCATCAAAATTTAAAATGGCACAACAATGCTTATTGACATAGACAGGGCTAAAGAAATGTTAGACACTTCTGATACATTGGCTGTACACTTCATGTGCTATACATTTCTTTCAGCCTATTCAATGTATTGATCATGTATGCATTTTCCCAATTTGTTTAATTTATAGGGTTATTTGTATAAATAAAAAAACTTTTTAAATTTATAATCTTGTAAATGGATAACATGATATCCAATTAATATTGATTGACTAACTAATTTTATAAAAAAATACTTTCTTTTAATTAAGTTTACATACACATGAAATTTATCTTAAACAGTGTTTAACAAATAACACTAAACTAATTATATTTTTCTAACTCATTATGATATAATAGGCATTAGAAGTGCAACATCTGTTTTCTAATAACTAATATCAATATATATATATATATGTTTTTGAAAATAACAAAAATTACTAACGTAAGGCTTGTACTTTCAAATTTTATCCTGACAGAATATTTACACAAATAGACCAATAATATTGTATAAATTTTGACTAAGACATTCAAGTTTTGGTTGCTTAAAAATACAACCCCTTTATAATAAATAAAACCACTACCACCTTTTTTACTACAAACTAAATATTCATGGTTGTAACCATATTGATTTACATATTTTATAGTATTTTGCTAAAAAAACCTATATTTTTCAAATGTGCATCACCCTAAACTAAACACTGTTTTTTCAGCTACCATTAACTATATAGAATGACATGTGCTGAATCTACCTATCATACTTTGCTTCTTAAATATTTTTTCATAATTTTGTTTTTTATGAAAATTTATTTTATGCCATAGCCTGTATTTTCACCTACCTTAAAATTTCTTCTTTCAAAACTAAACTATCTATATTTGCAATTATGTATTTTGTGGAAATAAAACCACTTAATCATTAAATGTTTCATATGTAATGATGAGCCTTTGTATTTGTGTCTGCATAAGATTTGCCATTACTCTTTGCACTTATTATGGAATTCATTTTTAAATAAAGTTTATCTATTAAAATGGTTTTACCTTCATTATTCTCAGAAAAAATATCAACCTTAGCCTTATATTCTTCAAATTCAATATCCTCTTTATCTTAGAATTTTTCAATTTCAAAACTAATATTCTCTAATCCTTAGGTTCTAGTTCATAATTCCTCTATACATTTGTCTAATTTAGCACCAATTCTAGTCCAAAAACCATCATCATTTTCAGTATAAGCATTTAATTTCTTGGAGCACTGAATTCTTCAGAAATAGCTTTAAATTACTTTGAATTAGTATTCATCTTAGCATTTAATTTCATAGAATTTTCATCAATTTTAGCATTTAATTTCTTAAAATTTGCATCCATCTTAGCATTTAATTCCTTGTAATTTGTATCTATTTTAGCAATTAATTCCTTAAACATTTTTATAACTTTTAAGTTGCTAATACTAGGCCCATCTGACATATTTTCATTACTATCTGCCATAATTGTAGGCTAGTATAACCCAAAACACACAAAAAAGATCATAAAGTTTTAAACATTACACAAATAGATTTATCTACAAAGAGATATTTCAAATTTCTTATGACTCTTGCCCTTACTTCTAAGAAAAAAGTCATCTCACAAAACATATGCAAAGCAACATAATAAATGAACAACTTTGTTTATCCTCATTTACTTCCATCTGTCTCAAAAAGTGGATTTCTTTATAGTGAGAAATCTACTGCAAACTACATTATCAAAGCATTTTCCAAATGCAAAAAAATATTATGTATATCAAAATATTATTTCACAGTAATATATTGATATAAGATCACACACATCACTTATTGGGCCACATATATAAACACAAAATTGTAGTTATAAAAATAGATTTATCAAGCTTAACACATACAGGTACCAAAAATGTAAGGATAAGTAAGGGAAGAGTTTCAGCTTAATAATTCTAAGTTATGAATTTCAAGCCTAAATATTATTAAATATACTAATGAATTTCAATATTATTTAAATATAATTCATAGACAATGAGGTATTGTGTTAAATCTGAATTACACTTTGAATGAATAAATAATATAATTAATAAATCAATCTTTCCTAATATTCGATGCTGTAGCTGGTCATTAAATTCAAGAATATTCAAATATTGTTTCGATTATCTCAGGGTAAAATAAATATATAAAAAAGCAATAAATTGTGTGTGTCATTTATTATAATTATGTGGCCCAGTACTTTAACAAGTGGTGTAATCTTTTAAAAAAGGTATACAAAGTTAATTTTAAAAATATATAAATTAATATTTTATTCACATTGCCAAAAGAATAACAATAATATTTACTTTCATGTTTAGAGAACATTTCTTCTAATTGCTACACTTAAAAGAAATTGTGCATAAATAATTATTATTATCATAATGAAATGTGATTTCTGTAGCATATAAATATTGATAAATTAATATTTATTTAAATATTATACAACTTGATATATCAAATATATATATATATATATTCGATAAATAATCTTTCAATTATATTAGACTCTCATAGACTTAAATATATTTTATTCCAAATGAAACAGATTTCACTAACTACTATGTATATCTTCAAATTACGTGGTCACAATAAGAAAATATGATAAAACATTTACCTATAAACTCTATTAAACAACAACCTCCAAACATAAGTGTGGGCTTCAACAAACTTATAGAAAGAGTCACTATTTTTTAAAATATTTATATCAATGATTTTATTTAATTCTATAAACTCTAGACCATTATTTTACCACTAAATAACAACTTATAAATTTATTCACCATTGAAAATATATTATAATGATAAAATAAATTATTAGTCAAATATACTTAATGCTAATATTGACACTATTAATTAAATAGCTCCTGTCTAAACTAAAAAAATACACATATCTAAATTAACTTATTTACCTCAATGAATAATTTTTGTAAATATGTGTGTAGTAAAAGAATATATTACTTCAAATATAACATCAGATACCTGTTTTTCATTTTCTAAGTTTTGATGGAAAACACTGAAAATATAAATAAAACATACAAAAAAAAATCTTAATCATAATATGTTTTGATCTTTTGCTTTGTATTTATTTATTGATTTTTAAAATTCCTATGTAAGTTAAAGTTTATAACAGTATCTTCAGTTCTTGCTCTCTCTCATCGATGTTGATGGGAAAACAAGTAGCAGAAATATTATCGAAAGAATTATTTATTACTTTGGATAATAGAGTCTTAAAACTTTTTTAGTTTATTGATCAAGTGCTTTCTTTTTTTGAAATAATTATATTACATATAGTATACAAATTGATAGTTAGAAAATGTTTTAATTGATGACATTCTTTTCCTCATGAAATTTTAGATAGATAGTTGTTTTCTGATGTTTACTCTTTTCTAAAGGTACATTTTTAGCTGGATAACTTTCTTGACGATGACCTCGTGGATAATGAACAAATAAGGTTTGACGAACCTCAAACAATCTGATCATTTCAGCCACACGTAATCATTGCTTGCTAATACATTACAAATATTTTCTTCATTGATAATTTAACAATGTTAGCGATTTTAACTTTCGCGGGCCAAACAGTAATATAAATACCAGCAAAGAAATAATAACAATGAACTCTATTAAAATAAATACTCCCACCATTTATTGCATCAGCATTTTTATATTATTTTTCAAGAACATCTAGCTTCTTAACTCTCTTCATTTCCAATTTCGTTGGTAACTGTAAAGATCTAAACACACACTAAATGATAATCTTTTATAACCTTCTGGCATTTAAATACAACATTAAATATTTGTAAAATAAATACATGATTTCTGAGTAAATAATTTTAAATAAAATTTATGTATAAAATATAAAAAAAAAGAAAATATATTTCCTCATCTTGGTTTTAAATTATCTACTCATACATATTTTATGGCCACAATTATAATTAAAATGTTTAACAACAATAAGTCAATTTGTAATGGAGCCATTCTTTTATGGCAATATTATATTTTAATCATAATGCAAAATGTGCACAAATATTGACTTTAAACGAATAATATCACAAAAATTAAAATATTTAATTGACCTTCAAAATAAATAAAATAAATACATATAAATTCAAATGTGAATCAAATTGTGATAGTAAATTTTTCAAAAATTGAAAAAACTAACCTTGAAAATGGCATATGCTGTTTCAGAAAAATGTTAGGAAGTAATCAAAAATAACATATGGTTTAACCCAAAAACTACTTTATTTACATAATATAATACATTAAAGATCAGCCTTTCCCAGCTATTGTGCATGCCTTTTTACGAGTGTTAATAATAAATGAATACTTTCATTCACAACACAAGATATAGTATTTATGAAAGAATTAAATGAATCCACTTATTCTTTCACTGTGACAACATTAAATAGTCAAGTGTTGGTGGTTGAGAGGTCAGCACAGCGGCCAATGCTATGACACATGAAAAAAAAAAACATTAAATAATATTTATGTTTGTACAACTGTAAATATGTAAAAAATAATTATTATAAAATGTATAGAGGAAAGTTAGGAGATAATTTATTTCATCTTAAGAAAAATACAAATTTATTTAATCTTAAGATAAATACAATTATACACCCACCCACCCCCCACTCCCCATTTTTTAATTCTTAAATTACATGTCTTAATTAAGGATTGCATTGGGGCTTAATCTTTATAATATAAATACAATATTTTAAATACTAATATATCTTATATACCCAGAGTCTATATGGTTATATAGGGGATTTGAGGACAGGCTTTCAAGTTCCCTATCTTAAGCCATTCACTCTAATCTCATACAATCAATACATATAGACTAACACACACATATAAAAAAAGTTAAATGATCTCCAATATACATATTTTATGCTAAACCAGCACCTATCAGTTAATCTAGATCAACCTCTCTTATATGGTTTATATTAAAATAGCAAATCTTCATACTTTAATGGACATGCTTCAATCCAATAAACCCTACAGCTTTTCAGCTATTCATATCATTGGAAATCTTATGTTGGAAGGCCCAAATCTATTGTTAATGCCACAATTATTGTCATTCTAATGTTCACCTTAAGTCACTGTGACCCATCATGGGTAGGACCTTGTCCATTTAAATACACAGAAGAAGATCAGGCAGGATACAGACTGAATTTGTAATATTTAAAATACAAGAATATTTTATATACTCAGAGTCTAGTGTAATATAGGGGATTTATACATAGACATTCAAGCTCCCTTCAGCTATTTACTCTATCTCATACTGAAACAGAATCTGAGGTTCAGATTACGTTTCACAATCCTATTCTATCTCTCACCAACAAATTGGATTCAAATCCAAGTCCTACGTATATATATGCACCTATTTGTTTCAATTTTTTTTAAATTTTGTATTCAAAATAAATGTTAACAAGATATTTAATAATCTTAAATTAAATAAATCAATAATAATATTTCATATAATTTTAATAGGTCGTATATGTGCGTAAATCACATATATATATATATATATTAAAAGTGATGGGGGATTGCGTATAAATTAATTATTTATATATGTTATATGAAAATGTATATTTAAAATTTTATGTATTAAAAATATGTATGTAATGGTGGTTGGGATAATGTAATCGATTTGGTAGCTTGTAAAAGCATTCTAAAACAAAATCAATTAGTGTAATTAAATTATTATCTATATTAGAAAATTAAATAAATTTCATAAACAAAAGTTATCATTTGGTAAAATCTATTTCTGAGTCAGAAATAGATTTAGAACAATTGTTTCAAAAATACTAATCCGTTTGCATTGTTTTACACTACCTGATTAACAAAAGAGAAATTCCTTACTAAAAAAAAGCTGTTTTGCAATATTATTTTATAGCCACAGGTATTACAACTGAATAGCATTCCTTAGATAAACCGGAGTCATATACATAGGACCCAAAATTCAGTCATCAGGTGAGCACGTAGATTTGTAAGGCATCCACTGAACGAATCTGTGTTATTCAAATTTTCCAAGAAACACTTCTCTTCATGACCTGGCCAACTCAATTCCAGCCAGCTGGCCACTAAAGATGAACCTCTACAAACCTGCTGCTATACCGTGAAAACCAACCGGTGATCTGCTACCTGCTTTCCAAAGGTAGCGCTCTAAAGTGCTGCCTTTATGAATTCAGAACATTCTCCTGATTTAACTTTTAAAATATGAAATAATTTAATATTAATTATTTGTAACTTCCTTATAGTCTATTTTATTTTATAACCATTTTGATGAGCCTCGTAATTTCTTTCATTTTTAATTTAATGCGGCAATTATTTTATTAATATTTTGTCTAATATATATATATATATTAAATGCTAAATGATATTTCAATGAACTCCCACCCCACCAGTATAGTTATTTTAACATTAGCTCCTTGCATTAGATAGGGAAACACTTAATTTTAATTAGTTTGTTTTTACTTTTAAAACTATAACGCTTGATAGGTTGGGAGAAGATTATTTTTTTAAAAAAAGAAATTATTTTACTAATTATTATACTTTTTGCATAAACAACAGAGGGAGAGATAAAGTTTCACCTTTGATTAGTTTACGATTTATACAATGTTAATAATCTTCGAAAGAGCGCAATATTAATGCAAACAAATATATTAACTATATACAATATATTACTTTTTATGTCTTTATTCTCACCTATCTAAACATATATATGAGTATTTTTATTAAAGCACACCTTAGAATTAATTGTATACTATGTTATACATATGTGGAATTTTATTAAACAAGTGTAATGAAAGTGGGAAGGGGATTTAGAACTTTCGTTGATATTAAAAATACTTTTCTAATAATATCTTTAAACTTCATTTAATAAATACGATCATACCATTATCTTTGATGTTATTATTATAGGTTCTATGCTTAATTATAGATATTTGAATAGTTATTAGTCTGTCCCAAAGCATTGTTAGCATAGGCCACTCTTCATGTTTTAAGATTTATCTAGAGATGTGCATCGGAATCCTCGAATCATCTCATTTTCATTCCAGGTCGTAGACAGGGTGATAAATGTCCCTGGACCATATATATGCTCGCATAGCAATGCATGGGAAAATTCTGGAAAAGTTCAGCCTATTGCAATCCCTTTGTCAACCAATTCCACAAAATGTGGGGTGGCAAGTTGGCTAGACTGTTTTCTTTTATATGATAAAGCACCTCAAAAATTTGGGTCTGACATTATTCGGCCATTATGCTAACACCACATCACTTTATATTAGATCCCTCTTTTCAAAAAGCTCAAGCCTATAAATATCTGTATCTAATGTTATGTTCTAAATAAAACATATCTCATAAATTAAATAACTTTTGATGTGTCGCTTAATGACTCTCTATATATAATTTAGAGAAATAATTCCACATACGTTCAGTAAATAAATCTTTATTAAAAATTATATTTTCTTATATATATTAAACTTATGATAGCTTGGTCGGTTAATTAATCCTTTAACCGCTAATTATATTATTGGTTGTATGAGGTAAAAATCAAATCTTTTAATTGGCCAACTCACAAACTGAAGACAAAGCCTATTGTTAAAACATATTCGCCTATAATATTAAATTCAACTCAGATACGTTTATAAAAAGTATATTACTAATTTTTCAGGTTATGAAAGAGAATGAAAGTTCTTTCAAAAATAAATTGCTATTTATTTATTATAAAATATATTCAATTTCGGCAAATATAAAGCGAATGTCTAAACAAAAAAGTGCTGATGCAAACGCTTTTTTTCAATTTTACGTTCTGGAAAAGTAAAGATTTCTTTTTGCTAAATCTTAAATATTTTTACTAAAATCCTCAATATTTTTCGAAAATAATTTTGTTTTTTTAGTATATTTTTTAAAAAACTATTTTAATTTCTCATTTTATATTTTTTTAATACTTTAAATTACATTCAAAATGAAAATCTCAGCATTTTTCTTTATTTTCTTTGATCAGGCGGTTTCTTTGTTCTTTACAGCCAATCAGAATGTCTTTTTTGGCTGAGAGCCAGCTGACATCCAATCACCAACAAGGTTCTTCTTTGTTTAGTTTTAAATGCGGTTTTTTTAATTTTTTACTTGTAAAATAATTCGGAAGAGGGCACCATCTTACAGAACTTTTAAAAACCTAATCAATAACTGTCAAATGAATATTCTACCATTAAAACTAGCAGAATTAGAGTAACGTCAGATGTCGACAAGATGCCTCGTAAGAGGCAGTTGAAGAATTAATTGACAATTATGTAACCCATTTTGGGATCAGTCAAGGTTGGGTTTTCATTTGTAATTTGGGTGAATCATTATAAATTGTACACTTTATAAATGAGCTAGATTAATTGAAATGTCATTACGCCACATCAAAATTCTTCATCACTTATTTGTAAATACTTAAGCTCAAGAGTGAGTAAGCACAATATAATTTATTTGTAATATGAGGCTAATCTCCATTTAATATAATTCAAATGTATATTTTGATTTCTATTTGTTCGTTATTAAATATAATTTTAAAATTAAACATCTGATCATTGCTCATTCTTTAGTTAATTGATTTAGTTAACTTTTAAATGTCACAATTTGTGGAATGATTTAAGATCCCACTAAAGTTAAGCATAAGTACTTGTCTCTTTTAAAATGTATATACACATTTGTCATGATTTCCCCCTGAGTCTCTTTGTTTCTCTGGTGTGCAATGTCGGCCGGTGGTAAATTAAATATTCCAGTATCATCAGGTTTGTTGCTCATAAGCTAATAAATCTGGAATCTGGTCATACAGAGGAGAGTTCATGATTGTTCCTGACATATGTATCTCACACATGATTGGACTCGAGGTACTTTTGCCTAGATGCTAGATCTTGTTATGTGGACAGAAAATTCTGACTGGTACAGGGATTTTTTCCCAGGTTTGGTGCCCAACATGGGACCTGTAACCTATTTCCACCCCTGAGGAGATTATTGGGTATAGAGATAAAATTTTTTGTTCAAAATTAATGATTTTAAATTAATTTTTCATTGTCCAAAATAATGTCTATGTATAAAATTTTTTCTGCATTTGGATGCCCATCTGTTGGGACTTTGTTAATTATTCCCACACTCTGCAATATCCTGTATAGTATTTAAGTATATAGTGTTGTTTTTTTTCCTTTTATAAATAACACTAAAAGAAAATATGTATATGTATAAGATTTTTTTCTGGGTTTGTTTCTCTTGACCTATCACAAAAAAATATTTGTAATTCATGTAGAGTATTTTTTCTGGATATAATATTATAAAAAAAAAGTAAATTAGTAAATAAATCAGGAGACACATCAACCAATCAATTCCATGCACTGAATAGGTCATTATATATATATGTGTGTACAAATGCATAGTAAAATTTAGTTTTTTTTTAAATATTTTATGAATTTTATGTAATCTTTCCTCCCTACTGGTGACTGCCACCCGAGCATGATTTGAGCAAGCTATAAGTCATCCTCATATAAATTTGTCATCAAAGGTGGAGAAAGAAATGTTCTAAGTTTAAAAGAAAAAGGGGACCCATTTGATTTGTTTTTTTTTTTAAAAAAAGTAGAATTGGATTTGATGAAAATGAGAATGGAATAAAGTATAGGGTCAAATCAAAAGTTGGAGGTTGTGGCACAGACATGTAAACTGAATTATATTATAATCATGAACCACTGGTCTAGTTAAAAGCAGATGGAAGAAGAGACCGATGGTTAGTTACCTTTATTGATTTAGTTATTTTAGTAAATTTTAATCAATTGTTAAATATTTTGTAGTCAGATTTTAAAGATGGGCGGGTCTTAGTGAATTTAAATAAAATATAGCGGTATCATTTATAGGCATCTTTAATAGAGTTAGGCATAGGAATAGGATGGAAAGTGGACAGGTCATTATTGTTTGTGGAGTACAGCTATTTGCCGTATTATAAAAAGTCAAGTCAATGTAAATTAATTTAGCGTCGTAAAATATATTTGATAAATAAAATAGAATAAAACAATAATATGGAAGAGGAAAGGGAAATAATGAATGAAGAAGAGGAAGTGAGGAATGAAAAGAAAGAGATCACATTAAGATCTGAAAAAAATAACAGAAGATATCAGCAGCATGGACAATGACACAGAATAGGTATACAGAAGAAGCTGTCACTATATCAAAGAAACCTGCTTCTAATCCCACAGATGTTTGGAGTCTGGAGATGAGTTCATTATGTGAACACATTAAAACAGAGATAATGAAAATGGGTGAGAAGCATAGACAGGAAGCAAAAGGAAGAGATGAAAAGCATAAAAAGGATGTTGAGGAAAGGGATCAAAAGTGGGAAGAAAGAAATAGACAGTTTGAGAATAGAATATGCAAAAAACTGCAGGAATTAAAAATCAGCTGCAAGCTGAAATTCGAAGAAGTTCAGGTGGAACTGACAGAAAGGTTAGATAAAAATCAAAAAGAAAATAGCAAGGAAATAGGGGCGATTAAGAAGCAAATTATGGCCATCAGAGTACAGAGTGTCAAGAAGTAAATCTAGAGGAGAAGGTCTCCAAAATGGGAACAGAGATAAGCTTTAAAATTAAGGAATGTGAAGATATACACAAAGATATCAGAGAGGAGATGTCTGAATTGAGGGAGAAACTGGACATATAAAAGTCGGGTAGCAGCCCAAGAAGAGATTACCATTGCCGAATCTATTCAGGAACTCGATCTCATGGATGAGACAAAGAACCTGCAATTTAATAGGGAAATCATAGATCAAGGCATCAAAGGGCAAGTGTCAGGTCATAAAGAGGAGAATAAAGTAGAAGTGGTAAAAATGGAAGTTAACCAAGTGATGATATTTGAGAACAAGGAAAGGTCAAGTACTGAAGTGAGTGAGGATGAAGAGCCAGTAGACAGAGAACTTAAAATGAGAGAATGGATTAAAAGTTTTAGTCGGGAGCTCCAAATGGATAGGATAGCCTTGGATAAGAAACTCTGGAGACCAGACGGAATATATGAAAAGAGAAAGGAGAAATGGAAAACAAGCAAAGGAGCAGAAAGTAAGATAAAAGGAAAGAAAAGAAAGAGAAAGGACCCATATACTAATGAGAAGAGAGCAAGGTTCAAAGAGACAGAAAGCATGCTTGAGACAATATATAAGAAAGTTGGAGAAGATCGACAGAATCCGATAAAAATAGAGAATAAGGGATGGATTCGAACCCTGTCTCTCAATAATGAAGTATTAGGAGAAGAGATTATCAGGAATCAGGTGATACTTCCGATGATGATGATGATCTATTGAGATATTACTTTAATCCCAGCATGGAAGAGAAAATTGCGAAACAGCCTACAGATCCAACTTAAAGTTATAGTAGTTTGATGAAGGATCTGCCCCTCCCCATTATATATATATATATATATATATATATATATATATATATATATATAACAACTAACATCTTTACCTCATTCTAACCATGACAGATATTCAATCGGATATAACAGTGTATACTAAAATATTGAAGGATTTGTATTTTATTATTTGTGTTATTATATATATATATATATATATTGCAAATTGCCACTATTTTAGTGTGTATGGGTGATTGTGACTGGATTGTTTACGTAAGCTATATAATAAATTGTTTTAGTAAATAAGCTTTTTTTTGTGCTCAGTTAAACAGGTCATTTGGATATATATATAAAAAAAGATGAATCAAAAGTTCATGATTATAATTACAAGTAAGCAAAGTCATTTTTTTATTGTTTTTTTTTTTTTTTGCAATTTGACAGATATGAAATGGGAACCTCCTAATCCCTTGCCATTTCATAATCAAGGTAATAACCCACTCATCTGTGTTAGATTCAAATCTCATTTAAACTATAATATGTAAAATAAAACTACAATTTGCTGTCATGGCTGTCTGAACAGCATTATATATTTACATATGAAAGGACACTATAATTAGATAGGCTTGATAGAATTATAGCTTATTATTATTAATATTGTGTTTATTTGAATAAAATACTTTTATTATGTTAAATAATGATAAGGTTCAATTTATTAATAAATTTATTATTCTAATTTGTATGTGGATTTATAATCCAACCTATATTTGTAATGTATATAGGGGTGGCGTAATTTAAAACATTAAAATGTGTTATATATTTAAAATGTTAAAAAAATGAAAATATTTTAAAATGTTTATTTAAAAATGTTAAAAAGGTTTTCTTTCTAATGTGCTGAGAAGTCTTTTTTTAAAAATTAAGTGTTATTTTTTTTCTTAGAATTAAAAGTTGATTATAAACAGATTTGTCATAAACAAGTATGTAATTAGTGACCACACCTACCTTTGGTCAAGTTAAAAAAAAAGTCATTTTAAAATCTGGCTAATTGAAATTGCATCAGATATAAGCATTTAAGTTATTTTTGGATTAAAATTGTTTATGGCAAAATAGTTTTACAAAATAACCATAAAAGTTATAACTGAAATACTTTAATACTTTATCAAATATTTAAGATCAAAATTACATGTTTTTAGAATTTAATTAAAACAGAATTAAGGAAAAAGTTATAACACCTCAGAAACTTATCAGCATATTTGGAATCAAATTGTATGTTAACAAAATTAATTAAAAATGTAATCATGAAGCAAAGAAAAATTCTTAAAGGTGTTAAGCTGATAAAGAAAAGATATAAATGGGCCATATTTTGAGCGGGAAGAGAAACTGACTGAGATCAATAATACTGGGAGACTGACTGAGATCTATATATTGAGAAGAGACTCCATTTTGAATTGCATTTATATTTAAAAATCAAATCTAGTTTTGAACTGAGATGTCCGACTAGTTTGGCCATCTTAGCTGTCACTCCGTAAGGAGGCGACAGGTTCATTTCCATCCAACACTTTTTATAAGCAAGAATGTCGCTATAACATCTACAACCTAACTGAAAAGAAGAAGAATGCCACTATAATATCTACCATCTAACTGAAAAAAAAGAAGAATGCCACTATAATATTTACAGACCACTCGTAAAAGAAGAGCATGCCGCAAGCCACCCAGGAAACTCACCAGCTCCAGCTCAAGCACCTACTAGTACTGGTAAATCATTTTAAACTGCAGATCTCTGTATATTTTCTGTATAATTTCATATTACCTTTTTAATTCTAGTTAGCTAACTAACCACTTATATGACATATTTTTAATGTTAAAGCTTTTCTTTTATTGTTTTAAAATCAGTAAATGATTCACTTGCTTTTAAAATTTCCTTCCTTAAGAAATGAATTAATGTTTCTACTTTAAACTATCACTGCAGTCATGTCTCTAGTTATTTTTTGTATTTTATACTATCACTATGATATCATGCTTCGAAACAGTGAATACTAAATTTTAATATTTCAAGAAGAGATTAATTAAAACCTCTTCACGTAATTATCTATAGTTTTATTTCTCTGCACTGTTTCGAAACCCTCTTAAGAAAATAGTAACGACTCACTCGTTATTATTTAACTTTTTTTTTATAATTCTTTGATTGAAAATTTTGCAATGTGGCTTGTTTTAGTGGGGTTTAATTTTTAAATACTAAGAAATAGACTAACCTTGATAAATATTGATAAGTATATTTGCTATTTAAGCTATTTATTAACCCCTTAAAATATACTTTCCCTCCTTTTAAATACTTGTCATTTGATCAATAACAAATTAGATTGATCTGGAACAGCAAAGATTATCTGTAATTATTCCTGTCTATAGCATATATTTTATCATGCTACCTAAAAGTTGGCTTCTATTTGATTAAGCTAATAAGCTATTGTTCTTGCATATAGAATATTAAATTTTATAAAATGTTTTTCTTGGCAGATGTGATTCATTCACTTTAATATTTTCTCATTTTGCTGCCACGTAAATTTACGTAAATAAGATGGAGCCTCGGTTAAGCCAGCACATCTTCCTCTCATAGGGTAGAGCAGTCACAAAGCCTGAGTTTAAGGCCAGGTTAGCATGTAAGTCCCCCACCTTTATGAACTATTTGTTCCTTTTCATGCAGCTTAATGATCAGTTTTCAGGGTACCGGCGTTGGTTGCAGAAACCCTTGATCTACCAATCCATCCACAGAGTGACTTTATTATTGTATTGCTGGTGCTATAGTGCATTAGTACATCTAGAGCAGCCAACTCTACCCCCTATTTTAGTTCTTTCAGAAATTGTCTGAAATATTCTTAAAAGTCCGGTCAATCTAAGTTATTGTAGCCCATTTTAGGCTAACTAAATAAATATAAACAGATGAGAATGTCTATCATAAGTGTTGCCCAGGGTTTAGTTTAATTATTAGTATTCAGCCACCCATTAAGAGAAGTCTTCATATGTTCCCCTATAGACATGGCATAGTGATAAGCTATTTATTTAAATGCCTGCATGCATTTATTATATATATCCATAAAATAATTGTATTCAAATTCTAACAACAAAAACAATTTATGGCTTTCATGAATTTATAAGGTGAATAATTGTTGCATTCATCCTATTTAAATGTAAATTTATGTATTAATCTGATAAAAGAATCTGACCGAAGAGCATACCTAAAACTCTTCAGCCATTTAAATGCCTGCATGCATTTCCACTTGTTATATACTTTGTGTATATTTTAGATAAAACTTATTATTGGAGAAATTAAAACTTTAGTAAATTAACCTAGTCTACTCTCAGTTTCATTATTCAATCCAATTCTCATTATTATTCTGTTATAGAATATGCATTATTAAAGGTCTCCATTAAGTTAACTATTTGTTAGATACGATCAATTTGTAATTTAATTATGAGTCTCATTGTTTCTCCCTGATCTATGTCGGCCATGAATAAAGGAATATGCTACATGTAATTTCAAAGTGGTCATTTGTAGGGTCTTGGAGTACTGGCTTATGAGTTGAAGAGTGGCTGGATTCAGGATGTCACAATCCTAGTCTGGTCAGCTTCAGTCTCTTTTGCTTGGACTCTGAATTCTGTTACACGAATGTACAAACTTGACTGTTACATAGTATTTTTTTCCCTGAGTTTGTACACCCAAATCGTGGGGCCTGTAACCTATTTTCACCCCTGAAGAGATTATTGAATATATATATAATTCTTTTGGTCAAAAAAAAATAATGATTTTGTGTCAATATTTTTTGTCTTTTTCCAAAACAATGTACAGTGTTGCTTGATATATGCTAGATGTATATGAACATATACTATACATAGATGAAGATAGAGAAAGTAGTGAAAATGGAAGTTCGGAAATATCATACACATGTAAAGTTTTTTTTTGTATTTATGTACAGTTTATATGAGCAACACAGATTTTTGTTTGGTGTATATTATGTAATTAAAATTTTAAAGCACAGCTTAAAAATATATGTGTATACATGTAGAAAAAAAAAAGATAAAATAATGTAATAGTGGATCTTAATTGAAAATCATGTGCATAGGTTCCAACTAGTATCTATATGTAATCATGATCACACTCCATTTGGCTGGTACCCGGTAGTAATACCATTATAAATTTTGCCAATAAGTGGTGGAGTGAATACATTAGATGGTATAGCAATGATCAGAATTTGAAAGCAAATATGATAGTCACCCAATAGATCTTGATGTTATATATAAGAATGTTACTAATGAATTATGTCTGTTTCAGGTGCAAAAAAACAACCATAACCCAAAAGAGAAAGCAGAGAAAAGGTAGCAGGGTAGAATAGAGTGATGAAGTGGGGGAAATGGTGCATACCCCTTTGAAAATATATGTACACACACACACAAAGAATTGAAACTTTTCATTTATTTATTTTGTTTAAAGGTGCATGCACATTTTGGAAAACATATAATGATCAGAACTTTTGTTTATAGGAGAATTTATTATGATAGAGTAAGTCATAATGAACAATCTTATCCACTTAGTACTTATCGAAACATGGTTGTTTTATTGTCATTTGGACAGGCAAGTAAGGTTTTTTTTTTTAAACATTTTTTTTAAGTTCGGGAAAATGAAATGGAATCTGAGGTTCAGATTACGTTTCACAGTCCTATTCTATCTCTCACCAACATACTAGATTCAAATCCCAGTCCTACGTATATATACACACCTATTTGTTTCAATTTCTTTTTTAATTTTGTATTCAAAATAAAGGTTAAAAAGAGATTTAATAATCTTAAATTAAATAAATCAATAATAATATTTCATATAATTTTAATAGGTCGTATATGTGCGTAAATCACATGTATATATTAAAAGTGATGGGGGATTACATATAAATTAATATTTATATATGTTATATGAAAATGTATATTTAAAATATTATGTATTAAAAATATGTATGTAATGGCGGTTGGGATAATGTAATCGGTTTGGTAGCTTGTAAAAGCATTCTAAAACAAAATCAATTAGTATGATTAAATTATTATCTATATTAGAAAATTAAATAAATTGCATAAACAAAAGTTATCGTTTGGTAAAATCTGTTTCTGAGTCAGAAATAGATTTAGAACAATTGTTTCAAAAATACTAATCTGTTTGCATTGTTTTACACTATCTGATTAACAAAGGAGAAATTTCTCACTAAAAAAAGCTGTTTTGCAATATTATTTTATAGCCACAGGTATTACAACTGAATAGCATTTCGTAGATAAACCAGAGTCATATAAATAGGACCCAAAATTCAGTCATCAGGTGAGCACGTAGATTCGTAAAGCATCCGCCGAATGAATCTACATCACTCAAATTTTCAAGAAACACTTCTCTCCCTGACCTGGCCAACTCAACTCCAGCCAGCCGCCCACTAAATCTGAACCTCCGTGAACCTGCTGCTATACCATGAGAACCAACCGGTGATCTGCTACCTGCTTTCCAAAGGTAACGCTGTAAAATGCCGCCTTTATGAATTCAGAACTTTCTCCTGATTTAACTTTTAAAATATGAAATAATTTAATATTAATTATTTGTACCTTCCTTATAGTCTATTTTATTCTATAACCATTTTGATTAGCCTCGTAATTTCTTTCATTTTTAATTTAATGCGGCAATTATTTTATTAATATTTTGTCTAATATATATATTAAATACTAAATGATATTTCAATGAACTCCCACCCCCACCAGTATAGTTATTTTTACCTTAGCTCCTTGCATTAGATAGGAGTAACACTTAATTTTAATTAGTTTGTTTTTACTTTTAAAACTATAATGCTTGCTAGGTTGGGAGAAGATTATTTTTTAAAAAAAAAAAAAATGTTTTACTAATTATTATACTTTTTGCGTAAACAACAGAGGGAGAAATAAAGTTACACCTTTGATTAGTTTACGATTTATACAATGTTAATAATCTTCGTAAGAGCGCAATATTACTGCAAACAAATATATTAACTATATACAATATATTACTTTTTTTTGTTTTTATTCTCACCCATCTAAACATATATATGAGTATTTTTATTAAAGCACACCTTAGAATTAATTGTATACTATGTTATACATATGTGGAATTTTATTAAATAAGTGTAATGAAAGGGGGAAGGGGATTTAGAACTTTTGTTGATATTAAAAATACTTTTCTAATAATATCTTTAAACTTCGTTTAATAAATACGATCATACCATTATCTTTGATGTTATTATTATAAGTTCTATGCTTAATTATAGATATTTGACTAGTTATTAGTCCGTCCCAAAGCATTGTTAGCATATGCCACTTTTCATGTTTTAAGCTTTATCTAGAGATGTGCATCAGAATCCTCGAGTCGTCTCATTTTCATTCCAGGACGTAGACAGGGTGATGAATGTCCCTGGACCATATATATGCTCGCGTAGCAATGCATGGAAAAATTCCGGCAAAGTTCAGCCCATTGCTATCCCTTTGTCAACCGATTCCACAAAATGTGGGATGGCAAGGACTGTTTTCTTTTATATGATAAAGCACCTCAAAAATTTGGATCCGCCAATATTCGGCCATTATGCTAACACCGCATCACTTTATATTAGATCTCTCTTTTCAAAAAGCTCATGCCTATAAATATCTGTATCTAATGTTATGTTCTAATTAAACGTATCTCATAAATTAAATAACTTTTGATGTGTTGCTTAATGATTCTCTATATATAATTTAGAGAAATAATTCCACATACTTTCAGTAAATAAATCTTTATTAAAAATTATATTTTCTTATATATATTAAACTTATGATAGCTTGGTCGGTTAGTTAATCGAAGATTATGTAATCCATCCTGGGATCAGTCAAGGTTGTGTTTTCATTTGTAATTCGGTCGAATCATTATAAATTGTACACTTTATAAATGCGCTAGATTAATTGAAATGTCATTACGCCACATCAAAATTCTTCATCACTTATTTGTAAATACTTAAGCTCAAGTGCGAGTAAGCACAATATAATTTATTTGTAATATGAGGCTAATCATCATTTAATATAATTCAAATGTATATTTTGATTTCTATTTGTTTGTTATTAAATATAATTTTAAAATTAAACATCTGATCATTGCTCATTCTTTAGTTAATTGATTTAGTTAACTTTTAAATGTCACAATTTGTGGAATGATTTAAGATCACACTAAAGTTAAGCATAAGTATTTGTCTGTTTTAAAATGTATATACGTATTTGTCATGATTATCCCCTGAGTCTCTTTGTTTCTCCGGTATGCGATGTCGGCCGGTGGTAAATTAAATATTCCAGTATCATCAGGTTTGTTGCTCATAAGCTAATAGATCTGGAATCTGGGCATACAGGGAAGAGTTCATTATTGTTCCTGACATATGTATCTCGCACATGATTGGACTCGATGTACTTTTGCCTTGATGCTAGATCTTGTTATGTGGACAGACAATTCCGACTGGTATAATACTATTGACACATATGATGCACACATGTGAAAATTACAAATGATTTTCAATATATAGATATATTGTGCTAAATCAGCACTTAGGTCCAAATCATATCCCATATATATAAAATCAGTAATTGATTAATATTATGATAGCAAATATTCACGTGTATGTTCATGCATATCAGTTATATGAGATAGAGTGGATGTCTGAAAGAAGTTTGAAAATGTGTATTCAAATACCCTTTATTATATCTAGACTCTGGGTTTATAAAATATACTTGTATTTAAAATATTACAAATTTAGCCTGTATCTTGCCCATCCCTCTTTTGAGTATTTAAATGGACAAGGTGTTATTCATGAAAACTAGAGTGACTTAAAGTCAACCTGGGCATGACAATAAAATTGGCATTAACAAGGATTTGGGTATTCCAACATCAGATTATCAATGATATGGATAGCTGAAGAGTTGCAGGGTGGATTGGACTGAAGCCTGTCCATTAAATTATGATTATTTTCTATCTTAATATAAACTGAACACTGATTATATATGTGTGTAGGAGATAATAATCTGGCAGAACTGATGAGTGCTAGTTCAGAATGAAATATGTACATTGGAGATTATTTATCTTTTTCACATGTGTGTGTTTACATGTATTGATGGTATGAGAAAGAGTAAATGTCTGAAGGCAACTTGAAAGTCTGTGTTCTAATTCCCTATATTATATATATGTAATATACAAATCAATATATATATATATATATATATATCAAATGTTAAAATAACAGAATTGTGGGAAATCTGAATTGAACTATGGGTATTGTTAAGGGTTGTCTCGTTTTGATTATTCAATGTTATATAGTTGATAAAGACTACAAAGTGTATAGTCGAAAGTACTTCTAAAAGAATATAATTTATATAAATTGTACTGTATTTTGATATATATATATATTGATTTGTATATTACATATATTGTGAAACGAATACAGATATCAAACTTTATTTATTATATATATATATATATATATATATATATATATATATATATATATAAGCATTAAAATCATAAAGCTAAACTAGTCAATAAATAATCAAAATTACCTCAAATTCACAACTAAACCAGTCTAGCCAAAAAAATAAACTTGAAAATATTACCAATGGTTTATCTGCTATAAGCAAACTTCTCAAGCATAAACTACTACAAAGTAATAATTAAATTAAACATTACTCACAATTCCACTTATCTCCCATACTCCCTTAATATTAAACGAACTTTTAAATAAGTTAATTGCTTCAGAATTAGAAATTTTTATTAATAAAGATTCTTTAATTTTTCCTTTTATTTCATTTCTCTCAAAGAAGACAACTTTAGCTTCATCAAAATTAATAGTGTGTCCAGTATCTTTTAATGTATATGTATATTTGAGAAATTTTTTTGTAGCAGTGAAACTATTGGTAGTGTTTTAGAGTTTATTTCTTGGCTAATCTGGATGAGTTGTGAATTTGGGGTAATTTTTGATTATTTATTGACTAGTTTAGCTTTATCCTTTTAATGTATAAATTTTGACAAGATTCTTTACATTTAGGGTCATGTTGCTGATTTTTATTGTTTACATATTTATTTATATGTTGTTTTTGTTGCATAGGTGTTGTTAGAAGGACATATGTTTGTATAGATTTAGTGTTATATATTGAGGCAGTCGATGTCTAATCATCATCAAGCTTCATGCTTCACCATCTACACTAACCTCCTGTGGGGCCCGCAATTCAGACCTCACCATATATATGCTATTCACCCACACACTATAGGCATAATTATCTAAGAAATTAATAAAATTAAAAATATTTAGTAAAGTAAAGCAGTAGTGTGCGTGATGCATATATATATGAACGAAGCAATAATTCTATTAATATTTATTGCTGAAAATTAGACGTTTTTGTTATATAAATTGTAAATCTTTTTATATATGTATTTTAATTAAAGTATTGGAATGTAGAAACAAAAAAAAAATGGGGAAGGCTTAAAATACTGAAATTATCTTTATCTATAATCAGATTGTTTTCATTAATTAAAATTATAAACCTTAATTAAAATCATAAGCAATTCTTTTGTTAGTTGTTTGCAAATCTTTAAAAATATCTAAAATGGTATTTCGAGCCTTATCTGTTTTAAAAATGTTACTAATTAAATATTTTTTATTTAATTAAGAGATTACAGAGATAGCTGTGGGCAACTGAGATTGCATTCTTGGGGGGGATTAAAGTGTATATAAAAAGAGCCCATAGAACAAAAGAAGTCAGTTTAGTTACTTTTTTCAGGTAGTTACTTCCAGTTACTTTTCAGTCAGTTACTTTCAGTTTTTACTTTGAGTTACTTTCAGTTACTTAGAAAATTTGGTGAGAACGTCTTTCAGTAAAATAAATTTTCAGAATTGTTTCCAGAACTTAAAATGTTAAGAAGTCAACAGATTTGGTGCTATGAATTGTAAGTAGAAATGAAGCACTTTTCTCTGGGCTTCTCAGAAGACTGTCTACCTGATGCCATCAAGTTCCATCCATTTGACTGGCCATACAAGATGACCGTATGATTGCTATTCTGGCTGCTGACTTAATTGATTGATTGCCTATTCTACATCTACTTGCTATGTGGACATAACCTCACTTAATGTAAAGCTGCCTTAATAAGTAAATCCTTTTGTAATATGTAGTTCAACCTTTGTATTTTAATTCATATATTAATTTATAAGTTTCTATTAATTATTCTCTTAAACTTTCTCTCTCTCTCTCTGTCTCTCTCTGTAATCCTTACTTGTACTTATGTAATTCTAACTATGCTCTTTCATGCTTAATTAGGTTATATAGCTTTGTGCAGTTCAATTAAATATTTAATTTATTTTGTTTAATGTATATATATATATATATATATATATACAAAATAAATTAAATATATATATATATATATATATATATATATATAATTTATTTTCTTTAATATGCCAATATCAGTCAACCTTGTGAGTCTAATAAGGGTTTATTTTCTTTGTTCAATGGGGGAAGAGCTTCAATTAAATTTATTAGTAAGTTTTGTTCATTTGTGACAGAAATCGCTTGCTAGGTTGATTTTATATTTAAATCTGTTATTCACATTTTTTATTTAAAATATTTTATTGTGGATGTATATTTTACTTTGTTATTTGAATTTGTCTTTAAATATTCACTTTAAAAGATCATGAACCTTAATATAATTATTCTATCTTTTCTTGCTGTTGCTTGGAAGGCTAATTTTGTCAGTAATACATATATGGGAATCGAAGTTCAATATAAATTTTGTTAATATAATATCATAGTTAAAAGTTATTCTTTGTTATAATTTTCTGAAAGATTCTTTACTCAAAATATATCAATGTGCAGGAGTCAAACTATTTTTACGCTTTCCAATATAATATATTAAGTTTATCACACAGGTATAATGCTGCTGGCCTGTTCTCTTATGGTACTTCCACATATATTTTGTTTATTGCTTTGACATTGGGGACTTCGAAAATCCGAATCTCCACTCCTACTAGTTCTCAAAATCATTCATAATCAGGGGTATATGCTACTCCCTGTGGAATGTGAGGTTTATAGGGTTTTAATTGTGCTGTAGAAGTTCCATACAACTGGCTTTGGGCATTCAAACAAAACCTCTCCATTCGATACTGTATCATCAAAATGGCAGACTTATGATCCCTCATTCATTATCAAATGACTTAAAATGATGACACATTCAAACTACCATAAGATCCATATTTTTTTATTTAAATGATTTATGCCTGTTTGACTTTTTGTTACATGTTGGAAATAATGACTGATTCATGAAATGTGCCAACATGATAATTAGTCAGTATGTTGATTTTAAAACTGCTTTTTAAAAGAAAAAACATTATCGATTCCCATTATAACGGTTGGGGATTTTGGAGTCTTACTGTATCTGTTGTATAGGGTACCACCTGGCTATTTGAACCTGGAAAATTTATATAGTAGACAGATACATAAGTTAAGATCCAAATTTATATATATATATATATAAATTTTATTCTGATCGTCAGCCCATGCCACTAACTCATGAAGACGCAGAGATTTATGAAATATAAATTTATTAAAATATATATTTTTTATATTAAAAAAAAATAAGATAAGCCACTTCCAGTAATAACACACACAAACATTTATTAAACATATATAAATTTAAAATTATTTTTGTATGTTTACTTTAAATTTTTTTTTATAAAACATTAAAACTTTACCTTAGACCTTAATTCACAATTTAACTTTTTTATTTTATTTTAGAAGTTCGCACAGATGAATTTAATATTTTATTGGTGTTGAGTATGGATAGACTACATAGATTGCATTTGAAAAAAAAAATTCTATCCCTTATTTAACCTTAGGCGAAAAGTTCGCAGTCAAACTAACATCAATCCATCTGATAAATCGATGTATTCAATGCAGCATGAATATGACAGCACAATACCATCCTGTCAGGAATGGACATCTGAACAGCATAATTATAGAGAAGAAATTCTCTCTCATCCAGTCCAGGAATTTTATGTCTGTCTGGTGAGAAAAAAACAATAAGAACAAAACTTCATAGAAAGGGATTGTGGTTCTTTTTGCCATCTTACTATCCCATTCCATAGGCTAAAGGGGTGATCCAAGAAGCAGGGAATACCATCTGCTTCCAATGGTCAGTACAAAGTGAACTTATTTTGCCCAAGTGTGTCATATAATGTGATCCTGCACATAGCGGATCTCATACTACATTTACTAATTACACCAATATATCCAATTGATTAACCCAATTTAACTATGAAACAAATAACCTAAGATTAACCTTCCCTTAATTAATTAATATAAATTTACAAATTTATGCAGCCATTCATGCCCGACTTAAATTTAAATTTATTAAAAGTTTAGTTTAACAGAAAAAAAATATCATAATAAAAACTTAAAAGAACAAAAAAAAAAATAACTTAATGGAAATGATTTTTAAAAAAATACATCAAATAAAATTAATTATTAATAATAATTTACATTGGTCAGATAGGATTCTATTTCTATTAAATACTGAAAAGTTTAGAATTTAGAGTTTTTATTGCTTTCAAATAATGGAAAGTTTTAGAATTAATGTTCATAAAGTTCTTACAGTTTTAAAAAGTCCATCCTTAACAGTTGCTTGCCATTTGGGATCCAGCATTAATTTCCCTGATGTCCTGGGGTCTACAATATAGGAAAACAATTGGTCATTTCTCTTTCTCTTCTCTTTTTTAGAAAAACTGAAGGGATTGAAGAGTGTGTCTTTTCAATCCCTTCTTCTTCAACTCTCTCCACACTAACACATATAGCACACTCTCTATCATATCTCTATCCTCTTCTTCTCTCTATTTATTTTCAACTTTTTTCTTTTGTATTAGACTTTCAGATCGAGTGGACATTATGTATGATAAAGATGGTCTTTTCATTGAGGTCTGTTTCCCAAGGGATTTCTTTTATTGGCCATTCTGTTTCCATTGTTGTTTCTCTCCTAGCTGACCTTTAATTATATATTTTGAAATGCCCAAAGGCTAGTTCATTTGGACTAATTAAAATAATCATTTTCATTTTACACAATAGAATTAATTAAATTATTGTACAATCTTTTTATCGTTAAATCTTTGAAGTTCTTTTTTTTTCTGAAAATTTAGTTTTAAAATACTTTCTTTAATAAAGTTTTCATTTAATAATTTTTCATCTGTGCGATTTTATATATATAAAGTTTAGATTACTTTTTATTTTCAATTTTTAATTCTTAAAAAAAGAAGTTTTTTATCTGCTAACATTTATTTTTAATTTTATTTATTAGAATGTAACAGCATGTGTGCCCATTACATATCAGTAAACTTGCTTAAAAAAATAAACAAAAAAAATATTTTACTTAGGATTAGTAATTATGATACATGATTAATGAAGACATTTACAAAGACATTCGGTTAGTAATATTACAAAAAGACTATATACAAGAAAAAATGTTGACTATCGTTTTCCTATAAACCATCTTCGTTTATGCCTCCTCCCCCCAAAAGTTCCTTTTTCTCTAAATTTCATTTTTAAACACATGGCATGACAAGCAAATTATTTATTTAGGAAGGTTGCATTGAAGTAAATACATTTTAAGAGATAATGGCTTTATGCGTGTATATTTGTAGTACAATTATATATACCACCAACTTATTTATGACTGATGGAAATGAAATAGGGTTACACTGAAGTAAATTCCCAAGACACCACATTTACAATCATAAACTTATGTGTCTGTGTGCGTCTATACACATTAAAGCATAATTAATGTATATATATATATATATTAAAGCATAATTAATGTATATATATATATATATTAAAAACTTATACTAATTGCAACCTTTTTGACTTTTTCTATTTAAAAAAAAATTACCAAATTACAATTTAAAATTATTACTACTTTCTCATGTTTAATATATATGCTATTTCTTTCTGGCAGTGCTTTTATAAGATTTAAAGTATATGGTAGATGAAAATATTTCATTAAAAAAAATTTACTCAGGATACTCATGGTTTATTATAACATCAGCCCATATTAGGAGTCCAATTATAATGGTCAGGGATGATAGTGGTCTTACCATATCTGCCGTTTAGGGTGCCACCAGGCTATTCAAACCTGGAAAATTTATGTAGTATTCAGATACGTAAGTTAAAATCCCACTTTATTTTATATTTTGACCATCAGCCAATGCCACTAGCTCAGTGAGATGCAGAGATTTATAACATATAAATTCTTATCCAAAAATATTTTCAATATTAAAAAAATAAAAGAAGCCACTTCCAGTAATAACACACAAACATTTATTAACACACTTATAAATAAAATTGAGAAATAAAATTTATTATTTTAGATTGGGTATTAATTTTTAAATTTAAATTTTTATTTTAAACAATCCACACAGATGGATTTTAATATGAGAGGGTTTTATAATGTTGAGTATAGATACACTATACGGATTCATTTGAAAAAGAAAATATCCTATAGCTCTTATTTAATCCTAGGCCAAAAGTTCACAGTCAAACCAAAGCCAATATATCTGATATATCGATGTATTCAATGCAGTATGAGTATGACAGCACAATTCCATACTGTCAGGAATGTCTCTCATCCAGTACAGGAATGTTATATCTGTCTGGCAAAAAGAACAATAAAAAGAAACTCCTTAGGAAGTGATTGCAGTCCTTTTTGCCATCTTATTATCCCCTTCCATAGGCTAAAGGGGTGATCCAAGGAGCAGGGAATATGTCTGCTTCTGATAGTCATTAAGAAAAATGGAACTTATTTTGCCCAAGTGTGGCATATACATGATCCTGCACATAGCAGAACTTTATACTACATTTATTAATTACACTAATATATCCAATACATTAACCCAATTTAACTGCAAAACAACTAACCCAAGATAGCCATCCACACCCAACCTAAATTTAAATACATTCTAATGATTTAATTAATATATATTTTAAAAAAAATTATAACGGTCAGGGATTTTGGAGTCTTACTGTATCTGCCATACAGGGCACCATCAGGCTATTTGAACCTGAAAAATTTATATAGTAGGCAGATACATAAGTTAAGATCCAAATTTGTATATATGTAAATTTTATTCCAAGTGTCAGCCCATGCCACTAGCTCATGGAGACACAGAGATTTATTAAATATAAATTTATTAAAATATATATATTTTTATATTAAAAAAAGAGACACCACTGCCATTAATAACACACACAAGGATTTATTAAACATATATAAATTTAAAATTATTTTAGTATGTTTACTTTAATTTTTTTTATAAAACTTTAAAACTTTACCTTAGATTTTAATTCACAATTTAACTTTTTTATTTTATTTTAAAAGTTTGCAGAGATGAATTTAATATTTTATTGGTGTCGAGTATGGATAGTCTACATAGATTGCATTTGAAAAGAAAATATTCTATCCCTTATTTAATCTTATGCCAAAAGTTCACAGTCAAACTAATGTCAATTCATCTGATATATTGATGTATTCAATGCAGCATGAGTATGACAGTACAATACCATACTATCAGGAATGCACATCTGAACAGCATGGCTATCGAGAAATAAAAAATTGGCTTATTTCACCAAAGTGTGGTGTATAATGTGATCCTGCACATAGCAGATCTCATACTACATTTACTAATTACACCAATATATCTAATCGATTAAATATTTGTTGTTTGAAGTTAAAATCATTGTTTCTCTGGTCTCTAGATTATCGAGCATCATTCATACTTCACTCACTGAGATATCTCTTGTACATGTTCACACATCTTTTATACATATTCATGATATTTGTATGTGAGGACTTAAGACTATATTCATTAGTAAAAAGCCATTAATAGAGGTCACATTATTGCCATCCTGTTTAAAAAATCCTTTAGTAGAATTAAAGACAAATTTCTTTCTTGAGTTTCAATTCCAAGATGTAATAGGACCTGTAAGTGACGTGGGATCTGGGATATACCATTTTGAATTTTAATCTGACCAAATTATAAAAAATTTGGTTCAACTTTTGTAGACAAGCTCAAATATTGGTCAGATATAAGGTAGTCTTTCTCCCATCTTCACAATCGACCATATTCCATTTTTTTGCCATTTCATTTTGAACATTGAGCATCCATCTGGAAATTGTTCCAAACCATGGTCCATTACAATATATATATATATATATATATATATATATATATATATATATATATATATATATATATATATATATATATATAGTACTCTTTCTGGCTAACCATTGATAAATATAATAATCTATAATTGAGTTACATTAACAATAACTAATAAAGATAAGTATTAGTTCCAAATGCACTTCTAACATATAATATCTAACAAAATTAATATTTTATAATAATTAAATATAATAAGTTAACCAAGTTAAAATACAACAACAACAACAATAATAATAATAAGAAGAAGAAGAAATCAGAATTCAAATTAAATGCTCCATTATTCTAATATATCAACAACTTAAATTATAACTAGCTCATTAATTACAATTAAAATATGTTTCAATTAAAATATTAGTAGAAAATTATAAAACTCTTTACTTGAGACATAGCAAGGTACATAGTTTAACATTGAGGTATAACAAAAAATATACTCCCAATTGCATAAGAATATTACTCCTATTTAATTTATATAACAAAACTGCCTTGTAATACCCTCATGTTTTATAACACACATGGAATAATTCCAACTTAACACCACATTAAATTTATTATGAAAACAACAAATAAATTACTATTCTTTAATAAAATAACATTAATTAAAATCTCTATCCATCATCACTTCATGCAACTCTATAATTATTCAATATCCCAGGTTAACTTACTACTAATAATAGTAAACAAATTAATACTCTGTAGTTAAATATAATGAGAGATTTTACATATATTCAACTACCCTCACAAAATGCTTTAACAATTTTTTTTTAAAATCATACATTTATTTGACTATTAATACTCTTCAATAAATGTAATAAAATCATAAATTTTTATAAAATATCATATAACATATTTTATTTCTTATGTGGCATTTACAGAAAAAAACATTATATTCTTAATATAATTGTAATCAAGCACTTCTGTGATATATTCAATATTTTATTTTGTTTATTATTAAAACATTTTAGCTAGGAATTCCCTACCTTTGCTGTGTTAGTGGTATATTTGTATGTCTTGACTTCTGAATGATCAAGTCAATGTTGACATCATCTGTTTTTAATAAAACCACATAATGTCATAATTTCAGTTAGAGAGGTTTAGAGACAATGGAATTTAAAATGGTGCCTGAATTCATTAACCACAATAATCCCTTTCTCAATTTATAATACAATTCTTCATCAAAGAATTTGAAATCTCAGCCCAATGCTATATTTTTTAGCTCTATAACAAAAACTTCAGACTTGCTATGTTCCCCTTGAGCACATAAGTAACAGCAGTTAGAAGAAAGTTTGATTAATCAGAATCAAGCTCAGGTGGAATGTGTGTTGCATCCTGCACATCTTTTATCAGTATTTTGACTTTGCCTGCTTTGAGAAAAGAAAAATTGTGTTCAACAATAATAGACCAGTTTTTCAAATTGTCAAAATTGAATTTTCCATGAAATCGCTTTTAGTCATTTTGACTTCACTAATTTTTTTTTATCATTGGAATTTTTTTCTCAACATTTTTGTTCTAATTGAATCAACGTTTATCAACATCTTGTTTTATATCTTTTTACATTTGGTTAGTCTAATAATATTAGCTTTTAGCTATTGTTTAATAGTGATGAAAATTTAATCAGCCTATGCAGATTCTTTATTGAGTTTTTATTATAAACTGTATTTGTTTTAATATGGAATATAAATATATCAGAAATTGTACAATCTCTATCATTATATTACATTCTCAAATTCAAATATATTAACCAAAACCTAAAATAAAAAAAAGATCACAAAACAATAATAATAGAAATAATAAATATATACAGAAAAAAATACCATTAAATTTTGACCCTCCCCCCCCCCCATTTTTTATTGTATTTCAAAATTTGAGTTTATCAATAAAACAATCCAATTAACCATCCAAAATTGTAGTAGAATCTTTGTCTTTTTAATAGATCATTTATTTTCATTTACAAATGGGAATGTTATTAATATTTTTAAACAATATGTTTAAATCTTAACTAAATCAATATTTGCTTTTTTCTTCTGAATGTAATTCAAAACACTTTAGTATTTTTGAGTATCTTCATCTCGCTGGAGTTTAGAATTCCTTATAGTATTGTAAAATATTATAATAGCAATTATTTATTTTTTGTATGTGTGCTTTTGTTTTACAAAATTATTGTTGCTGAATAAAATTTTATTCAATCGGGGTTTTTTTTCCAACATAAAATTAATTTCTTCTTTGTCACAATTTTAATGATTATTATTTTGTATAATTTAGAAATATATATATAATTAGTAACTTTCTAACCAAACCTAAAGATTCAATTTCTCTGTTTCATGAGGTGTTTGTGAGTCTTCTTATGTAGGTATGAACAATCATTGTTTCAGTGCTTGA
Organism: Epiperipatus broadwayi; assembly: GCA_028023455.1. Lineage (NCBI taxonomy): Eukaryota > Metazoa > Onychophora > Udeonychophora > Euonychophora > Peripatidae > Epiperipatus > Epiperipatus broadwayi. The sequence continues at coordinate 2,574,485 of JAQFVV010006360.1, read as the reverse complement.
AGAGATGAACATGCTAATGCAATGCAACAACATTTATCATCATCAGTATTCTCAATCCATGCTATGAATTCATATCACAATATTGATTTTTCTAAGACCAATTCTTATCCAGATGTGAAAACATACACCAATGTAAGATCAGAGAAGCTATTGAGATACTAAAAAGACTTAATTGTATCAACAAATGCGATGATGCATGTAAACTTTCTCTTATTTAAAAAAAAAAATTAAAAAACAGATTTCTCTGAATATTTTTTTTTTTTAATTTCATACACCTACTTTTCAGTTGTGGAATTTCCAGTGCTTCTACAACTATTTTAGTTAATACTGTTTACAGTGCCTCTACAATTATATAGTTTTCAGTTCCCAGTTGAGGGCTTGTGTAATCAAATTGAAACATTGGGATTTTTAAAATTAAAAGTCAAAACAAATTTTTTATATCTGCAACCGGTGAAAACATTCGTATGCATATATATATATATATATATTACTTTGTATCAGAACATTTTGAAAACAAAGTAATATATATATATATATATATATATTACTTTGTATCAGAACATTTTGAAAATAATTGGTTAATTAGAAAAGTAATGTATTTTTGTTTTTTAGTTGTAAAAATTTATTAGTATTATGTCAACAAATGATTTTTTTTTTCAGAAAAACTATTATTTTTTCGCAACAATTTTTATGTAAAAACCATAATAATATATATTAACAATTTTTAGACTTTTTGGACAAAAAATAATATAAATAGCAGAAGAAAAATTAATAAAATATATTCAAATAAAAGTTGATAATTATTCCAAGAAAAAAAAATATATAAATAGAATAATAATCTATAAAAAAATACTAACAAAAAATAAAGTATTGAGTTATTAATGCAATGATAAATAACACAATAATAAAACTAAATTATGGAAGACAGAAGTTTAAATAGAAAGATTATGAGTAAATTTGTATGGAAGAACAAATACATGTAGCAGAGAGTATCTACAAAAATTATATAAAACTAGAAGCAAATAAGGAAAATAATTTTGATTTATCATATAACATAATAATATAACCTATAAAAGAAAAGCAAAATCATAATAAAAAAGAAATGATTATATTTAAGACAGAAAATGACTCATTAGTACTAAAAAATCAAATGAATATATATGTATGTGTGTATATGAGTGTGTATGTATATATATGGTTAGTACATTTTTGAATTGCAATAATAAAGAAAAAATATATATATATATTATAAGCGATTAATTGATTTAAAAACTGACACAAAATAGAAAATTGATGAAGATTTTTATGTTAATGGTTATAGAATATGGGTCGGGAAGGGGAGTTAAATGTCTGATAGTTGCACTTTAATTTGTGACTAATAAGAGATTTCAGTAGATTGGTTTTTCTACTGTCATGATTTCATTTTGAAATATAAGACGGCTCAAACAATTTGAAGCTAAATTTGTAGAATAAACAGATATTTTATATACTACACATGGTTTCAGTTTGCTATTTGAAAAAATATGGAATGGTAGCAAATGTATTTAGAATAGTATTAACAACTCTCTCACTCTCTCTCTCTCTCTCTCTCTCTCACTCTCTCTCTCTCTCTATATATATATATATATATGGAAAATTACAGATGAATATTGAGAGATGGCAAAAACATAATTATTCCCATAAAATAACTAATCAAATAAAATATAAAAGGAATGCAGTGAATAGAATAAGAGTGGAGAGTCACTAAGAACAAATTCATAGGTTGCATATCCAGCATTACAGAAAAAATATTAAATCAAAAACTTCAAAGATAATCAATAAAAAACAGTCAAAAATCAACAGTCAGTTTTGTGATTGGATCTAAAGAAGATACACTATAAAATAAGCTACTTATCTGGTCATTGCCAAACTTAGGGCAGGAAAATAACACAATTATCTGGATCACATACGTAAGTGATAATCCATCACTCATAATAAAAAATAATGCTGATATGCTAAAACATTCTGATTATATCATCAATGGTCTGGTCATATAGTACCATTAATGTATAGGCTAGCTATAAATTTAATTTTAAATAGAAACAAAATATAATAAATAGATTTTAAAAGTGCAACTTTTGCCCCATCCAAAGTTAACATCTGAATGTCCATACAAAAACATAAATCTCTGGAATTATATAACTGACAGTGCACTTAAATATAGCTTGGAAAGCAAGAACTCTATGAATTGTTTCTATTAGCAGGAGATAAATAAATATAATGGCTTAGTCCAGTTTAATTTAAAATAAATTTACTGAGATAATTTGAAAACAATCCATACTGGAATTCCATGCAACAGATAGTTGGAGGAATAAAACATAAAACACTAAAACAATTTAAACAATTACTTAATGCACTGACTGATTAACAATTAACAAAAATCAAAAAAATCACATGATAATATAATAACATAAATTTATACATTTTATCAAAAATATAAACTTTATTCAAAAAAATAATTAACTAGTGGATTTTATTCATAAAATTATTTTTTTTCCTTAAGTTATTTCCTGATAAATAACAAAGGTTTGAAAACAATTTTTTAATCAGAAATAAGAGCATTTTAAATTACCTAACATATTTATATATAATTGGAGAGGAAGGAGGATAATATAAAACAAAGAAAAAACATGTCAAACTTTATAAAAATTAAGTTATTTTTTAAAAAAATATTTTTATAATTTTAAAAGAAAAAACATGAATTTAAAAAATGTTTCACAAAAAATGTTGCCCTACTAGAATTATTCATCCTTATCAATTACTGTCTTATATAAAAAAAGTATCTTTACATAAAAGTATAATGTAGACATAAAGACAAAATTTCTACTATGGTTTTATCTTTTTTGGGAGTCCATCTTTGCATTTACAATTTTCATTGTTTCCATGTAGGTGTTATTTTATTAAAAGCTTTTCACTTCCAGGTTAATGTATGCAGTTTTTTCTACTTAGCAATAGAAGTCAGGCTAACAAACAGCAAGTGTGAATCATTTTTTTCAATATTTCCAGGTCAGAATAATGCATAGAGATACTCATGTTCTTGGTTGGGGAGAGGTTGCAAATACTTCAGGGTTTCTTCTTTACATTTATTTGTTTTTTTTACTAAAGCGAGTTACATATAGGAAGGTGGTGTTTAGCATTTAGCTAAACTTAGCACATAGTTTACTTCGTTTTAGATAACATTTTTTCAGCTAAACTTATAGTGTGCTTTACACATCTAAATTATCTTGCTGTTTTCTCTATCAGGTTCATGATATTCATCAGAAACTGTTTGTTCTTTTCAACAGCTGGGTCAGGAATGATTGCATTTTACATGATACTGAGGTCAACTGATTTAACAGCATCCCTGTTTCTGGAACAAACATGTATTTAACCAATCATAATTCTGTCTCCTACATGACAAAATTCAATAATAAACAATTATATCAACTTTGATAAAAACAGTTGATCAGTTATTTCCCTTTTTCAACACTGAGATTGAATAACAAGTCAATAACTTAAATTAAAATCACAGTTTTTGGCATTTCTTTCTAATTAATTTTTTTTCTAGACAAAATGAAAACAAGATAATACAATTAATTACACTGTCTTTTTCTTTTTGGAGAAAGATAAAAAATACAAAAAAATACTATTCTTAATGAAAATAAAATTTATCAAATTGTTAAACATTTTTGTTTTTATAACAAAAAAAACATTACATATATAAATGTTTATTTACTTTATCTATCTTAATCCTAAAATAAAATAAAAATAAATATTTTACGGGAAGTTTGTTTTTCTCTCAGTAATTTTCAAAACTAAAATTTAAACTGAGAAATATGTAAAATTCTTGAAGAGAGAAAAGAAATGAAATTATTTATCTGATTTCATAGTTTCACATGATCACCATCTCTTATATTAGCACATATTTTTTTTATAAACAAGGCAAAACTCTCCATTTAGTAGTGCCAACCAGAGTAATCAATGGATGACAGAAGACTTGTGCATAAAATTCCTATCTAATCCCTACTCATCCAATATCCCCAGACTTGTTTCTGGCTTGTGGCCTTCATCAGTGAGGAGCCTTGAATCTGAGAGCACTGCACCTAAATCTTAGGATCTAATGCAACCCTCCAGAAACCACCTTTTACCTCTACTTAACTATAAAACTATGAGAATAAAATTGAAAACACAAAAATATTTTCAATCTAAGCTCAATAGCTTATATTGTCATATGGGTCTAAACTCAGTTCAGCACTCATACATTTTGGTATTTTTGGCTCTTTAACCATAGCCACCACTATCCTATTAGGCAGGATTGGTGTTAAACCATTAAGCATCACATGATCACCATCTCTTACACTATCACATAATAGTTTTCATAGTTCTTTCTCTTTAACAATCCTTTATAACTTGTAATACATCTTAAATATTAAAAATAAAAAATAACTTAGTATTAAAAGGAAATATGTCTATTTATTTGAAAGGAATGGTTTAATAGAAGTTTTGTTTCATAATTCTTACTTACTGATCTCAAACTTAAAAACTTATAAAAAGAATAAGATCAGAAACTACAGACTAGTGAAGAAAATATGAAAAAATATATGTTGGAAGTAAGAAGAAGAATCAAAAGCAACATAAGCTATGAGAGTCCAAGATGGTACCACTGACATGATTATTAAAAGGACAAAAAAATTGAATAGCTTAGTTTCTCCAGGAATTATAAGAAATTTAACTGGTGAAATTTGTATATTGATGATAATCTATAGATATTAATCTTTATTTTATTATAAAATAAAAACAATGCAGAACATTAATAAACTGAAATGGAGCTGCACTGCATATATTTCTAGAAGAAATGATAATATATGATTATTTGAAATTTTAAACAAAATTTCAAGATATTATAATTAAAATCGATTCAGGACAATTGAAAGATGGGTAAATTTTTAAAAAAAAATTGTTAGTGTGATGTAGAAAAAAGAGGCGATGCATCAGGAAAACTGCTGCTGAATGGAGTGAATTGATATTGGTTGATAATGTCAGAAAATATTTATTTTACTGGTTTTGAAATTATTTGAATTAAGTGACTTCATTGAATACATTAACCCTTTCAACGATTATTATTTAATTGGCCAAATGAGTTAAAAATCAAAACTTGTAATTGGCCAACTCACAACTTTAACAAAATCTATTGTTAAAATAGATCACTTTTAATAATATAAATACGTTAGTTTCATTTGTAAAAAGTATATTACTGAATTGTCAGATTACAAAAGCAAACGAAAGTCTTTTCAAAAATAAAATTTGATTTATAATTTAAAAAATATTCAATTGTGGTGAAATAAAAGTAACCGCTATTCAACCAACCAAAAAAGATTGCTGACCGAATCTTTTTTTTTTCACTTTAACGTCACGATCAATATATAGCAATAAATAAATAATTCTTGATAATATCTTAACTATTTTTCTAAAATAATTTGATTTTTAGTATTATTTTATCGATAATAATTTGTAATTCAATTCAAATATTGTTTAAAATGTTGTAAACATTCATTTATCATTTTCGTAATAAAAATCAAAACGAACGTAACTTTTTACTTTTTGGCAGCCATTTCCCTTTCTGACAGAAGTGGGACAGCCTATTATTAAGATTCAAGAAAAGTTGGTGAGGAGGCGGTGCTTTGGTTTTGTTTGACATATATGGTCATTTTTATTGATTTTTTACTTGTAAAATAACTCTGAAGAGGGCACCATCTTACAGAACTTTTGATTTTCTTTCAAATGACATATTATATGTATACGTGGGATAAAAAGTAGCCAATTTAGAGTGACGTCAAATCTTCTCGTTTTTAGACAAGTCATGCATTCAATAGATTAAATGTAATGTTATAGATAAAAAAATGCTATTAATTAAATATCACTAAATATAAATTTTAAATTGTGATAATGGTAGATAACATTATATATATATGAATATATATGTGTATAAATTATACAGTCTCAGTTTTCTTTGACCATGAAAAATCTTGCAATTGTAATTTACCTTTAACCTAGATTTAAAAGGTATTATAAAAAAATTAAAAAAAAACAATCAATGCAAACCAATTTAAAAATTATTATAAATACACTTTCTATTAATATTGATATACATTATTGTTAGAAACTCATGTGGTATCTGCTTTTTGTATGTGTGTATGTGTGTGTGACTTTAGTCGATAAGGCTAATCGAAAGTACTTCTGTTTAATTAATATATATTGTTCTTCTCCACCATTATTTAATCTAAAATTGCCTACATTAATATATTTAACAGGTAACTTATTATATATATGTTCTTTTGATATTAAGGGTGTGTGGAATATAAGTGGAATTCCTGGCTAATAATTACTATAAATGTGTTATCTTGTAGTTCTTTAAACTTGATAAGTATGCTGATAGCAGTTTCTATTTTATTTAGATAGTCTGGCTTAGTTGTAAATTTGGGTAATTTTGATATATATATAATTAGAAGGGATTTTTACCCAGACATTCAGGCTTCCTACATCTATCAACTCCATCGTATACCACTGATACACATGACCACATACATGTAAAAAAGACAAATAATCTTCAATATATTTCATACTATCATTATCTCTAAATATATATATATATATATATATATATATTGTAACTTATGTCATCTGCCATTGTCCTTTAAAAAATATAATATAAATTGTTTTAGAAAAAAAAGTTTTATTTATTAGTTATCAGTGTTAGACTGTATAAATATTATGCATAAGACAAATTTAAATATATTGTACAATTGATTTAAAAGTCTGTCTAAAATAGTTTTAAAAATATCTTAGTTTCATCTAAAAATATAAAGTAATATATGATTTATTATTTAAAGTATGAAATTAATTATTAAAGTTAAACTATAATGTAAAAGTAACAATTTTAACTATAATATTTAATATTTAATAAGTTTGCCAATGTGCTTTAAATAATTTTATTTTCAGTTAATTATTTTAAATAAGTACTTATTTAATCATTTTAGAATGTTTAGAATGATGTCATAATCCTGTAGTGTACGTGAATATGTGTCTGGGTGCACACATATTTTAGACAAATATATTAATTTTAGTTCCTTGTTAATAAAATTTGATACAGTTAAATGCCGCAACATTATTTTTTTATAAATTCTATTTTTAACAGTGTAGCAATTTTTATTATATTGTTTATAATATTTTATATTTTAAAACTTAGTGTTAAAATAATATTTTTAGTGCTTAAATAAATGTAATTTTAAATATTAATTCTTATTAAGTGCAATGTATTTTAAATGTATTTTATATTGTAATTAAATAAAGTGTTAAATAAAAAAGTTATTTAATAAAAAATAATTAGGTAAATTATTTTAAGAAAAAAATCTTAGACATAATTTAATTTATATGTAAATTAGTTTGTCTGGAAAATTACAGTAGCCAATTAAATTACAGAAATAAAAGCTATAAATATAGGTATTGATTTAATTCAGAGAATGAATAATTATTTTAACAGTCAAGTGTGAAGTCATTTAAATCAATTCACTCTTTTTTTTTATTTCCAATGAAATAATCTTAGAATTTTTTTAAATATTTTATTTTATTATCAGTATAGTATTAAATCATAATGATTTATAATATTAAGAAGTCTATGTAATGTATTCTTCTATGGAATAAATAAATCTTAGCCCTGTTGGTAAATTCATTTTAAAACTCAATGAAACCTTGGTAATTGATGGAGAAAAATATGAGTCATCTAACCATTGTACTAACAATGAGAAGCAGATGTAGAAATGGAGCCAGATAGAAAAGAACAGCATACATAGTAGTCATAAAAAATTTATATTTAATAAACATATATGAATGTGTTGCAAGGACAATTTTATTTTATGGTAATGATGAATCCTCAAAAATATAAACTTTTATGGGACCTGTGTATACATGTTATTTGGAGGATAATCAGTAAAAAGTATGTGGAAAATACCTCCCATTTAAAAAAAAAAGAAAAAAAAAGAATGTTTGCAAGCCAAATAATATGTGAAAATGAAGTTTATATTTATGCATTTTATACTTATTATCTGCAAGTTTATTGTGTATGATATATCTGCTACTAATTTTAAAAGACTGAATGGATGGATATTCAACATTTCTTCAAGTAAAAAGCAAGTGAAGAAAAAGTGTTTTAAATCTAATATAAGATTTTATTATTAATCTGGAGAAAAAATCATCTATTAATGTTATTTCAAAGTGCTTATTACATCCTAGTAAATATTATTTGGATGCTAAAAAATTGTGAAAATCTTGCAAGTATTTAATAATTAAGAATGTGCAACTAAAGAAGAAAGATATATTAATCTTAAAAGAATTCTGTGTTTAAAATTATTATTAGACAGCTCTGTGTATATATGTAAAAAAGAAAGTTTAATTGAAAAATTATTTGCTGAAAATTTTAAAATGATAAACGATATTGTTTTATAAAGTTTTAACAAGTGCTTCCTGGAGAATATGTGTTTTATAGCGCATTAAGTAATTATATGTTTAAACAACTCGATTGATAATTAACAAATAGTAATAGAGTTAGCCGGAACGTTTCTATATCTGCTCTAAGTCTGGTAAGGGTACAATATATATAATCAGTGCTCAGCTTATATTAATATAGCAAATTTTCACACTTTAATGGATAAGCTTTAATTTTCCCCACCCTCCAACTCTTCAGCCACCTCATCCCTCTTGTGTGTTTTTAAATGGACATATTAAGCTTCTATAAGTGAGGAGTCAGAGTGACTTAAAGTCAACATGGGTATGACAATAATATTGACATCAACAAGCGTTTTATGATTTCTATTTTAATGATATGAATGGCTAAAAAGTTGGAGAGTGGAGAAGATTGAAGTCTATCTATTAAAATTTGAAGATTTGCTACCTTAATATAAATTGAGCTGTGTTTGTATATATGTATGGTATGATTTGCACCAATTGATGAGTGCGGTTCAGCATGTAATATATATATATATATATATTGGAGATCATTTATCTTTTTCACATGTATGTGGTCATGTGTATCGGTTGTATAAGATGGAGTATATATATGTAGAGACATTAAGTTCAGTGTAGACAATATATTTGTAGTTAAATATTATATATGTATGTGTGTGTGTTTATAATTGTTAACAATTTAATGCGAATTTTCTGTGTATTTTTTAAATATAGTAAAGCAAACTAACAATTATAAACCCTCATAGCAATAGTATTTATTTAAAATACTTTAAACCAATAATTTAGTTGCTTTTAACTTGTTATTCAACTTTATATATGAATGTTCATTAAACTGTAACACTTTACATGTATGAATATTGGAAGTGTAACAACTTTCCAAATATTTTCACAATTCTTTTAAAAACTTGGATAATGTGTAGTTAAAATTGAATTTACTTTGGACTAAAGTATTTCAAACAAATACTTTTACTCTATGATAACATTTCAGTTTGAAATGCCTACTTTTAATTGACACTTTTTTCCATGACATCAAAACTGATAATTATTTCTAAAAATACAATTTATTACTTGATTATGAAACATAGATTATATATACACTATATTTATGTATCATATAGAGTGAAACAATTCAATGATATTAATGATATTTAATGACGGTGTATTAGGGACTGTGTAACAGACTCATGAGAAATTTATTATATTTCCAACTTTTACTTATATAAAATATTATTCTTTAAATTTATCTTAACATAAATTTGAATATTAAACTAAAAACGAAATTGATCTTACATAAAGTAGAATAACAAACCAAAAATATATTTATATTTAAATTAAAATATTTGAAAGAAAAAGGTCACTGCTAGATGATATAATTATCAGCTTGCAATATAGCTGAACATTACTTCTATCAAAACTCATATATCCCCTCATTTAAATTTCCTACATTTATATCTATAACTGAAAATTATTTATAAAAATATAGCTCTGTGAATAATTTTCTATTTAATATATCTAAATGAATTGTTTAATAAGGGAACGTTTAAAAACAGACCAAGCATTGGTTTTAACAGAATAAATTTTATGGCAACATATTTGCTGACAATATACCATTTATTGGAGATAGTGAGAATAAGCTTAACAAAGTGTTACACAAGATCGACAAACTTATAAAAAATAAAAAAATTAAAAAAAACAAAAAACAAATGCCAATGAAACTAAATAAAACAAATGGTAGAAGAAAAGTTTTAATGTAAGTAATAAAAAAGAAAATAAAAACAAGTTGATGCTTTTAAATATCAGGAAAGTTGGTCAATTAATGATAGTAAAAGCAATTACAAAATAATGTGATGTTTAAATTGATTACGCAGGATAAAAGATTATTTATTAAAAACTAATTTTACAAAAAAAAAAAAAAGTTTCTATCCTATACATATAAGGATGTGGTAATTGCAATTGACTAAATTCATAATTTATGAATTTAAAAAAAAAGGGTACTTTTGGAATTTTAATCAAGTAAATTATATTAACAATTTTTAAATTAATAAAGGTAAAATTTCTTTGGAAATCACTATACTTATAAATAATAATCTGTAGATATCTCATAAACGAAATAAGTAATCTTTCTCAAAGAATAAACAACTTTCCAGCACTAAAATGTCTGAACAGAAACTGTACTTCATTTTTGATTTTATTATTTATTAGCAATCGTTTACAGAAATAACCAATGTATGATTAAGTAGTAAGTAAGTCGACCGTAAAAGTTCTGAACGGACGATTATCATTTCACTTTTGGCATTTGGAAGGATGCGATTTCTAATCTCCCAAAGAACTACCATTCAATTATTTAATTTATTTACTATCTAAATTTTATTCCTGAATTTGTTTATTACTGAGTGTAATCTCTGTTAAATCGTACATATTGGTGTTTAAAAAATAATTTATAAGATTTTATTAGTAGAAATATTTGGTACTAAATTTAAATTTCTGATGTTTCAAGATCAATGTACTTGCATGGGCTGACATTTCAAATTTCTCTTGGCAAACATTTCAGATTCACATTAAAAATTTTTTTATGTTTTAAATATGTGTGCATATTAACTATTGATATTCAAACTGTGAAAATTATATATATATAGTAAGAATTGTGGGTAAACAATATTTTACATTTAACACAAATGCATGAAATAAAATTTAAAAAGCAACAAATAAATAACTTATGAATAAATAGGCAATCAATCGTACAACACTATCACCCCCTCACTTTATAATAATACTCTGTTTTTCCATATTCAATCATTTCAATACTTTCATTTTAATATGACAAGTGTTAATTAATGAGGTTTGTTTAAAGTAAATTTTATGCTTATAGCATACTAAATAAAGTTGTCATAAATAAAGATGACTTCATTATTGCATTTTAATAATAGCGACAAGGTAATTAGAATAAATGAGTTTACTACAATAATTAAATTGCATAAATTAAAATAAATATATTATATAAATATATCCACTTTTTATGTATGCATATTAAATTTTTGCAATAAAAAAGGGATATTTTGATAAATGACTAATTTCTAAGCTGAACTGAGTATAGTAGCTTCCGGCTGATCTTAATCTTAAATATTTAAATTCTAGTGTATACATAGATGTATAAAAATGTATAATGATGAAATATGAAAATATAATAAAAGGGTTATGGCTTACCTTTATTGTAATGTAATATTATTTGCGTTTTAAAGTATTGGCAGATTGGTTATTCAAAATACGACAAAAAATATTCTGTGTTCAACCTATCATTTAAAGTTTTTATTAACCTAACATCCAGAATAAAATGTATTATTATCGTATTATAACTTTTCGTTTATTTTTTTAAAAATTTATAAAATAGATCTTTTATAAAATAAGTAGCTATATATCGTTAACAAAAGATTTGGTGTATGGTTTACTCCTAACAACTTCTTTGGTCGATAAATTACTTCTAGAGAAATTTTAAGAGCTAATTTATTAAATTTGTCAATGTGTCGGGATTTTAAGATACAGACACATAATCAAAAATTTTAATATTATAAATTAATTCAAATATAGTATAGTTTAAATAAATAAATAGTTTTTGAGGCACCACGTTTAAATTCTACAATAACTCAATAAAAATAAAATAAAGTCTTTTATTTATAACATTTGAATAAATGCCGATTATATATATATATAAAGAAAATGAAACCAGTTATATAATAATCTGTAATTGATTTTGTAAAAGAAATAGTTCTATTAATTTACATCTTTTTTGTCATATTATCTACATTAGCATTAAAAAAAAAATTAAAATTAAATTGCAGTCAGACATTTTATACATGTTTACAGGATATTTAAAGTAGTTCAAAATAAAAGTAATACATTCAAATAACTTTTCCTTACAGGATAGCTAAAAATATTATTTCCAGAAATAAATGATCGATTGTGCTAGAGGTATCCAACAAGCTGTATCACGATCTGTAGTTTGAAGCCAGCCAGGATAAAAACAATTTTTTCAAACAATTTTTTCAAGTCAACATTAAGCTTAAGATATTTTACAGGGAGAAAATTCATAACCAACCTAATATATCTATTTAATAGTAATTGATACAGGAGTACCTTGCTAATTTTTAACTAAAAAATAACATATGTCAAACGTTGGTAGCCGAGAGGTCGGCGCAGCTTCCTTGCAAGCAAGCAGTTGCTTGCAGACAGTGGCCGCGGGTTCGCTTCCCGGCCGATGCTTTGACATAGGGAGAGAAAATATCATGTCCATGGTTAATGAGAACGAGTAAGATGAATATTTATGTGCTAGAAATAGAAAGTGTAATATGATATGGCTTTCATTATTAATAAAAGAAGTGTCATATATATGTAAGAATTGCACCAATAGTTACCATTCATTATTGTTTATATAGTTTCAAGGCTAAATGACAATTACATTAGTACCTATTTATTACCAAGTAAAATAAATTTAAATTAACTTTAGAAAAATTGTATCCCTTTTTAAAAATTTAGAAAGGTACATTTCACCAACATTCATCAACAAACATTAATGCTCTGAGATATAAACTACTGAATTTAAAATCGTCTCATAAATTGCATATAAAATTTTATACATGTGCTTTTATATAAAAATAAAATCAATAATTATTGTTAGGTAAGTGTAACCACTTATTAAAAAATGATTAACTTTCTCTTACTACAAACTCTTAAATAATCAGCATATTTATTATGATTAATACGCAGTACAATGTAATCAAAATAGAATAAACAATTTTTTGTCTGCAAAATTTTTATAATATTATTTTTGTTGATAGTATTTATCACAGAAGGTAAATAATTATAGAGGTAATTGGAACAACTTTAATTACTTTTATAATATTGTAAATAATACTAAGAAAATAATAATAAGAAAGAAGAAAAAGGAGAAATATAAAATTTAAATTATAATTATTTAATCACTAAATTATATAATCTTTATTTTATAGTCATATATATATATAACATCACCAAATAATATGAAATACTGTCAGAGAAGTAACGAATTAATTTGGTGTAACATTCTTCATCTATCGATATTTTGATCAGTAATAAAAATGAAACGCTTTTATTCATTGTTAAGAAATTTTATCAATGTAGAACATACTCTAATACCAATGATCATGTAAATAACTAAAGATTTTTATATATGCTCATTTAAATTGGCTTCCAATTCAATTTCCAAGGGTAGAATTATTCCTCTGATTATATTTTATATTTATTAGTTTTATACAATTTACCTTACATATATAATAGTTTTCTGTGTATATACAAAGGTTATAAAAAGAAATGGTAATTAATTTTGTTTTAGTACTTGAATTACAAGCCAATTCAAGTGGCAGCATGGACATCTTCATTAAATTAAATTTTATGGTATCATAATGTTTTGGAAATGAAGAGAATTGCTTCATTTTTCTTTATTGCATTATGATATTATCATTGCAAGACATTATACTTAATAATATGGTATATTTAAGTTGAATATCTTTTCAACCATATTTCATATTATATGGTGATTTATATATTTGGTAGGTTTCTTTTAATTTAACTAGAAAGAGTAATAATTTATTTTATTATTAATTTTGATTGCCAAAAGAAAATGATACTACTTATTTCATTTTGCCATAACAGCACTTCTATAAACTGATAATACTTTAATATTTGAATACAAAAATAATGTATATATTTAATTTTGGATGTAATTAGAGGAAATTTTTGAACATAGACTTTCAATCTTCCTTCAACTATCCACTTCATTTTATATGTCCAATACACATGACCACATAAATATGAAAAATATAAATAACCTCCAATATATGTATTTCATGTTGAATCAGGACTCATCAATTGGTTCAGATCCCCATCTCCCTCATGTATTTATATAATCACTGCTCATTTTATATTAAGATAGCAAATATTTGAACATTAATGGATTGATTTTAATCTTCTCTCCAGCCATCCATATTATTGAAAATCTGATGATGAAATACTCAAAGTCCTTGTTAATGATAATAATGCTGTCATATCTATGTTGACTTTAAATCATTCTGGCTCCTCATATGTAGGACCTTAGTATGATAATTTTAATACAGAGAAGAGGGAAGTGCATAATCCAGACTGAATCTGTAATATTTGAATACAAGAATAATGTATATACTGAATTTTAGATGTAATTGGAAAACTGTCCATGCCTATTCCAGGTATTTAAATGGACATACTATAATCCTATATATGAGATGTCAGAGTGACTTAAAGCAACGTGAATATCAACGATGGATTTGAGCATTTAATTGTCAGATTTTTAATAATATAAATGACTGAATAGTTGGAGAGTGGAGAAAATTGAAGTCTGTCAATTAAAGCTTGAAGATTTGCTATCTTAATATAAACTGAGCACTGATTATATATATGTTTGAGAGAGATAATGATTTGAATCAATTGATGAGTGCTGTTTCAGCACAAAATATGTATACTGGAGATCATTTATTTATTTAGCATGTATGTGGTCATGTGCATCAGTTATATAAGATGGAGTGGATAATTGAATGAAGATTGAAAGTCTATGTTTGAGTTCCCTCTATTACTTTAGTAATAATCATCTATTCAATTTAGGATTTTGTCAGATCAATAGTATATTATTGAAGAGATTGGATTTATATTTTAGTTTCTATTTTGCTACATAAATGACAGATCTAATTAGAGAAACAGTACCATTTTAATTCATTTGGACATAGCATGACACAATAGGAACATTTTACATTATATTGGTCAAGAAGGTAAGTTTTAATTAAAGTTGAATATTCATTTTTACATTTCAAATATATATTTACTTATTTTAGTAATATTTTTATTAATAAAAATAAAATGTATGTAATTTTTATATGTATTAAAGTTTTTTTTATTTTTTTAAAAATTAAAATAGCCCAACTGATGAACTAATATTAAGTCAAGGTTTAGATATAATTTGTCGTTTTTTCCAATATAAATCAAACTCAAAATAAATTTAAAATTTGTTTCATTTTTAAAAATATGATTACTTATTTATAAATATGACTTATTATAAAAAACAGTTTAATACTATTGGAAATTAAATTCAAATTGAAGGATATATATATATATATATATATATATATATATATATATATATATATATATATATATATATATATATATATATATATATATATATATATATATATAAAAAATGGACAAAAGAGATGTTCCTTAGATTCAAATGCCAATTTTCAATGGGATGGATTTATATGTTGATACTCTCTTAATATTCTATTTAAGTTTTATTGAAAGAAATTACCAACTATAAGACCTACAAAAATATTAACCAAAAATAAGGTTCTAGAATAACATATATTTAAAATTAAAGGGTATTGTTTATTAACTTCAAATGTAATGAAAATGATAAATAATAATTGGTGATTGAGAGGTCAGCAACAGCTGCTTTACAAGCAGTTTTCCCATATTAGCAGGTTCACTTCCCAGCTGATGCTGTGACACATGAGAAAAATAAATAAATGTTTAATGATCTCAAGGTTTAAAATAATAATAATGTGATTGTAAGATGATGTGATATGAGTGAACAAATAAAATATCTCATAAGAATTTATAAAATGAAAAATCATCAATTTATTTACATCAGTAATAAATAAGAAGAAGAAGCAAATGATATTAATAGTTTAAATAACTGCAGTCAACTTATATCATTCAACTCACAAAGCTGTTATAAATAGTTTTATAAATAAATGTTATTATATGAAAACTTTTATGCAATGCAAATAAAATATTTGAGTAAGGAAAACAGACAAAAGAATATTATATTCCTAAGCATTTAGGTTACATATAATGATAAAATTATTTAGGTTATTTTCATTAGTTAAAACATAAACAATATAATGTGTGTGCTACATTCACACATCATACATATATAAAATACAAATAATATTATTATTAAAATTGTTTTACCTGGCCAATAAACATATCTCCAAAAGCTCTAAAACAAAAAATATGATTGCATAATAAAAAAAGTATATAATCATGAAATTTTGTTATTGCTGGGAAAGTTTCTTTTTTAAAAAAAATCCTTGTATAAAAAGTTATTCTAGATCCCATAATCACTGCAACTTAGAATGCTTAATGGATGAATTAGCTCCAGATGGTGATTTCTTCATGCTCATTCAAATGTCTGTATAACTTGTAGAATGATGTAATTTTTCTAGGAAAATTTTTGTTTGATTTACCAAAATTGTAAACAACTTCTTTCAAGAAATTTTTTATAGTTGTGATAAAATGACTTACTTTACAATGGAATAAATTTCTTATCTCACCATTTTTAAAATTAAATTTCATGAAATATAGCCTATTGAAATTTTGAAATAATGTTTATAAATATGATTCTTTTGAAAAAATTATGAGGAAATTTCTAAATGCATGTAAAATGATAATTATCATATGTATAAGCAGGAATTGGAAGGATCAAAGCATTTGACCCTTTTCTACTAGGCTTTTAGCAAAGCATTCTGTTATTCAAACATTAAATGTAGATTTTTTAAAGCAATATATATGATGTTAACAGCTGCCAATTCAAGTTGCCCATCAGCAATTTTTATTCTATATTTTCCTTTTTTGCTATCTTTTCCCATCTTGCAATTTCACATAACATTGTTATAGGGATTCTAGAATAGATTATCTAATGATACTTTTATACAAATTTTGGTAAACTTGTATACACATTTAAAGTTAGTGTTTTAGAATTTCTGGAGATTAATAAAAATATAAATCATTTAATTTATATATAATAAATATAGTTAGCTTTTGACAATTAAGTATTAATTGATCATTTTAATTGAACTCATTTATACATAAGTATTATAACTTGATTTGTTTTAATTAAATTCTAAATTATAGTAAGCTTTTCTTTTTAAAATATTTATTTATTATTTGGGATGTTTTGAAAATAAACATTCTGGAAAAAAATTATAAATTATTTAATTAACACATATGCAAACAAAATATAGATAACAATTAATGAGTAAGTGACTTTATGTAAAGCAAAACAGATAACAACAGCAAACATTTTTTTTAAATTTTAAATATATATATGTATATGAAAAACAAAAAACACAAGTTAAAAACTTGCATACACTTGTATTTATGACTACAGATGGCGTTATACCAAAAACACCTTCAAGCGTTTGTTTACATAAACGTCAGAGTGAGTATTTCACTATCTCTAACTTAATTTCCACCTTCATATCATGATTTCAAGCTATTTGCTATCGTCAGTGAAGGACAGGATTAAGAAACTAGATCTAAAACACAAACTCTCAGCATTTAAGAAACAGTTTCTATTCAGCTTGCGAGTGTGAATCTTTTAGACGCGTAATGTCTTCAAACTCAGCATCGCATGCCAGATAGCTACATGGGTCTGATATCAGTTCAGCATCACCACATAATAGAAGTCTCTGCAATATATATCATTGCAAGAAAATACCTCAAAGGTACATTTATGAAAAACAAAAAACACAAGTTAAAAACTTGCATATGCTTGTATTTATGACTACAGATGGCGTAACACCATCTGTAGTCATAAATACAAGCGTATGCAAGTTTTTAACTTGTGTTTTTTGTTTTTCATAAATGTACCTTTGAGGTCTTTTCTTGCAATGATATATATTGCAGAGACTTCTACTATGTGGTGATGCTGAACTGATATCAGACCCATGTAGCTATCTGGCATGCGATGCTGAGTTTGAAGACATTACGTGTCTAAAAGATTCACGCTTGCAAGCTGAATAGAAACTGTTTCTTAAACACTCAGAGTTTGTGTTTTAGATCTAGTTTCTTAATCCTGTCCTTCACTGACGATAGCAAATAGCTTGAAATCATGATATGAAGGTGGAAATTAAGTTAGAGATAGTGAAATACTCGCTCTGACGTTTATGTAAACAAACACTTGAAGGTGTTTTTGGTATAACGCCATCTGTAGTCGTGTATATATATATATAGGCTTAAGAATGGAAATATTGTAATGATCAGACTAAATACATTTCAATTATTTACATTTATCACAATTTATATGGGCACCACCTGAGGTCAGTCATCAGGAGATAGGCATATAAACACACATATATACTTAAACAATGTCTAATATGATGCTGATGATGATGATGACAATAGTACACAGATCAAAAAGAGCATAAGTTACTCTGGATAAATGGATATGGAATAAATATAAAGACCAGACATTACATTAAAAGATTAACCCATTATAATGACAATAGTTTAATTACAAAATATAATTGTCAGTCAAAATATAACTTTCATTTTTTTATAACAAAACAATTTTTACAATCTCTTATATTATTGTTTTGCAGAGTCAATATATATATATATATATATATATATATATTGACTCTGCATAACAATATATATATATATATATATATATATATATAAAGTATACAAGGTTTCTTTAATTAACTTTAAACATTAGTCTTCATTACATTTATAATATTAATATTACATGATATATAACTGAGTACATTTACCACACAGTCAACGTCTGACCTTTTATATGCTTAAAATTCACTTCTTCATACAACCAATCTCACAAATATAAGTTATTTATTTAACTCAAAAATTTATTAGTATAGACATATTTCTCTAACAAAGGATAATTATAATCAGTATGTTTTTTTTAATGATAACTCTAAAGAATGGCAACTTCAGTCTGAATTCATATTTAATAAGCTTTCAACTTCTACAGAGATGGCTCTGTTTGAGATTGATCCTTAAATCTATAAAAAATCTGAAATGATACTTCTCCATATAAATACAAAAATATTTTTAAATATTTGACCATGAACAAATAACTACATATAAAATATAAGCTCACCTACACACACTCTAACCCTCAGCAATCAAAGAACAGGTTAACTATGAACAAATCAACCTGATTTATACAATTAACCTTTTAACCGCTAATTAAATTATTGGTTGTATAAGGTAAAAATCAAATCTTTTAATTGGACAACTCACAAACTGAAGACAAAGCCTATTGTTAAAACATATTCGCCTATAATATTAAATTCAACTCAGATACGTTTATAAAAAGTATATTATTAATTTTTCAAGTTATGAAGAGAACGAAAGTTCTTTCAAAAATAAATTGCTATTTATTTATTCTAAAATATTCAATTTCGGCAACATAAAAGCTATAATATAAACAAAAAGATCGACTTTTACGTTATAGAAAAGTAAATATTTCTTTTTACTACAGCTTCAATATTTTTACAAAAATCTTCGATATTTTTCGAAAATAATTTTGTTTTTTTAGTTTATTTTTTAAAAATTATTTTTAATTTGTCAAATTATCCTTTTTTTAATACTTAAATCACATTCGAAATGAAAATCTCAGTGTTTATCTTTATTTTCTTTGATCAGGCAGTTTCTTTGTTTTTTTCAGCCAATCAGAATGTCTTTGTCGGCTGAGAACTGGCTGAGAGCCAATCACCAATAAGCTTCTTTCTTTGTTTAGCTTTAAATGCAGTTTTTTTTATTTTTTACTTGTAAAAGAATTCAGAAGAGGGCACCATCTTATAGAGCTTTTAAAAACCTATTTAAAAACATATTGAACGAATATTTTCGTATAAAAACTCGCAGAGTTAGAGTGATGTCAGATGTCTACGAGGAGCCTCGTAAAAGGCGGGAAAAGGCTTAAATGATTAAGTTAAAACTACTACTAATTATTTATTCTCATTATTTGACAGTTTGAGACTTTATATTATTTATTTTTTACTGCCATTTTCTGAAACAGAGTATTTTTTTTTTTTACAAAAGAAAACTTTAGTTAACATATATATTTTAAAAAACAAAACAAATTTTGATTTTAACGTGCAACTACAATATTTATGATATCTTAACCACAAATGTAAGTTTTTATTTTATTTTTTTTAACAAAACATTCACTTCATGAACTTTGTTTAAATTAAAAAGTTTTTAGGGCAAAATCTAAACTGTTTTCTTTTAATAAAATACTCAGTAATTACAAATAAAATACATTAAAGTAAAGTTAAAATATTAAAAGAGACAAAACTCACTATATATATTGGCACACTCAGCAAGCAAGAGTAATCAATGGATGCCAGAAGGCACTAGATGGGGATTTTATGCACAAGCCTTCTGACATCCATTGATTACTCTTGCTTGCTGTGTGTGGCAATATATATAGTGAGTTTTGCCTGTTTTAACAACAGTTATACACAAGCATAAGAGGAAGTGGTCATATGATATTTATTGGCTTAAAAGTTAAAATGTGTTAGAATAAAGTCTAAACAATGTTTTTTAATAAAAAAATAAATTACAAAACCCAATATACATAGCCAGAATTTAATTTCTCCAAGATACCAATAATAAGTGGCATAATGTTAAATTCCAGAAGTCCAAAATTAAAGTAGTATTTGGCAGCTTTTCCTCTTCTGCTCAATCGGCATAATAAAGGTTTGATGTTTTATGAATAAAGTGAAATTCCAGCATGAATGCTTTAAGAAAAATTGACTTTATATAGATTTCATTTCTTCCTGTTTTTAAGCACCTTAATGGAGACTTTCAACATGTTTGATATTGCTCTTGTTTTTAACATCTTTTTATTTGAATTATAAAATTTTTGAAAACATTTTAATTGATTAATTTGCAAAACACTTTACTTACCTGAATTGTTTTCTTGTTCTTAAATTTCTCATCTAAACAGGCCTAATCTTTTCTCATTTAATTTTTAATTGAGTAGTTTTGCAATGCATTCTTTGATATGAGTTACTTTTAACGTATTTTATAGACTCTCTTAAATGTAATAAAAAACTATTACAACTTCTACATTATACATCATGAAAATTAAAATGCATTTAATATTTTATTTTAAACAATTGGTTCTATTTTATTATCAGCACATTATATAATAAACATTTTTTTAATTTTTTTAAAATTTTGAACACTATTTTTATTAGCAACCTTACAATAAAATTTTTCTGCAACCATATGGATGAGTCCATGACCAATACTGAAAAGAATAAGACATTATTCATTTCAAATTCTCGAACTTTGAATGTATTTATATTAACTTTCAGATGAATTTGGCATTTTGTAGACTGATATTCATTTATTAGTCATTGTTATAAGGTCATTCATATAGACCTTTATTGGGAGTCTCTTTTCTTTGTGATGAATGAAGATTCATTCTTTATTAGAGTGTCATGTCTTATTATTTGTCTAAGGTCTGTTGAAATTTATTGTACAGGTGTTTGTATGATGATATGCATTTCAATTCTTTTCACATGGATAAGCATTTCTAGGTCTGTGGTACCTAGCAGATCTACCATCCTCTAATTGACAATCACTTGAAAGCCAGTATAATGTGTCAAATATTATCAGAAAAATTATGCCATATAAGATGAATAATGCATCTTACTGACAGGAGGAAATCTATAAGTCCTCTTAATTTCCGCATCTACCTTAAAAAATTGTGATAAGCTATCTCCAGTTTTTGCTTTCTATTATTCTTGAGATATCTGCTGCAGCACATTATCTTGATGTTCCTCACCGTAAAAGCTTTGTACTATCACAACTTCAACTTCATCATAAGTATCTGAATAATGGTACTCTGAGATCCACCAATCACTGATTGCCCCACTTAAAAAATTTGTGGCAACGATATTTTTTATTATCCATTGACCTATAAAATGTAAATAGTTTAGGTAGTGCATTTAAATATTCCAATGGATTTTCACATGCCAAACTTTTGAAGGCCTTTGCATGTACCAGTTTGGATAAGGAACTACTGTTTGGGTTATTTGGTGTATTATTTATTGCTTCATTATACACTCTCTTATTGACATTTATAAAATGGTTATCAACATAGAGTTGCTTCACTTCTCTGTTTCTATTCTGCGTAATATTGTTGTTAGGGTTTTATGCTTCATATCACATTCTTATGTCTTTTTTCAAGTTTTTGGTTTACTTTTTCTATCTTTTTGAGTAAATGTTTTTTATCATTAATTCCACGTGTATTTCCATCCACAATTCCCTTTGTTCTATCAGATTTCACATCTCTAAATTTTTCTGTTCTTGGCCATCTTCATTCTCAATTTCAATTTTTTTTTGTTTATTTTCTATCCTCAAATCTATTTGCTAGTAGTTATCTTCCATCCACAATTCCATTTGTTTCAGCAATGTTATGATCTTCTACATCATGTCTAATTATTATGATAATGTTGTAGTATTTGCAGGATTTTATTTTTCTTCAATAGTTTGTTTCTGCTTCATTTGTTATATTTATTTCTATCTGGATAAACATTGTCCATGTCACAAATCTCCATATCATCTCTTTCTATTATTTCTTCACAGATAGTTTTTCAACTTATTTCTGCAATGATTTCCTGCTCGTTCTCATTTTTCTTATTTTCATTTTGCATTTTGTTAATCTTCAAATTTTCTCTAATACACAATAAGTTCATTATTTGCAATGTACTTATAACCGGATTCACCATCAACTACACAACATTGTTCCCTGGATCATTTTGGAATTTGACACCATTTCTGACCACAATATTCATTTTGTTTATTTGTTTATAGTATAATTACAATACACAGAAAAAAATATTGTCTGCTCAATCATGCCATTCATTAAAATCAGGCAAACAGGAGTTTACAATAACTGCAAAATGAAGCCCACACCCAGAGTGAACAAAAATTTACAAATAGAAAACTCATAATGAATAGACATAAAATTCTACTTATGTATAATTTTATATAAAAATTAGATATTCAGACCAGACAATATTATATATGAAGGTTAACTCATTATAACAGCAATCATTTAATTAAAAATATATTTTTCTGTCAAGATATAACATTTTTATAATATCTTATATTATTGTTTCAGTTTACATGCTTGGACAAAAACAATAATTATTTATAAAGTGTCTAAGATTTTTTAATTATTATTAAACATTAATCTTCATTACATTTATAATATTAATACTGTTTTGTGATTCAATATATTTTACCTTAAAACCAATCCCTGACTTCAAATATTTTTAAAATACATTTGTGCTTATGGCTGACTTCATAAATACAAAATGTTTATTTAAGTTTCTTAGAACAGATATATTTCTTTAATAGGAAATAATTATAAATCACAACTTTTTTAATAATAACTCTGGGAAATGGTTACTTCGGTCTCAATGCTGATTTAATACATCTCCGACATCTATAGAGATGGCTCATTTTGAGACCAATCACTAAATCTATAAAGCAAAATGTCAAATGACACCTTCCATATAAATACAGAAATATTTTTTTACTATGTGACAATGAACAAACAACTACATATATTTAATCAAAGCTTATCTCCACACAATATAATTCTCAGCAATCAAAAGAGCTAACTATAAATAAATGAACTTGATTGATGCAATGAAATCATTAACATAAAACTAATACTAACTATTTACTTTTATTATGTGACACTTGGATGCTTTATATATATATTTTATAAAAAAATAAAACTTTAGTTAACATGTATATTAAAGAAAATAAAGCATATTTTGATTTAAAACATATCTAGAACCGCAAATGCAGTTTTTTTAAACAAAACTTTTACTTCATAAAGTTTGTTTGAAATAATATACTTCAATAGACTTAAAATTTTATTAGGACAAAATTTAAACAGGTTTTTTTTAAAAAAAAAACACACACACAAAAACACTCGCTTTATAAGATTTGTTAAAAATATATTAAAATAAATTTAAAATATGTTAAAATAAAGTCTAAACAGCTTTTTTTTTTAAAAAAACAACAACTTACAAAGTCCAAGTTTCATAATCATTGTTTAGTTTCCTCAATATGGAAATAATTAATCAATTCATTTTTAATTGGTTTAATGTCAGATTCCACATGTCAGGAATAGATTCCCATTTGTTAGCTTATCCTCTTCTATTCATTCAGCACAATAATGGTTTGATTTTTCTTGAGGTAAGAATTCATTATCCAGAATGTCCCCTGTAAGAAAAATTTACTTTACATAATTTTTACTTCTTCCCATTTTTGAACGTCTCAATGCAGATTTCCAATATGTCTTGCTTTTAATACCTTTTAATTTTATTTATAAATTTTTGGAAAACACTTTAATTGGTTAATATGTAAAACACTTTAATTATAGGAATTGTTTTCTTGTTTTTTAATCTTTTATCAGGTTTAATATATTTTAAACTGAATTTCAAAACATTCATTGATATGAGTTACTTTTTATATATTTTACCAGTGTCTCTTAAATTCATTTTTTTTAATAATTATTACTATTTTTAACATTATGATAAAATACATTTAATATTTTATTTTAAATAATTTGTTCTATTTTATTATTACATTATATAATAAATATTTTTGGTACTTGGGTATTATTCCTGCAACCAAGGAAAGATAGGGGGACTTTTCACATTTGTATCAATATACTGCTTTTTAATGTTATTTTGATAACATCAAACATTACAAAGTTAGCAATGCTTTGATATGAATTTGGAAAGTACCCTCTTATCTTTTCTTGGTTCCAGAAATAGTACACAAACAGTTTTACAAAAATACACAAAAATAAATATTATATGAGATATACAGTACTTCTATGAAATAATCTACGTGCATGACAAACTTTTGACACTTAATTCGATCAATTTCAAAAAATGTGTAGAAATGAAGCCATATGCCATACTGGATGAAAATAACCCAACACAGACATATATTTCTAAAAGTAAAAAACAAAATATTTTATTAAATATACACTTACGCAGATGATGCTTTCACACTAAATTCAATTTATTGATTTTCAACAAAGAATAAGAAAATTGTACAAATAGTTTTTAAAATTCACATAAAACATTAAACATACACATAGAGGCTACTTACTAAAATGTGAAATAGAACATATGGTGTAATTGAAATCTTGGAATGGAATTCTTGCATACAAAATGGCAATTGTCAGTAGAAATCTCCCACCCTGCCATTCTTCCTTCTTCAAAATGGTTGTAGAGCACGTGATTGTGCAGTACTTGCTGTAAATGGAATTTTGGCAAGCAATCTGACTTTTGGAGTATACAAATGGCAATTTCTTTTTTGAAACAGACAATGTCCAAAAAAGGGGGAAACAGCAATAATAACAAACTCAACATATTTATTCAATTAGTAAAGAAAAAAACCTGTAAATTGCAGCATTTTGAGCAGGAAAGTCAACAAATTAATTTAATTAGAAAAATAGAATAATAACTATAAATTGCACACTATGATCAGTTGATTTTTTTGACTGGAAAAATAACTGTAATAATAACAAAGTCTACATATGTATTCAATTAGTAAATAGAAACATAATTGTAAATTGCAGCAGTTTGAGCAGATAAAAAAGAAACAACAGCAGTAATAATGATGTCACGTAATAATTCCATTAGTAATAAGAAAAATAACTGTAAATTGCAGCACTCTGATCAAATGGTTTTTATACTGGAGAAATAACTGTACATTGCAATACTTTGATCAGATAACAAAGAAAGAACAGTAGCAATAACAAAGTCAACATATTAATTCAATTAGTAAA
Organism: Epiperipatus broadwayi; assembly: GCA_028023455.1. Taxonomy (NCBI): domain Eukaryota; kingdom Metazoa; phylum Onychophora; class Udeonychophora; order Euonychophora; family Peripatidae; genus Epiperipatus; species Epiperipatus broadwayi. The sequence continues at coordinate 2,548,243 of JAQFVV010006360.1, read as the reverse complement.
TAGAAACATAATTGTAAACTGCAGCACTTATGACAAAGACTCAAAAAAGACAGAAGTCAATAACAAAGTTGAAATTGAAAAAAAAACACAAAATAAAAATTCAAAAGTAAATAATAAGTTGAATGATAAAACAAATTTACAATAACAACAAGTAACTTTAAAATGTAAACAACACAGTTTTAAATCAGCAATCTCCAAAAATGCACATATATAATAGGTTTAGTTGACTAATTTTAAAACATGTTTTGTGCACATTCAAAAACCTGTTTTTCAATGGGAAAAAAGACTCTGGTTTATTTAACAATCGCAAAATTATGCCTTTATCTCATTTGTGAAAAGTCATTGTATCTTTCCTAGGTTGCAGGAAAACTACCCAAGTACCATATTTTTTAACTGTTTAAACTTTTGAACATTTTCATTAGCATCCCAGCAACTAAAACATTTCTCAACTATGTAGAAAACCACATGGCCATCAGTGAAATAAATATGACATTATTCATTTCAAATTCTCAAATTTTGAAATAAAAAAACTATCAAAAATGTTTGTACTTATATTATCTTTTTGTTGTCTATTTAGTATTTTTCAAGCAAATATCCAGCTATTAATCGTTGATATAAGGTCTTCAACAGTAGTTTCATAGTGATCTTTATGACAAAGCTCTTTTCTCAGTAATGAATGAAAAGCAGATCCATATCTTATCAGAGGGTTTCTTCTGATTCTTTTTCTAGGTGGTGCATCAAATGTATGTCCAGGAATATAACTAAATCTCTGTTTGTCAGGTCTATAGAAATTTACTGTATATATTCTTATATGATGATGCACAGTATGATTCTTTTCACCTGGATAAAGAATATCCAGATTCATGACATCTAGTAGACCTGCCATTATCTAATTTTTTACCAAGTGAAGATCAACATAACATATTAAATATTAGCAGAAAAATTATGTATTGTAAGATGAATAATACATTTTACTATCAAGGAAAAACCTGAAACTGCTCTTAATTTTGCCCACTGCCTTAAAAAATTGTAGTAGGCTTTTTCCAGTATTTGCTTTTTATCCTTATTGAGGTACCTGTTGGAGTATATTATCTTGATGTTTCTCACTTGGAAGATTTTGTATTATTACCTCTTCATTTTTATCATAGATATCTGGATGATGGTACCTTGAAATCCAACAATCCTTGGATGCACCATTCATTTTGTTGCTATGTGTTTTATTATCTGTTAAACTATAAAATGTAAATTGTATAGCAAAGTCCACTTAAATAGTCCATGCATTCTCACATGGTAAATCTTTGAAGGTATTTACCTATAACAGCTTGGATAATAAACTACTGTTTGTGTTATTTGGTAAATTATTTACAGATTTATTATACACTCTCTTATTAATATCTATGGGCTGGATAGCTACATAGAAGTGCTTCACTTCTCAATTTTTATTTTGTGTAATATTGTTGTTAGGGTGTTATGCTCCATCATCACATTTACCTGCCCTTCCTCAAGTTTATAGACTAATTTTTTAATCTTTGGTCAAAATGTTTGTCTATCATTAACTCCCATGTGTATTTAAATGTGTAAATCCCTCTGTTCTATCTTCTTTCACATCTCTAAATCTTTCTGTTTTTGTCCATCCTTCTTCTTCAATTCCATTTAGCTTTGATTGTATTCAATCCTCAAATCCATTTGTTTTTGATTTTCTTCCTCATTTGAACAATGTTATGATGATCTATATCATGTCTAATTGGAATGATGTTTCAGTATTTACATATTTTTTTTGTATTCAGTAGTCTGTTTCTGCTCCATTTGTTTATATATGTCACTATCTGGATCAACACTGTACATAATACAAATTTCCAAATAATCATCTTTCTTTATATTAACTTTTTCACAGCTCATTTCCCAAAATTTATTCTTCAATAATTTTCTGCTTTTTTTCATTCTTTTTATTTTGCATTTTGTCAATCTGTAAATTTTCTCCACTATAAACTCATTATTATCAATGTATTTATATCGGTATTCAGCATCAACTGCACTACTTTGATCTTTGGATCATAAAGCCAATAAATATCACATGATCTGGTAGGCACTAGATGGGGATTTTATGCACAAACATTCTGGATCCATTGATTACTCTGGTTTGCACTGAATGGCAATATGTATAGAGAGTTTTGACTGGTTTAATAACAGTTATAAGTGAGCATAAGAAATGGCAATCATGTGATGTTTATTGGCTTAAAATCAATCCTGCCTTATAGGATAGTGGTGACTAGGGTTATTAAAGAACCAAAGACACCAAAATGTATAGGTAGTAAACTGAATGCAGACATATATGACTTTATAAGCTGATGAGCTTGGATTGAAAATATTATGGTGTTTTCAATTTAAGACTTATAGTTTTGTAGTTAAGTAGAGATACAAGGTGGCTGCTGGAAAGTTGCATTGGATCCTAAGATTTAGGTGCAGTGCTCTCAGATCCAAGGCTTCTCACTGACAAAAGCCGCAAACTATAAACTAATCTGGAGATATTGGATGAGTAGGCATTAGATGGGGATTTTATGAACAAGCCTTCTGGCATCCATTGATTACTCTGGTTTGCACTGAGTGGCAATATGTATAGAGATTTGCCTGTTTTAATCTTTGGATAATATTGGAATTTGACCAATACTTGATCACTAAGTCTGTGACATATGTTTGACTGGTCACTGTTAAGCCTCATCTCAATTAATTCACCTTTCATGTCTAATATACAACTAAACTCTCTTCCTGCATTCTTCGGTGAGTTTGTACTTTTTATAAGATGGCTTTGTTATTACTCTCTAACTTGTCACACATGGCTTTCTTGTGCCTATTAATAATAATATTCACTTCTCCTTGCTTCAAATGTTCACTTATAAATTATCTGTCCTCTTGTACTAACTATATTGTCCTATTGTTTCTTTAAATTTCTTCAATAGTGTTTTCATATCTTTTCCAACTTGCCCCACATATTTATTATTTTCTTATGTTCTGTGCTGGATTTTATATTAATATCCTTGAACTTTGTTTGTATTCAAGTCATTTTACTATGGACATTCACTTTAAAATCATCTTTGTTTTTCTCAATTTTACCAATAGTTTTTATCACTTCCTTATACTCCTTTAGAGTTACAATGACTTTGTCATTTAGGTTCTTAAAACCCCTTTCAAATTTCTATTGGGTTAAATTCAATTTGTCCTCTAACCTTTTAGTTTTTTTCCCTTAGCTCTTTGAACTTTGTGTTACATCTATCATTTGACTCTTCCAATTTAGTCTCAAAATCATGTTTAAATTATTTGAACTATTCATCAGACACATTGAAACTTACATTAACTTTACCTTTTAATTTTCTAGTCTACCTTTTGTTCTTTAATTTTTTTTATTACAATAAATTCAGGACCTCACAATCACATTCTCCTTCAAAATATTTATTAAATTTTCTGAAACTCATGTGGGATCATGCTCGTGAAATCACAATTTATAGGTCCAGTCCCTTGACTTCCATAATAATACCTCACAAAAATAATTTTATCTAAGTGATCTTACTTACTTATGGTTACATACTATGTGTGAAATACTAACGTGAATAACTAGTATTTATATCCAACAAATGTGTGTAAGACTTATCTCTTCACTCGCTATAATAAAATGCTTATGTAAGTAAAATAACAGCTTATTGTTAACATCTGTCCCTGCACTCCTTATCAATTATGAATTTTAAAAAAAATCACAACTTCTGGCACTTTCAGTTTTCATCTTAATGAGGATGATCATTACATCACTAAATTGGCCAATGATATCTCTTAAATAAAGTACTTATTTCGCAAAAATTGTTTATATATATAATAAGTATTCAATGTGGAGTATGTTAACCTCAGATATCATGGTTACTATTCATAGCCAATCAGTTGGGCAACAAAACTGTAATAGTCATATATATATATATATCCTTTTGATTAGGTCCAAATAGGTTTACTAAGTCAATTTAAAAAAAAATTAAATTAAGGGTAAACTTAAATAGTATATATGCTGCATAATATTGATAACATTTTTTAAAAGTTTATTAAAATAAAGTTGAGAGTTGTAAATATGTAAAAAAAAATATGTTAATATGCTAAAATTATAAAATAAAACAAAATATTATGATTTTTGTATGGTTGGAAAAACTGGTCATAGTAAAATAATATACTAAAAATTCTCTTAAATAAAGTGCTAAAAGCTAGTTTTAAAATAATGGTTTAAAATTAAATAAGCTAATATATTTTAAATAAAATTAGATTTAATATTTATGTTATAAATTATTTATTAAAAATATATTTTATGGTGGACAAATATATTTAATTTATCACAGCTTAAATAATTTCAAATTTTTTCTATTCCAAATTGTATTATTATATTTTATTATTTTGTAATAAAGTTTCTGTTTTCGGACAGTAATTATAAAAATTGTTACATTTTGTCTGGTTAAGTCATGTGACCAGTAAATACTCACACTTTTGTACTTACAAGGTTTCTAAATAAAGTTTCAAAATTACTTTAGCATTGTTTTTAAAAATTGAAACATTTGTGTATTATAAAAGTAAATGTTAGAAAATTTATATAGTTGAACAGCATTAAAATAAATGTAATTAGTAAAGTTAAATTTTAAAAAATAGATAAATTAAAGTTAAATATTGGATAAATTAATAAAGTATTATTTTTAAAATGTTATTTTAGAGTCTTTAGTTTGTTTAAATATAATTATAAAATTAATTTAGAATAAAATTTTCTAGTAATATTTGATATCTAATATGAGTCATATATTTTATTTCTAAATTTTAATAACCTAAACTTAACAGATATGTAAACTAGATCATAAGTTGAAGATTGGATAGTCAATTAAATTGTTAGTTTAATTTGGTATAAAAGTAGATGCTCTCATTTTATCTTGCTTAATAACTTAATAACTCTCTTAATAACTTGTTAAATTATTATCAATATTTTATCATATATTAACATCAAAGTATTGCTTAGTTTGCTACTTAAAATTATTATTTTAAAGAAAAGTTTTTGAAGGATTAACAATTTATTAAGTTAAAGGAATAATGTAGCCCTAAATGATAAAAAAAATTCTCTATTGGTCATTTTATTGAAGCTTAAGCCAACTTCATCATGAAATATGGATTCAATACCAGCAATAATGTATTCAAAAGAAATCACAATAAGTACAGCTAATAATGTAAGGTATAATTTTAAATATATTATGGAAAAATTTACATCATTATTTATTTTTATTACTCTGGTGGAGATGTTGGACAGAAATATTATTTTTCAAAAGATTATCAATTTTATGCATTCTATTTTAAAGATAAATAAAATGTTATATGGAAAAAAAAATAAAACTTTAATATTTTTGAAAAGTTAAAAAACCAATTTATATTGAACCTAGAATAAAAGGATACCATTGATGCTTACATTAGTAACTAAGTAGTGTCTTTGCTTAAAAAAAGTTGCAGTGAATATTTTAAAGAAAAATATTGTTTTTAAAAAGTTTATTACAAACTTCTTTTAGGAAATGATTAAATAGAAAAAACGATTTATTACTATTATGGAAATAACTTTTATGACAGATCGTTATTAAAAAAAAACATAAATTATTTAATATTATAAAAATTGTTTTTTTTTAAAAAAAAACTTATTCATCAAAAAAATAAATAAATGGGTAATTAAAAAAATATTATCCTGACTGAAATATAATGTTATAAAACACTATATATATGAATTAATGTACAATAATATTTTGAATGGAATATAAAAATGTGTATTTTCTGTAAAAATATGCATAGATTTATATCACCAACACTGGTGCATCTAAAGCCATTAGAATCAAAGTGAATGGAAAAAACTCTGGAGATTATTTTTAAAACTTTTCCAAGTGATATCACATTTCAATAATTATTACCCTGAAAGCAGCAGACAAGAAACTGCATTTTATAGACTTTCATAATGGGATTAATAATTATTCTTCAAAATAATTTTGGATACAAAAGTCAATTTCATTTTTTTAATTATTTTTTATGAGCAACCATGGGGAAAAAAATGAAAGTTTTTATTCTAAAGCTTGGGATAGTAGTGGTCACTTAGCAACAAGCATTGGGGAGAAAACTTCTATGAAGATATTAGAAGAAAACGTTTTTAATTTGAACTTTATGAAGAGTTGAAGTTTTTGTAATTATAGTTTTTTTATCATTTCACATACTAATTGTAGTATTAAGTTTTATTAGTGTAGAGAAAAAAAATTACACTTAAATATTTTTATTTAATCTAACATAATTAATATTTTAAAAAAATATTTAAATTCTTTGTAAAGTTTTTCATAAACCTTTTAAGGTATGATGGTAATGCTGAGTGAATGTTATTGTTATTTAATATGTTTTCTTATATTAAATATTGGACCAGAAAATGTCTAAGAGTGACTGACAAGAGTAGAGTCACTAGGCAAATCTTGTAAAATATATTAAATTTATATGATATATATATATTATTATTTTCTAGAATTGCTTGGAGCATTTTATATTTCTTTTTTATATGAACATGTGTGTGTGTGTGCATTAATTACACATAGAACTTTATTATTATTATTATTATTAAGCCATGATTTTTAGAAAGATATGAATACATTTTTTTTTATATTACCAATGTAATATAATTTATTAATACTCGTAATTTTTATGTGATTCTTTAATGGATGGACCCTATTTAAAAAATATTTTTGAATATTGATTTTAATATCTTAAAACAAAATCATTTGTATTTTTATTGCTGAGTTTTAAAAGTGAATGAACCTTTTCTTGTAATAGTTTTTAGATTATTAAAGTCATTTGTGAATTTTGTTTATTATTAGAGTAATGCTAGTAATTTTGTGATGTAGGTTGATAAATCTATTGTGAAGTTTTAATTGATAGTGACATTGGAATTATGAAAAGAAATCAATGGATGCTTTTATGTAGCATCTATGGGGAAAGTAGGAATGTAACATATATTGTTATCTTAGTAGTTTATGCAAGTACAGATAATGTAGCCCTGTGTCTTGTTTATATTTTCCATGGTGGTGTTTCTCTTGATGTTTTTTGTATTTTAAAATGTTTGAATGAGAGCTGAATAAATATCCTGGACATTGTTATTATATTTGAGGTTATTGGACAGAGAACTCATACCTCTTTGTTTACACTGTATGCATGTAGATTATCCCATATATTTATACTATTGAGTATTCACTCTAGTTAGTTCTTTATGCCTATGCATCACATTGCTATCTTAATTTCAACAGTTATTGCATCATATAGCATTGTATTTTATAAAAGAAGATAATGAATAATTTTTGAATTGTAGTATCATTATTTTGAAAGAAGATGAGATAGATTTTTCTTATTCTGGTATAGGTTAAAGTTAAATACACATGAAAGTGAATGTAAATGCTAACAATGAATAATAAAAAATCATAGATATTTTTCATATTTTTATTAAACTATTTTAAAAAATAATAATAATAAAAGTGATGATAAATTATTCACGAGAATTTTGAATAGTTAATACCTGAATTTTACATGGTAATGCATATTTTTAAGAATAAAACATCCAGAATGAGCAACATAAAATGGAATGAATGCTTGTATTTTGTGAATATTGTTTTATAGTTTAAACATACATAAAACACACATATAAGGATTTTTATCTAGAGTAGTGCCAAGCAAAATATGTAAAAGAACATCAATCATATTATTTTATTAAAGTCAACTTATTTATCAGACGAACTCAGAAAAGTATTTAAAATAACACTAGCACTATTATATAAGTTTGATTGCTTTATTATAGGGAAATATTTGAATATATTTTAAAGATGTATATTGTTTAGGTATTTCATTATATATTTTTATATACACTTATAATAACCATATGTTCTAGTTATGTTAATTAATGTATATTTTATTATTAAAACTATAAGAGTATTCCTAAATTGACATTATTATTATTATTTTAAATAAATGTGCTAAAAATTTTATAAGTTGGAGTAAAGGCTTATTTACTTATTGATTTATTATTTTAATGAAAAAGTATGTAACTTAATATTATTTTTATTAGTTTAGTATTTATTAGATTTTATCAAACACAATTGTAAATAGTGTATATAGTTTGTTAAAAGCATATAATAATAAAATTTGTTAAACTTGTTTTTATATAACTTTGTGTTATGTTGATTTATTTTCCCCACCACAGATACATGATCGGCAGATACCGAAACAAACTTAATATTTGCACAGTATAGATATAATTATTTATTTTAAAAAATCACAATGATTCAAAATATAATATACTTAATAAATTTTCTGTTGCATAAATATTATTATTATGGTCATAATTAATTGCACAATTTATTGCATAGAATTTTAACATTGTTGTTGCCTCATATTTTCAGATTATACCACATATTCTATTTAAGATGCCACATGAAAACTAAAAGATTATATTATATTATTATTGTTATTATTAGTTAGCATAATATTAAACAGTGGATAAGATTAATAATTATTTAATGAGTAATAAGATTATTCATTTATTTGATGTTATTATTAGTTGAGGATGATACAAAATCCTTATCATACTTGATTACAGGAAATTATAAATTGATTACAGTTATTTTAAAGAACCTGAGGTTATTATAATTATATTGTTTTAATAAAGAGATTAGAATTTATTTAGTAACATTATACTAAATTGATTATTATTTTAAAGTCATAAGAATACTATGAATTTATTATTATTTGAAATAATAGGGGGGATAGTGTTCTTATGTCATTGAGATTGTATCCTGTGGGATATTGGCTCAATGTAATTCTTTACTGCTTGTACTTCACTTAGTTGTCTCATGATTTATTAATATTTTATTTATTTAACTTTTTATAAATTGAACCATTTATTATTTATTAATCAGTTAAAGCTAGTTAAATAGTAGATATTATCATAGGATATCTTTATTATTGATTATAGTAAGATTATATGTGTTTTAGCAGAGCGTAATCATTTTATCTGAGCTAATCGTATTTTCCTATTATTAGATTTCTTGTTGGTGAGGGTACAATATATATATATATATATATATGAAGACCTAATTCCCTCACTCACATTTTCACAATCTAATTTTATTTGGTTAGCAAATATTACTAGCTCTTATAACTAAATCTATCATTGGTAAATAGTACTGGTGATATAAATCAGTGTTCAATCGTATAGACCTACCTGAGTAATATAAACTGAAATAACTAAAGCTATAATTTTATTTTGTAAATATTTTATTTACATTAGTAACTAGAATGTTGATCATGAAAATTGCATATTAAAATAGCATTAGCCAATCATAACTAATATATGTGTATTTAAAACACTGCAGGTGATATTAAACAAGATACATAATTTTAATTTAAAAAAAAGATGCTTATTCAGTTTAATTTTACTGGTAATAATTTAGTATCAAAGTCATTAGCTTATTATGTTCTATATTAGGAATTAAACTAAATATATTATCTTGGTAAGTATCATTCAATAATTATTTATCATTTTGCAGTTTAAGGCAGCTTTCATTGACTGCTTCACATAGTAATCTGTTATAGTAGCATCCTATTTAATATTTTAGGTGGTGCCATGGCATTGGACTCACTACTTTGCTATGTTCTTTTAAAGTATTGTATATATTAAATTAAGGTATGTGTCAGGATCCAGTGATTCTTTCTAAAAGGCTTCCATTTTTAGTGTATTAGTTTTAAAAAATTCCAAGAGATGTCCACAATATAGAAAACTTTATGGGCCTTTATCTATTATTGACAGCACATTCTGTTGTTCTGATAAAGCTATGAAAAATGTGGTGAGTTGTGATTTGCTGATGCTTTAGATTCATTTTCCCTGTGGCTAATTATGATGCAATATTTTTGTAAAAGATTTATTATCAAACTAAAAACCACATCACTAGGGGGAATGGAGCTTTGAAAATGCACTATTTTTAAAAAGACACCTCTTAGAAAGTATACAAAATATGTTACAAAAATTAAAAATTGCCACACAAAAGCCATAGAGACTAAAAAGAAAATCATAAGTGAAATATTTAAATGACAGTTAATAATTTATTAAATTTTAGAATTTTGTTTGTTTCATTGATCATAATTAATTCTAAATATCATTTTTAATAACATAAAATTCTAATACCTAATATTTCATTCTTTTAACTTTTTTGAATAGACAAGATGAAACCAATAACATTGTTTGTCTCTGTTATCAGTAAAACCTTTAGTTAGATACTTATTTTCATAATTTTAAAATATTAATTTCTCATTTTTAGAATATTAATTATTAGATGGCTTAAATATTTATAGTATATCATATAACTATTTTTTTAATATATTTAAAAAAGATTTAACTGCACAAAAAAACATCAAAAATGGTTTCATAGTAAATATTTTTCTTGTTAGCATCTATTCAAAAATTGGGGTGTCAGGTTTGACACTAAAAAAAATTAATTAAGTATGAACATATGATTGTGTACTTTATGTAACACTATACATAAAATCATTCTTTAACATAGACATCACTGAAATATTTAGCATTCAACTAATTACTATAAACTAATTACTATATTGGGTAAAGTGATCAAATTGGTATAATAATTTGTAAATATCCAAAATGAGAATGATAATATTACTAAGAATTTGATTATAGTTCTTGGAATAATCACTTTCATTATATATATCCAAAGATAAATCTTAATAAATACTAATTTTTGTGTTATCTAATAAGCTTATAGTATCAAAATTTCTTTCAATGTCAGTTTTAAGTATTCATCTATCTTTTATGTTATCCACAGATATCTAATATATGTGTGTGAGAATTCCACCATGGGCATAATAAGTATGTTTTTAGTAGGATATAATAAGCTACTGCATTTGATATGTGGCATTATGGTCTCATAACTAAAGATTACTATATTTGATATTCTACATCTTGTTCTCTTCCTTTAGTGAACAATTCTTAGGGTAGCTACTGAAAGTTAATTTGGGGTACTTCCAGGAAATTGATATTTTATTCCATAACTTCACTTTTAATATGCATGTGCTTATTTTTTTATATGTGTATGTCCTGAATTTGAATGACGATTTGAATGAATATTTTATTAAAAGAAAGATTGAATTTATAATGTGATGTAAGACATGGTTCTATTTATTAGATGACTTTAATTTAAATCCATGCTCGTTAAGAAACAGACATCAATGTGTTTGAATCTAGCCATCCATTTTATTATTTTTTCAACTGGGTTAATGAACACAGACATTTCAGCAAATAAAATATGCTAATTAAAATATAGTTTCTTCTAAGTAGTTTATTGGCATGTATGTATGTAGATTTCTCTCAAAAAAAAAATTAAAAGTATCAAATAAGAATTCAATATGGTAAATAAAAGAGTTTCCTTTTTAATACAACTTATAGCTCTCACTCCTCTTCTGGTTGCCATGGTGAATAGTCAGCTATTTAAAGCTTGGCCAGAGATAGTCTGTTCACACTAAAAGAAAGAAAGTGATAGTTGAAAAATGTTGGAGAAATAATAGTGAGTATTTCCTTTTGCTGTAATGATAATTATTTAAGAAATTAATTGTGAATAATTGATCTAAATTATAAAATTGGACATCATTACATTTAATGCTAATAGCTGCCATGGAAAAGACTAAAGCCAGCCTTAGTATACTGTTCAGAAGAATCCATAAACTTAGATGAAAACAGATATAAAATTTGAGAATAGGAAAATAAATTCATTTAAGAGTAAATTACCTAAAATCACTAAATCTTATTCTGAGGAAAAAGTAGAAATATCCAGTAAAACTAATAGTAAAAATGTGAGGGGAATTGGAAAAAAAGTAAACACTAGGAATTTCTAATCTGAAAATAGAAAATACAAAAGGAAAACATGAATCCAAATGTGTAAACCAGTCAGGGGAGATAGGTAATGGTAAAAGGTACTTACCAAAAAAAAAAGCCAAGTCCCGAAACACCATTTGAAAAAAGTTACAACCCTCAAACTTTTATAGAAAATGAGTAACGATACGAACATGTCGATCTGGAAGTTACTGAATGCGGGAAAACATGGCAGATTGGAAAATCATCTCAGAAAGTTAATTCAAACTCATATTCTGAATCTGATAAAATAGATTTTGACAATAGCTACCTTACTGAGCAAAAACTATGTAGTTCTGATGATCAGAACAAAATCCATAAGCCCACTTCCGGTGGATCAAGGGCACTACCCAGAAATAAAAAATTTAAAAACCAACAACAAAATCACAATGATCTAATTCATGAGTCAGAAAATAAAAATACAAAGCCAAAAGCAAACACAATACACTCTGGGGAAAGTTCAAACCCTGAATCCCAAAGTACTCAGTAACATTGATCATTATGCAGTATGAAAATAACTCAACCATTAAAGGTAAAAATCTAGGCAATATAAATGAAACACAGCCTAACATACAACAGAAAAACTGTCATATTTCTCATAACCAAAAACCACAATAGTGACTTACAACACCAGAAGCAAGAAAAATTTGGGAAATGACCTAATCATTGCAGACAACAGCTATAATTTATAGTTTTCAACTCTAAGACCTAAATCCATACCATGACAGGTGAGCAGAGAAAACACTATAAACAATAATCCTGTTGACAAAAATAAAAGCCAAGAGCCAATGTCATATGCTCAAAAGGCTGCTGTAGGATCTCATATAGTTGGACCAATTAAAAATAGTAGTCAAGACAAAAGCCTTATTAATAAGAAGCCATAGACATTTGAAGGCCTTAGAAATAATGGGCTTAGACAATGCTGCAGTTGCTGTAGATTCCATGATGGACAACTCATCAATAATTACCAAAGGAGGCAGATGTGACCCAAACCAACATAAAATTATAAATGATACATTCAATCAGTCAATTTCTACCCTTCTGATGAAATCCTACCAGGCATATAAGCATGAGAATACCCTGATCTTATCTACAAAAGACAACAGGATTAGCCTCTTCAAATTCCCAGTAGCAATACTACTTGAACTGCTCAAATCATAAGACCTTTGTAAATCGGTATACAAAATACTATTCCACCCAAATGACCGATACCTGTTTGTTCAGTTTACCAATTCTATAGCCAAGGAGGCCTTTTGAAACCTCTATAAAACCCTTGGAAGTAAGTATCTTGTCACAATCGATCTTCAATGCCGGACATACCTAAGTGGAACTGCTCGGAATTGTGGCATAAACTTTGGAATGACTTGTAAGTTACTTGCTTTGTAGGGAAAGATAGTCTCATTCAGCTATAAACCAATAGATGATAATGAAACTCAAATGCTCTCAAACATAGCGGAATTCAAAATCATGCTGGGGAAAGGTACTTCTCCTCTAGTGATCCCGAGTCTTGTGGAAGGCTATGAAGTCCCCATCATTATTAACATTAGAGGGATAGCCCCACAATGCTTTCATTGTCTACAAAGAGGACACCTTATGAGAGAATGTCCAGCTCGAAAATGTGTCCACTGTGGGATGACATGGGAAAAATACCACAAATGCACCAACAAAAGAATGATATCAGCTGATGACATGGGAAAAAATACCACAAATGCAACAACAAAAAAATGATATCAGCTGAGACATCACTGAAGCTGAAACAAATATCAAAAACCCATCCACACATTAAATCAAAGTTATCTTAACCAAAAGCAGTTGCTTCAGGGTATCATCCATTGTCTCTTGGTCTCTCAAGACACCTTAGAATGCAGATTAGTCATCCATCCTTGGATGTTGGAGGGAATGAAAATTGGGGATGAAGTTGCAATGGCCACTGATTGCAGGATCAATTTGCCTCATCAGGACATCTCTTTTCAGCAAAAGAGGAAATACAAATCCAGGAGTGGTGGATCATCCTCAACTGCATCTACATCTTGTGAAGACGTTGCAGTTGTAAGGGACCTTTTTGATCTAGAAGAGCAGAGACCAATTATCACTACTCCCAAAGAGAAGAAAACTAGATTTTCCCCAAACCTCATGGATCTTTTTAATGATGTAGTACAAGATGAATCCATTGGTAGTATAATAAAACTGCCTCAACATCGGAGTGAGAGTTATGAGCAAATTATTATTACTAAACAATATGAGAGTAACTCCACCCAGTCAAGTGCATTAGGATGTTCTCTACTGGACTCTGGATCAAAAAAGATTGATCAAGGCAACCCAGACCAAGTGGTGAAGGACTCAGCAACATAATCCATTATCAAGTTGATAATGTTCAACATCATTTTTGTGAACATCAGGGGCCCGAATTCTCATGATAGAGCTTATGCCCTGTCACATGGGTTTAGGCACCAGATATTTTGTGTTTGTGTGAGACAAAATTGCACCATAACTCTGATACAAGAATTATCCAATTAATGCAGTCATTGGGTCATTTTCATTATTCATTTTCCAATACTGCTGCAGGAGGAATAGCAATAATGAGTAACACTAAATCACAGATTATCTTAAAATCTATACATAAACACAAATAGCCTGATTGCAGTGATACAGTATAGAGATTGGACATTCAACCTTGTGAACCTATATTTATCCAAAAACTTGGAAGCTGTATTCAATGTTATTCATTCAATAAACATAGCACTGAGAACCAGTCCATTCCTGACCATAATCATTGGTGATTTCAACCATAATTATGAAACATTTTAAGCAAAATTTGTCAACAGCTTCAACCAGCCCCTAGTAAGTGGCAGAGATTTGTTCCCAGAAGATGCTTTTTTGTTTTACACAAGATATACATGACACTCATAGACCTGGTGTACATGTCACCATCCCTATTTCCAGTGACCACTTCTCATTAGAGGTCAAAATAGAAAGTGTTTGTACAGAAACCCATAATTAACTTACCACATACAATTCAAATGCTAACCACATCAAATGCTACAACCCAATTAATCTCTGAAATCTATTGTCAAATTATCAATACTCCCAATTGAAAAAGCATGGTTGACATTTACAAGCTCACTTAGTGAACTAATAAGCTGCTGTACCAAAAAACAAGGGGACCATTTCACCTGATTGGTGAACTGGATAGAATTGCCAATGAATTGGAGACCTTGCCTTATGAAAGTCAAAAAATTCATGGTATCACTGATCTTAAAAATAGATACAGATTCAAACAAAAAGTCATTGCAGAATACCTCTCAATAAAAAGGGCTAGACAATATCTAAATGATCAACATTGCTGGACAATGGGCTACCTTAAATGGGCCCTTGGGTATGGCAGAAACTCCAGAGCCCCAAAATCAATTGGAGATAAATGAAAGAAAATATGTAGGTGAATCTATGCTGCTTAGGATCAAGAACTATTATGAGAAAAAGCTTCAACCATTAGGTATAACAGGAACCCACAGAAATTTTAAGATGGACAAGGAGCCACATAAAATCACTGAAGCCAGAATATTGGCAAAACTTAAAGCACAGAAATTTTAAGATGGACAAGGAGCCACATAAAATCACTGAAGCCAGAATATTGGCAAAACTTAAAGCACTCCCTGATGGAACACATCCTGGGCTGCATGGAATCCCAAAATTCATGCTGGTACACCTAAGATCATTTACCATCCCAGTTATTAAAAGGATGGTGGACATCCTGGTAGATAAAAGTTGGGACATTCAACAGTTCTATCCCATTGCTACGGTGCCTTTGCTTAAAAAACCAGAGGGCCCTAGTGACTTTGAAAATCTCAGGCATAGGTGAATCTATGCTGCTCAAGATCAGGAACTATTATGAGAAAAAGCTTCAACCATTAGGTATAACAGGAATTTGCAAAAATTTTAAGAAGATGGACAAGGAGCTACATAAAATCACCAAGCCAGAATATTGGCAAAACTTAAAGCACTCCCTGATGGAACACATCCTGGACTGCATGGAATTCCAAAATTCCTGCTGGTAAACCTAAGATCATTTACCATCCCAATCATTAAAAGGATGGTGGACCTCCTGGCAGATAACAGTTGGGACATTCAAGGGTTCTATCCCATTGCTATGATGCCTTTGCTTAAAAAACCAGAGGGCCCTAGTGACTTTGAAAATCTCAGACCAATCTCAATAAGCCCTCTTCTCATAAAGACCATTGAGGGTCTGATAAAGGATGACATTCAGGAGAACATCATTAGCCAACTGTCTGACTGCCAGTTTGCAAAAAAGAGTAGCTCTACAGCAGATGCCATCAGCCAATTTCCCTCATTGTCAATCATGTTTGCAGGGAAAAAATGTCCCAGCCAGTTGAGTTCAAATAGACAGGGCCAGTGCCTTTGACTTCATCAGGATCGATGTGCTCCTTAGTGTACTCGAAGAGCTTCAAGTGCCCAATGCATATCTCCAAATGATTGAGAACCTTCTACAAAATAGAGAAGTGTTTCTCTCATTGGATGGTCGAGTTGCTCCAGGATTTCAACCAAGTGTTTCCATCCCACAGGGCTCACCACTAAGTGCACTTCTCTTTGCAGCCTATATAAACCCATTGCTGTTGTGCATCAAGGCAACACACTCGAGTGTTACCATACCTTTGCTGAGAGAGAGCATTCATCAAGTTTCCTACATGGATGATGTGGTGGTGTTTCTCTCATCTCAGGATGAGTTTTCTAGGCTAGAGGATATCTTGGATCACTTTGCTAGTAAATTTGGTCTAAGAGTCAATGAGGCCAAGTTGGCTATGTGGTCAATCAAATAGGAAAGCAAATCCTGGGGAGATTCAGAGCAACTCCACAAAAATTTCTAGGATTCATGTTGGCCTCCACCTTACATCACGAGGAAGGAGCTTGAAGAGTCCCTGTTAAAGAAAGTTGTAAACTCAATTACCTTGCTATCAAAGGTCCAGTTGTCATTGTTGGGAATGGTCACCCTTCTCAATGCCATAGTATTGCCAAAAATAACATATTTCCTGGCTGGGTTTTCCACTACAAGGGCATTCATTCACAAGGTAGAAACTCAATGCAGAAGACTATGTTGGGGCAGAAAAGCCCCAGTCATAAGTCTCAGCCTTCTGCAAAACTGAAGGCTCATAATGGGCTTGGATTACATTCAATCTCCATATTCCAATTTCAAAGGACATATAATATATTAGTAAAATTATTTAGCCAAAACCCGTGTATGGAAAGCCCCTTGCCATTGGTGGAAGTAGAACCAATGCATCGCCCTCTCCCAAACAAACATGCATTTGGCTGCAACAACAAGTGTCAATAATTGTAGGAAAAACTAAGACATCAGTGAATATGTTTGGCTTCAAGCTTAACTATTGGGAAGCATTTAGTATTACACAAAACAATGAGTCCACAGTGGAGAGTCTTCTCTCAATTAGCATTGCCATGTTTGCTAAGTTGGCAAAAAGGATAAGACTGGAACCTAAGCTGGTGAATTTCTTTGATAAAAGTCAACCTCAGAGCTTACAGGCGGGGATATAGAATAGATCCAATTTGCACAATGTGTAATAAAAATGAAGAGACAATGAGCCATATCCTAGATCAATGTGAAATATGAAATAATCTAAGTTATTGTACCCTTAAAAGATTCAGGGAAGCAGACATTATAGGTACAAATATCGCAAAGGTGGTAAAGGGTGGCCTTTGTGGTAAAATTAGACTGGCCACCTTTATAAATTTTGCTATATGGGTAATGCAAAATAGGAGAGTCTTTGACAATGGATTGAATAATAGTCCAGAAGAGCTTTTTCTCAAGTTACTTGGTGAGGCCAGAGAATACAATTGGAAAATATGCAAGCACTGGTTAGCCAGTCAGACATGGGACCAACTGGAGATCTGAAGATGAAAACACTTAGGTACTTATTGTACTGTCATAGCAAAATTAACTAACTGGACATAATGACTTCTATGCAGAGTCTAAAAATTGTCACATTAATATCATCCAGTCCTTTCCATTTAATTGTTATTTAATGGTCGAGAGGTCAGCACGACTGCCTTGCACTTGCAGGCAGTTGCCCAGGTTGTGGGTTTGCATCCCGGCTGATGCTATGACACTTAAAAAAAAAAAAAAACTAGTTGACCCAAATAATTCCTAAATAGCTTATTTTTATATATATATATATATTTTTACCATTAGTTTTCTTATTTATTGTCTTCATTGTAGAGCCACTGCACATTGTAAGCATGTAACCTATAATAAGAAAGATGTCAAATGATATCCATATGTATCTTCTTAAGGTGTGAATAAAGTTGTTATTTGAAACTTATAGATCAGTTATTTTAACAAACAAAAAAAAATCTTTTCATAATTTCTTGTTACTATATCACTTTTCTCATGTGGATTTCATTTGATTGTTGATTTAAACAATGGACGTAATAATGTCTATATGATACTAAATATACCCACAAACATACACATCTGTATTATTACACATGATGTGAGACATGTATTAATCATTCATTAATGTGTAAGTAAATAATGTTATTTGAATAAAATAATTTACCTAAAATTAAAGTGTTTTAATTTGGTTCTTTTGTATTAGTAATTTCAAATATAGTGTGATTGCAAGTTAAAACTGTTATTGAAGTTTACTGTGCTAAATATTTGTACTAACTGCATTCTGATAATCTTTCATTGAATTTAATTTGCAATTACTTTTAAACAAAATAAGTAATAAAAATACGCTTAAGATTTTAATTAAAATCTGGTGGTATGCATGATGTTTTGCCTGATGAGGAAGTAGAGAGTTATCAGTTGGAGATTTTAGTGATTATTATTATTTCAGAGTGCAATAACAAGTTTCCACAAAAACAAATTTAAATATTATATATACAGATTCCTATTTTGAAGGATCCCTCTAACTGATACAATATATATAATAAAGAAATAAGTAACAAGTACAGCCAAAGTAAAGTTAGAATAAATTTGTTTATTAATCTGATGAGATACCTTTTGACACAGAGTGTCAATTTCACAGCATATCTGGTAGATAATTAGCAAAGTGTGATAGTAATTCTGATTATAAAATATTAAACTCGGTGGGGTGGTGTTCGAGAGATTTGCATAATTGCATGTACAGTAGGTAACTGCAAAGCAGCACATACATTGTCAAATTAAACAACGAATGTCTATCAAGGGAAACCCTATAGGCTTGTATATTTATTGCATGCATGAAATTAATTATGTGCCATATCTCTTATTTTGTAATTTTTGTGGTTACTCTTGAGACAAACATTTCTGGCAGATGTGAGTTTAAAAGGATGGCTGGCTACTTTCCCATACTCTAAAAATACTGAGCTGTATAATGAATTTGTTTTTGCCTTTTATACAAATAGGCATGTTGAGTAACTGTCGATTTCAGGTTGGTTTGACCTCTCTGTAGTATTTGCTATTGCAGTGCAGGCAGTCTGTGGCATACACTTAATTGTTGCTTGTCATCGCTGCAAACTTTATTCTTTAAATTATTGATAAGCATGTCAATGGATGGTCAGCAGCTGAAACCAATATTGAGTTTTTAAAAAGAATATACTTTAATTTTGAGTGGATGTTGGTAATAATTGGCATATTGATTCAGGGTGTCGAGTCAACCAGTCTGGCATATTTGAGTCTATTGTAGAATGTTTTAATTTGGCTGTCAAGCATGAAGGCAGAGTAGCCTACTTGAATTAGACCAATTTTGTAAGCTTCTAAGTTATCTTTAGCATCTCCTATAAATTTGCATAGTTTAAAGTTTCTAAATAAGAAAGGTTTGAAGCCAGCTGCCTTAGATTTAAATGAGATTTTTGTTTGTGGATATAGGTAACCTCTAAGACTGATGGGTTCCCCCATTTAATTCTCAAAATGTTCAAGAATTTCAAAGAGTAACCTGAAATCAAATGGACA
Source organism: Epiperipatus broadwayi (assembly GCA_028023455.1). Classification (NCBI taxonomy): domain Eukaryota; kingdom Metazoa; phylum Onychophora; class Udeonychophora; order Euonychophora; family Peripatidae; genus Epiperipatus; species Epiperipatus broadwayi. The sequence continues at coordinate 2,528,285 of JAQFVV010006360.1, read as the reverse complement.
CACATGGTTAAAGATCACTAACAGTGCATTAAATGTCTTGATCTGAAATTATCCAGACAATCCCAATGCTTTGACTATTTCAAAAATGGTTAATACCACCAGTATTAGAGGTTACTTGCATCCACAATCAAAATTTCTATTTCAACATAAGATATTTAGCTTCAAAACTTTCTTATTTAGAAACTTTAAACTATGCAAATGTACAGAAGATGCTAATGATAACTTAGAAGCTTATAAAAGTGACATAATTTAAGAAGGCTACTCTTCCTCCATACTCGACAAAAACAAATTTTGTCATTCCACAATAAACAATTATGTCAGACCACCTGACCCACAATCCTTGATCATTACACCATTTATGACCAACAACCATTTGAAATTAAAGTTTATTTTTTCTAAAAAAATCAATATTTGCTTCAGATGCCCTCCATCCTTTAGCACATTTATCAATAATTTAACGGATAATGTTTGCAGTGATTACAAGGCACGATTAGTATATTCCATAGACTGCCAATCATACAATAGCAAATACTAGTAGGATATCCATGCTAACTTTAAATCAAGAGTTTTCCAACATGCCTATTTGTATAATAGAGCAAAAACAAATTCATTATTCAGCTTAGTGTTTTCGGAGCATGAAAAAGTTGCTGGTCTTTTTTAAAAATCACCTGCCAGGATTGTTTGCCTTGAGATCAACCCCAAAAAGTGGAAAATAAAAGAGGCTTGGCACATAATTAATTCCATGTGCACAATAAATTAATTTCACTTACACAATAAATATATGAGCCAATGGTAATCTGACAATGTAGACAGCACTTCACAATTACCTTTTTACATGCAATTATGCAAATCTCTCAAACACTGCCAATTTTAATCTTTTATAATTGAAATTACTATAGTATTATGCTAATTATCTACCACTATGTGTTGAAACAGATACCCTGTGTTGAAAGTTAACTCAGCAGATTAATAAACAAATTTATTTTAACATTGCTTTGGCCATATATGTTGCTTATTTCTCTATTACATATTTTCTACAACTTTAAATTTATATATATCAGATTGAAATATTTTTTTCTTGTATATATTTAAATTTTAGATCATACCAGATGGATGTACAAATAATTTCTCCATTTCTAGATTGTTTTATAAGTTTTAGGATATTAAGTAAATAATAATTATAGGATAAACTAGGAATGAAAAAAGGAAAAATATTCATCACTCAATGTATCAAGAAATTAAAAAAATTTAATTTTACTTAAGTTATTTTTACTCAGTCTATGTATAAATTCAATACTGGTTTTATAAGTTTTAGGATATTAAGTAAATAATAATTATAGGATAAACTAGGAATGAAAAAAGGAAAAATATTCATCACTCAATGTATCAAGAAATTAAAAAAAATTAATTTTACTTAAGTTATTTTTACTCAGTCTATGTATAAATTCAATACTGGTTGATAAAAGATGTCTAAAAATAAAGACAAAAAAATACATTCATAATTTTTGTCAAGCCTAATGTATTTTCTCTAATTTTATTCTTCAAGGAACTGTTGGCAAGGCTTTTGCTCAGCTCTTTTTGTCTATTTCATAAAAGTTTTTTGACAACAGTCTAAAGAAAATTTATGGTTTAGATAAGCTTGGGTTGTTATCATGTGAATATATTTATACAAACATCTACTTTTGTGAAAAATCATCAACACTGTCAATGTAATAATTAATAGCATTGGTGTTTAAAAGTTTTAGAAATGACTATATTTATTAATGCACTTTCAAAACAGTTTATATTTGACTATTTAAAAAGTTCATGATTTAGATAAGCTTGGATTGTTATCATGTGATTATTGAGGATCAATGGTATATAGGTATCAATTGAATATAAACTATATAAAAAACCAAAATATAGTTCACATTTTATTTCATTAGTAAAAGCAATAATAAACTTATTCTTCATAAAAAAGATTAATATAAATTTAATTCTAGTAATATTCAAACTCTTTTTAAACACTTTTATCTTTAAAAATAACAATAGATTAAAATCATTTATTGTAAATAAGGTAATGGTATATTGTTAAATATAATAATTAAAAATAGACACTCATAATTGAATATGGTCATTCTATCTCAAAAAAGAAACAAAAGTGAGAGAGAGAGAGAGAGAGAGAGAGAGAGTAAAACTGCTCTAAAACTGTGTTTTGTAATGCCAACAGAAACCAAATGATTGACTACAAAAATTTCTCATATAGAACGTTTTACTTCATATTTTGCTAGATTATTCTTTAACTTTACTTCAACTCTATGTCTAAATTATTCTCTATCATATCTTTGTAATGAAAACAATTGGCATGATCCTGTTTTAGAATGTCTTTGAGATATTTCTCATAATAAATACTGTGGTCCCCCTCTCCGACAAAAACCATGCACATGTTCACCATAAAATACCCTTTTAAAAATTTCTTATTTTGTTCATATTTTTTGCTTGTCTAATACAAGGAGAAGAGTTTACAATAATAGATTCTATAGAATCCCATCCAAAAAATTTGAAGAGCATAATGATTGTTTTAATAATTCTGCCATTATATTTGTAAAAGTTTACAAGTATCATTAAATGAAACATTACCAACTTCTTTATATTGTATTGATAGAATGTCCAAGTATCATTTCCATACAATAAATTAGGTAAAATATCTCTATACAGTTAACACAGATGCAGTAGTTGCTTTGCTATTTTAAAATACTTTATCTTGTAACTTACTAAAAGAAGCAACAATACATTAGAGTCTGTTCTATTCCTCAATATATAAGTCCACCCTTTTCTATTTATAATGTACCAATGTATTTAAACTGGTTTACTTTCTCTAGTTGAGAACCATTTAAGCTAAATGTTACCGATAATTTTTCTTTTGTAAATAATCAAAACTAAATATTATCCCTAAAAACTGAAATGTATGAGGCATAATGATTAAAATGTAATGATAACTAGATGTCTTATTAAAATAAAATAATCTGGAATATTTTAGGCTGAAAATACATTTTATGTCTTACTGGTGAGCATTTAATTATCATGATCTACATCATTTGATGTAAAGCAGTAAATACTTAAGTGATGTCAGATTTGTTTGTAATCACTCATTAAAAATTAAGTCATGCTCCCTCCAAACTAAAATGAAAAAAAAAAAAACAAAGGAAATAAAGAGAGAGGTTTATGATCAGGTTTAAATAGAAATGAATGAAAAAAATAAGCTTTCATAAAATGTTTCTACTAATGAGAGACTGTTCTATATTAGACAAAAAAAAGAAATCATTAATCAAAATAGATTTTCAATGTAATTTATAAAGAAAAATATAAGAATGCAAATAAAAAATAATCCAAAAAGTATTTATTTAAAAATGAAGAATAATTGCAAAAAAGAAATAACCAATACGCCTTTTATTTTTTAGAAACACTTCTAAATTAATTCTATGAAGATATTTAGTGTTATATTAACTGACATTTTATTTTGTCTATCTCTCATTCAATTTAATTCATTTAAATGAGCAAAATAAATCTGAATTGGCTAGAATTACATTTAGATGTTGTCATCAAATCTGCTATTTTTGCACGTCTAATAATTTACAAATGTATTGTGGTAGTTTAAACTCATAATACATTAGGTTTTATTTCACATTCATAAAAATTAAAGCTTTATTATTACCACTTATTTACTGTTTTTTTTTAAATAATCTCTCAGTTAATTCATATTTTCTTAGTTATTTTATCCACACTATCTCATAACACTGATACACTTGAACTCATATATGTTGAAAAGATAAATAATAACACAGATACACTTGAACTCATATATGTTGAAAAGATAAATAATCACCAATATATGTATTTCATGCTAAACCAGCAATCATCAGTTGGTCCAGATTACCATCTCCACACATATATGCTATAAATGCTCAGATATATATTATAATATTGGCCTCAGGGTAGCCTTTGAAAATTCCATCATCAGATTTTCAATTGGATGGACAGTTGAAGAATTGGAGTGCGGAGTGGATTGAAGCCTGTCCATTAAAGTATGAGGTTTGCCTATTTTAATATGTATCTGAGCACTTATAGCATATATGTGTGGAGATGGTAATCTGGACCAACTGATGATTGCTGGTTTAGCATGAAATACGTATATTGGTGATTATTCATCGTTTCAACATATATGGGTTCAAGTGTATCAGTGTTATGAGATAGTGTGGTGAGTCATGTGAAAGTTTGTGCTCATATACCCTATATATTATATTTATAAACACAGGTATATAATAAGCCTGTGTGTTTCAGTTATTTATTTTATGTTTATCATTGTTTATTTTATTATAAACTCAATAGTGGATATAATATACTGAGACACCAGGTAAGTTAACACATTTGCAAGTCTATAAATTGTCAAAATAACACATTTTTCTAAGAATATAAATATTCTTTTTATAAATCTTACATAATCTACTGCATTATTCTATTCTACTTCAACACTTTGTTACGATACATTTTAAATTCACATTTTATAGAAAACTACTTATTATAATATATATATATATATATCAAATATTACAGCATTATAAGCTTTTTTTTTTAACAATTATTATCTAAACCATTCAAGTTAATATTTTTCCATGCTAATAGTTTCAGTTTTCTTATTGAATAGATAATATCAATCAGTGATTGGAATAGTTTTTGAGAAATCCATGTATCCATTAAGAAAAGAAAAAAAAACAATACCCACAATTTATCATTTTTATAAGTAAATTGAGTGTGAAATTAATTGATAATAGACTGTTATTTAGTTACTTAAAATAATTGAATTGCAACCATTCTGACATATTTATTAAGTTTAATCTGATTGCAGTATTCTACTAAGATCATTAATTTTGTTTTGGATTTTTAATAAATCGGATATATGTACGGTTTAGTTCTTGAATACCAAATTTTAAAACAACGCTCTAACCAGCACAGCTATTCTTAAATCTTTAATTTGTATTTGTCGGACAGACTTAAATCTAATTAATGAGTAACTATGTATATATCTCTCATTATATCCGGTTGTTTACGGACCACGACTTTACTATAAAAAAATTATCAATGAAAAATGGACTAATAATAATATGTTCAACTTCGGTTGTTGTTTTATATATATAAAAATCTCCTAGTAATTCAATATTTATTTATACCTGTATCACAAAATTCAATATGTCTTAAGTAATCAAAAATAAATAAATAGGATAAACATCTTCCCTTTACCTGAAATAATAATCTAAATTTATTTATAGAATGATTTACATTAAAAAATGTATTAAATCGTTTACAAAGGCAATTATTTTAGAGCAAAGTTTTCTAATACGCCTCCTCCATAGCAGAGTAGTAAAGGATAAGACATTAGTGACAAGATTTTCAAACTTCCCAGTGATAAGAGGTTTTAGTTGTTTTCCATCCTTGCTTTATCCCTAGTTAAGTAAACTTTGATACTCTTTCAAAGACTAAATTTGGATGTCTAGATCAACTCGCTATCTGAAATTAAAAAAAAATATATAAGCCTGTTTAAAAGATAGGGGGGAAATACGCGAACCGTTAAAGTCGCTATTTGAAATAAAGACTATAAGCTTATTTCGAACCTGAAAAAGAATAAACAAAATTTTTTTAAATATTACGAAATCCGATTTCTCACATAAAATAGCAGCCATATATAATGTTTATATATATTGTAAATACAAGAATACTGGCATAAAACGTAAGCAAATTCTTTCTTTTTTAAAAATGTAACTATTTCGACTCTTAAATTGGTTATAAATAAAATTCAAAAGGAATAAATGGTTTGTAATGCGCATGTAACTAAACATTAAAAAAATTAAATAAGCGTTTTTTTATTTTATTTTAATAACGTTGTATTCTACGTTAAAGTCAGTGCTTCTAAATATAACCTTCACAAAATTAAACTTACCATACTTTTCTTTTTAACGCAATTTTTAAACTGTAAAATTAATTAATTATTTTATCTACTTCTTTCAACTAGCTCACTGCTAACAAAAGAGGGGGGTAAACATTCAGTTTCCATTACTGCCAATAAATAGTGTTGTTTCCCAAGGAATCTGGAATGCATGTGCGCGTAAAGAATTTTTTGCTCGCCTGAGAGAGATTAAGTTTCGTTATATTGGCTGTAACATATGCCTAGAAAATTCGATATCCAGACAAGTGGGCTAGCTAGCCTGGCAGCCCAAGAACAGAACATCTTGATAATCTATGAGGCATGACGGCCTACTAAGTCAGGGACTGAAAAGAGGGAGGAGGGGTGCAATCTGACCCATGAGTTTTTAAGAATAACATTCCTGGACAACGATGAAATTACAAAAATATATTATTGTAAAATGAAAAAAAAGTAGACATACTTTCTTCTTTTAAAATGTGTAAAAATAAAAAGGCAAATTATTTCTTTGTTTTGAAATTAATTATTAATTGTATTTTGCAATATGCTCTTACTGCATTTTAAGTAAAAATAAACTTATTTTAAATATGTATCCACATCATTAAAAAATCTAGAAATACAGAAATAATTCATATTTTATATTACAAAATTATGAATTAAATAATAAATAATCTAAAGAAGAAAACATCGAGGCAATAAATAGCGATGAAATGAGACAAAAACCTCAAAATAATAATTGTAAAAAAAAATGTAAGTATATATATGTAAACATCCAAATATTATAAATGGACTGATATATTACAATCTTTTAAAAAAAGCATATCTCATGAGACAAATTATTTATGAGTAGAATATGATGTCACTGTTTACATTTTTATTAGTGAAATAAAAGTAAATTCATTAAATTAATATACGTTTACATGCTGGCATTAAAAAACATTTTTTTTTTTTGTTATTGTTTTCCTTGTTTGGTCATTAGCTTAATCAGCTTTACCACAACTCACAATCAAAATAGCTCAGAAAATTGTTGTCAGTCAATTAAATAGTAGTATTTTTGGTATATGTTTAAAATGGTTTAATATGGAACTATTAAAATAATTATTATTTCAAGAATACATCCTTAAATGTAAGTAGTATTTTAGGAAATAAACAGGATTGTTTTATAAGTATATTCTGAATATCATTATGAACAACTTGGTATATGATTGCTTCAAATTCTAAGCTTTTCTAATTTCGAAGGTGTCTCTCTGTATTTTGATATCTTTTTCAGATTTGACTTAAGATTTTCATTGTCTGTGTATTGTCATTTTTTTCTTGAAACGTGGCTAGCCTCAACTATATTTTGGCTTTTTATTTTTTTTATTGATGATAGTGATATTCACATTTTATATTTCAATATTTTTTTTGTTATTAGTAACAGAATATCTTTTTTATATTTTGCGTGGCAGTCTGAAGTTAGTGTCAAGCTCATAAGTAAGGTTGCTAAAAAGAATACAGCTATTAAAAACTATTTTTATTTCAATCTGGTAGACGTATTACTTCTACAAACAACTCCAAATTTAATTTCATGATTAATATTTTTCATCATACATTAATCCGATCCAAATATTTGTAGTCAGTTGTTAACTTCTGACAATTCATTATTATCAATTCATATTTTCTCCTTTTTAGAAAAACCACTTCTAATTTTTTCCTTTCACTTAGAATCAATATTTAGTGCAACATATATAAAAGCGCTGAGAAATTATTTGACAAAAACAAACCCATACATTCTTCACAAAATTTTATAACTAATATTATTTAAACATAAAAGCATTTATTTTAATTTCTTATGTATGCATTTTAATTCATAAACTATTTTCTGAACAATTTTACTTTCTTTTTAGTATTATATTTAATCCACAAAATATTTGTTTGAATCTAATAATACAGAATAGTTATAATCATTCTGTAATATTTCCTTCAAAATATTAATAATTTTATTTTATTCTGCTATCCATCTTTTAAAATATCACTCTTTTAGTGTTACTATGTAGTATCATCACTGTTGCATTCTCAACAATATTTTTAGATTATGACAACAACTTGAGTATATTTCTTAATGTTCTAAAGATTTAATTATTAAATGAAATGGATATAGAATTTAAATGTTTCTTCATAATCAAAATTTAAAATCTTACTCATGCTTATCTCAATACTTTTATGTCATCTAATGTTTTAGTAACTATTTTTAAATTTAGCTTGTTTATTGATGATTTCATTAAAAAATTTTGAATATACAGTTATAATCTTTAAAACTGGCAAAAACTAATGTTTGGTGGTTTATGATAATCTTAATAAAGATTTTACATAGTACTAATAGAAATTGTATAGGTCTGTAGATTTTAATATTTCTATTTTCACCTAACTTTCTTTTTTAACTGATAATCCTGTAAAAGTAATGTTGTCCCTGAAATGTGGCTCAAAGTTATTCAGTCATGACTATCTGATGTATTTTCCTTTGCATTTATTTGATGGCAAAAACTAGAACTAAAATATGCCTCAATAAATATTAATTCTAAAGTATGAAGATACCAGCATATATGAATAAAAAATTATTCAAGAATAATGAGCAAGCCATTTTTATGAGAAGGTATTGAATGTGCTAGCAAAATTTTAGCCTTTGTTAAATCATAAAGATATAAAATACAAGAGCATACATAGATTGGTTATAATGGTAACAAACTCTCGATACAGTAGTACCATCAAGTACAAGCCCAAGGGATACAAGAAGGTTTGCACATAATATATTTATCTAGTGCCTACATATACAAAATCCTCAGTCTAGTTTTTAGCTTATGTTTTACCATTGAAAAGCCTTGGATCTGAAAGCACTGCATCTAGATATTAAGATATAATGCAACCCTCCAACAGCCACTTTTTACCTATTTAGTTTGGTATAAAGCTATAAGATCAAGATCAAAGTACAATAATGGTTTCAATCCATGCTCATTCACTTGTATAGCCATATAGATCTGAACCCAGTTCAGCAATTACACATTTTGGTGTTTTGGGTTTTTCAAAAATCACAAGGGGATATACATATAAATGAAAAAATATGGGTGATTTAGTCTGCAAGTTGTGTAAAGAAGGTATAGAAAATATTAGACATCTGTTAATTTAATGTAAAAGCTTAGAAGCAGAAAGGGTACAAATAATGAAGTTATGGAAGAATAAATATAAACAAAATGATTATACAGAAAGTGGGTTATTGGTTTTTATGCTGGGTTTGGTAAAATATAAGGGGGATTTATATATGAAGGTCATGGAGTTTACAAAGATTATGTTGTGAAAATGGGATGGAGCAGATTATGGGAAAACTTAGGGTGGGGAATGGAAAGGGAAGGTAAAGTGACTAACAGGTTTCTCTGGGCATAGTTGTTGAGAGATTCCTGACTTTGTATAAGAAGAAGTCACAGTGCATTGTAGCATATAAAATAATGATCACATGATAAATTATTTATATGCTTATTGTAGTTTTTATAAAATTAAATATTTGTTTTTACTAAGTGCACAGTGTTTACATTCATCTTTTATTTAATATTTAGTTTTAGCAAAATATTACTCAATTAAAAAATTACTAACACCAAAATGGATATACCTACTGACAAACAAAAAATGCACTCCATCAAGAATGTTATTAATAAATTTGTTTTAATTAGATGAGCTGATTTATAAGATTTTAAAAAGTAATTCTATAAAATATTGTTTACTAAAATGTGTCTATCCATAGAAATCTGGTGGATAATTTATTATTATTATTATGAAATATCATTTTTTACACTGAATGTTAAAATTTTGATTAATTTTTCTTATTCTCTTATTTAGTTAATAAGCTGATATATTATTTTTAAAATAATACTCATTTTTTTTACAGTTAACTTCAATATGTCTAAAATATAAACTTTAATGGAAAATATTTTCCCCCATTAAAAATAAAAAAACAACCTCATGAGGTTTTTTATAAGCACTCACATAAAAAAGTTACATATGATTATCACATTTTAAAACTCATATGGTATAACATTTGTTATTTAACTTTAATAGAAATGTCTGTTTTTTATTTGTTTCTTTTCAGATATGTATACTAATTCTATATTTTCATGGAGTTCTTATATTTTTTATAGATTTAATTGTATTTATTTTTTCATTTATATTTTAGAATATAAAAAAAAAATATCAGATTGTGTAGGAAATGTTTTATTTCTTTGTGCGTATTTATGCCTAATATACAGTGATTTGTAGATATCTTGCATATATCTTATTAATGGGAAATTGCCATTTTTTAAACTTTTGTCTGAAAAGTCTTTTTTTATATGTCTTTGTATTTATGAGATCTTTTTCTGTAACTTTCTTTGCCATTTTACAGTTCAACTTTTCTTTTATAGTCGTTAATTTTTTATAACAATTGATAAACATTTTATTATTCAGTTTTTCTACATATGTCATTTCCATATTCATTTTTTTTTTCTTTAGCATCTACTGATTAGAAATGTGGTGTTTAATTACTGATTTTTTAAAATCTAAATAAGTATTTAGATATTAACAAAGATATTTAGCTAAATGAAATCAAAGCAGTTCTTTATAATCTTAAAAATGGGAAGGTTGCAAATTCTCATAAAATACAAAAGTTTTAAAATATTATGAGGATTGATATTTTTTTAGAAGTATAGGACTTATAAAGTTGTGTTGCCTGATCTTAAGAATGTTCTATTGTTCCAATTTTGAAAATAAATGGAATAAATAGGATGACAATAATTATTATGAAATATTATCTATTATATAAAAATATTTTAAAATTTTGTTGAACATAATGTTTTCTATTATTGATGAATGATTCAGAACCAAGAACCACTAGAAATCTGTTTTTTTGTTATGAAAAAAACTGAAAAAAAATTGCCAGAAACAAAAGAGTGATTATATTGTATTATTGATTTGGTCAAGACCTTTGATTCAGTTAAGAAAACAGCATTATGTTCTTAATTTGAAATTATTCATGAAAATATATGCATGTATTACCATTTTGCATAGTATAACAAAAGTTAGTGTTATTACTACAGGTGAAAAATTGGAGACATTTGAAATAAAAACTGAAATTAAACAAGGATTTGCACTTGCTTCAATATAGTTTTTATTTTTTATAGCAGGCATCTTTAAAACTGCTTTAGGTAACTTATTAAGTATAATCAAGATCCCATACAGGTATTAGTAAAAATTGTACTTTGAGTTGAATATAATGAAAAAAATTTTTTTATTGATTCATGTATTTCTAAAATGTTGATAATTATATTGTATTTGCAATTTATAAAATGATCTACACTATGTGCTTAACTGAAACTTATACAGATTTCAGTTTAATAATAATTATTTAAGAATTCAAATTTTTTATCAGCCGATGATGAAGAAAATATTCTCAATAACTTTTAACTTTGATGGTTATTAATTTGAAAATATAAATCAATTTAAACAACTTGATAATTTTAATTGTAAAAAAAAATTGCTTTAGAAGTTAGGGTGAGCAAAGATTCCAATGTGCTGCTATTGTTTTTAATAAGTTAAAAAACATATTTTGTTACAAGGAAATGACTGATGTATCTAAACTGGCTGTTATATACAGAGTCATTATTTTATCCAAGTTTTGTAAGAAAATGAGATGTACATCTTAAAGACACAATAAAATGCATTAAAAAAGCTTCATATATAAATGCTCCACAAAAATTATTAAAAATATAAAATAAGATTATAAAACCATTGGTTATCATCAATTAGCCCCTGCACCCACCTGATGTCACTGTTGCTAGTCAAAAACCAATAGATAAAACATTACCAGGCTGATTTACAATTTACTTTTTTTACACTACTACATGTCAGCACATAGCACTGGTATTCACAGGGAAGGGGATCTGATGTCTTTGACGATCCAAAGGATTGTCTGTCACATGTGAGACAATTTTTAAAACATTATCCATCTCAGACATGTAGCGCTGGAAATGGCAGGGATGGAGATCCAATGTTTTTGCTGATCTGAAAGATTATCCATCACAACATACACAACATTTTTAAAAACAAAATTATTTAATAAAATCTACTATTTCCTTTTTTCAATTAATATCTGATCAAAAAAAAAAATTTCAACACTATTTTAAAACAATTTAAAAAACATAATTCGATTTAAAAATTCCCCTCTGATCAAGCCAAGCTTATGCTTTGAAAGTCTCGTAGCTGTCCCTGCGCAAAATATATTTTATATGTGATTTTTATATAATGCTGGAACATACACTTTTGAAATTTATTTAACCTTAAAAATATGTGTCTAAAACTATGTCAGGTCATATAAAAAATAAGTACTTTGAATGCAAATGTGAAGACTTATGACAACTGGAATTCTACACACCCTCACATCATACTGTAGCTGTCTATGAAGTGTGCGATAGTACCGCATAACACAAAAACTGCTTAGCAGCCAATATGAACAGAACCATTCTATAAGCCATGTAAGCAGTATATTTCTGTACTTTTGCATGGAAAGAGTGATATTAGGTGGTGTGCAAGGGATAATCGATGACAACCATACCATTCTATATGTTCATCAATTTGCTCGTGTGATGCTATAAGTTCATTTATGTAATAACAGATTTTCAATGGATTGGATATATAAATAAATAAATCCAAAACAATACTTCCTAAAAAAATATTTTATGAAAACCCTGAGAATGTTTTTTATGAGAGGGATAATACAAAATTTTAATGTTGATTATTTTCACTGGAAGGTTACTGTCAAAGATAGAATGCATTTAGACAGATTCTATTACAGCTATGGTGAAGTATTTTAAAAAGAAAGATTTCTGCAGAAAAAGTTAAAAGATAGCATTTCAAAATATCAAATAAACAGAAAAATAGAACAAAATTTGTTTTAGGCTTCACAGATTCATTTGTATAGTCAGGCAAAATCCATCTCCACAGCATAGTTTTATTATTTTTGTTGTATTTGGAATACTCATATTCCTTTAGAAGTTCATGAGGTATATCAATATGTAATTTTTTATTGATGTTACTCAAGTGTAAACTAACATCAGAATATTTTGATTTTTTCAAACCTATGCTTGTTCAAATTTAAAATCACTGAAATAATTTGAAAATTAAAAACAACTACTAATATTATTTTTTTTATAATCTGGATTATCTCTCTAGTTTTAGATCATTAAATAAACTTTCAGTAAACTGAATGTGTTGATTAGATTTTTAGAACAAATATTTTCATGTTAATTGAAATATAATTTAATTCTGTTATATATTCATGAGGATTTCAGTCTTTGGATTTTTAAATATATATATATATATATATATATATTTGGCCAAAACTGCAAGTTTATATATGTTCTGTCTTATTTCATTTCTATCATCAAATTTATCCGCAACTTTTTTTAACTTCTAATTCTAGCAGTAAAATAAATAAAAAATGTCTTCATTGCTCATGAGTTTATAAAAAGTTCAGCACCAACAGTGTCAGAAAATGCCTGGCTTATTCCTCGGGCTAATCAATCATTTTGTTACATGCTTTGCTCATTTGAGTTGCATGTCTTAGAATCTCCTTCTAGTACAGTGATACAAGTCAATGAGTTGCATGTCTTAGAATCTCCTTCTAGTACAGTGATACAAGTCAATCTCCTTGAGTTTAGGATAACTAGTTAATTGCCTGCAGACTTTCCGTCTTAATAGTGGAATATATCAAATTCTTTGGGTTTTGGTATGCAAAACTGTAACATATTTATCATTTGTTTAATTACTTGTATAAATTGTAAATATTTATTGTATTAATAAAGGTTTTTTATTTTTTTTTTAAAAAAGGAAACGATCCTATTATAATAAGCTTCATAGTATAGGCATGCAGGGAATTAAAATAATCATTGATAATTTTTAAATGACATTTGATTTAATGAAAAATATTCTGTAGTCTATATATTTTTTTTCTATTTCTGTATCAGAATAAAAACAGGTTATGAATAAACCTAATGTATCTGCATGTCTTATCTTTCATTAAGAAGAATGTATAATATTTCTATTGTCTAATATACCATTATTGTCGACAAAATGTGGCTTTTTATTTATTTTTAATCTTCTTGAATCTTACAAAATTTAATATTAAATAATCGTTTCAAATTTTTAATGCTTTTAGTTTTTTTTATTTAAAAGGGATTTTTAATAGTAGATCAAAAATTAAGTTATCATTGTATGGCACCTTAGGTATGATTCCCTATTCTCTGACTTTTCTGCAATTACTGCCTTGACTATACTTTTTTTAGCTTCATTCTGTTTTCACTATAACATAATCGATTGCTGTTAAGAATTATCGGGTATCTGAAAAAATAAAATAAGTTAACTGGTTGCTTTATACTCAGAGTCAAAAATCCAGTAAACTCAAATACTGTTTGATGAATTCCATTTTGTTCATTTACCACTTAAATAATTTACATGATAATAAGAGTTGCAATTTTTTATAGTTAACGGCAAAATTTGCTACAATCAGGTTTTTTGATGCCTCAAAAAAGAAACAAAATTTTCCTTTTCAGCTAATGGCAGATTCGTAATTTATACATTTGTATTCAAATATTAAAAAAAAAAACGATTACAATTAATATAGTTTTTGAGTAGCATATTGAAGTCAAAAACCGAAAGAAAAATTTTAAATTTAAAAATGTTTATGTTAGTGCTACATATTACTTTTTCTCTCCTACAGAATATTAATATAACTAACAACATTTTAACTCTATTTAAAACAAAACTTTTTAATGTTTATCGATTAATTAATTAGGTTTTTTTTAATTATATATATATAAATAATAAGTGAAATAATGCCTAAAGCTAATTGGGATAATTAGTAACCATTAAAAACCACCAGTAACCACATAAACATTCACAATAAGAGTAGTTATCAATATTTCTCACTGCTGTCAAGGCAACCTTCTCACCTTTTAATAGCAAGAATATATGTATTTTTCAGAAGAATAGTCAGAAAAACAGGTGCTTTACAGACACGATTTTTCTGGGGAATGATCACAAAAATAGGTGAACCACAGGCTTGCTTTGTTTATAGACAACATTCAAAAAGTTTGGGCTTCAGAGGCATATTCCCTTTCATAAGAATGGCCATAAAGATAAGTAATACACATGCATACTTTTCTTGATCAGCCAGCAGTAGTAAAATATTTACTTGTTAATTCTGTCACTATTAAAAATAGAATTTTGGGGGTCATAATAGATGTCCACTGTGCTCCACACTATTATTGCAGATTGTAATGTTACATTTTTTTTCATTATTTGTTAAATGTTTAAATAATTTATATTATTAAATAGCTAAAAGTGTATTCTCTAAAAATTATAGCATAGGCTGACCTTCATTTATTTGAAGCAGTAATTCTATAGAATATATATTTCATTTTTATTGTTAAAAGGAAGTTGTCTTGACAACAGACTGAGATTGTTGATTGTTATTGATATTGACATTGTCTAAAAGTTGAATGATTTTAATGATATATATATATATATAGATAGATAAACTAACTACAAAAAATGTATCCAAAAAAAAAAAAAAAACAATATTATTTGTATGTGCAATTGCTATATTTAATATTTCAACTGGAACATTCATCAGAAAGAAACATTAAAATGTCTGAGTTCCAAAATTACAAGTTACATGCAGCATTAGAAAGAAAAAAAACATCCATTGGTTAAAAGATTTTACATAAGAAAATTAATCACCCAATGGCTAATTTATTGTGGTGTACATTACAAAAAAGCTACATTATCTTTTAATCAAACCAGACAATGACTTTTAGACCTAATTCAAAAATATACATACAAAACACATAAATGACTATAACAATAAACACCATTGGGTGTGTATATACAAAAATTATTATGTATTTATATTAAAGCTCAAATAAAATGTGTGTACACATTAATTAAATATTATATAGAGTACAAATTAAAATATATACACATTAACAATAATCAACAATTAAATGTTGATTGCAATAAGAGATGGGTATATATGATATCTGCACATAACCCAAGGTCAAGTAGAAAAAATGAAATCTTACATACACATATATAAACATAAATATTCAAGGATGTTCATTGAATGTGGATATAAGGTTTTAATTTTAAAAAAAATTATTTTTGTTTTCTCTCTCTTGGGGGAGAAATATTGCCTTGTAAGTTGACAAATTTAAAATCATCAATGAATGATCTGATAAATTAAAGTGCTTTGATACCAATCTGTCATCATTTTTATGTAAAATATTAAATCTCTGGTTAATTATTCTATATGTAAATTACTTGCTGATTCATTTATATAATGGGTCAAACATCTATTACATTATAATAAATAAATTAAATTTGCACTTCTACAATTGGCATAGTTAATGATATATCATTTAAAATTATTAATAGTGCTTTGGACCATTTTTGTAACAATATATTTACATGTAAGACATCACTTATTACGACATGGAATACAGCATTTTTCTGACACAGAAATCAAATTTGTTTTAAAAAGTATATCTTTAAGTGATCTGGGTCTGCAATATATAACATTAGGTGGATTGGAAAAATAGATTTCAAA
This sequence comes from Epiperipatus broadwayi, assembly GCA_028023455.1. Classification (NCBI taxonomy): domain Eukaryota; kingdom Metazoa; phylum Onychophora; class Udeonychophora; order Euonychophora; family Peripatidae; genus Epiperipatus; species Epiperipatus broadwayi. The sequence goes on along the minus strand of JAQFVV010006360.1, from coordinate 2,511,666 downwards.
TATCTATAGACTTAACAAATGAAAGCATAAAACTTAATAATGACAATAAATTACTTTTAAATATGTTATCATACCATGCATTTAATGTCTTAAAAAATTATTTATTACTTCATCAGTTTACAATGTTTAATGTAAGGCAATTTTCTTAAGTTACAAGTAATAATAGATCATACTTTAATCTTCAAAAAATGAGGTAAATTGTCATGGAAACCGAATACTATAGACACACTAGACCTGTAAAAGCATTTATAAAATATAAAGTTAACTTCCCCTAATATAAAATAAGCTTTCAAAAAAAAAAAAAAACTTGTAAAATTACATTTCAGAAAAAAATATTTTTGCATGTTACTGTTAAAAAAAATCTTATAATAATAGAAATAACAAAAGCTAAAAAAAATGAAGATTATGTCGTGAAAAACACAATGATTCTATAAATACATTTTACATAAAATAAATAAATAAAATTGGTTTTACATAATCTTCTAACACATATCTCACATTATTTGTATAAAATAATGAAATTAAAATTTACTTGAGTACAATAAAAGCCTATTTAAATAGAAGAGAAAATCTATTATGCAAATTTATTGTTTAAAAAAGGAAAATATATATATTTAAGAAATGAAATTGGAATGTGATATTAGGAAAAGCATAATCAATAATTAACAAAGTATGTTTTAAAAATCTTGATATTTAAGTGAAATTAGTAGTACTGAATATTTATTAATCTGAAAACTTTCAAAAACCCATATAGTTATTTCAGCCTATGGGCAATGAACTCAAATATAAAGTCATTATTTTTTCACTTAAAAATAAGTTTTCTGTTGATAAAAAGACAGAAATATATTTAAATGAATTTTTCAAAAAAATGAATACTCTATTTCTAACTTTCTCTTCATCCTCTGAATAACGAAAAGTAAATGTATTTATGAATGAAATTAATCATGATAAATAATGATCAGCACAAATAATTTTATTCAGTTGTATTTTTTTATTTTTTATATTAGACTATTTCCATCATATAATATGTATATTTAATGTCTTTAGAAAAATTTAACTTTATTTAAATATTCTAAATACATTCAACTGTTAGTAATAGCACATCAAACAGGTTAATATATGCTCAATGTCAAGGTTTTATTCTACCCTTTTCTTCAAGTGTTTCTGACCTGACAAGTCATGGCACTAGCATGGGATTCGAACCTGAACCCTTAGATTCTTGAGTATTGAATTTTAATGTAATACTCTAGCTAACAGAACTATCCTGCCAAAGTCAACAATGAGTAGAAATTTCATATGCTTATCTATGAGGTTCCTCCTGATTTTTCAACTTTTTCCTAAGAGCATAGTTGATTAATGGTTTCCATACATTATATATAGTCACACAACATTGGCTTATGGGATTTTGTACCATTGTAAATGTGAGAAGCTTCTTTAAATTTTCTTCTTTGTACCTTTTCTTTTCTATCCAATATATTTATGTTTTTCCAATTGAACATATGTTCATTGGCACATACACGGTCTGCTACCTTAGTCATATGTTTTCTCTCTTCTAATCATCAGTTTGTGTTCTTTCAAGCACTTTTCAATGGATGACTGGTCTCACCAATATATGTTCTTCCACAGCCACATGGTATTTCATAGATGCAGATTTTCTTTTCAGCATTTCAATTTTAGGCTTTGTTGATGTTAAGAATTCCTTCTAGTGTGATATGGCTCTGGAAAGCTGTTCTGATCTTATACTGATTGCAGATTTTCCTTAATTTGTCAGCTATTTTTGGAATGTGTGGGTTACACTACAGTACTAATAATTGTTTTTTTCTCTTGTCCTACCAAGAAAAAAACAATTATTAGTACTGTAATGTACCCATACATTCCAAAAATAGCAGACAAATTAAGAAAAATCTGCAATCAGTATAACATCAGAACAGCTTTCCAGATTCATACCACACTATGAGGAATTTTAACATCTACAAAGCCTAAACTTGAATTGCTGAAAAGAAAAAAACTGCATTTATGAATGTGGAAAAACATATATTGATGAGACCAATCATCCCATGGAAAGACACATGCAAAAATACAAACTAATGATTAGAAGAGAGAAAACAGATGTGTCTAAGGCAGCAGACCATGTATGGCCAATGAACATATGTTCAATTGGGAAAATATAAAAATATTGGATAGAGAAAAAAAGATATAAAGAAAAAAAATTAAAGACATGACAATGGCAAAAAATACCATAAGCCAACCTAGTGTGATTACACATAATGTAGAGAAACCACAAATCAACTTTGCTCTTATGAAAAAGTGGAGAAATCAGAAGGAACCTCATAGATAAATGTATGAAAGTTCTACTGACTGTTGCCTTTGGCAGAATGGCTCAGTTGGTTAGAGCATTACCTTAAAATTCAATACTCAAGAATCTAAGGGTCAAAATTTGAATCCCATGCTAGTATTGTCACTGATCAGGCCAGAAAAACCTGAAGAAGAGGGCAGAATAACACTTTCTTGAAACATTGTGCTTATATAAACCTGTTTTATGTGCTATTACTAACAGTTGAATATATTTGGAATATTTAAATAAAATTAAATTTTTCTAAAGACATTGAATACTCATATTAGATGATGGAAATAGTCCAATATAAAAAAAGAATACAACTAGAACACCATCATCACAAATGTTCAGAAAAATTATATTCAGTTCTTAGTGTTAATAAATTTCTAGCTGCATAAACATAAAATTCATATCAGTTTTTCACAGCTTTGGGTAAGAGATGAGATTTTATTTATATAAATATTAATAATTCAATTATTTATAATTAATTATATAAAATTAAAAATATTTTCAAATATTTTTCAGCAAATATTGGATATATATTAAATACTTAAACTTGTAATTTTCTTTCTTATTTTAATCATTTAGCAAATTAGAGAAAGATTGAAACTGACTCAAAATAAAGTGGAAATTAAAATTATTGAAGAAAAGCTTAGTGATTGTTGCCTATTTGAAAGATAGAAAAACTACTAGTATAATAATAATAATAATAATAATAATAATAATAATAATAATAATAATAATAATAATAATAATAATAATAATAATAATAATAATAATAATAATAATAATAATAATAATAATAATAATAATAATAATAATAATAATAATAATAATAATAATAATAATAATAATAATAATAATAATAATAATAATAATAATAATAATAATAATAATAATAATAATAATAATAATAATAATAATAATAATAATAATAATAATAATAATAATAATAATAATAATAATAATAATAATAATAATAATAATAATAATAATAATAATAATAATAATAATAATAATAATAATAATAATAATAATAATAATAATAATAATAATAATAATAATAATAATAATAATAATAATAATAATAATAATAATAATAATAATAATAATAATAATAATAATAATAATAATAATAATAATAATAATAATAATAAATACTAGGAACACTAAATAAGAAAAGCTTCATTGTAAATGGTATATTGGTTATTATATCATATTGAAAGCAACGATAATAAAAGGAAGCTGATGGATATAAATAAGCTGTAAATTTATCTAAATGTATTCAAAATAATTAGATAGCTCATATTATAAAGGGAGGAAAGCAGGACTCCTTTTTTATTTATGAAGTTCAAGTTATTAATGACATACCATGCCTCTTTTATTTTCTGCTTTGAATCATTTTGTTTGATACATATTACACTGGCTAATGTACTCAAATGAGTGGCAGTGTGTGTTTTCATGTTCCAGAAATATGGATTTGTGATCTGAATTGCTTTTGGCCTTTTTGCAGAGATGTTGATGTTGGGGCAATCTTGTTGCAAGGCTAGCATATGATTCTCCATAGTAGACTGCATTACAACTAGCTTGACAGTAGGCAATCTTGTAAACTGTGTGTGCATTTATGGATGGGAGCATTAATAATAATAATAATAATAATAATAATAATAATAATAATAATATCAACAACAACAATAATAATAATAATAATAATAATAATAATAATAATAATAATAATAATAATAATAATAATAATAATAATAATAATAATAATAATAATAATAATAATAATAATAATAATAATAATAATAATAATAATAATAATAATAATAATAATAATAATAATAATAATAATAATATGGACCACAAAAAGCCACTGCAGTGTCAAGAAACAAATGAAATAGTTCCTCTAAATAAGTTGTTCTTTTTTGCCTTTCTGTCAACTTATTACTTGCAAAACTAATTAAATAAAGGCTGACATTTTGCTATCATAGTAGAATATAATTGTGTAAAGTATCTATGTATATTTAAATAAAATTAAAAAAAACTAATTACCATCAGAGTTCAATGACATGGTGGCTGCCCAATTAAATGAGTACATGTTTAGCAACAATCCAATGTAACAACACTGTCATTGACTACACCAATTTTGTATGCAAAAATTATTAGAAGTAATAATAATATCTCAACCCCAACACAAATATCTCAGTTTCAAAGAACCACTACAAATTACATAAAAATATTAATCTAACAATCCAAGAAAAACAGTACCCCCCCACACACACACACAGTAATATGGATAAAGGAAATGCTGGATAATATTACAGACTGATTCAATAATATGATTCCACAAACAGTTTGATACATTCTGTTGTTTTTTATTGCCAACATTACTAGTACTTACAGCCACAGATAACCAGTGTTCACTTTATCATTTCCCCAGATCCTTACTCTATGAGGCAATAACACACAATACACTATGGGATACAATCTTTTGCATCACAGAGCATCCAAATTTATACTATATAACTGCTGTTTTTCTTAGCCAGCAATAAAAAAACATTGTACTCAAAATAGTAGATGAAAACCATTTGATGTACTCAAAAATATGTATTTAATGTATAATATACAAGAGTTTCAAAAAATTATGAACTTATTTGGAAAAGTAATTACTGGGCACCAAAAAGACACCCCATTAACCATTTGCAGTAATCATTTCAAATTTAAAATAAAAACTCCATAAAAATATACATGTAGCCACAACTCTCTCACAAATAACTGACTAAGAGGCAACCCTATTCCTCTACATTATGGGATTAAAGTCGCACTGTTTTGGCTATGAACAGTGGTGTCATTTGGAAACTCAATGTCATAACATATAAGCATTCAATGTAACAAAGCCAGAAATCTCCCAAAAACAAAGCACTCTTAGCAAAAATTAAAACTCAATTGATAAACCCACAAATATAAATGTTAACTCAATGGATTCACATATCAACTACACTAGATTCAATTTCAATCAATACAATAACAACTCTTCAATAACAAATGCAACCTACAACTAAATGAAAATTATTTACTAGTACAGCAGCTGCATCAAAAGACCAGCATCTCACTCAAGCACAATAAGCCAAATGCAGTAAAAACAAAAAATAGAAAACACACATGCTGAGCTAAATAATGGAAGTGTACCCATAAATTTAGACAATATAATTGCTCAAAATACATTGATGATAATACACACTTCAATAATCAATAAAACTTCATCAAACATTATGCACTCAATAGAACTTTTCTACACCACATCCATGAGAGTACAATAGAAAAAAATATCAGGATGTCCACCTAAAACCACAAATCCAAAAATGCAAAAAAAAAAAAAAAAAAACACATCAAAAGCACAACACAACAGAAAGAAATCACCAAGGAAATAACATAATAGAAATGAATATAAGCCAACCATACACAGACCACCTTTTAAATCTATTATCATCCCTCATTTGGAGTCTACATTAATGCTAAATATTATAAAAGTCAATAGTAATTAGAAGAATTAATATTAATCAGTCTTCATCTAATACAATTTAAAATAATAACTTTGGATTTCTAAAGTAAATAAAATTTTCCATCTAATTTATAGATTATTTAATAAATATAAAGATAAAAATAGGATCATCATTAGAGACACAAATTCCATCTCACAACTATTTCATCTTAACAAATGGATACATACATTACAACCACACATAGTAGATCTGCTGGAAACAAAATTATAGTGGCTCTCAAATTTATCCAGTAAAATATTTTATTAACCAAGTTTTTTGTTCATGCTCAGGAGATTCATCAATACTGTCAAGTAGCATGACATAATTGTATGCCATAATTGCTTTTTCAATTTCGTTAAAATTGTAGATATTGACTCTAATCTTCTCATAATAACACTCCACCATCAAAATATCCCAGTCAATTTAATATTTGTCTATATACAACCAGACCCTATCATTATTTCCAGAATCATAACACCAATAAATTTAATGCTTTCTGCAACATCAAATCCAGTAATACTAATAGGAGATTTCAGCATGACATATCAAATTTTCATCTCCAAATAGTTATATCAATTAATAATGCCATTTATAAGTGCTGAGAGATTTCTACCATTCCCATCAATTTTATTTAACAAGAATTGACTTACCTTGTTCATAAATTTGTGTTTCTATTCATCAAATGTTGCACCACTATTTTAATATTGTACTCTGTCCCTTCAACAACTCAGACCATGCTGCTCAACTCATCACCTTTGACAAAACACAAACAAAAACAGCAATAGTAGACCTTTAGAAGATTATCCAAATACTTCTTCCAACACACACAACTGGATTCCTATATTCAAAAACCTACATAATGATTCAAAAATGTTAAAACATGTCAATAGGCACAATTCAAAGTACAGGCATACACCAATATACTTACATTTAACATTAATCACATTAAATGCAAATCAACACACACACACCACCAGATTATTAATTCTAGCAGATGAACTACATAAAAGAAAAATCATCTCAAGACCAACTGCAAACAATGTATAGAAATCAGTTCTTTAGAATCAGCACCTTACAAAACCTCATTTGGCTCAGATATATGGTACACTTATCATCTGGCAACATGGTAAAGAGAAATTATATGATTTTTCAACGTTTATAAATAATATGCATTATAATATTAAATTTGCAATGGAAATAAAAGCTCATGGGGAAACTATTTTTTGATGTACTTGTCTTGAAGAAACAAAATAAACTTTTATCTTTTTAAATTTTTAAAAAAATGTACACATTCTGATAGATATATTTAAGTTGCATCACATCCTCATTCAGCTCAAATCTTTTCTGTAGCAGAAAATTTTTTTCACTAGAACAATTAACCTTCTTTCAGATAAATCAAATCTAAAAGATGAAATAAATCATTTAAGTGATATCTTATTAGCTAATGCCTATAACAATAATGATACAGAGAGCCTTAATTCAAGGTATAAACATTCAAAATAAAAAACAAAAAGAAGAAACAACTATTAAAGTTTGTATACCTTTTATAAATGGAACTGCTGACAATGTGGCACATATCTTAAAATATTACAATATAAAGACAGCATATACTACTTGTCAAAAAACTAATAGCATTCCATCCAAGCCTAAAGAATCAACTTTTCTTGAAGCCCATAGACTTTATAAAATTTCATGCAACATTTGTAAAGCTTCTTATATTGGTGTGAGTAATCATCACATCAATGCTAGAAGAGATGAACATATTGCAGTTAGAAATACTCATCAGCAGCAGCACTATGTTTTCATGCTATAGATATAGGTCACAGTTTTTTTTCTAATCTGAGAATATATTATTCAGATGTGGCACTCTTCATCAATCAGATCAGAGAAGCAATTGAGATCCTTAAACAGCCAGATTGTATTAGCAATTGAGATGATATATGCAATTTTCCTATTGTTTGGAAGAGTTTTTTTAAAATTCATTAATTGAAATAATTTCTGATATTTATTATTTATGTTTTCTATTAATAAAACATTCATTATTATCATATGCCAATATTTACAGTGCCTCTGCAATTAATTTCATAATATTTATTTTCCACTTGAAGGCTAGTGGTAACCTCACTGAAAAAGTATATATTTTTATTACAATAAATTATATGCAGATGCATTCAGATAACATGTCATATATATATATATATATATATATATATGATGACATATATCAAATAGGCTGTCCCGTTATATATATATATATATATATATATATATATTGAATTAAATGTTTCTATGAATTGTTGTTATAATAATTAATAAAAATGAGGGGAAATATCCATTAAATAAAAAGAGAAACTTTCATCTTTGTTGTTATCAAGAAATCCTCAATTACTATTAATTGACAACTGAGGCTAATCAAGTTTTATTCCTAAACCTATAATAGTTTTTGCCAGGGGTCATTTGTAGAAGCACTTATAAGAAATAGCTTTCTAGGTTTAAATCCATATAAGAACTTGGGTTTGAAGTAAAAGAGGATCTCTTTTGCTTCAACAGAAGACCTCCAGCATAAAAGCTGTTACAAGTTTATGAGTAAAACTTGCTTAGTCTCAGGAATTATCAATTGGTAATAATTAAGAGTTTTTTGATATCAACAAAGGTTAAAATTTCTTTCTCTATTTAATGGATATTATCTTCTCATTTCTATTAATTAATTGATTATATATATATATATATATTCTAATGGCCAATATAATACGGATGATATAAATATGTTTGAAAGACAAAATTCTATCATTGAATAATCATAGTAACATTGTAAATAATAAAAAAATTCTAGCCTTTAGGGTTGAGTTCATGATCATCATACAATCTGGATATTACCTGATAAATATGATTCTGAAAAGTTGCAAGGATATACCAAATTTGAATAACTAAGGAGAATTAAAAATATTCTGTTTATGAATTTCCCAAGATTTAGTTTAATAATCCATACACTCAGTGATTAACATCAACAATAACAATAATACTTGGTCAAATAAATGATCATATGAATTCCTCCTGGATAAAACACCATAGAATTAGTATTATGACATGACATGACAATATTCATATAATAAATAGAAATTTAACAATATATTTACTTACTGATTAGTAATAAAAAAATTACAGTATTTAATATTTTTAAATGCAAATCTCCAATAAATATTATTTATTAATTGACATTATTATATAAACTCATAATGAGACATTTTAATTATTTCTTACTAATGTGATATATATTTCACTTTTAATTAATATAAAACAATCAATACATTATTTTTATTATTCTAATGAACTTCTAATTTAAATTGTATTCTTTATAACATTAATGAGTTTTAGCAATAAATAATATATTTTGGGTTTGATCTTATTTCTACATTATCTTTTCATTTATATTTTACAAGCATGTGTAGGAAAGCAAAAACCAACATAACTGTAACATTGTCACATAAGTCACAGAAAAATTACCAAGGTTTCAACATTTGTAAATGTTAATTATATAATCGTAGCATTTAATATGATATAAAATAATAATTGCCACAAATAAATACCTAATAACTGTAATCAATAAAAAATATAGTTTTCCATGACTATAACCTTTAGAATAATAAAATATTTACGTACAGACATTTACAATCATAGTCATCAGTATGTTTTTTCAAAATAAAGTTTAGTATACCTCTATTATTGTAAATCTTAGTAAATCTATTACATAAATACATATAATTTTGTTTATCTTCATAAAAATAAGAACCAATAGAAGCTCATCTTTAGAATCAATGTTTTTATAAAACATATGCGCTTTGATTCTTAAATGCACAAAAGTCATTGAATATATTCAACTATAAACAAAAGTTAATAAATAATTGTTGCTATATTAGAAAGATCAAATGATAAAAAATATGTTATTAATGCTCACTAATACAAGGGTCTAAATCTTAACTCAAGGTAATACACAATCTTATTTGCCCAAAATATAATTTATATTCTTAAATTAAATTACAAAAATAACTCCCACGATGCGTTTTATTTTTATTTTTGAAAATTTCACAAACATATTTATATATTTTTTTATATGTACAGACACACACACACACAATTCCCCACTAATGTATACACTTATTGCTGTATAATTTTGGTTTATTTATATCCAAATCTTAAAATTATCCTTCAACCTAAAATATTATTATTACATTCTTTTATTTAAAATAACTCCTTTTAGATTATTTTGTAGATCAAATTGATTATATTTAAAACTGAATAACCTGTAAAGATGACATATATTTGTAAATGATACCAATATTTAAAAGAAATATTACTTACAAGAAAAAAACAATTTGTTTTGTACATTATCTTAAATAACCAAAATTATATATTAAAATAAATTATAGTGCAAATCAGAAAACATAAAATTTTAAATTAATTATAAAACAAATCAGTCATTTCTCTGTTTGCACATCACTAGTTTACAATAATTTAAAAACAAAATCCATATTTGATTAATTAATAATATTAATTACACAAATATATAATTTTATGAAGTCAGACTAAAATATTTTAAAAGTTCTTAAAATTAATAAATAACAATTTGCATATATTAATAATGTTAATAAATGAGTGGAAGATTTTTTTGAACAAGATTAAGGAATATTCTGATTTAAAATAACTTACGTTTCCATAGGAATAATGAAGCATTTTCCAGAAATTCCTGCGCAATTTCTTATGAGCTTTATATACATAGCATCTCAATATTATCCCCAGGTTTAAATAATCAATGTCTTAACTGAAACACACAGGCTTATTATATACCTGTGTCTATATATGTAATATATAGGGTATATGAGCACAGACTTTCACACGACCCACCACTCTCCACACTATCTCATAACACTGATACACTTGAACACATATATGTTAAAAAGATAAATAATCACCAATATATGTATTTCATGCTGAACCAACAATCATCAGTTGGTCCAGATTACCATCTCTACTCATATATGCTGTAAGTGCTCAGATATATATTATTAAGATAGCCAATCCTTTTACTTTAATGGACAGGCTTCAATCTACTCCACACTCCAACTCTTCAGCCATCCATCCAATTGAAAATCTGATGATGGAATGCTCAAAGGCCACCCTGAAGCCGAGATTCTTGTCACACCCATATTGACTTAAGGTCAATCTGATCCGTCATGTACATGATATAATCCATTTAATACATATACAAGGGATGGGCAGACATCTCTACTACTGAAACACACAGGCTTATTATATACCTGTGTCTATATATGTAATATATGTCTGTCCATCCCTTGTATATGTATTAAATGAATTATGTCCTGTTCGTGAGGGTCAGATTGACCTTAGGTCAACATGGATGTGATGAGAATCTCAGCCTCAGGGTGGCCTTTGAGCATTCCATCATCAGATTTTCAATTGGATGGACGGTTGAAGAGTTGGAGTGCGGAGTAGATCGAAGCCTGTCCATTAAAGTAGGAGGATTGGCTATCTTAATATATATCTGAGCACTAATAGCATATATGTGTAGAGATGGTAATCTGGACCAACTGATGATTGCTGGTTTTAGCATGAAATACGCATATTGGTGATTATTTATCTTTTCAACATATATGTGTTCAAGTGTATCGGTGTTATGAGATAGTGTGGAGAGTGGTGGGTCCTATGAAAGTCTGTGCTCATATACCCTATATATAATCAATGTCTTATGGTTTCCCATATCAATTTGTACATATAAATTATTAAATTGAAGTTCAATGATTATTTGAACATTTTTTCTACTAATTTTAATTTTCTTTCTTTATTCTGACTTAGAAAGGAACAATTTAAATGTAATTGAATAAGTTTTTGTCAATTTCATGACTGATTTTTTTGTAGCAAATAATAGCTTCTTTTGAAGTTTCACATTCAAATTGAAAATAATGGATGTCAAAGTATATTTCACACAGTTGATGGTGTTCCAAGTTCTGGCTACTAAAAGTCATGTTATACTTATATAGCATTCAGCTGCAATCTCTCTATTAAAGAAATGCATACGTATCTACTTATATATATAATACAAACAAAATTACTTATACGTAAAACTGCTATCGTTTATATTTCAACAAGTGGACTGGTTTTTATCATAAAAAAATATTTGCTTTTCTTTTTCAAATCTTAGATACTAACAAATACATTTAATTAAATTAATTCTTTATAATTATTTTCTTAACTAAATTCTTTTGTAGGACTATAAACGACATATTATAGTTTTCTTATTCATCAAAAAAAAAAAAAAATACAATATTGTCTTCTACAATAATAGAAAAATGCTGTTTAATCATATTTGTTTTAATTTTTCTGCCTTATTAAACTAAAAATTATTATTATTGTTTAAACCATTTTTTCATTAAATTTTCTAATATATTTATATTGATTTTTGAAGTAATGTAATAATCTATATTCATTCAAACATTCCCTTCAATAGTTAGTTATATACTCAATTACATTCGGCTATATTTTTTTTTTTTTTGCTTTTTTTTTTAAATAAATCTTTCAGTTACTTCTTGTATTTCAAAAATATTAACGTGTTATAGTATTTTTTGTTATGAAATTTATTTTGCCTAGTTTCATTTTACAATATTTTGAATTTATCTTTTTTTAACGGTATTTTACACACTATATAAAACCAAAACTTCCATTTATAAGAGGCCATGGTCAACATAAAATATTTATTTTAATATATGTATATATCAGTGACAAAGCATGACTTTTTTAGGAACGGAAACACACTGCATAATCTTTTTTTATAATGTTTTTATTTTACTTGCCAGAACTTTTATGTAATAGCTAAGATTCAAATGGTATATTTTCTTCATTATATACATTTCACCTATTTTTATCTACACTTCTATCTGTGCCAGTTTTAAACCCTTAAAGAGTACCCATCTAAAAATACTAACATGGTTATATATGTGATACCACACACATAAATGCGAATATAATGTCTGTAATATAATTGGTATAGCTATATTGCAGCAGATATTTATTCTAAAGTCATATATGTTTTAATTTATCATTATTTAAATTTAAAAGTCAATTTATATTTTATACACTTAAAATTGCATGTATAATGTGTAGTCCACATACCACTGTGACATATATAAAGCATCATATTGTTCAATCATTTCACAAAATTTATAAGTTTGACTTAAAATAAGTTGTAAACAAGAATCACCTCATATGTATTTGTTTTAGTATAGTGTGAGGAAGAAGTCCAAATTTTGGTTTTGAGAATATTTTCTTAAAATTACATTTTTTTGTAAACAAGATTTAGCCAACTGGAACTATTGCTAAATCTTGGAGTGATAGAATCAAACTTAGCCAAAAACATCCTATTAAATGAATAAAACAAAGGATTGAAGTTATTTTAGTAATTAAAACTATCAAAGTTCACAGATGCTAATAAATTTACTCACATAATATAATTTGTTTATTAAAATTATGAGTTGATCTCAACCCAGCATAAATAGACTGGATTTTATATTATAAAAAAAATACATTGTATATTTTAACACTTTCCAAGAAACAACTACGGATTGATGTACATGGCTTCAAGTCACTCAAAAAACATCAGTTTTTACATTAACATAGTATTTTTATACTTATTTTAAAGCTTAAAGAGTACCATAAGATGCTGCCCTGTCTAGAATTATTTTACAAGTAAAAAATCAATAATATTGACATAAGAAGCTACAACAATGGGAGAAAGCAGGTATTCCTAGATGCTGATTGGTTCATTCTCAATCTGAATAAAAGAAGAATGACTGTCAATAGTTTTCACCACTCCAACAACTTTGTTTTCATTTTCATAATGAAAATAAATGTTTTAGAGTGTTTTTTATTATTTTTTATACATATTATAAATTATTTTGATAAAATATGCTGAAAATATAATTATTTTACAAAAATCATAAGATTTTAGTAAAAAATTCTTTACTTTTACATGAATGTAAATTGAAAAAAACCCAGTCCTAACAACAATTTTGACACCTGTCAACAATTTTTATTGCCCCAAGCTCTGCATTTGATTTTCAAACAAAACTGAATGTTTTAGAGTATTTTCTTGGTATTTTTTTACATATTATAATGCATTTTGATAAAATATGCTGAAAATATAATTTTTTTTGAAAAATAGTAAGATTTTAGTAAAAATTCTTTACTTTTACATGAACATAAATTGAGAAATAAATAAATGACATCTGCAGCACTTTCTAATTTGTTACACACTTTCTCTTTAAATCATCCACTATTGAATATTTTTATAATTATGAATAAAAATTTATTTTTGAAAAAACTTTTGTTCACTTTCATAATCTGACAAATAATTAATATACTTTTTACAAATGAAACTAAAACAAATATAATATTAAAAGATTAAAATATATTTACTTCTGATTTTGTAATTGACCAATCAAAAGTTGTAAAACATTAATTTACTTGACCAATAAAAAAGTGTTCAGTTAAAAAAACATTTTTTTCCATGAAAAAGATAAAAAAGTGTTGTTACTATACTCCATGCTGGTTTTAGTCCCATCCTATATGCAAAATAGTATAACATCATTATCATGGAGATGGGAGATATTCCTGCCAATGGCCTGCTGCAAGGAGATCACAGCTAAAATCATGCTGCCTATCTGGAGATCAATATTTGCTACTACCTGCCATCCAGAAGTGCTGACAGATAAGCTGCTGAGAAGTTAGGTATCAATTCCTCAAAACACCATAGAGAGCTGTAAATGTATTTTTAACTTTATTCTTTAAAGCTATAGCATATAATTTTAAATGAACATTTAAAATGTAACTTTAATTTCTTGTCTAAAGTACATATGAAACCTGTTATAAATCTTACATAAGATTAAATTTGTTAACTTTAAAATTACTTATTGTAAAATATAATAATTATAGTCATTTGTTTACTTAAAATCTATTTTCTATTCTATATAGTGGTTGTGCCTATATTTTTATCTATTTTATTTTTCAAAATTTCATTTTATTATAAGTGATAATATGCAAATGTCTTGAAACAGTGAACATATTTGATTTTATATTTTTTTAGCAAAAGTATTGTAATTTATATCTTCAACTTAATAAATCTAGATAAGGCATATTTAGCTTATTTAGCCTGCTGTTTTGAAATCCTATTGTATTAAGAAGAATAACTGACTACTCTGCACTTGTTATTATGATATGCTTGATTTAGTTTTATATTCACTAAATGTTGATTATGATTTGCACAATTAGAATTATAAATTGAGTTTAAAAGATTCATCTTGTCAAAATAATAGATTAACCATAGAGATACAGACAAGTATATTTCATAATGTATTATTAATTTGACTCCACCAAATATACCTTTCCTCCCTGGTAAAGTCTGATTCTAGATGCAGCTTAAATATCTATTATACTAGATTAAGCCTAACACTATTATATTTATATAATGTAATGTAGTCACTTACATAATCTGGTCTTATGACATACAAAATAATAATAAGGTGATGGCCTTTATTCCACTTTGGTACCTTCAGTGGTGGAGATCACTGGTTCATGAAGTTTTTCTAGAAGAATAGCATGTTCTTATTTTATTTGCCATAACAATTTTATGTCATAGCTAATATATACATATTACGTACATTGAGAAAAATATAAAACTCTTATCTGTTAATCTGACTGTGATTAGTCTAAATATAGATAACACATTATCAATATATTTTAATCTTCCAAATGCTTTTAACATTTTCATGTTTTAACTGTAAAATATATTTTAGCATTGTGTGAACTTCTTATAATCAACCAATAATGTGTTGCTCAAACTCACTCTTTGCTGTATATAAAAACAATTTAACTGTTGGTAAAAAAATTGAAAGTCAACAGAAATTCCATACAATAAATAATGAGTTTAAATGGTTCATTCTTCTTATTTTTATGTTAATCAGACTGTGATTAGTTTAAATATAAATAATACATTATCAATATATTTTTACCTTCCAAATGCTTTTAACAGTCTCAAGTTTTAACTGTAAATTAGATTTTAGCATTGTTTGAACTTTCTTTGCTGCAGATAAAAACAATTCAACTGTTTGTAAAAAAAATTAAAATGAATTTTTTTAAATTGAATATTAATTAAAGCATTTGAAAGTTTTATTGAATTTTTATACTTAATCGCTCATTCCGTTCAATACATGGACACTTCATCCCTGATATATATATATAATTATATAACTGAATATTTGTAAATACAGTGACTTAATAATTAAAAATATTTTATCCACTGAGGAGCACTTTCTATTATCCCAGTAATCTGTTTCAACTAAAGCTTTGAAATGCTAACTTTCCCACAATTCCGTGATCTTAACGTTTGCTGCTTGCCTGTTAATCAATTCATATTTATATTTGTTTATTAGAATAGCTTCTTTAATTTTTCTTTTGTTGTTATTTTTTTCAATTTGCAATATTTTTGCACTGTTAAAGTTGAAGTCAAAACCATAAATACGTGATTTATTATGGTCGTAAAAAACAGATGCTGAAATATTATTATCTACTATGCAATTTTCTTTTAATTTCTGAACACATTTTAATAATAGCAAAACCAGAAATACGTGATTTATTATGGTCGTAAAAACAGATGCTGAAATATTATTATCTACTATGCAATTTTTTTTTTAATTTCTGAACACATTTTAATAATAGCACACTTGCTATTATTAAAACATGTTCAGAAATTAAAAGAAAATTGCATAGTAGATAATAATATTTCAGCATCTGTTTTTTACGACCATAATAAATCACGTATTTGTGGTTTTGACTTCAACTTTAACAGTGCAAAAATATTGCAAATTGAAAAAAATAACAACAAAAGAAAAATTAAATAAGCTATGCTAATAAACAAATATAAATATGAATTGATTAACAGGCAAGCAGCAAACATTAAGATTATGGAATTGTGGGAAAGTTAGCATTTCAAAGCTTTAGTTGAAACAGATTACTGGGATAATCGAAAGTGCTCCTAAGTGGATAAAATATTTTTAATTATTAAGTTACTGTATTTACAAATATTCAGTTATATAATTGCGTATATTGTTTTTAAAATACAGACATCGAATCATAATATTATTACATATATATATTATAACATTTCCATATTTCTAGGCCTCTATACGCATTATAAATGCGCAAGTTGATCAAGTTATGTAAAAGAAAAATAAATGTTCGTTTATTTTATTTAAAAAAAAAGAACGTTTCATTATTATTCTAAAAACATAACTACCTTTCCTGATCAGCTCAGCCTAGAATTATTACTGAGTACAATTGTGAGCTGGATCAGTTTTTAATTTCTACATGAGGGTGCCAGAGTTGTTAGACCCACTGAGCCTGCATCAAACATATTGTAACTCGTAAAGTAATAATTATATGGTCTGGATTAAAATTCCCGTTAAGTAGAAGATATTCCCCTTTGACTTAATTAAGAAAAATAAATCTATTTAGCAAAGGTAATTTGTATACTAATTTGAATTTAAATAACTAAATATAAAACTTAAATATCATAACATTAATTTTATACACGTACAATGAAAGTTAAGCTAATAATAAAGATTTCTTCTAGCCATCAAACATTTAATATTTAAGATTAAGACAAAATTATAATATTGGAAAGTATTGTGCATATGAATTTAATGATCTGATTCAAATATTGAAGTAATCACTAATTGGTGTCTTCTTTTTCCGTGGTAATAGTTTAGTTCACTTCTCAGTTCGCAAATCTTTCCATCAAAAAAAAAATTATGGGATAACATTTCATTCAACTCTCTATTCATAAAACTTCATGTAAAAGTTATGGCCATTAACTTACCGGTAAGTTGATATTTAAATAGGCCATTGGTCCTTCGATGTCCAATTCAGTCAGTGGGTAATCCGCAGTATTTGTTTTTTTTTAGTTTCACTTCTTCCAAATCTCCAATCAAATTTAGGTAGAGCCAGATGACAATCTAGGTGACTTTTCTCAAGAGAAAGTGTCGGCAAATGATAGAGTTCTACTCACTCATGGTGAGCGATTTTAGTTTGTATCTAAGTGGACACATTAATATTTTTTTTGTATAAAAAAAATACGAGGCACTTCAAATTGCTCAACACTCTCTGGAACAACAAGACAAAAGACACTTTTCAAATCTGTCAGCTCCTTTTATATTCCCAGATTTTTTTTAGAAGTTCTGTGCATATTCCTTTTTACCTTTTGTTCTATTTTATAAACTTCTACATTATTCTCTTTTTTTTTATTACAAAGTCTGTTTTCTCGTTAAGAATTTCTGCCATATTTAATTACCATCAGAAAGTCAGACTTTCTGATAGCAATCTTTTTTCTTTCACTATTTGAATCAATTATTCAGTATGCACTTTCCAACATTGAATTTATTTTAGTTAACTTATATTAAAAAAAAGAAAAATTAAACTTTCACTGTACGTTTTCTTAAAACAACATTATATTACAAAAAAAAAAAATTAAAGATCGGGTTCTCTCTTTTTTTTATTTAAATAATACACAATATTAAATAGTAATTTGTACCATATACATAAATAAATGGTACAATATATATATATATATATATATATATATATATATATATATATATGCACTATATATATAAATACAGTATATATATATATATATATATATATACTGTTTTATTAACAGTGCATACATTAATACAACAAAATGCAGTTATTACATAAGGAACTTGCCATGTAATAGTTTTCAAAATATTAGTTATATTTCAGAAGCTGCTAAGAAGATATAACTCAAATAAAATATTTATCTCAACTTATATTATGGAAAGAAAATGTAAAAGAATTCATTTGTTTTTTATAAAACTAAATATTTTTTTAATATAAATATAAAATATAATTTATAGCTTACTGAATATCAAAATAAAAAAAAATAGATACACTGCTGAAATAACTAATAAAATATTTCACTACCCAAAATACTGATTTCTCTTCACACTTTCTTCAGTATTGTTACATCTTTTGACATTTTATTGTCTTTTGCACACTGTCCACTAATTTTGATTTTTGGAATCTTCTTTAATAATGGAAAATGTACATTTTAAATTCTAACTTTGTTTATATTTATATTTTGTCACGTCAGTGTTATCAAATGTTAAAAAGATTTTTCAAGTTATTTCTAAACAAATAATTTGCTGATTTTTTTATTTGCTCAAGAAAATAAAGACTAATATTAATATTATATTTTGCCATAATGAATTTTTTTTTATTTCAGTATAGTAAAAAAATAAATAAATACTGAAACTATTGGGAATTTCAAATTTATATTTTTTAACTCTGTTTGATTTTCAGTGTTATTCATTAATTATTAAAAATTATGCATGCAAAAATAAATAAATCACTTTTTAAAGTCATCTATTTATTAAGCAAGAAAAATTAGAATTTCAATCACCATCCTATCTTATATTTTTTCCTTACATCCATTTTTTTCTAAAACTAGCATATTCAATCTTAAAATATTTTGTGATTTATAAAATGTTTTCAGACAGACCTAACATCACTTTTCTGTCATAAAAACTTGAAATGCATGAATATGTAGATAAAAATGTAAAAAAAAATGTATTTATTAACAAATTTAAGATCTTTTTATTTAATACCATACAATAAATCATGTGTTAAAAAAGTTTTATTTAAAAACAATAAAATAAGTTTTTTAAACAATTGTAATTATTTGCTTCTCTGCTATATCCAAATTCAAACTGTTTTTTATTTATAATACATCTAACTTTTAACAACATCTCTGTTAACTCCACAATGGATAATAATATGTACGATTAAAATACATTATTCTAAAATCATAAACTGAGATCTATCATACAATATTTATACAAAAAAATATTGAAGACAAAAAAAGTAGTTAAAAATCTACTGAGAGTTAAAGTTATAAAATAGTATTTTACAATTTGTGCAAAAAATGTGTTAGTGTAGCGTAAATATTATTATTTCAAAAAATGTTCAGAATGTTATTAAATGTTTATACTTTATTAATTTAAAAAAATAATGTATAATAATTACTTTATCAGGCAGCACCACTTGTTTAAAATTGTCAACTATAAAAGTTGACACAATGTAACTCAGCTCTAACTAGAAGAGTTTAAAAATAACGTTTATTCATTACCAATAGATTCACTTAAATATAACCTCCTATAAAGTAACATCTATTACAATTTTTTCACATTAAAATATCATATGACCATTTTCATTTTAACATTAAAGTATTTTATTTTATTTTTTATACATTACATCACTATTATTTATCAAATTTTTTTTTTAAATTTATACAATAAAACTCACAATTATATACAATAAAGTTATTTATTTATTTTAAAAGTATATAGTTAAATATTAATTAAAGATACAACTTCCGATTTTAGAATATTAAAAATATTCAATAAAAGTTTTTTTTTTACTATTAATAACTTCTTAAATATTTGCATTGCAAAATTATTAAAAAATAAAATCGAAATATGTATTTAGATTGAGTTAAAAGTAATATTTTCAATAAATAAATATACCTCAAGATTTTATTTAATAATCATTGATTTTATGTAATATAGCATTACTTTTTTCAAAAACTGACAATTTATCAACACTGTACAATTTGTTTGTTTAGTGCAAGTAAATTTAGATTATTTTCGTGGACAAATTGATTTATTATTATAACATAAAATTGTCATTAATTTGAAAACATATTTTTAGCCAAATAATGTTAGATATGTGGGAGATAATAGCAAATTACAACCAATAATTGATGCTTCTTAGGATATATTAATCTTATAATCTTAAATTTTTGACTTTATTAGAGAAAATTTATTCATTTATTTCTATAATTGGTTGCTTGCAATTTGAAGATTGAGCATAAAGATGTAAATAGAAGCAAAGTTATATCATTTGTCAATAAACATCACATGATCACCACCTTTTTTTGCCTGTTTTATATCATTTGTCAGAAATACAAAAATAAGTAATTTAATTTTGCCACAAACTCTATCCAAATTTAAGACTACATATATAAAAATTAAACATTATATTTGAGCTATGGTTTAATTATATTAAGAAACATTCAAAAGTTGAATTTCTTCTCATTTCAATTATTTTTCCAGCAAAACACTTAATCTTAAATATGTGGTGATAAATATTTTATTTTACTGATAAATATGTCAAACTTAAAGTATTAATTTTTTGTGTGTTGGCTACACACATATATTACAATAAAAATAATAAATATAACAGTAATTAACTATTATATACAGTTTTTCAATCCTCAGAAGTACTTTCAGTTAATTCCTTAATCCTTTTCAACTGCTATTAAATTCCAAAACCATAATGGAAGCAAACATCATCGGCTCAAATCCCACAAATTCCAAATTTGAATGTAAGCAGCTTGTCTATTAATTATATATTTTTTATATCTATTTATTAAAATTTTCCTATTTTTTCTTTTATTATGGTTTCTCTCTTCTTGAGAATGTTAACACTTTCAAGATCAAACTTAATATTTACACGTTCTTTCATGATCCAAGAAAACTGAAGCAGTTATTAAATTATTATATTATTTAAAGTAAAATAAAGACCTTGCTAACACCTCTAACAAGTATTATCTATAAATGCAGCAAGAGAAAGCATTTAAAATCTCTATCTAGAAATGTTTATATAACAATTCATGCTCCTTCAATCTTTTTTCAATACTAAATTTCAATTCACTTACATATGATAACATACAACCACAAAAAGTTTGATATACAATATTACCTTTTTGCTTGACAGGTTTATGACACTTTTAGAATTATTCACTAACTTATTAATGTTATATGTAACACAAAATGAAACATTGAACATTTCCTTACATATATCTTTAAAAAATTTAACTTGAGCATTTGAAATATATGGAATAAATATCCATTTTTTATTATCAATTTTCAATTTCTTAAAATCATTTTCACTATTTTAAATTGACATAAAGTATTATTAATCTGTTCACTTTTATAACCAACTTCAAGCAATTTCATGGCAAATATGGTAATATTTTTCTTTAATTTATCACTGGTAATGACATATTTTTTTTTCCAAAACAAAGATCTAAAACTTGACATCTTATACATAATTGGTACTTTTGATTTACAATTTATATATCTTTTTTTTGCAATGGTTTTATAATTAAATTATACCTTGATATACTATTATCTCTTGTAATAAATAAATCCACATACTTAATACTTTTGCCCTGTTCCTTTTCAATAGTTCATTTCAAGCAATTTAAATTATTTAACTCCTCTACAATCAAATTTATATTTTGCTTTGTTCACAAAAAAAATCAATCACATATCTTTTGAAAAAATTAATATTAAGACATGGGAGAGTAGGATTTTAGATATGTGTACTTTTGAAGATATTAAAATTTATAAAAGGTATGTGGATGATGATTTTGATTTCAGAAATACTAATATTATAAATTTATTTAAAGAGTAGTTAAATAATTTGAATGGCTTTAAATGGACTATTGAAAAAGAATAACATAAATGTATTAAGTATTACAAGAAATAATAATGTTAAATTATAAATTATTAATCAAACCATTGCAAAAAGGGATATATAAATTATAAATCAACAGTACTAATTATTTATGCATAAGATAGAAAGTTTTAAATCTTTTTGTTTGTAATAAAAAATTATGTCATTACCAGTGTAAGAAATTTTAAAAAAAAATAAGATATTGGCTAAAAAATTGCTTGAAATTGATTATAAGATTGAACAGATTAACAATATGTCAATTTACAAAAAGTTATAATGATTTAAAGTAGTTGAAGATTATTAATAAAAAATGGTTATCTACTCCATATATTTCAAAAGCTCAAGTGAAATTTTTTAAGGATATATAAGGATGTGTTTAATGTTTTGTTTTATGTTACAAATAATGTTAATAAGTTAGTAAATAATTCTAAAAGTATTATATCTGTCAAGCAATAAAAGTAATGTTGTGTAGCAAATTTTTTGTCGATTTGTGTTATCATATATAGATGAATCAAGATGCAGTATAGAGAAAAGATTAAAGGAACATGAATTGTTATATAAATTGTATGAAAAGTAAAAACAATAATAATGATTTAATGACTGCATATTTAATTATGTTTTATGTTTTTTTTCTTCATTATTTTTCAGTGTAGTTGATGTAGAGATTTAATCCGTTTTATCTTATCTTCATGTAAATACTCTATTAGTCAATCCTTGCACTTCAACTTTTTTTCAATGAAAAGAATATAGAAAATTTATACACATGGGTTGAACATTTATATTCTAATTGTTTTATATCAACTTTGAATATTGTTATAAAATCCTATCATCATCAGCCTTATTTCTCATTTGTTTGAGGTCTATCAAGATTAGATAGAAGTTCAAAACTCCAGATAAATGCTGAATCACCCTTCTGTACTCATGATTTATATTGTAAGACATCTATAAACTATATGGTTAAATTAAGTGACTATATATATATATTATACACTCTTTGTATATCACTCATTTGCATCTTATTACACTATTCAACCAATGGATTATATAATCAACTTTTCTCTTTAGCCATTAATAAATCAGTTAATAAATTGTTAACATTTCTTAGCTATTAAAAATTAATTTAAAATGAAGTAGATATAAAACATAAATGATAATTCAAAGAGTTTAATTTAAAAATAAATAAATAAATATCAGCAAAGTATAAAGAATTACTCTTCACCCAAATAATAATAATAGCCATAATGCATTATTACATCACAACAATAATGATCTAAGGCTTGATTTTTTTTAATAATGCTCACATTAAAATTATACTGTATTATTTCTGAATCTGCAGATTATTTATGGTTTGATTTTTTTTCAAACATGTCATAAATTTTGTGATACTTCAAATTCTACAAAAAATAAATATTTCTATTAATAGTGACAAAAACTATTTTTAAATATTTTAATTATGTTTCTTATTTTTTTTACAGGAGGATAATTTGCATATGATGATGTTAATATGCTTTGTAATACAAAATGTGCATATGCATATACATTTTTATAAATTTACACTTCTATAAATTAATAATTAGATTATCATAAGAATATGATGTTAGTTAAAAATAATTGTTTTTTTTTTTAGAGAATACACACAAAAGAACTATATCTTCAAATTGTAAATCTGTTACTTCCCTGAAAATATTACAACTAAATGTTAAGCTTTATTATCATGATTGGATTGTTATAATTTGATAGTATTATATAACATTTATAAATATCACTAAATCTAAGTATGACTAAATAACATACAAGGCATGTTAATTATAATACCTCACAATATTGTTACTAAACTTACAATGGAAAGATATGTGCACAGTAAGCATTAACTGTAATATGAAATGTGCTGGATAAGTTAATTGCAATTCATGGCCCCATTTACTACTTTGTTTCATAAAATACAATACTCTTTACTGCCTTTGAAACTTCAGATAAAGCTCTCATTCTGATTCACTGATAATGATTTGTTTCTCAACATTTATAACTGTGCTATTACTTAACCCAACAAAGGTTCATCATTAGTATACTATCACATTATTCAATTATATTTTTAAAAATATTTTTCTAATTATAATTTAAGTAAGACATTATTTAATTATCTCAGACTTATGCATTTTGTATTCCAATACTGGTATTAATCAATTAATTGTAACATATTGCATCCATTTATTGTAACATAACAATAATTTTCACATGCCACTACAGTTTTTATTGTTGTCATTTGCTATAAACTTTCAACTTTAATTTTAGTATTAAAACATTATTATATATCAGAATATAATAAATTTACTTTATTTGATAGTTTTGTTTAAAAAAAACTTTTAAAAAATCATGTTTGAATTTTGCAAATATTGAAAAAATTAGATCACAAGCAAAACAAAGCATTGTTTCTTCATTCAGCAGTTGGGAGTAATGGGATGAAATTAAAAAACAAACAAAAAAAATTTTATTTGATATTTTAAAAGTTTAAAATTTTTCAATAATTTTTGCAATATTGCAATATATTTTAATAGACTCTCAGTGATGATATGTCAGCAAGCATCATTATAAATTTTTAAAAATAAAACATTTACATACAAAATAAATATGTAATAATATATATGCATGAATTTTAATCATTTATCTTAGTTAAGTTAAAGTCTCTTGTATGAGAAATCAAGAAATTTAATTTGAATAAACAGCCAACTATTGAGAGATTTTGGTAACTATTTTATTTCTTACCATTAAGTCAACATGTATTTTATTCTAATATTTTAATACAAAAGAAAGTCTAAAGATGTGACAGTTTAATTGAAAATGTGACAAAATTAAAATCTTTTAAAGCCATCCTTTATGATATTGGTCTCCACTTGGTTGCTATTACATTTCTCCTTTGAAGACACAAACTTTGTAGTATTACATTGAGAAAATATTTTGAAGAAATAAAAACTTGGTTTTGGGAAGTATATTAGAATTTATGATTAACTTTGCACAATAATTGTCTAATATTTATTATCAATCAAGAATATATATATATATATATATATATATATATATATATATATATATATATATATATATATATATATATATATATATATTATTATACATTTAGTTTTTGGACAAATATTTACTTTTAAAAATAAAAGATTATATTTTTCCATGTAACATTAACATTTTCTAAGTATGAACCATGCTCTTGCATTATCCATATGTTTATGGAATTAACTCATTATCTAACTGTTACTTTTAATGTTATTTTGCTGAATTTAGCCATGGAAAAACTGCACTGAATAATTCTGCCACCTTAAGAATTTTTTTACAACTAATACAGTGAGATAGTCTGCCTTCCTAGGTGCTGATTGTCTTGTTTCTTGTCCTCTCCACATGAGAGCATTTATTAATGATTTTGAGATTTTTATTTCTTTGTTTTGATTTTCAAAGTAAAAATGTTTGTTTTAAAATCTTTTTTTTACACATTAATTTTTTTTGTCCCAAAATATTTGTGAAAGTAATTATTTTAGAAGAATAATTCAAATTTTAGTAGAAAACATTTACTTTTACATGAAGGCAAATCAACAAAAAATACAATAATGTATGACTTCATTTTATAATTGGATAACAAACATACATTTTATGTTTGCTGCCAAAGATTATTTTCATCAATTATACATATAAATTCACTTTTAAAAAACTTTTATTTACATTAATAATTTAACAAATTATTAATTTGCATTTTAAAATTAAACTAAAATAAATATATTATTAATAATGATTCTATAATTGACCAATTAAAAGTTTGAAGTTTTAATTCAATATGCCAATATAAATTTTAGACACAAAAAGGATTAATAATTTAATTATGGGATAACAGTTAAAAACTATTTGGTAACATGCCATTGCAGATAGTTTGTTAGAATTTATTGCAATATTGTGAAAAATATTTAAACAGTTTAAAGTTTTAAAACATAACTTGGTAGATTTATAAAATATTTCTATTTATTTGTTCACATTGTAATACAAGTGATAAACAAAAAGATTTTTTTTTCTGAAATCAATTTGTTCATCCTGATAACTGAATAATGAAATGGTGCTTTGTTTTGATTAAAATCTAATTTTTAAAATAATTATGAAATTCAAATGTGATTTGTTTTAGAATTTATTTTTTTTCCAAACAAAAATATCTATCAAATCAAAAATATTTATCAAATGAAATCAAATTTATTGTAATCTGATATAGAATAATAGTTTAATACTAAAATTATTGCTCAAACCATAGCAAGTGAAAAGAAAAAATGTCACATTGCAAGAGGGTAATAAATTTTCAATGAAATCAAATTTTTAGTTATTTCAAATATTTTTTGAAAGTAATATCACAAAGTTTGAGACTACCAAGAAATTATGTAATGCTTTCAATGGGGAGTTTAAAAATCTTTAAAGTTGCTAAATTTTCAGATATCCTGACATTTTTAGAATTTTTTTGGAAATAAAATATTAGATTAAATTATATGTGAATTTTAACAATTGGAAAAAAATCAATTAGTGAGATTTCTCAAAAAAGGGTAAGATATTCAAATTGAATTTCTCAATTTCTAATATAAAATCCTTCATGTGACTACGGTAACAGGGTTAATATTAAAATAATTTTATTCTAATATTTATTTTTGGGTTATACAATTCTCCATTTATACACACACACACACACACACACATACATATATATATATATATATATATATATATTGTGCCATTACAATTTAGTCATTAGCTAAATTTATAGTAATGTGCATGTAAAAAATGTAAAAAAAAAAATCATCACATTTTTATATAAAAAAGGGAAGCTGTAGAGCAACCAAGTTTAAACCCTACAAGATCCAGTTCTAAAAGCTTAAGACAAAGACACATTTAATAGGTAATTTTTAATCTTTGTTAAAAAATAAAGTTATAACGCATATGTATAGGCAGTGTATGTTATAAAAGCTATTTAGTTAGTCACTTTTAAATTACACATATTAACTTTCTTTAAAACTAACCTACACTTGCTAAATTTTAATATCTTATTCTGTTTCTATTTTTGCTTTTCTATAACTGTAATTTGGATTTAAAAAGCTAAGGATTTAATTTAAAATATTAGGGTTATAATTATTAAGCTAGCAATTAGATTATTTTAATGTCAGTTTATAAATAATTTGAATGAGTGTGTGTGTACATTGCATACATAAACTACATTTTTATTTATTAAATATTGAAAGAAAAATGAGAAAATCTGTTAAATTATTTTTTTATTCAACAGTTTGTACTATAAGAGTTGTTTTTCTGTGAGAAGTCTAATTTTAAAAATGTCCCATCTTGAGATCAAAAGAAATAAGCTCAAATTTGAGATGTTACATGGGTGTAAAAAAGGATTAAGACTATTTTTTCCATCAAGACAAAAGTTTGTCTGGAAACCATGTGTGTGATTTTTTTTAAATGTACCTAAAAAAAATTGCACTCTCCAGCTAAAAACGAATTGGTCACAAATAGAAATAAAAATCGGATATAAAAGCAGTCTGGAAAAATCAGTTAATATTGTTATAGAGAGACTTTTAAAATTATTGAAACCAAAGCAGACAAACATTTTTAATTCTGCTAGATAACCTTTTTTTAAAAAAATCATTTTTTTAATAGCAAGCTTTGAATATTGAAAATATAAGGATGGCGAGCTAGGAAAAATATATATTTTTCCATCTGTCTACCAGACTCATCATCAACTTGCACATCATATAGGAAAGAAAAGATGTCTTGTCTGAAAATTAATATTCTACACCTTTCAACTGACTGAGAGAAATAAGATGTTTTTTTAAATAGAAAGAAGAAAACATTCACCTGTATTTGGAGGCGATCAGGAAAAAGAGTAATTTACTGATAAATATTAAATCATCGAGTTCAATTAAATCCAGTAACTGAGTTTAAATCCAAGCAAAATTATAAATGTGAAAACAACTGCTATACTTCACCCACTAAAAGAATCATGCTTGACAGGAAGAGAAGAAAAGTTAATATAATGATTTCCCAATTGTCCACTAAAGCAAATAACCTCAATAGAATCATCATCATCAAATAATTATACACCTCAAGAAAGAGATTGTTCCAAAGAAAAACAGAAATGGTAGCTGCAAAATATAGACATTGAACAAGATAAATTTGAATTATTAGAAGTCGCTACAAAGAATAGAACTGGTAATATAATTTTTTTTATATATATTTTCTTTATAATATCAGAGACTTAGTAAAATTTCAGCAACAGAATGGTATATTTTTGTTTAAAGAACTTTTAAAACAAACAAGATCAATTGAAACCAAGAATTTCTTAATAACGATTTTAGATGTACTAAAATTCTGATTGTCTATTAACTTAAAGTTATGAAATGTTATTTATATGTAATACATTTTTTTTATTATTTTGTTTTAAATAATATTTTTGTTATTATGGGGATAAAACACACACGTACACAGCAATATATTAACTTGTTACATGTGTGGTTGGGTGTGTGTGAGAATGATCGACATATAACATTGGAGATATTAGATTATTTTGTTTTAGGAAAATATAGCATTTCAGTGCTTAGGAGGGAGGAGGAGAAAATAATTTAAAACTTGTTTCTAAAACTTGCTCTTTCCAATTTTACTAACATTTATTTTTGTCATCCTACTTACATGTTAGATTTATAAGGGTATGTGTGTAAAAGAGAAAAGAGAGAGAAAAAAAGTGTTTATTTTTTTTTTTTTTTTTGAGACATTTTCTCATGGAGTGGAAATCATGGTCAATGTGACATCCAATTTGAAATACATTTACGGGAAAGATGGAAGAATTTAAAAATTAATGTTATGATTTTAAAACAGTCGATTATGATTATTGTTGTTATTGTTATATAAATTTTCATGTAGATATAAACAATTTTTATGTCTATGTTAGAAATGCAGCAATAAATATTAGTTTATTTTATTAAACGAGGCCTATATATTTCATTAAGAGTAGTCTTTATTAAATGTGATCATTCATCATCAAGGTGAATATTAGCTATTTAAGTTCCAATTAGATATACTAAAATTAAGCAATAATTATGAATTTCTTTATAACAATTAGGTTTTATGTTTAGGCTTAGTCCTAAAGCTGTGGTTGAAACCATTATTGTTGTCATTATCATCATAATCACATTTTAATTAATGAGCTGTTTAAATGTTTAAAGGCCATAAATAAATATTGATTTCATAGAATTTAGTGATTTCTTAGTATTATTAGAACCACAATCCCATCATCTATTTCATGCAAGAATGAGTGAATTACTATCCTAAATTAATAATATAATCAGAGCTAGTAAAACTTATAAAAAAATATTGAAACACATTTGTTATATTAAGGTCTAAGAAATGATTTCTGTTTTGTGAATTCCACTTTAGTTTAAAGATGTTTTATGTTACCTAGGTGTTTACTTAAATATTAGTGCACACAGTGCTATGGGTCTAAAATCCAAATCATACATTTTGTAAGAAATAAAGTACCAAAGGGATTTAAACCTGGTACTTGTGAAAAAGTTATAAATATAACTTTGTCTAGGTCCAGCTAACCTAGTTGCGCCCTGATAGACCATATTCACTTGTTGTTCACTTAGATATGCACTTGAGATTCAACCAAGAAATGAAAGTGGATAAAATCTACTGTCTGTATACCTGAGAAGATATTTTATTGAGTTACTAGTGTACTCACCTCACTTGATTTCCATATACCTGATTTATAATAGTTGTTATTAATAATTTGTTTATAATTACTGATATTGTGATATCTTGAGAAATCTAATTATAGAAATATGTTTAATTTATTCCTACTCATCATTTTAATATTTATGACATTATAGCTATATAGCTACTATCCAGGAGTATGTTTCATTTAATCCAATGACCCTTAATATGATTGATAACTCCGTCTGATCACTTGTTTAATAGCCACTACTCAGGTTAAATAATTATTTTCTTTTTGATATAAAATAAAAGCTACAATTCTCTTTTTTGTTTATTAAGCTAAATAATATTTTATTTGATATCTTTTGATCAAGTTATTAAGTTACAATATATACCTGTTATGAATATAAATTAATGTTTTAAAACTGGACACATCACATTTTGATATTATTAAATAGTATGAGTGTAATTTTATTCACGATTTATTAAAATAAAATTCTAATAAGTTTAACTATATGTTGTTATTAATTTGTATATCCTTATTTTAAAATTAATATTTGGATTTCTTTTTTTTAGGCAATAGGTAAAATTAACATATTGATATATTTTTAAATCATTTTAATAATATATAGAATCTTTTCTATAAATTTTTTTTATTCATGCCTAAAATGAATACTGAAAAAGAAGACCCCTTTTGAAAAAACTAGTTTATTTCAAGAAACAAAACTACTGTAGTAAGATATAAATCACTGTATCTTCATCTGCTCTTTATATTAATATTCTTTACCTTGGGATTTTATTACTTACTATTCTTTACATTTTAATACACAATCAAATAAATAAATAATTAATTTAAAAATACCCTTTTAAACTAAGCATCATAAAATATAAACTACATTCAAAGACTTAACTGAGAATGAGTTTTAATTTATCTACCTTTGAGTTTAGAAAATGAAATTACTTACATTTGTACTTTTTTTTTCTAAGTTACAGGCATCACCCATTATTTTCACAATAATTGACATTATTTAATCAAGGCTTTTTATGATCCAATTTCACTGGTTCTTAGTTTCTGATTATGATCATAGAACTAATGTGATCTGTTTATTGTTAAATAATTTTTAGCATAAATAAAAAGAACTGCATTTAATCTCCTTGATGTATAATTTTCTATATATATATCTTTCACCTGCCTCTGATTTTTATTACTTTATGTTCAATTTTTCTATTGAAATTTTTCAATACATTTATAAGACTATAATTTTCTTCAGACATTAAGAACCACGTAATAATGTCTATGCATGTATTATAAATAAAATATATTCTTTAAATAAATAAATAAATAAATTTTATTCAATTTAGTGCTAATAAATATTATTAAAACTTCCTGCTTAATTTTGAATAAATTAAACTAAAATTTTATTTGAATACATTTATTGTTCGAATCCTTAAAATGTGGAATACCTTCTTATGTTTGCAGTTATTAATTAATGATTAAAGATATTATAAATCATATTAAAAAGATACACAATTATTACTTTCCTTTACCAAAGTCAAAAATCTGAATATAAATAACTCCTGACTGCAGAAACTAAAAAAGGAAACCTCATTTCTTTATTTCTATTTGGATTTTGATTTATAATATATATATATATTATGGTCGTCTAGTAAATATCTGAAATACAGACATGCCTGTATTTCAAATATTACACATTAAGCCTGCATTCTGCCCATTCTTCTTTTATGCATTTAAATGGATAAGATCCTATACATGAGTGATCAGAGTGACTTGAGGTCAACATGGGAATAACAATAAAATTGGCATCAGCATGGGATTTGGGCATTCCATCATCAGAGTTTTATTTGTATGGATGGCGATAGAGTTGGAGGTTGGAGTAGATTGAAGCCTATCCATTAAAGTATGAAGATTTGCTATCTTAATATAAACGAGCATTGATTATATATATATATGGGAAATGATAATTTGGACCAACTGATGAGTGCTGGTTCAGCACGGAATACACATATTGGTGATTATTTACCTTTTCTACGTGTGTGTGGTCATGTGTATCAGTATATGGGATAGGGTTAATAATTGAAGGGTTCTTGAAAACGTGTTCAAATCCTCTATATCTTATAGTAATTTCAAAATCTTATTTTTTATTTTTCCTTTAGTATTATTTATAAGATGCAAACATTAGTAACACATCTATTTTTTTTTAATCATAATTATGAAATACATTAGTTGTTTCTAATCTTTGCTTTAAAAAAAAATGAACAAGCTAACAAATTTCAACAGCTTGATTTCTTTATTATAAAGCTTTCAACTTAAATCTAATATATCATCTCATATTCTTTTATTATCAGCTCTCTAGCTTTTTTTAAAAAAAATAAACTTTTCTCACAATTATCTCTTAGGGCTTAGACTCTTATTATTTTTGTTATTCTTTTATTTTAATATTTATAATTTCAACCATTGCAATTTTTTTTTTAATAATAAAGAAATATCTTAAAACCTATTACAATCCATGAATTATTAATTTGCAAAACTGTTTTCACTAATACATTGTATTTCCTTACACTCACTTTTCAAAGCATCTTTTAGTTATTCACTTATTTTTGCATTTTGGGAATATCTTACTACCTTTTTTAAATATACAATATTAATAACAATAGAATAAGTTTGTTGCTTATGAAATAATGTGAAAATCGAGATGATCTGTTGTTTTTCTTACTGAAACTTTTAACTTTTGAGACCTTGGCCTCGTCAGTATGCCAAACTGCTTAGGATATAAATATTTAGAAGTTTAATGCTTCTACAATTCATTAATTGTTTTACTTCATGAACTGTAATCCGTCAATAAATGTTTGCTTGGTTTTTTATCTCTCTCCAATCACTTTTAATAGCATTTTTAGTTTCTTATATGTATATGTTACTCCTTTTTTTAACACGAGCTCTATTATTACTAGGTACATAATCTGATAGTAAAAAATATTGTATAATAATCTTATAGTGTCATATGTAATATAGACAACTAAATAAGTTTAATTGAAGATCTCTCCCCCCTCATTTTTTATCTTAATTTCCCGAACTCTTAAATAATATTTTATTCATTACGCAATATTACTTTCATACCTTTATATTCTTCATTAATTATTTCTATACACAATTGATATTTCACTTCACGCTAATTAAGACAAATTTAGTATTTTTCGTCAAACAGTAATGTATGGAAAAAGGAATAGATTGATCTAAAAACAATTAAATTAAAATTATAATACAATATATTTTCTCAAATATTATACATACTTATTTTATGTGGGTTATGTTCTCACTACTTATCATTTAAATGAATTAGTTAAATCTTGTTACGTTTAAGTTTACTTATCTGTTTATCTACCGCCTCAGAAAATGAAAAGCATTTATAAATTAAAAAGCATTTTATCTTGACTTCAGCGCTCAGGACAAGACAATAAATCATAAAGCTATTGGTAGCGGCTAAATTAAAGGGAGTAGCAAATAACTGTTTTATTTATTCTTACAACTCTTATCTAATCTTTACAATACTACTGAACATTTCTTATTAAGAAAGATAGGCGAGATAAGAGCTTATTCACTTAGAATGTATTTAACAAATATTATAAATTTAAATTAACTAGCAATAAATAAATAAATCACATTTTGATTATAAACAATAAATTATGACTTTTTTTTAAAAAATATCGATTCAATGTATATTAATTTATTATTATTATGTTAAAAATAAATTAATTGGTTTTTTTTAATTAGCTAAATTTTTAAACTGAAAATTATTTTACTTTTTATACTGCTTATAAGTTTAGATGGTAATATATTCTGCTTATTTTTGTATAATATAAAACACCAAATATTGCATAATGATTTCTTTAATTTATATTTTAATAAAATAGAACTCAAAATAATGGCGCAACTTACATTTATGATTTTCATCTAATGCTTATCTATTTTAAAATAAGTTTGTTGGGTTGTGTATTGCTTTTGATTAATTTAATATTTTTTTCAGACATTTTATCTTGCAAATTATTATTTTTGTTTTCAAATTAGTGTCTTTTTTTTTTACTTTCAACTCTTTTTAATATTTATTATTTCTTTTGTTTTGTAAATAGTTTATACAAGATATCTGATTTATAGCCATTTTAATAATGTGTTTGTTTGTTTTAATGTATAGACAAAACAAATTGCCAATTTTAATTTGATATTATTTGCTTGATTTATACTTGTAACAATATATAGGGGATTTGAACTCAGATTTTCACACGACCCTCAACTATCCACGCTATCTCATACTGCTGGCACACTTGGTCACACACATGTAGAAAAGATAAATAATCACCAATATATATATATATTTCGGGCTAAACCAACACTCGTCAGTTGGTCCATATTATCATATCCACACACATATACAATCAATGCTCAGCTTATATTAAGATGGCCAATCTTCATACTTTAATGGACAGGCTTGTGTGGAGATGATAATCTGAACCAATTGATCGAGTACTGGTTTAGTACGAAATACGTATATTGGTGATTATTTATCTTTTCGACATGTGTGTGATAAAGTATGTCAGCAGTATGAGATAGCGTGGATAGTTGAGGATCGTGTGAAAGTCTTAGTTCAACCCCCCCTATATATTACACATAGATGTACAGGTATGAAAAAGTCTGTAGTGTAGAAAAATTCATATACTTGTAACAATAGTGTTTTCAATAATTTTCAATTTTTGTTTTTACTGTAAAGATATTACTTTAAAAATAAATTCATATATACAGTATATTTCTTTACTACAAGAATAAAAACCAAGCAGTAATGATTTTCATTTAAAACGAAAAAAAAGATACTGGAGGAAATATTGTGAAAAGTCCTGAATTTTAGAAATATGTTTTTAAAAAAATAAATGATATTCATATATATATAAATTGAAAAAAGAAATATATAAAGGTAGTTTAAATTGCGGCGATAAATATAAATCATAAAAGAATTATAAGAAAAATGAATTTAATTACTATAAAATAATTAAAAGTTTTATAGTATACATAGTTTTTATTTTGTAAATTGATTCAGAAGCAAAAAGTTGAGAATAAATTTGCAATAATTTGAAATATTAAAATATACAAGATAATGCATTCACACTATTTTTTTTAAAGATTTTTTTTTACTATAACTAATAGTGAATTTAATATGCAAAGTGGCAATGCTACTGGATATAAGGTACAAAAATTTAAATAATACTTATATCATATGCATTATTTATAATGAACATTTTTATGTATACATCTATTATCCAAATTATAAATTATAAATTTATATTGTATATACACTAAAAATCAGTAACAAAAAATATCTTTTTTTATGCAAATAATATTTAGTTGACGAGGCTATAAAAAGTGTGCTATTAAGTACAAGTGGAACCTTTGATTCTTATTTGAAACCTTTAAGAAATCCAGGAGGGCAATTTCCTAATGTCAATTTAGTGTGTTGCAGTTATTATAATGTGATTATTTATAAGATAAACAAACATAGATAATATGCTCAGTAAAATCCATTAAACAGTGCAAAGAATTTACCTGCTTTATTCCTCTGATTCTTAAGATCAAAAAAAATATTTTTTCACTTGCTATAGTTCTTGATTGGAGTATCAGTTGAGTATTTTACAAAGCAGGATGGACGTGTATGTGGATAATCTTTTTATAGAAATATACAATCATGTTTGACAAAAATGAATTAGGACTTTTATTCCATGAAAATGAGTCTGTAATATCATGGCCAAAACATGGTAGCTGAAGGAAAAGCATATTAAATATTCACTAATTGCAGACCAAGAATGCCATATGATGATGAACTTTTATTTAGATATTTACAACCACAAGTTATTTTCATGTAAAAGAAAATAACATGAATTGGAAAAAGAACTATCTAATATTAAATAGGACAATCTTAAAATTTTTAAGGTTAAAAAAAAAGTAAAAACAATTTACTATAAAGATATAAGAATTGAAAGCACAAGTGTAGTGAGATTTATTATAAATAAAAATTGAGCAAACAACATTATGTAGCTCTGACAGAGTGGTAAGAATAGTTATTCAAATTAATGTAAACTGTCTAATCAAATAATTCAGTTATATGCCTCCAAAATTTTCTTGTCATGAAGAAATAGAGGATTTTTATATGAATTTATAGGATTATTTTGGCTAGATCAATTAACATTTTAATACTGGTGTGAATTAATAAGCAATTGAAAGATAAACATGCTATGAGAAAATATGGCTGTGGTAACAAAATGAAAGAGGATACTAACTTATGATACTCATAAAAAGAAAAAAATTGTATTAATAAGAATTCTTTATCTGAAACAAATCCATAAATTAAACTGTACATAGATGCATTTAAATGAAGATAGAATAGAATTAGATCACATAGATTACATGTTGATTAATAGAAAATAAGTATTTCAAGATTGTTGTATTCTTAATAAATTTAACAGAGAAAGTAATTAACAATTAGTAAGATATAATATACATGAGTTAATGCAAAACTGAAGAGATGTAAACTATGAAGAAATTCAGTATTAACAGTTGTATTTTTTTAAAAAAAAAAACTTCAGTGAAATTAAATTACAACCTGAAAATAATACACTACATTGGATTTAACTTTTAATCTGAAAATAATTGTCAAATAATAATATACTTTGAAGATCGTTTAAAGTTGACAGAAATAAATAAGGATGTAACTGATACTTTGTTAAATACTGCACAAAACGTAGCTATTACAACAAAAAAACAATTTTTTTTCATATGTCATAGCATCTGCCAGGAGGCCAACCTGCAACGACTGTCTGCAACCAACTGCTTGCTTGCAAGGCGGCTATGCTGACCTCTAGGCTGACAACGCTAGACAAGACGCATCATACAGTAAAAAAATAAATATAAACAATTTAAAATGATCTGTAGAAACAAATTTAGAATTTTCTAAAATAAAATAAAAGAGTTAATTAAAAAAGTATTATTGTGAATTGGAAAGAAAAAAATATTTCAAAAGTGTAATTTAATATCCTAATATAGAGAAAGAATCGTTTTAGCAATGGGAAAAAAAATGTAACAATTAATTACTAAAAAGAGAAATGCCATTTTGAAAGGTGTAAAAGAGTTCTGCTAAGACTTACATAATAATAAAGCATAAGAAATAGAATATTATACAAATATATTTTCTGAAATCCGAACTATTTTATATGATTGAATCTATAAAAAAATGTCGAGATAATGATGAAATTGCGATTGATATATTTTTAAAAAAACTGTTGAAGAAATATAGAAATCATTATTAAAGATATATATCAAATGTCTAAATGATAAAAATGTACCACTTGATTAGAAGAATATAGTAGGCACATTGATGTTTAAAAACGATGACAAAGAAGATATAAAAAATTATAGACCAATCACTTTTTTATTAATTTTACACAAAATGCTTATCAAGATTATTACAACTCATCCTCAGAAAGTTTTGATTATAATCAACCAAAAGAACATTCTGAATTTACAAATATTTTTATCATATCCATATATTGAGAGAAATTATAGAAAGAACCAATAAATATGAATTGTCAATTTGCTTTGAATATTATGAAAATGCATTTGATTCTGAAAATATTTTCAGATGAATCTCATGAATGTTTATCAAAATGTTACAGCAGTGGATAGATTACATCGTCATAGTAAGAATATTAGCATTGAGAAGGATTAAATTTGAAGATGCCTTTATTCTGCAATAAAATGATAATGGTTTAAAAGAATGATGATAATGATAATGTTAACAAGCATATAAACATATATAAAGTAAAATTTATAATAAAAATATTGATTTATTTCAACGTTTTGAATGTTGGTTAAGAAGATGTGTTTTTTTTTTTTTTTCTGTATATAAGTGCTACGAATCGGCAGAAAGGCGCTCAACCATTGTCTACGTATATATATATTGAAAAAATCTTCTTAGCCAATGTTCAAAACGTTGAAATAAAACAATTACAATATGCATAAGAATAGGAAAAAAATATTTGAATAAAGATATTTTTTTACAAAACTATTCTATTTTGTTCTTTTGAATTTTTATTATAAAATAAAGATTGAATCAAATTTTAAAATTCAAATAATTACAATTTACATATAAATATTTCAAAAAATAATATATACTTTAAAACTACAATAAAAATAAAATTACTAATCTTTTTTCTTGTGATTTAAAGTGATAATAATGAGTATATATATTATCTCCCTGATATTAAATTATTAACTATCATTTTAAAATAACAGAAATTTACCGTATTTATTATAGGGTAGAATTTTTGAGATTTATGTGAACTAGAAAATTAAAATATATTTCTACTAAGGATATTTTTCTCAAAAATAAGTATTTAATTTGATGTTTTATATTATACTGGTATGAGAACATTACTGCAATTAAATTTTCAATAGCAAAAACTAAAATTTAAATGAAATTAAAATCGATCTAACATTAAAAAAAAATATTATAATTACTTTAAATAGAATATATTTTCTAAAATTTTAATATAAAATTACTGATATTTTTTTAATAATAATAAATGCACTTTATCTTTATGCCAACTAAAAGTAAAGTGAACACTAAGTGGATGAATGTAAAATGACCAATAGGTGTTATAATTTATAACTTTAAAAAAAAAAAAAAAAGATTAAAAATATGCATATTTGTTTAATCAATGAATTTGTCATAGATATTATAAAAATATTTGTTAAAAAGAAAAACATGTAAAGTAATAGCTGTAATGTTCAACATTTATTACATTGGAGTTGGAGAATTACCCACAGCTATTCAATTCATCTTATACAACTGATACACATAACACATACATGTGAAAAAAATAAATGATCTATTTCATGCTAAACCAGCACTCATCAATTGGTCCAGATTACCATACCCAACACATATATACATTCACTGCTCAGTTTATATTAAGATAGCAAATCTTCAAACTTTAATGGACAAGCTCAATTCTTCAGTCATCCATTTCATTGAAAATCTGAGGATGGATTTTTCAAAGCCTTTAATGATGCCAATATTATTGTCATACTCATGTTGACCTTAAGTCAATCTGACCCCTCACACATAAGACCTCAGTATGTCCATTTAATTATACAGAAGAGAGATGAGTAGAATACAAGCTGAATATAATACATGTATATTGTTTATACTAAACATAATGCAATTATAAGAAATTTGAACTCAGATTTTCAAACTTCCTACAGCTATTCAATTTATCTTATGCAACTGATACACATGATATATATATATGTGCGTGTGTGAAAAAAAATACATAATATACAATAATACATTTTGTTCTGAACTTTCAAACTCCCTACAGCTATTCAATCCATCTTATACAACAATTGATTTACAAGACTAAATACATGTAAAAAAAAATAAATGATCTCCAATATACATATATTGAAGATCATTTATCTTTTTTACATGTATGTGCTCATGTGCATAAGTTGAATAATATAGCTGGGAGATTGAAAGTCTGAATTCAAGTCCCCTATAATCATATTATGTTTAGTACAGACAATATACATATATTTAAATATTACATATTCAGCCTGTATTCTATCCATCCCTCTTCTGTATAATTAAATAAACATATTGAGATTCTATATGTGAAGGTTCAGATTGACATAAGGTCAACATAGGTATGACAATAATTTTGGCAGCATCAAGGGCTTTGAGCATTTCATCCTTGGATTTTTAATGAAATGGATGGCTGAAGTATCAGAGAATGGAGAAGATAGAAGCTTGACCCTTAAAGTTTGAAGATGTGCTATCTTAATATAAATTGAACAGTGATTATACATGTAATAGAGAGATGGTGATGTTCAGCAACTAATGGGTGCTGGTTCAGTATGAAATTCATATATTGGAGATCATTCTTTCACATGTATGTGGGCATATCTATCAGTTGTATGAGCTGA
Organism: Epiperipatus broadwayi; assembly: GCA_028023455.1. Lineage (NCBI taxonomy): Eukaryota > Metazoa > Onychophora > Udeonychophora > Euonychophora > Peripatidae > Epiperipatus > Epiperipatus broadwayi. Next base: position 2,471,339 of record JAQFVV010006360.1, on the reverse strand, counting down.
ATTGAATAGCTATAAAGAGTTTGAAAATCTGAGTACAAGTGACCTATAATTACATTATGTTTAGTATAGACAATATACATATGTTTAAATGTTACACATTCAGTCTGTATTCTATCCATCTCTCTTCTATATAATTAAATGGACATATCAAGACTCTGTGTGTGAGGTATCAGATTGACATAAGGTCAACATGAGTATGGCAATAAATAATATTGGCATCATCAAGGGTTTTGAGCATTTCATTTTCAGATTTTCAATGATATGGATTGTTGAAGAGTTGGAGAATGGATAATATTGAAACTTGTTCATTAAAGTTTGAAGATTTACTATCTTAATATAAACTGAGCAGTGATTGTATTTATGTGTTGGAGATGAAAAAATAAAAAATATTGGAGATTATTTATTTTAATTGTATAATATTGACTGAATAGCAGTGGAAAGTTAGAACATCTGAATTCAAGTCCTTTATAATCTCATTACATTTAATATAACCAATGTGCATGCATTTAAATATTATATATATAATCAGCTGAAGCAGTAGCCACTCATAAATAAGTTTGGCCATTCCATTTCCTAAAAATAAAAAAAGATTAAAAAATTATTCTATAATATATAAAACTTAAATGTTAACTTGATAGACATTATGAATATTATAAAAATCTGGAGTTTCATAGCATTGTAATTAATGCTTATGTGCCATAACTTGATGTTTAATGCTGGACTGTATGATAAAATTTTTTTTAGGTTTTATGCAGGTTTAGAATTACTTTTTAAGTATTCAGCTCATAGTTTGCCAATCTAGCCATCTAATATTAATTGGTTATTAGGCATTTAGACACTATTGGCTGGAGAACAAAAATATTAGTTTATTCTAAATTGATAAGTTGAGATTTGATGCACTGAATGTAAAAAGCAAATTTACAGTTAGTTTAATACCTATGGTCTACATGATGCTGTTAAGTTCATACTTGTGAAAAAATAATTTCCCTTATTAATTTTAGATAAAATGTATATTTAGAAAACAAAAACATGAAAGCAAATGTTGTATTAAAAACAATTTTTCAGATAACTGGAAAGTTTTATAGAAACTTATTGAAACACTAAAAATAAGTTTATTCTTAGCATAAAAAATAATATAAATTCCTTTAATGTCTGGAATATGTTTTGACGTATGTGAATGAATTTACAAAGAATTTTATATATAAGTGATTCAAACTCGACTTTCACATAACCCTCAACTCTCCATGTCATCTTATATTGCTGACCCATCTGATCACACACATGTTGAAAACATAAATAATCACCAATTTCAGTATCCAGCACTCATCAGTTGGTCCAGATTACCATCTCCACACATATATACAATTTGTGCTCAGCTTTATATTAAGATAGCCAACCTTCATACCTTAATGGATAGGCTTCAAGCCATTTCAACCCATAACTGTTCTGCCATCCATTTTATTGAAAATCTGATAATAAAAAGTTATGTGCAGGTGTGTGTAAGCTTGTACAGTGTATTAAGTTATAGACTGAAACAAGTGTGTTAAAGGTCTTCCCATCCCTCGCATTTTCTGGTACATGAAGTGTAGAATGACTAACATCAACATAGTACAATGACAAACTTGACACTAATATGGACTTTGAATGTTCCATCATCAGATTTTCAATGAAATGGATGGCTGAAGAGTTGTGAGTTGGAGTTTTTTGAAGCCTATCCATTAAAGTACGAAGATTGACTATCTTAATATAAAGCTCAGCATTGATTGTATATATGTGTGATGATGGTAATCAGGATTAATTGATGAGTGCTGGTTTAGCACAAAATATGTATATTGGTGATTATTTATCTTTTCAACATGTGTGTAATTAAGTGGGTCCACAATATGAAATGGCATGGAGAGTTGAGGGTCATGTGAACATCTGAGTTTGAATCCCTTATATATTACATTATATGTGCAGGTATGTGTAAGCCTATACAGAATATTAAGTTAAAAAATTTTATAATAAAAATTAATAATGAAATAAATGTATCCCTATTTAATACTAAATCAAATTCATATGAAATTTTAAATATTTTAAATGGAGAAAAAAGCAGAATATAAATTGATGAAATAATTCTTTATATACTATAAAACAAGTGAAAATGTAGAGATAATGGTATAGGTCAAATGTCTAAAAAATAAACATATAGATGATAGGAAGAATGTAGGTATGTAATCAGTTTTTTCTTTCTTTTACATGTAAGATCATTATTAAAATCATTATATTTTATGTTCAAAGAACATTGGATTCTAAAAACCCAAAAGGAGCAGTTGGAGTAAAAAATAGTTTTAGTACATCAAGCCATAAGTATTAAATACATCTGTAGAAACAGCAATTTTTACTAACTATTTTTAAATAAAATTAAATATTTACCACTATATTTTTGAATGCTTTTTCCTGTTCCTCAGTCCAATTCCATTGCTCATCTTTTCTAATGAGTCTCAATAATGGTAGTCAGAAAACCTTTGATAAAAATGATTATAAAAATTACATAAGCCTAAAAATGACCAAATTTGTTTTTTGTTGGTGGGTTTAGAAAAGTTTTAAATGACACTGATCTTATCTGGATGAGGCCTTATCCCATTGCAACCAACAATGTGACCTAAGAAGACTATCTGGTTACAAACTAAGATATTCTTCTTGAAACTGATTTTAATATCTTTTCTGTGGCACTCTTTCAAAAAATACAGTTAAATGTTGAAGATGTTCTTCAATTGTGGTAGATGCAATTGTCACATCAACCACATAAAAGATAATGATCTGTTTAAGGTCAGAAGATAGGGTTTTATCTAAACCTCTTATCAGACCAGCACCACTATTTATCAATCCAAAGAGTATTCTATTAAATTTATAAGTAAAACCTTCATATCAGAATGCAGTGAGTTGGCAATCTTTTGGACGAAGTTCAATCTGCCAATAACTAGAGGTTAGATCAAAGATGGAAAACATTTTTTTTTTATTTTCAAATTTCATGAATAATTCATGTATGAGTAGTGGTATATTCCTGTCAGGAACAGTAATCTTATTTAGTTGATGAGCATCTAAACAAAATCTCATCAACCCATCTTTTTTCTTCACAGTTAAAATTGGATTACAATAGGATGAAGAGCATTTGAAAATAATTTCTCAGTCCAACATTTTATTAATCTGTTTGGATATTTCTGCATGATACTGAAATGGAATAAGATATGATCTATGTTGCAATGGTTTGTCATGTATTAATTTAATTCTTTGCTGAAAATCTTCTATCAGTACTGGTATGTCTGAAAAAACTGGTTGAATTTTTTAATAATAGGTTATAATTTTATAGCATATTCATTTCCAAGTAAATTGTATTCTGCAATTTTATAATCTATAAATGCCTCTGGGATGGTAAATATTATACAATCAACTTCAAATAAATCATATCTTGGAAGCAATGTCATTTCTAAAATCTCATCGCTTATCCTAACTGTTTTATCAGAGAAATCAATGACACTTGTGTTCAAATGTAGGAAGTCTGCCTCCATAATGACATAGTGTATAAAAACATTCAGTATTAGGAATACATGATGAAATATTGTTTGACCAATTTCGATTTGAATCTAAATCTGTTTAGGTGTTAGTTTGGCCTTTAAGACATTTAACTTGATTTTTTATCATTTTATTTTTTGCTATTAAAGCTTTGGTGATTTTATATTGCTAAAGTTATTAGTTTAGTCCCATATGGCTATTTGAGTTAGATAGCTGGATTTGTAGATACATGAATGTCTGAAAATGTCAGATTTTTTTCTCAATAGTGATACATTAGATAAAGTGCTGGGCTTGTCCTAATATTTTTAATCTAATGAATATCCTGACACCTCACTGATGACACCAGAAGCAGAAACCAGTCTGGGTTTGAGGTATTCTCAAAGCTTGTTAACAGCTTGTTTTGTGCACTCTATATATAACAAGTGTTTTAAACAAATAAATTTTAATAATAATAACAACAACAACAACTCTTTCCCAACCACTCAGGTAGCTTTGCTATTTAAAGCAATTATGACCCCAAAAAAGAGAGAAAAGAAATATGCTCCAATAGTGGTTCAACTTTACATAGAAGCAGATTTTGATGACATAGACATCCAAATTCTGCTAGAAATGCTGTCAAAAACTAACATTCCCAAAACACAACTATATGTAATAGCAAAACTGCTTTTAAATAGAGAGCTATACATAACACTCAATGGTAGAAATTTACCATCATTCACTCCCAACCAAACTATATCCTAGGGATCCCCCTTAGCTTACTTCTATTTATATTTTACATTAACCCCTAATAAAGAAAATAAAAAAGAGCATTTAGTGGAATGGAAACACCTGGCACAACATAACGCATAACATGTATAGCATATATGGACAATGTCACAGTCTTTATATCCACAAAAAAGCAAATACTTCAATTATAAAAAAATATTACAAGAATACATATTACAAGAATACATGAATCAATATAAACTAAAATTTAACACTATTGAGACTTCTGCCTAGTCAATTTTCACAGATAAACCATGCTCACCAATATACAAATTAACAGCAAAACCATTTCTGGAATTTCCTTTCTATTTGGGGATCACTGGTATGAAAAAACATATATAAAACAAATTAACAGATAATGCACAACAAATTGCCAACTCCCTATCAAAAAGGTATCTTTCTATATATTTGAAAGTGCAACTAATAAATCAACTTATAATTACAAAAATACATATTATCTGCCAATAATAACGTATTCAAAAATTTTCAAATCAAAAACATCTGTAACCAACTCCTCTGGTCCAAGAAAACAGTTGCTATAGCAGCAAAAAACTTAAACAACCCCTCATAAAAATGGTTTGAATATGCATAATATTGACACAGTTCTCATACACAAGATGAGAAACCTCATAATCACTACAATAAGAAAATCCAAAACTTAAACACTTAATCCAAATCACACCAACAGACAAGCCTCCCCAACTGGACTATATATTAATTCAATCATATACCAATATAAGAGTACATCTAATATACCAGAACAGTATGAAAACAAATATACATACAGGCAAATACACAACTACATGCAACAGGAACAAAACATAAATGAACCCACAATGTTGGGATTAAATAATAAAAAATTGATACATGACTATAAAAAATGGGCACTAGAGTCTAAATTCTTTAATTTTATACTGAAAATTAATTTTCTTGCCATGCCAACAGCAAACTTTATTCATCATAAAAGAATATACATTTCAACAGATCCCTTGTGTGGATTATGCCATAGAATGGAGGAAACGCTTCAACACTTCATCTACCAATGTCAGACACTGGAACAAGCAAAAAAAAATTGTAATACATATAGAATACAGAACACCACAGTTGGACAGATCATCAATGCTTATAAAACCAAATCAACACCAAGCATTAGGGCAGCTACTTTTCTCCTATATGCCTTTTGATGCACAAGATGTACATTCTTACTTGGCAACAATACTAGGAGACACCCATCCTCATTTCATAATAAATTAGCCTATACACAAAATAGAGACAAGACTTTAACAAGTCCATCCCTATGTGCAGCTATATGATTGCTGTTAAAGCACAAAGCAATGTTATAATTCCAATAATAAAAAAATAATAATAAAAACTTAAGAACCTATACCAGTTATGAACGATTTTATAAATAAAAAAAAATGTTAATAGACACCAAATAATTTAGATCAACAGATAAATATATAAATAGACAATTATATGCAATCACAGGAACTAAACATATGGATTTACAACAATAGACAATGAATTATGTGGATTGTATTAATACCAGAATCATAAAATCGATAGAACTAAAAATCCAAAAAAAGTTTAAATGTGTAAAAAAGTACAACATATATGAACTTAAACCCCTAAATGAACTGACCTTTAAAGGTCTCAATATGTTAACCTTTTCCCTTGTAAAAATGACACAATTATTAATACCTTTTTTAGTAATAGACTTTATTGGTAAATCTCAGTGATTATGATGTAAATTAACATATACTTGTAATTAAGATCAATGTACAATGTCAAAGATGAAATAAAGTACCCCTTTTTAAAACATAATAATAATAATAATAATAATAATAATAATAATAATAATAATAATAATAATAATAATAATAATAATAATAATAATAATAATAATAATAATAATAATAATAATAATAATAATAATAATAATAATAATAATAATAATAATAATAATAATAATAATAATAATAATAATAATAATAATAATAATAATAATAATAATATGACAATGGGAATTAGAACTGTGCAACATAATAATGAGAAGATAATAACACATTAACAAATATTTTTAATATTACCATTTAAGTATTATTAAAATGTCATCCTTTTTTTATTTATTGACTTATAATTTCAATGATGAATAAATGTACATTCATCCCATTTTATATTTAATATACATAATAATATATATATATATTAATAAAAAAGAAAACAAATAGAAAGTTTTCCATTCTTGGGATTATTTAATATGAAGCATCGGAAATGATAAATTTAAACTGTTACCCAGGGCACATACATTTTTCAGTCTGTCAGTCCATATTTACACTAAACAGTGCATTACAGTAAATTTATTTGTATTCATTATTTTTTTCTTTATATTACTTAATATCAGTATGTATATTGTTAGACAACTCCAAGTACACTTAATGTTAGGTCATATTGTTTATGTGGGTTTTTTTAAATAAAATACCATTAACTGTAATAAATTGACAAATAATCCATGGGAATATATGCACTTTTTAAATAAATCATAGAAGATATTAAAGATTCTGTAACTTTTTTCACAAAATTAAAGCCATACATGCAACTATGTACAATTGATGGATATATGATAATGATTATAAGCAAATAGTTTATACTTTGTGGCTAATTATGAATAGGTATTAAAATAATATATATTTTCTTTATTTGTTTTTAGCTTTGTGTGCTTGTGCGTGTTAGCGCATTTTATATACTTTGATAATGATTATATAGATATTTTAAATTAAATTTGTAATTAATATAATTTCTAATAATCTTTAGTACTCATTCAACTTGAGAGATCAAATAAATACTTTATGAGTAACAACTTGTTTCATTATAAGTTTTTCAAAGAAATTGAGAATGAGTAATAATATGAGGTAGATAGACATTATATTTAATTAAGAAAAATTTTCAGTAAACAATATATTGTTCTTCTAGGAATAAATTAGTGATTGTTTTTTCTCTCATAAACTTACATATAAATTTTATATTATTTTTATTACACATTCAAAATTTAAAATTGTAAAATTCTATTTTTTCTTTGAAATATAATTTTTCTATTTTTGTGAGCAAAGACATAATCCTTTATTAGAATAGTAATTTGATTGCTGGTAAAAGACAAGATATTAAATGATATTGAATTATTATATAAAAAAAAATAGGTGCTATTTGGATATGGAACTGATAAACCCATTCTATTCTTTTGAGGTTCTATGCCTTCAATCATATAAACAAAATGTATCTTTTTTGATAATTAATTTAGAACATTTCAGAATTTGTGGAATAAATAATATAAATAGCTTAGAGGTTTCTTTTTTTATGTTGTAGTATATATTTTCTATTTTTTTCAAGATAATTATTTATACAATACGACTTACATTTAAGTCTAAGCTTGTAGTTGTTTTTTTTAACATTTACTAAATTTATATTAATTAAACGAAATACTCTTAAACATAAAGTTAAATAAAGAAATGTAAAATAATATATACTAATCAGTGACAATAAATTATTTATTAATTAACATATATATATATGTTGTTTCAATATATATATATTCATTAATTAAAAGTATATATAATAGCTGTAAATAATATTTTGATAGAAAAAGTCTCTATATAGACAAATAGAGGAGAAGCACGTCTTATATAAGCTAGTTAACTGCCAAGTAGTGAACGATTTTGTAGTTGTATATTATTTTTTACTTTCTAATAAACGTGTGAAATCTATATAGACGTGTTCAACCCTCAAAACGTTCTATCAAATGTCATTATACACACACACACACACACACGAAAAAATCACATTTAGCATACTATTTTAGATATTTTAGAGCTCTGCATTAATTAGTTATTATATATATAAAATCTAAATTACATTTTAAGAATTTATATAGAAAGGAAAAAAAACCCTGAACAAACAACGGCTAACAAACAAAACGCATATCATTATAATAAGCAACCAAATATATATATATTACAAAATAATAAAAAAAAGTAAACAACAGGAACAATTAGATATTTATTGCCGCTTTGTTCTAATTTTTGCAACAAATATTATATTAATTCGTCAATTGATTTAATAAGTCACAATCTTCCAATTAATAAGTCAAAATAATAATAATTATAATATTTTTTTAATTTATTACTAATAAATTCCATATATTAAGATCTAATACTAAATGTTTTTATTAAAAATGAAAAGGTGAAGGAATATTCATACTTTCGATCATGTAAATGTGCACAATATATATGTTAATTTAGATTATATATATATATATGTTTCTTCTGCAAAAATGTTACTATTATTATAAATGTATAACAAAAAAATATAAAACGTTTCTCCTCTGAGTTAAAGATCTCTTTCTACAGAGAGGCAGTTTTTGGAAAAAAGACTATTCACTAAGATAATTAAATGCCGCGGATTGAACGATTACTTACATACATCATGAAAATGTATATAAAAGTTATTTATATTAAATAATAAGACAAAAAATAATTATTTAAAATTTATATCGTCATATAAAAACAATATATGTTTAACTATTATTATTAATAGAAATATAACTAAGCAAAAACCGTTAAAATAATAATAATAAATGGGCCAAATATCATGGACCATATGTCAATCTAACATCAACTTCAACTCCTCCTGCATAAATTTTTACTCATACTATCATGTGTTTCCACGTATTTTTCACAATATCACATTTAAAAATTCCATGCAAATTTAATTTAACATATGTATCCCGTTGCATAATAATTTTTTTTTTTTTCAATTACTGTAAATCATGTTTTTCTTTTGTATCACAAACAAGATTGTAAATCTTTATTACATATGTAATATCATGAATCAATTTGTATCTAAAACCTTATGTTTTCAAATGTAACTTATGTAATTACCCCATTTAGAGTTTCAATAAAGTTTACTCTTTGAAACATAATAATAAAAATTAAAAAAATCATTTATTTAATAAGTTTTATCAGTATTAAAAATTGAAAGTTTTATTCAAAATTTGAAAGTTTAAAAACAAAAATGCTTTCATTAAAGTTTTTACTACTTTTCAAGAAACTGTTTCAGAGTATTTAATTAATTATCAGAATAAAAAGAATGATGTTCCAATAAACTGCGATCAGGCGGTACGATTTGGGTTTTTTTTTCCTTATCTTCGTTAATATACGTATTATAACCAATAATTTTGATCCACTTATTTCGAATAAAATTTACTGAAGGAAATTTATTTAATATAGATATGTATGTCCTTTAAAAAGTCTTTTACATGTCGATATCTATTGTCATTAAAAAAAATGTAATTATGGCCAGTGATAAAAAAGCTATAAATGTTTTGTTTTTTTTCTACGTGAATAGTATTTATTAGAATATATATAAAAAAAAATATTTATCTTATTCGCTAAGTGACAGGTGTACAAACACATAAAGATTTGTACATTACGTCTGAAGTTTATCAAGCTTTTTTTTAAAAAAAATAAACATCTTGATTGTCTAATTAGTACTCTTTAAACTATTATTATAAGAAATAATACAATTTCTGTATCTTGATTTCATAGCAGCTCTCTAAAGTTTATAATATAGCTTTAATTAAAAGTTAAAAAATTAGAATAAATTGGATCAAAAGATAGCAAAGATGAGAAAACTGCCATTGGTGATCATCAGATCTTATTATCTATTTGACTGAAGTACTGTTATTAGTTACTCAATCTGTTCACAGGCAGAAAACTTCGAATATATATATGCGTGTATGTGCAAGCATATATATATAATATTATTTAAATGATTTGTTAAAACATAAATACTGATGTAAAATATGCACTATTTTTATAAAAATATTTTTAATGACTGCACAAAAATAATTAGATTGTATGTTGTTATAATTAAAAAATTGAACAGACTGTTTAGTTTTTATGTTTATTTACATTTTTATTTGCAAATTATATATGGTAATTTAACTTGATTTAACAATTTTATTATCTATTGTAGAAGTTTATAAACTTAATATTTATGAATTTAATTGCTAAAATACGCTTAACATTTTAGGTTTAAAAGAAAAGAAGTATAAAATAAAAAAGAATTTGTCAGATTAATTATTAATATGAAAATAAATAGACCATGAATTGTTAACTGCTAAAATATTAAAACAAAACTGCTGATTACTATTAGTAGTAATTTAATATTACTTAATCAGTTTCTTAATAATGTTTATTTAAAAATTTAATGCTTACATTTTACTAATCTCTGACAAATTAGAAACAAATATTAAAATACAATTGCTTTTAGATCATCATTAATATTTTACCAAAAAGCAGATTACACGCATTAATGTTCTACTATATCTTCCAGTATATTGTTTCATACAATTTTATAAATATGTGTCGACACATGATTTTTCAATTTAAAAGTTTTATCTTTTACAAAATTAAAATATTAATGTTTACTTCACTTTTATTTGTGCAAACTCTGCTCTATACAACCTCACAAAACACTTTCAAGTTATTTTTTTAATTTTAATTAATTTTTTTTTTTAAAAAAAAACGTTATTAAATTTTATTTTAGTTCTTATAAGTATCTATTTTTCTACTATTTTGTACTCTGCTAAATAACTTTTAAAATATTTAAAAGCAATATTTTTTTCTAAAACTATTTGTCTATTTTCACTGACTTTTTACATTATCATATTCAGAATTCTTTAAATTTATCTTAAATATTTAGATGTGCATTCTTGCCACCAACTATTAAAGCTTCAAAATATTTGCATCCAACATTAATCCTACCCTATCATAATATATCCATTAATCCCAATAAATATAAAATAAATAGTCAGTAATCATCAAGCTTATCTTATATATACTATAATTATTTTTCTTAAAACAAATAATAATAATAATAATAATAATAATAATAATAATAATAATAATAATAATAATAATAATAATAATAATAATAATAATAATAATAATAATAATAATAATAATAATAATAATAATAATAATAATAATAATAATAATAATAATAATAATAATAATAATAATAATATACATTTTCTTTTAGTCAAAATTTTTGAGCTCCAAAAAATAATCAAATTTATTTCATCAAAATCATTATCAAGTTGAATAAACTAATAACATTTCTTTTTTGAGAGGCATTGGAAGTTGAGCATTATGCTCATAATCTGAATTTAAAATCTAGGCATATGCAATTTGAATGATTTTCATCATTACAAAAGGCTTGTAGTACACAGTCTACAGACATTCATAACAATTAATTAATAGTTTTTAATTACATCATAAATAAAAGTAATAACTGCTTAAATGAATGAATAATGCCTTAAAATATAAAAAATAAAAAATATTGTAAAATAATGTAGGTTGATGCCATATTTATTAGTATAACTCCAATTGCATGTTCATTTTAGTTGCTTTTTTTTCTTATTATCTTTCAATAATTGGCCTTGCTATTTATCTGAATATCTTGATTTTATTCTTGTTCAAATTCAAACTTTTCTTGTAATAAAAAAAGGTTTAAATTATTAAAAATTATATTTTCTCCACTCTCTAAAATTTTTTGTATGCAAAATCAAAATAATTGTTTCTTCGAAATCATATTTTACTGCTTTAAAAATTTATTCTATTAGAATCATGAAGGTTGAAAAACTTCTAGATAATTTCTAAGTCACATACTATATTATAAACTGTAATTCATTCAATTTATTCCTATTATCAATCAAATATTTCAATTTTTCTGAATTTTATCCGATTTCAACTTATATAATTCTTTTTAAATTTGCTTTTTCATTTTTAAACTTTAATGAATGCATAATAGTTCTTTTTTATTAATATTTCAGTATATATTAACACCTTCTTATCTTTAGTAATACTTAAGTATTTTTGCATTTTTCAATTCATCTTCTTTATTAATTAATAATTTAACATTTTTTCTCATCAAAATTCTTTATTCTATCAGAAATTTAAATAAAGACTATCTTTTTTTTTTAATTTCACCAACTTATTAACTTTATCAATTTTACAAATCAATTCATTGTTAAACTTTTATATAAAATTTTATCGATATCAGTTATACTCATTGCTAATCCAATGCTTTTATATTCTTAAATTTATTTTATTTTTGGTTTCGATTAATTTTATAATTTAGCTGTATATCTTTATATTTTCTTATCCAGAAAGTTTGGATTTTTTCTGTTATTTTGAGTATTTTTTATCAATTTCTTGTGATTCATTTTACTTCTCAATCTTTTCTATTTTATTTTTTTTTAAAAAAAAAAAACAATTTTAATTTTACCGATATCTCAAACCTACTTTGAAAGAACATATAATCCATATAAATTTTCCTTTCTTCACTTGGAGCTTTCCACAAATTATTCTCTTATGATTCTTAACCTATGTATTCATCATTAATGTATATTTTTCTTTATAAAAAAATATCAATTTTTTTAAAATTTCTCTTTCTTTTTGCTCCTAATATATAATCTTTTATTATTTTTTAATAACAATCACTTATTATTATTATTATTATTATTATTATTATTATTATTATTATTATTATTATTATTATCATCATCATCATCATCATTGTTATTATTATGCATATGAATGTGAATATTTTCATGAATAAAATATATAAGCATATATTTTGAATTCATCCCATATATTTGTTTGTTTTTTTCTTGATTTTAATATCAGTATTGTATAGACATTTTAGCTAGATCACAATACCTAAAACCAGAGTAGTGGAAGTCACTCAAATAGTTGTTGCAAAAACAATGAAAATAAAAACTATCTAATTTAATTTATAAAATTAATTTTAAATCTCTGATTCCAAAAATAAAACATGTGAATGAAATAATACTTTATCTATTAAAAATTCAGAAATAAATTAGAAGTAGGAATAATTACAAATGACAAACTAGATTTAAATTTAATGGCTATTTTGATCAATATATTTTAATATATAAATATATACATTATTTTGAGGTTTTTGTTATTGCCCCCCATCATCAGGATTAATAGTAGTCATGTCCACTTAAATACATCTTTTATAATTTCTTCAGTAGAATTACTAAACAATCTATCATTATGAAAATAGTACTTAAAAATGTTTTTTTATAATGAATCTAAAACAATTTTACTTGAATATAGCTACCATTGGTTACAAAATAACTCTTACATTCTATTTATCATTCCTTAATGAATATTACAATGTTTAATCATTTTCATTTTTATTTTTTACAGTGAATTCACTGCTTTTCTCTTTTGTTCAAAGTTCTAATATTCCATGAATCCATTTTTACCATACATATTTTATTTTATTGAATTTGAATTCACAGTGGTATCTTAACTAATATGTTTAATCCTAGGAAATATTTTTCTTAAGGTAATTTTCCTTTTGCCTTTTTCAATGGCACTTTTATAATCTAATAAATTCAAACTTTTAAGGATTTTTATTTCTTAATTAAATAAAAAAAATTTAAGGCAAATGTAACATTGCATTTGTAATTCATATATATATATAGTTTAAAAACAAACTAAGGCATTCCATTGCATTTGTAATTCATATATATATATAGTTTAAAAACAAACTAAGGCATTCCATTAATAGTAATTTAAAACTAATATTAAATTATTTATGTCTATGTTTGGTATAATTAATTTATTACTATTCAAAATAAATTTTAAAATACATTTAATCATAGAAAGCATTACCATATTACTATAGTCTAAGCTATACTAGTAACAATAAATAATATAAAAAATCATGTAATAATATAATCAAGAAAAAAAAACAACTAAATTCTATTAAAATTCTTCCACAATCATGCTATTTGTTAAAACAGGCAAAACTCTCCATACAGTAGTGCCACTCAGTGCAAGCCAGAGTGTGTGGAGAGTTTTGCCTGTTTTAGTAACAATTATGAGTAAGCACAAGGAACCAGGGTTGTGGAAGATTTTTAGTAAAATTAGTTTTCTTTTTTTGGCTAGTATTGTAATGATATATGAATTTTTATTTTTATATATTATAAATATTTTCTGGAGCAATGTGTTTTTAAATTAAAGTATGGAAGTTTTGACAAAGTAACATTTGCCCTCAGCTGGGTATATATATAATTGCCAAAATTAAAAGTTTTAATAATATAAATTGTTAATAATGAATTATAAAATGATTATTAATTAATTGAAAAACATAATTTTTATAATATTTTAAAAGAAAAATAATAGATTTGAACTGATGTTAATCAGAATTAATCATTAATTTAATTAGTTATTTTAAATAAAATATCGCAATAAAATTGTGAGATTTAAGTTTAAAGAGAAAGAAAAAACATCTAGATTACTTAAGGTCTTTAGTAACTGAAATACATGCTTTACCTGTATCAATATATGCAACATATAGGGTATATGAGCACAGACCTGCACATGACCCACTGCTCACCACTATATCTCACATCACTGATACACTTGAACACATACATTTATGTTAAAAAGATAATCTTTTCAACATATTTGTGTTCAAGAGTATCAGTGATGTGAGATATATGTGTTCAAGTGTATCAGTGATGTGAGATAGAGTGGTAAGCGGTGGATCATGTGAAGGTCTGTGCTCATATACCTTAAGGTCTTTAAATAAGCATAAGATTGACATTTTTTTTACAGAATCTGATGTAGCTGAGTAAGAAAAGATAAATTTAAGTAATTTTAGTCGTACTAAATTGAATTGAAAATATCTTACTGCAAAGGTAAACATAGCAATCAGCCTGTGATTGCAAAACACATAGTTACTTGTAAAATTTAAAAAACAGGATATTCAAATAATAAATAATGCAGTAAATATTTGAGAAGAATAAAATGTTTATTTTGCAACTATTATTTTTATCCATTATAACAGATGTCCCATATATATATTCAATTTTTTTTAACAATGTTGGATTTATGGTATATTATATAAATACATATTTACAGCACATTTTTAAGGTAAATAATATACTAGTTTTTATTAAAGTATTTTAAGCCCTAAATATTTTTAGAATTATAATGACAAATACAAAAAATTCTTTTCTGCATTACGTTCATTAGATTATTACATGTTTTACTTTAAAAATACTCAATTTATACTACTACTATAGTTTTAAATCTTTATATGATACATATATATATCTGATGAAAGGAATAACGTACTCGTAATTTTAAATATTATTTTGTAAAATGACGAATCAATAAAATGAAATCGGTATAATACATACACATACACGTAATATCCTCAACATTTTAACATCTACTAATTAATACATTCAACTTTTTAAAATTTGCTTTAATAAAATATAAATGTTTCACATACTTTTAAAAAAAAATAAGTTTTTTTCTCATCATTTTAAGTGTAAGATTAGAAAGTCTACCATATTTTTAAAATTACTTATAAGAATGTTTTGTTAATTAATTTCATCCATTTACAAGTAAATAAAAGAAAGAGTGATGAGAAAACAAAACTTACGTCAAAATCTTTTAAAATTCATGTAAATTAGAATATTTTGTTTAGCCTTAGATATTATTTTTAGAATGCTGCAATTTTACTGAAATTACATGTATTCTTGCCTTTTGAATAATTTTCGGTAATTGTAATCATACATAGGTTTAATTTGTAGGAATGAAAAAAAAAGTTATAAAAATATACGGTTTGTTTAGTTTTTTAATTCAAGTAACTAAGCAATAGGATTCTATATCTACGTTTAACCGTTGATCATAGTCAATTGCAGTTTGACATTATCTTTCATCACTTTAACACAATTTATTTTAGGAGCTCACTGTTTAGAATTATAACATAAACTTGAATAAGTTTTTTTCGGGAATAGAATTTTTTTTTTTCACTTTAATTGTCGTAAAAAAAATAACACAGCGTTGTCAGTTCGTTGCTGCTAATAAATATATAATAATTATAAAGTCTGTATTTTCAATATATATATTATGTGTGTTCTCACACATACAACAACTCATAGATGATTATATATTAATTCAAAATATAAATATTATTCATAAAAAAATGATATACATATCTAATACGTGGATGCATTTAAATGCAAATAATAAATACGCGCATAAAGTATAGTATAAATATTTCTACTTATCTTTTAACGTAATGTCCATGATTATCAAAAAAAAAAAAAAAGGATAATTTAAAAAATAATTACCTTTTTATATATACAGTGTATTAAATACATTACGACACATTAGAATACTTAATTTCTTTTGAAACATAAGGACATTTTGAATGTTTTTACAGATGTTGTTTATATGTGGGTATAGAGTTTTCTTCCATCTGACAAACTGTTATATTAACTTTCATCAACGTCATAAAGTGCACGGATACAGGTCAAGATTCATTGGCAAACTTTATAACTTTTAAAATGCGAAGATGGCTGCCGGGCTGAGCGTAACCCACTAAAGTCATTTTAAAAATTTTTAAAGGGTTGAACAGCTGCGTTCAGTTGCATGTTTTAAATGTTTTTAGATGTTAAATAGAAGGATGCTGGCGTTCAATCTGTGCTGCATTTAAGACAATGAGAACAAAAACACTCCACACATCGAGGAAACAAAATGTAATTTGATACTAACGCGCCCGTTACGTTGTGACGTCAGAGGGAGGAGCATTTACCACTCTCTGCTCTCAGATTTCTAATCTCCGGCTAACAATAACTGTGCTGATATCTTATCCCGCGGATGCTCTGCTCGACAACTTCCCGCTCTGGAAAAGGCAGGCAGCTGTTTTGACAATGTTAGCCGCCGTCGCGAGGATGCAAGCTGAGGGGGGAGGGAGCATTCCGCTAATACCAGTGATGTACTTACCTGTCAAATATTATCTTTACAAACATGTCAGACAATTTGTGAGTGGCCCTCGGCTATATTTATCGGCGGATCATCAGCCGCTGTTCACAAAACACTGGCGCAAATGGCTGTCCTGACTATTTTGTATATGCTTTGTAAAAACAAAAAAAAAAAAAAAAGAAAAGAAAAAAAAAGAAGTCTGCAACCATGTGGAACTAAATCTGAGCTCAACTACTAGTGACGCAAAATAGAATCCATATGGAGTTTGTAGGTAGCAATGATTAAATACTAGGGGTAGTAATATTGAAAGCTATTTTTTTTTTCACGGAGCATGCGTAAAACAGTAGTCTGAAAACTATATGAAAATATCGTTCATATATATATTTCAAACATTGCTGCGGACTTTTTATTAATACATACGTAATTAATAATTGTCAATCATTTTATTTCTGAATAATAGACAGAGGATTAATCTATTTCTGTTTCAATCTTTTTAAAAAAAAAAAACAGACTATCGTATTAAAAAAAATAATAATAACAAAAGTTTGTAAAAAAAATAAAATAATTCTATTTTTTTTTTTTACAAATAAAAATTTATATACTCATAAACACCTATTGCAGAGTAGAATTTCATTGATTGACGGTGTTGTCATGACTACCAATTTTGTCAAGCCTTCTATGAATATTGATATATTGGTGGGGTCGCTAAAACTAACCAATCAGAATCACGAATAAAACTATTACTGTCGCTTTAAAATAATAATGTCAAAGCATCCCAGCCCCACACTTTGGTTTGTTTTCACGCTTATCTTTCACCCCAAAGAAGAATATTCAAACAGGGTTATATCTAAAGTTACAATTGTAGTAATATCAGTCGGTGTAATGGTGTGATTTTCCATGATTTCAGGACTTATGACGGACACGCAAACAACGCTACCAAACGTTAGCAGTGTTCCTCCTCACTCCAACGTAAACCCAACTTCGCCTAATCCAATGTTGCCCTCCTTTGGTTTCACTCAAGAGCAAGTGGCTTGTGTTTGTGAAGTTTTACAACAATCCGGGAACATAGAAAGGCTGGGCCGGTTTCTCTGGTCTTTACCAGCGTGCGAACACTTGCATAAAAATGAAAGTGTACTGAAAGCTAAAGCTTTAGTAGCTTTTCATCGCGGAAATTTTAAGGAATTGTATAAAATTTTAGAAAGTAATAACTTTTCGCCAGCATCACATCCTAAACTTCAGGCATTATGGTTAAAAGCTCATTACATAGAAGCAGAAAAACTACGAGGAAGGCCGCTTGGTGCTGTTGGAAAATATAGGGTTCGTCGAAAATTTCCTTTACCAAGGACGATTTGGGATGGTGAAGAAACGAGTTATTGTTTTAAAGAAAAATCTCGAAGTATTTTAAGAGAATGGTATGCACATAATCCATATCCATCACCTAGAGAAAAAAGAGAATTAGCCGAGGCAACCGGACTTACAACAACTCAAGTAAGCAACTGGTTTAAAAATAGACGACAAAGAGACCGGGCGGCTGAAGCAAAAGATAGGTAACTCTCATAATTTAATTATGAACTTTTGAAAAATTTGTGAGAGATGAGTAAGTAGTTTAGATCAGTTATAATGAAAAAAAGTTATGATAGCTTTAATGCTTGAAATGAGCGGCCATGTTGAAAGTCAGAAGTTTAATGTGGTGTACTTGAAGCTATAAATTGGCTTTGCTCTTGTTATTTGACCGCGCCTTTACTCCGAACAAAACAAATCATAAAATCCACTAACAATTAAGTTTTGCTATCTAAATAGATTAGTTCTTAGACACTTCGGCAAAAAGTCAACTACGCCAGATTATATACTTCAGACTTTCCTTTTTTTTTCTTTTCTTCTCTCTCCTTCCCTCATTTAATTCAACGTGGAGGCCATATTGGCGGTAAAGCGCTTTATTTATTTTTCTTTTACCGTTTTACATTTATAATGTTAAAGTATTTATAATTAAGTTTAATTAAATTACTTTTTAAAAAAAAGAGACAAACGTGTTGAAACAGAACTCTTAAATGAAAACAATTTGGTTACTATGTACTTTATAATATTAAGTTATCGGCATACATACGTATATAATAAACTATATATGATTCGTGTGTGCTTCTGTTTAAAAATACATATATATTTATTTAACTTGTTATAATATTCGGCCATCATTAAACATCAATTTATAATTACTTAGAGTTTTTTTCATCACGTCTGTTAATTAAATTGCACATTAGCACAGACACAGGCATCTATATTTTACACATACAATTTTCATCTTTTAATGGTGGAATTCATTTAAAATAAAAATGATCCTTAATAAACTTTATTTTACTTGTATTAACAGAGTGTTCATTTCTTCACATATGTAGAGAAACAGTGGACAAAACTCCTGGCAATCCAAATGGAAGTAATACAAATGCCTCTTCAACTGGCGGCAGTAGTGGCAGCAATTCACCGATTGGGGGAGAAAATGAGGATAGGAAACCCAACCTGGATCTGATTCAACAACAAACACAGGATCAAAATCATCAACAAAATATTTATACGGACTTAAAATCATCCCCGTCCATCACTTCAAGTGGAATGATGAATTTGGGACCTACTCCTGCGGGAGCTACGCCGGTAACTGTTAATAATAATGATGTTGGTCTATTGCCCGATTATCAGAGTTTATGATATCATTTGTACTTGAAATTACAGTAGCTTTGTTTCCATTCGCTTTCTTCAATCAGCTGCCCAGTAACTAAATTCAATTTGTTATTTCTGGTCTTCATTAGTGTAGACACACCTCAAAGGCTCAGGAAAAAAGTATAGGCTCAGCCTAAAACTTCTTTAAAAAAAAAAAATAATAATAATAAAGAAAGCAGCTAAGTGATCGCGAACATTTATTTACATCCATTCATGACCTCTGTCACCCATTATAAGTTTAACTGTTTACTTACATTCTGTTTCGGTTTTGAAAGAAAAAAACTGTAAAGTGCTCTATAGGAAGTTTATCATTGTCTTCTCAAGCATTGCCTATTTCTTTTTTTTTTATTATTTAACATGAAAAGAAAACAAAAAATTATTGGTATTTTTCCAGACAAAAATACAAACTGTTTGAACTATTATGTTGTGTACAAAGCATTTCAACTAAAATAGATTATTTATTACAATCATTGTCCGACTGTTTTGTATTTGTGAGTATATTTTTGTTTACTATTTATTTTTATATTTTCAGTCACATAAATCAATATACATATACTATTTTAATAGGTTAAAATTAAAAAAAAGAAATTTGTTTGACAATCCCAAAAAGGATGTTGTTTTAATAAACAGATAAACAGACATAAACATATTTCTTAGCGTCAGACATACTAAATGCAAAGCATTCAATTACATATTCTACACCAACACTTTTATATCATTTATAACTTTATTTCTTTTTGTTTAAAAAAATAAATAAATTCACATATAAATAATTAATAGAAATTATTATAAGTACAATAAAAATATCTGAAATTTATTTTAGAATATAGTTTTCAAATTGCTTTGCATATGGATATTTTTTCTGCTAAAAAATGCTATCATTTGAACATACAATTATTAAGATTTTATAAAAACAGTGGTTTGAATCTGAGAATACAATAAAATATTTTAAAACCATTTCAGAAACGTACAAACTAACTGATCATACAACATATTATAACATTTATATATAAATCAATTGTTTGTATGCATATCAACTTGTATAAAAATACCTAACCCTGTAATAATGAATAATATTTCTTTAGTGTAATTTTCCTTACATCATTTTCATGCATGATAGTTTCTATCATCATAGTGTGTCATAAAGTTATCATAACTTCTTGTAAATAGTAATCTGAAAATAAATGTAAAACAAATTTAAGTAATTAAAAAATGCACAAAAATATGATTGTTTAAATAGAAAATTGCAACAAATATTTTATTTTACAATTCTTAAATTTTATCAATTTTAAACTTTATTAGTAACTTGTGATAGATATTGTGATGCTGTGTTGTTATGCATTTCTTTAATAACCTTTGCTTCTATTGTTAATTCTTACAAAAGTGAATAGTTAACTTTATTTTACTGTTATAATATATATATATCAAAACATATGTTATTATAATACCATCAAAAGTAAAAATAACCACCAACTATTATGCTGGGTTTTTCTTTCCTTCATACTAATTATTACTAAACAGGTGTGTGTGTATATATATATTATTAAAGAATATTTTCAGTAAAAATGGCTGAAAAATATTTTCAAACAAAATGGCTGGTATTTATAAAGAAACTTATTAAAATCTCCAAAACAAATATTTATTAGTTATAATGATATGCCAAGATTTTTTTATCAGATTACAAAAGCAGTTTAAATTACATTGATTGCACTAACAGAAAAGTTTTACTTTACATATTTTGTTAATCTAACATATTTATATGTGTTGCAAAAATGCTAAAGCATATTTTTAAATATATATGTATCACTAATATTAAGTTAAAGTAAAACTTGAATGCTAGATACAATGATTTTTATTAAAATTTAATTAGAACGGCATGATAAAATATACTTGAATACATAGTCCATTTATAGCAGACTCATTGGAATCAGTGACTTGATCTGTATATAATTTCCTTGAATAACTATGATTATTAGCTTCCATGCATTTCTAAGCAAAATATTTTAAGATTAAGAAAAATAAAATTCTATTAAAAGTAGCAGTTTATTATTTTATACCCTTATCCTTTTCAAAAATTATACATATAAGTTTATTATATATATGTATAAGTTTATTTTTTCTGAGTAAGTACAAAATATTTATCATATAGTTTTGTTTATATTTTATTAACTTTACTAGTTATTTTGGATATTTTTGTTTTTCTTTATACTAGGCATAAAGTGATTTTATCTTTTAGTCTCCATCAACTCTTTGATTTGTTTGGTTCTAATATGAACTTATATTCTAAACTTTTAGGAGAATTTATTGCATAATTATTAACTATTTATAAAACATTTTACAGCACAGATTATGCTGCATTTTTATCAGCTTCAAAGTCATATTAAAAAAGTAATGATACTATTGTATATGTATCAATTTATGTACACATACATATACAATAAGTAGTACTAAAATAAATTTTGAATAATACTGATATTGACATATTTAAAAGTCTTATACAATTTGAGAAATATTATTTCATATAAATAAATAATTGAACAAAAGATATTATGAAAAATGCCAAACTTTGACAAATTTATACTTAAATATGATCAGCTCAATGCAGGAATTTATTATAGTATTCTGCAGATGTTTTTTTTTTTTCATTATAAACTTTATTATAAAACATATCTTTAGAAAAAGTAAAGTGATGGGTTCACCCAGATAAACTTTCTTAAATTATAAAATAGATGTATAAACTTATCCAATAACTCATTTAGTTTATTCATTATTATTTTAATTGTTGCCCATATATATGCACAATACTCTTTCTTTTCTTTTTTTTTTACAAACATTACTCAATATTCGGTTATTATTTTTTTTAAAAAAGTCTTGTTCTTTTTAATAATATTTTCTTTATTATATAATTTACCATTTGTATTTTTTAAAGTATTTTAAAATCAGTTATCTCTTCTACCTTTTACTCTATTATTAAAATTGATCTTTTTTTAAATAATACAAAATATTTCTAGTATTAAAATTTTTATTTTATTTTCTTTATCTTTGAGTATATAATATGAATGTTGAAAGCATGTGTCTTTTTACAGATAAAAGATAGAAATAAAAACCAGATCAAATATTACTTTGCCAATACTTTCTATATAATTTTAATAAAAAATATTTAATTAGATAAAAGTTAGGAAACTTAATAATTACAGATCAGAAGCCATAAATAATTAATTATACATTTTCTAAAAACAAAATGTTTCAATAAATCTTCTATAAAATGCAGTATAACAACTTATAAATATATAAATAATTTATATATATATGTAAAAAAATAATTATGATGAGATAATCATTAGATGTTATAATAAAATCTAAAATTTATATATATTTAAACTGTTTATCTAATAGTAGTAAATAATCTTTAAGCACTTTTGTGCGCATGATCATTATGATTCTCATTATCATATACTGTAATTTTATGAGAAAAAAAAAATCATAAAGGAAGAATAGAAATCCTAAACAATGATATTACTATTTTAAAATTTTTGTAGCAACTATGATATTACTATTTTAGAAATCAGATTTTCGTCAACATATAAATCAAAACAATAAAACAAATGTGTCCATATATATTAGATGGTCCTTCACTTTATTTATTTATTGCAATGGAATTTAATTTTTAAAATATATCAATTTCTTATCTAGAAATTAGCTATCCACTGAGTTTCATCCTCAACTCATATTTTTTTCAATAAAACAATCAGAATTCACATTCTTTATATTTTTGAAATATTTTTTATAAATGAATGGGTTAGCCTCTCTTTCACAAATCTTCTTGGAATATATTATCATAAAATATTTTTAGAAAGTCTTTTGCCACTTATTTCCTGTATCTAATCTAAAAGTAATGTGGCTTTGCAATAGTAGACTTTAGAGCATCACATCCAGAAACTGAAAAACAAATCTTACAACAGAGCATCATACTTTTAGAATTTTTCAGGATATCATTAAATTAATAAAAAAAACTCTAATGCAATTGTGTTGTATTGCAAATAGAAAATCCAAATCTCACTTTGTTTAGTTATAATTGTAAAAAAATAACAGTTCTATATACAACTAATTTAGTTGCTTGCGATTGTTATATCAGTATAATAAAATACTCTATATTATAATGCGTTAAACAAAGACAAAAATAAACTGCACATTAAACTCTATGATAACAACTCAACAATCAAATTTATCTTCCTATTTAAAAAACTATCAATATATATAAATTGACTAACATTTTTAAGTTAATAAATATAAAAGGTAAATATTTCTTATTATTTTTGCTTTATTTTTTTAAACATTATTTGTTAAATTAAACACTTATCTGTTAGTTTCAAAATATAAAAAAACAATTCACAAATCATTCTTGGAAATGACAATATAAGCTAAGTCTCAGCATATTGGAGACAAAATGACAAAGTTCTTGATTTTGTTTTTAATGATTCAAATTAAAGATACATAATCCAAAATTTATGAACTAATACCCAATATCTACCACAAAAATGTGGGATAAACTGTTTAATTAATTGTATATGTAATATTTTACTCAAATCAATAAAAGAAGTTTAGATAGACAACTTCCATATTTCTCCATTCTTTTTTAAAGAAGTTTAATAATCAGAGACTTGATTTCAATGCATTTTTATCTTTGCCTAGCATTAAAGTCTAATTTAAATGTCTTTTTGATTTACTAAAACTATATTGTTGCTAGATTAATCTATGACTGAATGCAACTATTCAAAAAATCCTTGAAAGTTTTATTGTATTGAATATACAAATAATATTTCATTATAATATTTTTTATTTATTAAACCTACTTTTAAAAATTAACATAATATTTTGGCTGTTGGTCTACAAAGTTAATTCACTATCTAAAATTTAATGTAAAAAGTAAACTGAAAATATTATGATTCACACAAGGGCAGTTTTTTTAAGTAAGTGATTTTCTTTGTAAAAAAGCTTAATAAATATATATTTTTGCTCTACATCATTTTTTTAATCTTTTCTGCTCATTTTTTTTATGGATTTTTCCATATCTAAATTTGAATTTTTAGCTTTCACTCTTTATTGATTCAATAAATCTGATAATTGTATAAAAATTTTCATTCATTTTTTTATTTATTTTGTCATTGAGTTATTAAAATCAGACAGTCTCACTTAATATTTTTCATTTTACAGTCTATCAATTACTCAGAGATTTTTTTTGCCATACCTATGTTTTATACACATATAATTAATTATATGCATATGTCCTATACATCTGATTTTTAATATGATATGATCACATATTCTTGTTTATGCTCTAACAATGTAATAAACAATTTTCTATAAATTCAAAATATTTTGGTTATTATTTTAGAATATATATAATTATTATTTTAAAAAAGATATATTGTCTTCTAAGTAAATAAATATCTTCAGTAATATTTATTTATTTATATGATAATTTAATTAAACATATAAGTATGAACTGTTTTTTTTTTCCAAGCAAATAAAATATATATTAAAATATACCCCCCCCCCCAATACCTTTTAATAAATCTGTGTAATTTTATATTCCAATGATTGATAAAACGTTGCAATTAATTAGTTGTTCAATTTTGCCCTTTAAATTAATAAACCAAAAACGTATAACTATTTTAATAAGGACTTTAACTTTTTATATGTCTCTTTCTATCGGCGTATATATAAATTATAAACCTTTTTAATATATAATGTGCATTATTTATTTTGAGCTTTATAATTGGAAAAAAAACAACAACAATAATATTACTTTATCAAATAAATAGTATTCACCGACTAATAAATTTATAATAATGACTAAAATTTATTTAGAAGCATAAGTAAGATGAAATTTCGGTTGGCTAACAGATTTCACGATTGAAAAACTATTACTAAGCAAAGAAAAATGAATGTTTGTTATAACAATTTAAAAATTGGTAATAGAGAATTCATTATGCAAATTATACTCCACATTTATTTTTTTTAGTGAGTTCGTTATTTTTAATTTGGTTTATTAAAATAATAATATTGCCGATTATTAAGAACATTATTATTTTTTAAACATTGAATTTTTACTTAACATAAAATATAACACACACAGATGACGATATCACTTGAAATTAATTATGGACATCTAAATAAATAAATAAATAAATCACATATATAATATATTTTCAAGAATTTGTTCTACATCTTAATCATTTTATCATTGAAACTATTGTTATGACAAGATCATAATTAAAATAGTTTACATTTTTTATAAGAAACTTTTCAATATAGCCTAAATTTATAAACAAAAATTCTATAATAATTTATAACAAAATTCAATACATTTCCAATTGTATATCCAAAACAATAATAATAGCTATCAATAATAAGCCTCGCTTTGCTTAAGTCATTTGTTTTTCTTTTCGACAAAATAAATTTGCTACTTTTTTAATGGCATTACGCGATCTTTATATAGTTTTTCTTTTTACATCACCAGGATCGCTTCTATTCCTAGCATTTTTTTTTTCTTTTTTTCAGTTAAGTTTAAAAATAGAGTGAATAACATGAGTCATTTATTTTTGTATTTTAGGATAGTACCATAATTATAATTTGCTGTAATTCATACTCATATGTGTATGTTTATAAAATATACTAAAGTTATAAGGATAGTTATGTATTACATTTATCTCGGATTAAATATTTAAAAACAAAGTTACTTCCGGTAAAATTCAATAAATATTATCAAATTAAAAAAAATATATTGGAAAATAATTATAACATTTATTGATGAATTTTTATATATTTATAGTAATAAACATACACACACAGTTTATGAAATAAATTATGTGTATATGTGCATATTACACAGAAAGGTATAAATCAAAATCATAGTTGTTAAATAACACTTAAACTAATACTTTTTAAGATTGTTTGTTTTTATATAATAGTATTTTATTTGGTTGGATTTTTTCTCACATTAACTTATACTGCATCTTTTGGATAAATTTTTATTCTTCCAAGGATATCTAATAGATTTAAAATAATTTTGGTAATAAATTAAATATTACTTTATTAAAATATTTTGCAATTTAATACTTTAAATATCTTAATTGCTGTATTAGCATGTGCTATATTATAAGAAATACAGTATATATATATATAACTTAAAAATGGAGATAGTTGTATAAAACGTTTATTTTTCTAAAGTAAATTTCTAATATAGCAATGAAATAAAAATAAACCAAAATAATATTATTTATTATAACATACTAATGTTTATTAAGTAGTTATCAGTAGTACATACTACAATAAATTATGTCAAATGAATGGCAAACATTATCAAGTTATTGCTGCTGATGATGATTGAGTGTTGTGGCTTAATATAGTATTTCTTATCTTGTCATTTTAACTGTCATTGGTACAGAAATTAATCTTTATATAAGTATAGGTGAGAGTTAAAACATTATTCTTAATTTAATTTACATCACAACTCCACTCTCTTATTATTATAATTAGATGTTGTTAATTCCTCAAGTTTTATCATATTAATAGTTTTTTTCTTTATAATTTATCATCAGTTTGACTTTAAGTTTCTTAAAGGCACAGCCATTATTTCCATTTTTCTATCTATAGTATTATTTTATTTTCATCATCAATTTTTTTGAGCATTATAATTCTCCTGAATAATTAAATAACTCTTGATATAACTAAGAAGAACATTTTCAACTAGTCATTTGTTTTTAATTAGACTTTTTTTTAATCTGACCAATCATCTAATTATACTTATTTTTGGTATACCTATGGAATTTTCTGTTATTAATATAACTATTCGGAAATTCGTATAGTTTCATTATCCATCCTTCAATTTCACAGTCCATCTCCATTTTATTTTACAGACTCTTAATATGTTAATGTGTAAAGGGGTAGTTTCATTTTGATTATCTCTATCTTTCCTTAGTTCACATATTTCAAGTTCCAATATTGAACTCTCTTTGAAACTTTATATATATATTGTTTTGTGACCTAATCAAGCCTAAAATATTAAGAAATATTCTTAGCTCTTTCTCACTAATACTTGAAGCTACTATTGAGACTGAAAAAATCCATTTGTCAACATTATAACATTTTATTTAGTAGTACTACTGATTTAACTTAATATACACAATTAATTAAGGATTGTTTAATAATAATGAAGTAATGAAAGAAAAAATAAATCTGGAACCATGCCATCCTATACTGCTGCTATCTTAATAAACATTTTAATAATAAGTTATTAAGTAACATAAACAAAATAAAAATGCAATATAAAATAGAAGATAATAATATATATATATCCTGCTTCGATATTTTTTTAGGAAAAAGAAGTGAAATTCAATACAGATTTCAATATAAAACAGTAAAATATAATCAAAAAGATTATATTTAGCTGTAGTATTTCAGATTTCATAAACCAGTACTCAAAAGCTATAAACCCATTTTTTTTATTGTAGTTACTACTGAAATATATAGCTATACTTTAAAATCAAAACATTCAAGATCAGATAAAAATAGCTTATTTTTATTATTATTAATATTGAATAAATAAAACTGTCTATAAGTTTGGTTTTATGAATTATTATGTATAGATTATTGTTAAATGTAGTTAATTTTTTTTTTTCATTCCTTTACTTTTTTCTACAAATAATCCACAAATAAGCTCATATATATATATTTAAAAAATGATGCTATTATTGTTGTACATATATACAAAAATAAATAAATAAGCACAAATTTACTTTCTACATTTTCTAGTAATTGCATTATTTCTATATTACATTTTTGTGAAAATGTCTCAATTAAAAATTTACTTCATTTTGGGGGGATTAATATTTATTTGAGATTTTTTATTCTAAAATATCTTATGATTAAAATAAATGTATGCATATACATAGTCAGTTAATAATCCATTTACTAAAAGGCAGTTATCTGCCAGGCAATACATATTAATTTAATAATTTATTATAAATAATTTAAAATGAATATTTAAAAAAAAAATTAGAAGTAGTCCATTGGTATATTTAATAATATATGAAATAATACTGGGAAAAAAACATTATATATATATTGTTTCCATGAAGTACACACTTCAATTTTAAAAAATATAAATAGAATATCAAAACAACTGAAAATAAATAAAGTGAATAAGTTATTAAACAATTTTTTTTAAAAAAATTACAAATAAATAGTTGTGGAATGCCAAAAAAGAGATTAGAATATTGAAATTGAACGATAAATAAAAATTGTAATTTAATATATTTGGTATTAAAAAAAATGAAAATTTGATCAGTTTTTAAAAATTAATAAATTATAGCATATATTTTTAATAAACTATTAATTTAAAAATAATAAAATAAAAGTTTACTAAATCTATTTATAGATAGAACAGTTAATATCATTTGGACTAGATGAAAAACCATATTGTTATAGTCTAGCAGCTCATGACTGAATGATTAGTAAAGTTGAGATTTGTAACTAGTTATAGTTATTTCCTTCTGTTGCCTTTATCTTTTTGTATACTGACTTTTATGTTTCTCTTTTTTCTTGAACTGTCTGTAATAAAAAGAATCAGATTTTATTAATATTTTATATTTTTATTTTGCTTTGTTTTATTTTACTTTTTAATTTTTTAGTCTACATTAGACTATAATTATATAGAATAATATTAACACCATTGATCACAATTAGTCACCAGTAAAATTCCATTTCAAACTACTAGGGAAAAACTATTTTTATTAATTAAGTTTCTCTGATATACTTACTCAAAATTGTAAAGAATATATATATTATGGTCATGTTAGCTTTGCACCAACATGTTGACATCTTGTATCTAAATAGGTTGAAAGAAAAATTGTAAAAAAAAAAAAAAAACTGAAATAAAAAATAATATTAGTCATCAGAAAGACTGAACTTGACCTAATTAGACAACACTTTAGTTATAAAAAAAATCAATGTGCATGTAATGGATAATTTGCAAGAAAAAATATTTCATTAACAGCAGTAACAAGGAAACAATTCCAGGTTTAAACCTCCAAAAGACCACTCAAAATGTGCAATATTTCAGGTAAATTTAACATATATTAAACCAGTTATTATGCCACACATCTTTTTTAAGATAATTTTGAATTTGCAAAGGCTTTTCTTTAAAAAAAATAACATGTTTAAATGTTAAAAACAATCAAAATGGCTGCCATGACCAAGTGGTTGGCCCCAAAAATCTATTCTACCATATTGTCAGCTTTAACTCATAAAACACATATGCCAGCACTCTCAAAAATAGTTTTCATGTCAGCAATAGCAAAGATATTTCAAATCCATTAATAAATAAGCCAATTTAGGACAACCAAAGCAAACAACATTTAAAACCTAGACATAAAACACATGATTGTAACCCCTTCCCCCTTAAAGTGTGGATGCTTGACATGCTGACAACAATTTGCCAAAATTTATTATTACCATGCTATAGAAGATATTTTGCATCATTTAAGATATTTTCCTTTCATGTTCATCATGATATCAGCCACAGATTTCAACTGCTCTTGTTATCACTTCCATCTCATTCTTTGGAACTTCAACCAGTTCAAGTGCTGACCACACATGAATTCATAGCTCCAACATCACACCAGGGTGAACTCCAGAATAAATACTGCACCACTTGAGATTAACCCTGTACACTCACTTCATCAACTCACCCATTCAAAGAAGTTTGCAAGATCACTCCACCAACTTACCTCACATGAACTTTAAATGCCCAACACCTGAACAATAAGATGTAGCCTTGACACCTATAGTTCTCATCAACTAATAAGCACAATTTATATTCATCCATATAGCAATGGAACACTAAATCCACCCACCCTCCCTAAATGTATTAACAAATATTACCATGTGTTCTTATGTATTTACTCATAATGCTTTTGTAAAATTCATGTAAATTTAATTTGAAATATGTATCTTTTTATGCAATAATTATTATTTTCCCAACTATTGTAAGTCACGTTTTTTTATTATAAGCAAAATTATAAATTCTCATGTATCAAATTGTGTCTAAATACTCATGTTTTTTACATGCAACTTATTAATATATGAATAATAAGACAGTCATGAAAACTATAATCCTACCAAATAGGCCAATTTATATACAATCATATATTAATCTAACACTAATTACAATCCCACACCCCATGTATGTTTTAGTACAATTATGTGCTTCCATGTATTTTTCTCAAGATCAGCATTTACAAATTCTTTATAAACCTAATTTGACACATGGATCCTATTATGTAATGATCATTCTTCTTTCAGTTATTGTATCAATTATTGTAAGTCATGTTTTTTTTTTCTATCACAAGCAAGATTGTAAACTTTTATTACATATATAATATAATGTATCAACTTGTATCTAAGACCTCATGTATTTCTTCTATAACTTATGTAACACTTTTTGAATCTCAAGTTTAACTTTGAAACATCATCATCATAATAATAGTAATATAGTTGAAAAAAAAGAAGAAAAAAAATGAATAAAAATAAATAAGATTTATTTGAAAACATAGGTAATTTAAAGATAGATAAGAAAAGTAAAGCAAATATAACAACCATTTATAAATAATAGGATAAAAAATATTAATATTGTAATATATATATATGTACAGATTTATTTATTTTTTACTGAACACAAATAATATGCAAAAGCCATTAGGAACAAATAGATGTAAAGTAAATATAAAGGTAGTCAAAAAATTATAAAGCAAAATATGATCTTAATTTATTCAACAATACTGAAAGTTTTTTTTTATCAATTTACTAATCGTTTCTTTTGTTTTATTCTTGTTTTTTTTTTTAATAGAACTCTCCTCTGATTTTTACAATAATCAAATTATAGTCAGAATCTATATCAGGTATAAAAAGTAAATCTATATTACTAATAGTAATAAACCGTGAAAAAAAAAGTAAGCAATTTATTTTAAAAAAGATGTATATGTATATAAGATCCAACTAGTTGCTAATTCTAAAAATAGAATGATCGTAAATAAAGTAGCTGTATTAAAATAGATGAAGAATTTGTAAATGATTTAACAAATTATAATTAGTGTTAATAACATACAACAGCAATATTTAAAGTAAAGTTTATATTCTGTACAAAAACAATAGTTTTAAAAAAAAACACACATTTTGAAAAAAACAAACAAATTACAAATTAATAGTATTTGAAATGATTTGCTATACAAGAATATAAAAATAAGGAATTGAATAAATTAGTTATTATATATATTCAATGTTAATATAGAAAAAAAAAAAAAAAACGTAAAACTTACTTTATCATAATTGACATTATAAGATATTAACAATTTTGATTTGATAAATGTATAATGGATTTTATTTAATTTGAGAATTGATTGTTATTTTATAAAAGTATATATATAATTGGAGATTTAAAAAAATATTATTACAAAATGTTTTAAAAAAGAAAAGATATTCATATTAACTTCTTTAATTTTATAAACAAAAATTCTAATGCAGTTTCTTCTTTTTTTTTTTTTTAAAAAAAAAAAAGAAAACTGCTGATTGCTTAGCAAAATTATTTAAAAAGCTACTTTAAAATCTATAGATGAAATATTTGTAATAGATGGTTATAAGTTCAACTGTATGCAGAGAACATTCCTGGAGGAAATTGGCAAATATATTAACTATTAACAACTGATTTAATGTATATGGAAATAAACGGAAATAATATAATTTTTTAAAAAAAAATAATTAAATAGTAATACTCCCAATAATTAAATGAATTTTAAAATGAAAGTAAAATATTTTATCAAAACATTTATTTTGGAGTTTTAAAAAAAGATTCTTAAAGTTGTCATACAGTATACATTGAAGTTATTATAAAGAAAAAAAAAAAGCATTTTAAGAGAGTGATTTAGAAAATAATATATATATTGCTTAAAATAGTAGACCTGAATGTGATATATATATACTGAAAACTATTTATTGCAAAAATTAATAATAAGGGGGAAAAAAACTGACATTCATTGTTCTTAAATGTAAAAGAATAATAAGTAATATATTACAAAAACAAATAAAAAAGTGATGTTATAATTTTAATAATTAAATTAAATTATTAAAAAAATTAACTTAATCCTGGCTGATGCATGATGGTGATAAAATGACATTCAGTTTTTAATTTTCATATTTATCCTTAAAAAAAAAAAACAATTACACATTAGTTGCCCCCCCCCCCCCGAGTATCATAATGAAGTATATATTTTTAAACATTCTACCTAGAGCAAAATCTTTTTATATAGATATACAAATCTTATGGAATAAAAAATGAATCATTTTCAATGTCACTTTTTCATATTGTATTTATAATAACTGTTCATTGTTTTAAGTATTAATAAATATTACATTTTTTGCATATTTATTTTTACCTTTTAAATAAGCCAAATTATTTAATTCATCTTTTATATACTATTTCAAAAATTGGATTGTTTTCGTCTTAAATAGATGCTACACCCATTGTGATTAAATTAAATTTCTTGCAATTCATTAAATTATATCTAAGTTAATTTGGTTCTGAAGCTACAGAATTTTAATTCTTCTTAATATTTGTTGATTTAGCGTAGATCATATTTTATTTAATGCTATATTTATCGAATATATAATTATAGCTTCTACTTAATTATTCGAGAAGTTGATATTTTAATTATAATTCGATATATTTATTTCTCTAACACAATATTGTTAACTTGATTAAATTTTATTTTTATTATAACAATTATTACTTGATAATATATACATTAACAAAGAGGAGGGATTGTTTTTTTTTTTTTATTATGATTAGGCAAATTATTGATTAATAGATGTTTTGCTTCACTCTGAAGAGAACGTAATATTTTGTTTAATGGCGCTGTTAACATTGCATACAAACTAGATCCTCAGCATCCGGTAAGATGGGCAACTTTAAATTCCTATAGTCGTGACATATATTAACCTCTAACATGGTTGTTGACGTCTGCGTATGCCTGCGCAGATTAGTTTTCTTCTTCACAAGCTGTCTTGAAGTTAACTTATCGTCTAGAAATATTGCAGATTTTTTTTTTTTTTGTGTGCGAATTTATATTAACGCTATTAGGGGGAAAAAGAGGGAGAATGAACATCTTTAAAATAAAAATTGTATTAAGATTTAAATCATTTATTGTTTATAAATTATTTAATCAAGTTTGTTAAAATAAATTAATATATATATATATGCAAGATTTAAGATTATTATTTTTATGGCAAAAGGAGCTGTACTAAGAATGACAACAGTTGTGGTTTGTAGACGGACTTGAAACAAAGACGCTTTCATGCTTATACAGGCACCGTTAATTAAAGTGCTGGAATTAAATTACAACCAGGCAAATTCCTTATCTAAATTGTAACAGAAAATCAGGCAAGCATGTTCTGCAAGCTGACAGTAAAATATGAGACTTGGTCATGCGATCTCAAACAAGCCCATCTGTCTTTCTTATTTTACGAAAAACGCCAACCAACACAAGTTGATGACATAGAAAACAACCAAAGAATCCCACTTTTTTATCGCTTTGCTTCTGTGAGGGCTTATTGCATATATATATATTATTAATAACGTATTAAATAATTGCATTAAAAGTTTTTGTCTATCTCTGCGCAGATTTTATTTATCACTAGAAACTTTTAATGTTTTTATTTCGAATATTTTATAACTATTACATAAATCAATTTTCATAGCATATCTGATAAAACACGAATAATAAAGTCTTTACAATTTTATAATAGCTGTTTTATTTTTTTAGTCAGTATTTTGCAATTAAAAAAAAAACATAATATACAAACTATTTTAAAATTGTGCGCGCACACACATATATATATAGTGATAGCAAAAAGGGAGGTCATTGAGCAAAGTGAAATAGCAAATATTTGATTATCTATTTTTGAACATTTGCCCTAAAAAAAAAAATATTAACACTATAAATGAAACTAACTAAATTCTTATAATTAACATTTTCTAAAGTCATAAACCCACGCCACAAAGCTTAATTGAAAAAAGTTAGTTTTAACTTTACTTAAATGTAAAGTTTAGAATTGTAAATAAAATTTAGTTCTGATTTTATTTTGTCTGATTTCATTTCTGATTTTTTGTCCGGTTCAAATTCCAGCTGAATATTTTATTCAAATTAATCTAAAATATTAAATATTTGATATATATCTTGTTGCTTACCACGCATGATTTTAAAAATATTTTTTTGTTTTACATTTTTATTTGTTTTAATTTTGTATAAGTAAACTTTATTTAAATTTAGTTCGAGAAGAGAGTATTTGAAAATGGTCTACACTCAATTAATGTATTTCCTTAAATTATAAGCATCTTGATTCATTAATACCACCCGTTATACTGACGAGCATTCTACTTGCTATTGATCATTTATTCTATCAATTTAAAAATACTATAACGTTATTTATACTGATAAATATTTTAAATCATATAAATATTTTAAACTATAGCCATTGTAATTTTATAAGTTTTTTAAATGAAATTATAACTTTCATAGTTTATATTTATTCTCTGACATTATTGAAATTCTAGTTAATTTTAGATCTTTTTTTCTTTGTTTTTGTTTTAAATAAAAAAGTTATAATTTTTATTCTAAATAGTTTTTAGTAAGAAACTATTTATTAGGAAATGTTTACATATATGTATAAAGCATTACGCGACGCATTTGATAATTTAGCTTTTTTTTTTTCTATTAACAATAAGCTTAGAAATTAAAATAATACTAAAGATAGCAATAGAAATTTAAAAAAAACAGCATTTTAAATAGCACTAATATCTTTACGTACTTCTGCATTTTATTCAATCCCCAATAGAAACAAAGATCTTTGGCTTAGATTCAAAATGCAATTCTCAGATAACATTTCAGTGTTAATCTTAGGATAACTTTTCGCACTTCTCAAAGTTCAATTAGCATCACCGGAATATTTTCTTTCTAATATATTTAGGCGGATTTAATTTTTATCCGGTGAGACAATCGGCCTTATTTTATGATGATTTTGTTTGTTTTTTAATCAAACTATGATTAAACATTTTATATATTTTGTACTTTACTATTTATTTTTATGACAATTTTTTTTATAAGTTGATGAATGTTTGAATTCACAGATATTTTAAATAAATATAAAACGAGCAAAAGAAATTATAACCTATCGATGTCGGAAGAATATAGTGATTATTATTTGTTATTTTTTTTCTTTAAACCAAACCTAAAAACAAGAGGGGGGGGGGATATGATATGTAAACTAATAAAAAACAACTCGCAAACATTTATTCAGTAATAGAGAAAAAAAGTTTATTTGTAGGGATTTTATTGCTAACAATGCGAAATTGTATTTATAAACTTTAATATGTATTTATAAACTTTAATACGTGTTTGTCGGTGACTATAGTATTAAAATCACTTTTGTCTGATATCAAAATATATAAAAATTGTTAATATTTCTATTTTTTGAAAAAAAAATTGCATTACATATGTATTTTAAAAAAGAAATATAATACATCAATGGACAATCACTTTAATTAATTAAAAATGCTATTTAAATTTTTAACCACATTTATCTACCACCTATCTCGTATATATGTATCTGATTATCTGCTCCTCTGTCCATTTCATTATTCATCTACCCAATTACGCATATGGTATTTATTTATCAATCTATTTAACCTGCCACCTATCCATCTACATTAATATCTATCAAATTATCTATCCATCTATCTATCTATCAGTATATCTATCAAAAGGTCATAATTATGTAATTGTCTGCCTATCAATATATCTAGTTTTATCGATTTTTATACCTCTCTATCAATATATTTATTTATCTATCTATCTATCTATCTATCTATCTATCTATCTATCTATCTATCTATCTATCTATCTATCTATCTATCTATCTATCTATCTATCTATCTATCTATCTATCTATCTATCTATCTATCTATCTATCTATCTATCTATCTATCTATCTATCTATCTATCTATCTATCTATCTATCTATCTATCTATCTATCTATCTATCTATCAATCAATCAATCAATCAATCAAGACAGTTGATAGTTATTTAATTGTATTAAATTTAATTAAATTTGATCCATCCGCCTATTATATATATCCATATGTTTATTTCTCCCTATCTACCTATTTATCTTTTTATCTATCTATGTATATGATTGTTTTTTAATATGTTAATATATCTATCTACATATTTATTAATCTATTATCTTTTTACATATCAGAGTATATATGATTGTTTTTCTAATCTATCTATTTATCAATATATATATCAAGATGTTTATAGTTGTTATTGTCTACCTATCTATATATCTAACTTTATCTATTTTTATATCTTTATCAATATATATATGCATTTATCTATCTAATTATATCTAGCAATCTATCTACTTATTCATCTATCTATTTGTCAATCTATCTATCTAGACAGTTCATAATTATGTAACTGTATGCCTATATATATATATATTTAACTTCATTCATCCACCTGTTTTATATATATATAGATATATGTATTTATCTATCTACCTATCTATATATTTATGTATCTATCTACCTACTTATCTGTCTATCTATTTATCTGTCTATCTATTTACCTGTTTATCTATATGGTTGATTTTATAATCTATCTATCTATCTGTACATTCATCCATTCATCTATACATCAGTCTTATTTTTGGTCTAATTGAATGTTTAACTATTTAGATACTAAGTTACCTACTAAAAAACAATTTTGTTATTTAGCTAGCTATGCATCTATTTATATTCCTATGTATATGCTTATTTATTTATTTCATATAAAAATTCAAAAAGTCTTATTGCTGTCATGAAATCGTGTGATTTATTAGAAGAAAAGACTGCTTTTGGTTATATTTTAATTGTTTTATTTTATTATTAATATGTGTGTGCGCGCGGACGCGTATGTGTTTGCATTCTCACTAATAAAAATATTTCATGTAATTAATTCTGAGTATTTTATAATTTGCACTAAAAAAAAAGTATATATATATGAGTTTTACGCTTAGTGATTAATGATTAGTGATGTATTTAAGCAACTTGCCACATTAGATGAAGTGACTTTAACTGAAACCGTTATTTTCAGATTTGACTATTTTAAATGTATAATGTATTATTTCTTAACAATCTTAATAGAAGAAGCTTAAAATAACTCATTCATATATGACTAGTTAATTTAAATGTTTGAAATTAAATTATGCCAAAAATATATCTCATTTTTGAAATCAACTCCACACATTATTTTTTAAATATATAATCGAAACCGAATATCACGTTTATTTATTGGAAAGTTAGATTTTTTTTTTTTTTAGCAAAAATTAATTTGCTTCTTTTTCTATAATATTTTTAAATATTATTTATTACTACTATATTTACCAATTTTTTATTTGCTGTTGACAAAAAAACTGCCTAATAAAATAAAACATCAAATCTATTCTTATCTGTTGTCTACCATGATAATTTAGTTAAATATTTGTATTTTTTTATGGTTATCGCAAGAACTGATTTCATCACTGTAGATATTTCATCAAGGATGCGTAACTAATAAAAAAGTAATTTTCAAATAATAAAAAACAAAAATATTTAAAGTTAGATTTGTATGGTAAGATGAATGATTCAACATCTTTGATACAATGATCAGAATGCATGTTTGTCAAGCGTTGGTGGCCTAGTGGTTAGCATAGCTGCCTTCCAAGCAACTGGCCCGGGTTTGCTTCCCGATCAACACATATGACATATGAAAAAATGATCAGAATGCAAAAGATGACTACCAATAATTTGTTCAATTTATTATAAATAAAATTATTTTTTAGTAAATATAGATGCGATTAATTCAATATTTAATTTATGATCAAATATATGGATTAATGCTCTGATTAAACTTACAGATTTGGAACGTAAAAGCTAAGTCAATTTAATAACTCTGATGCTTGAACATCACTTAACATCTAACCCCTTAGATTATATAACGTATTCAAAGATAAAATATATTTATTGGTTTGTGAGTCTGTATTTTTTGATAATTTTATTTTTAAGTTATTTTGCAGAAGATAATCGAAAAATCTTCAATTTTAATGTTATTGTATATTAAAGTTTTATCTTCTTTAGTTCACATCTTTTTTAATGCATATTGAGATTATTAGAGGATAAGATAACTAACTGATAACTTTTAATCATTGTTGATAGAAAATTGTCACCGTTTGTTACCACTTACTTTAAAACGAAAATGATAAAAGGTTGGTCGTTTTTCTGAAAAATTAGCTTCATGCTAAAAAATTTCTGTATCATTTTTAAGTGAAAAGGTAAAAATAAAGAAGAGAAACAACTGTAGTATCTCCAGTTAAACTATTGAGGTTTAATTTTTAAAGTAATTAGTTTTAAAAACAGGTTGTTTTCTATGTAGAATAAGGATATTAAACATTTAAACTACCTATTCTTTATCTCTATATTTCTGAGAGTTGACATAGACCATATACATATCTTGTCAATATTAGAAAATAATCAACAAGATAACCAAGATTTAAAATCACGTGATGGTTGTATGTAAATTTGATATCTTCTTGCATTAGTTAACAAGTTACCATATTGGAAGATAATGTTGTTGTTAGGAAATAATATTTACTGTATATATTTAATTTGATCCTTCAAATTATTTACTTCCTTTGAATTGTAAAATATTTATGCAAGCTAATGATTGCCTCAAAAGAATGTTATAACATTGCCTTTTTAAATTGAGATAGTTTAGCCAACATATTGTGTATTTCATACTTGAAAAAGGTGTTTAGTTGATACTTGATACTATAGTTGCTGCTTTCTTTTTAATAATCTGTACTGATGACTTTCAAATTGTAAAAGAAAATAAATTTTTTTTTTTCTGACGATATAATAGGTTCGTTACATATTTTTCAATCATGTACCCATGACATTATTATTTCTGCATTATTCGCCTGTTCTTTTTTTACAAATTTAATTATTTGCTCCCCTCCCTTCAGGGTTATGAATACAGTAAATGTTTTATCCTTCCAATTTTATTTACAAATGTCAAATTTTCTGCACTCACAACATTGATACCAATTATTTTAGATAAAAGCATTAATGATTATGACTAATCATTTAATAAACTAAACATTATCTGCAATCCAGATATTTTTCCTTATGCAATATATTTTAAGATGTATTAAAAAAAAAATCCACCACATATTTTTGAACTATATGAATAAAAACATCTGAAAAGACCATCAAACATTGGTCATTTTAAAATGTTTTATTAATATATATTCAAGAATATGTAGTTGAACGAAAAACTTAAATATATGTAAAAAAATTAATTAATTAATAATGAGAGCATTTTTATTTTAAATTTTTATTTACTTTTAAATATTTAACTATATTTTTGATATAATATTCTCTATATAACCAATATTATTATTCAAAATGGTTTTTGATAAGCTATATTAATACAAATGTTGTTGTTGTTTTTTTACATGCTGTATTTTGTTTTATTTTAATCTAGTTCTTGAAGTTTAATGTGGGAGACATTTAAATGTGGGAGACATTTAAAGCTAAATTTAAACAAATTTATTTGAAGTTTTTTTTTTTAGCAAAAAAAAAAATTTAAATATGGTGTACTTATATATTTATTTATTATTTTACAATAAAACATTCTTGTTTTAATAAATATTTTTTAATATTTAATTGCTATGCTCAGTAAAAATGTAATCTACTTTTTTTAAAAAATTTTACTAAACAAATTTGAAGCCTTTATGCTATTATATATATAATTTTTTTGCACTTTGAAATGTATCACTAAGTTAATAGACATATGTAAAAACTAAAAGAAAGAATCTTTATTATGTCAATGTACATTCTTACTTTAAGTCTAGAATTGCTTAAGCTAACAAGATTTAACTAGACAACCAAAAAAAAAAAAAAAGTAATTTTAGTAATTTTTTTGCTACAGTTACTAAGGTCATAAAATTTAAAATATATGCAGAATTATAGAACTGAAAATAGTAAATTTATAGATTTATATAACTATAAGGATGTGTTTATATTTAACTTTTTTTACATATTGGTTAAGATAATTAAAAAGTATATTTTATGGATTGACTGAAAACAAATAAGAAATCTTGTCTGAAGTTAATTATCAGAAGAGACATTTATGAAGTCCCCCCATGTATTAATTTCAATGCATATATATATATATATATATATATATGCATTGAAATCCGATATCAATATATATATATATATATATATATATATATATATTGCTAAACTTTGACATAAATAAAGTTCCTGAGTGATTATCTTATATAATTTCAGTATTAGGAGCAATCGACATCTAACTTTTTATTTAATACTAATATCTGTTATGGATAAAATCGATGAAAGGAGTTATAGTATTAGTTCTTATAACAAACATAATAGACAAGGTCAAATTATTATATTAATAGCAGATTTGAAGTCATCTTGGATAACAATTCCAGTATATTAAAAATTGTTGTGTACTGTTTTTTGGCTTAATTACATAATGGGCAGGAAAAAACCTGGGAAGAATATGTTTATAATATTATAGGATTATCTTGGAAAAAATACTGAAATTTTAGTCATCAATAAGTATAAAATTATATTTTCAAGAACAATTGTTAATATAGTTTATTATTTTCCTGTGAACAAAAACGATAATGGTGCTCAAATCTACACTATTGTCACGGATGACCGTAATTTGCTTGTAAAATATGAATAAAGTTAGAAACAAAAGTTAGATTTCTCTTTATCATATATACTATAGTATGTAAATTTGCAAGTATGATACACTAATGCTGAAAAATTTGTTTGTCATTTAAACAATAGAAAGAAAAATGAGGTGCTCAACTGATTTTTAACATAAAATAGCATTTGACTACCATCATAAAAATTTACTATGCTTCAATAAAATTGATAAAAAAAAGTGGATGTCATAGGGAAAGTTATAGATTTAGATAATTTATTTACAGCTAATATTATATTTCTAATTCTAAAGACAAATTTATTTTGATATTCTATTTCAAATATATTCATGGTGATCATTGATGAGTTTGATAGAATTTATTATACACTCTGCAAAATGAGTTCTTAAAATAATTTGGAGGTGAAAATGAGCAAACAAGGTAAAAATATGTATGTTGTTTTAAGAACTTGCTTAGTTTGTAATATGTCTTAAATGGTAGAATTTTCATAATTAAAAAAAACAATAAAAAATTAGTCATAATTTTTATAAGATGCATAATATACTATGAAATAGTTTTTTAAAAAAATAGTCGATATGTTAAAATTAATAAAGAATAAAGTAAGGAATTATAAACTTCTCCTGATTCATTGTGTTGAAGTTCATGAATAGAAAAGCAAAACAAAAAATGTTGTATTTAACAATAAATCTATTCCATTTTAAGGCATAATAA
The DNA here is from genome assembly GCA_028023455.1 of Epiperipatus broadwayi. Classification (NCBI taxonomy): domain Eukaryota; kingdom Metazoa; phylum Onychophora; class Udeonychophora; order Euonychophora; family Peripatidae; genus Epiperipatus; species Epiperipatus broadwayi. The sequence goes on along the minus strand of JAQFVV010006360.1, from coordinate 2,428,820 downwards.
CTGAGTTTTATATATATATAATGTGAATAGATTGAAATAATTTGACTGTTTAATTGATGATGTTTTCATTCAAGAAAAAATATTTAAACTGCAAAAAAAAAAAAATACTATTGAATTCAGAAATGCAAATTCTTTATCAGGAAAGGTATTGAAATGCAAGAATAATGTATATACTAACCTAGATGCAATTTAAGGGGATTTGAACCCAGACTTTCAAGCTTTCCACTGTCATCTGCTCTATCCAATATATTCAATACACATGACCACATACATGTGAAAAAGGTAAATGATCTCCAAAATATATATTTCATGCTGAACCAGAAGTCATTATTTAGTCCAGATCATCAGTCAAATTAGTGTTCAGTTTATATTAAGGGAGCAACTCTACACCCTTTAATGGACAGGCTTCAATCCTCTTCATTCTCCAACTCTTCAGCCATCTATATCACTAAAAATGTGATGAGGGAATATGCAAAGCTCTTGATGATAACAATATTGTAGTCATATCCATGTTGATCTTAAATAAATTGGAACCCTCAAGTATATCCTTAATACATCTATTTAAATACACAGAAGAGATTAACAGAATACAGGCTGAATGTGTGATATTGAAAGAGAAATGTAATGAATATACATATGCTAGATATAATTAAAGGGGATTTGAACCCAGATGTTCAAGCTCCCTACAGTCATAATTTATCCAATATAACCAATACAAATGAACCACATACATGTAAAAAAAAAGATAAATGATCTTCTATACACATATTTCATGCTGAACTAGCACTCATCAGTTGGTCCAGATCATATTCTCCCACACACATATTCAATCAGTGCTCAGTTTATATTAAAGTAGCAAATCTACACACTTTAATGGACAGGCTTTAATCCTTTCCACTCTTCAGCCATAACATAACACTGAAAGTCTGATGATAGAATGCTCAAAGCCCTTTATGGAGTCAATATTATAGTCATACCCATGTTGACCTTAAGTCAATCTGAAATTTCATATATAGAACCTACAGTCATTCACTCTAACCAATATACATGGCCACATACATATGAAAAAAATAAATGCAATGTACATATTTCATGCTGAACATGCACTCATCTGTGTATTTAAATAGACATATTAGGGTCCTACATATGAGGGCTCAGATTGACAAGATATGAACATGGGTATGACTATAATATTGATACCATCAAGGGTTTTGAACATTCCATTATCAGATTTTCAGTGATATGGATGGTTGATGAATTGTAGAACAGAAAGGATTGAAGCCTGTCCATTGAAGTGTGTAGATTTGCCACCTTAATGTAAACCAACCATTGATTATATAAATATGTATGGGAGATGATAATCTGAACCAACTGATGGGTGATGGTTCATCATGAAATATGGATACTGGAGATCATTTATCTTTTTCATTTGTATGCTTTCATGTGTATATTGGTTATTTTGGATAAAATGGATGACTGTAAGGGAACTTAAATGTCTGGGTTCAAATTCCCTTTAACTACAAGAAAGATATTGTAAAATAGTATCATTGGATATATTTTTGTAAATTTGTGGTTTAATTGTATTTAATAAATATTGTTATAATACAAGTCTATACTCAAACATCTAGTATAATTAATTAGATTCAAAGAGAAATTGATTTTACATTTACTCAAACTACGCTTTTAGAGAGACAGAAACAATTTTGATTCAAATGGTTTTGAAAGTGAAATGAAGCAAAAAGCTCTAAAAATCGTTTGAAAATTCATTGTTCTTTTTATTGCTGATATATTGAACAATATTGTTTTGCACATAAACATTAAAAGTAAAGATCATGGTTAATAAAATTGATTACGCTCTTAATTCTTAGCATTCGGAAATGAAAAACTTTTGCCTTAGAATCGAAAACTTAACTAATGTAGATTGGAAAATCGATTATAAATTACTCATACGTAAACATTAAAAATAGTTGAAAGTGAATTACTGATTTGATCCTATCGAATATAAAGAATAATATCAGAAATCAGTGCAGCATTGAGGATATAAAGAATTAGATAAGTCAGCAGATAAAATTGGAGAGGAGGGAGAGTGAAAGTTGAAAAAAAAAACTAGCGATATCATGATAAAGCTCAGGATGTACTATTAGCAGTTGCAAAGAGGAAAAATATAGATATTTCAACAAGCACAGTAGTTCGTTTTAGATAACATGTATAAATGATAAAGGGAAAGAAATGTTATAGCAATTTCTGCAACGTTAGTGAAAATATATATAAAAAAGACTTTCAATGGGAATTTGAACTATCAAATGAAAGTTTCAGCCAAAGGCTGAAAAAGGCTAATGAGTAGAAATAATTATATCAGAAATACATCAGCCAGAATACTATTTATAAGAAATCCTATATAACATCTCAGCATAGGGACATGAAATTTGATTAGTTTTGAAATCATTTTTAATATAGTATGACTACTGAAATTTATATTATATATAAAATAATTGCACGTAATTACATCTATAAAAATGAAAAAAAAAATTCAATTAATATTTGATAATTACTTGATAGCAAATAGTTTAAATAAATGAGTGTAAAAAAAATAATTGATTGGTTTTCCTCAGACAATCCACAAGAAATATGAACCCTAGAAGTAACAGATTTGAACCATGATGTATAGATGTTGAAGTACAAAATATGCTATATCATTCCATCAAATTACACAGGACAATAAATCAATTTATATTCATATTACTGAAGATTTTTAAATTATCATGTTATGTCATTTATAGTATATGCAAGTAATATTATTCCAAAAACTAGACATGGCATATTATTCTTTGCATTAAAAGGATTCCAGATGTCCAATATAATTTCTGGCATATGTTGGATAATTAAAAAGATTAATAAATATTAGCAAAAAAGATTTAATATATTAAGTTGATTATAATAAAACAAGTTATTCAGTTAATTATGCTAAATTATGAAGTTATGTTTAAAAATGTAGGCATACTGCAGCAGTACAAAATTATTGTTATGAGGAATTTGTATGTGATTCTAAGATTTGCAATGAGAATTAAATGTTGTAAAACATAACAATCTCGCTTTGGAAAATAAGTTAGACAAGACACTGAATATATAATGAGAGATGCCACATTGGATGAACACAAATATAAAACCAAGATCTGTGGAATAAATATCAACAACAATCTTATACCTTCTGATCACAGTTATATTTATATTACGCATTTTTATTTGAAATGTTAAAAAAAAACAGTAAAATGATATTATGGTTAATAGGAATAAGACAGTTTGAGACAAAATTGAGAATTATTTTCAATATTCATATTAAGATGTAGAATCATGTCACAGTTTTTACTTACTTAAATTATTTATGAACCGACTAATATTGAAAACATTGTGAAAAGCTATTTGAAGGAAAGTTGTAGAGATGGAGAAATATTCTTAAAAGTGAAGATCAAAATTGTTAAAACTCATTATTTCATATGTGTAAGTATGAATATGAAAGTTAAATTACTGTAAAAAAATAATAAAAATTACTAATGCTTTTGAACTATGCGATTGATACAGATTTTGAGTACATGTTGGATGCAAAGAAAATAAATAAGTAGATCATTCACTAGATTAAATCTACACTTTATTCTAATCCAGGATAAATATTCCTATTTTGATCATATTATAAACAACCAAATTTATTAAGAAAAAAATATATAAATTTTCAGAATGATTGGTTGTAAAAAGAGATGATTAGCAATGGTAATATCACTTCTAATATCACAACAACAGGAATGCTTTTGAGAAAGATGAACAATCAAATAAGAAATATCATTTTCAAAAATATATAACTAGCATGCTTAATAAAAATCAATGACAACATAATAATAAAGAAATGTTAAATTATTATGTAGTAGTACTAGACAATAAAATGATGTGAAATTCTCAGTGAGAAAATCAATATCAGTTTTGAGCTGATTGAAACAGGAAAACAAAGACTCAATAAGAATTTGGTTAATATTGTCACAGAGATAATATGGGTACACAAATTGAGTTTGTTTAAAAAATGTCTAGGGGGAAAGAGTGTAACTAGAGTTTAAAATGACTAAAATAATAATAAAGTAAATTGTATGCAAGATCATTTGTGTGCAACCTTAGAATCTGAGAGTACTTATTTATATCTTTTCTATTGAATAAATAGAAATGTACATTAATGTGTGAGAGATTAATTAATAAATTAAATATTTATAGAAATGATTTTCATGGATATGATTATATTAATTTTCATATCGAAAACAAATCTATATATAAGTAGATCTAATAAATTACTGTAATCACAGCTGGCGTTGGCTGATGGTTTGGTTTCAAAAATGAAATATAATCATTATTTATTTAATACTAATGCAATATTGTTAAATATTTTTGTTTAACTTAGATTTTATTAAAATAAAAATGTCTGGAATTTATTTCAAAAGAAATAGTATTGTTTTAATTGTTTTTCATAGTTTATTCTTCTAAAATAGATTGTGGCTAATTTTTGTTAGTACACCAATACAATTTAATATTTATGAGATTACAATTTTTTTTCTTAAAAAATTTTCAACAGTGAGGTTATATCAAATAGTTTTGTAATGATAAATTAGTCAAAAAAAAATATTAAATAGTTTATTTCTGGGCAATTCAAATGAAAATTTGCATAAAGTTTGAACGCAAAAAATAATAGAATTGCGCTGTGATTCATGGGCTTTGATGAGCTCTAGAGTATGCCATTCTATAAATTGTGCTAAACAAAACAGACCAAATTTGTTTAACTGATGCGTGAAATAAAAAAAAAAGATGCATATGATATGACAAAGATTGCTATTTTGCAACTGATGAAAGTTGGACTTTATTAAATATTGTAATTTTTGAGTGAGATTTTATTATATCTTCATATGTTATCATTGGTATTATATTTGATTTATTAGTAATTACAAATGCGAAGTTGAGATGCTGAATTTAATACAGTCGTCATGATTTATGAATATAATTGTTAATATTTTGGCATAAATTGTTATAATAGTTGCATTAATATAATAATGTTTGAAATAATATTCTAGAATTTTGCAATGTTACCAGGGAGATAATTTAAGGTTATAGGACTAAGATTTGAACAGTGAAATAAATTGAATATCTTATTCAAGAGTGATTTTGTTTTGCAGACCTTATTTCACTTTTAATTTATGTTCCAAGAAAAAAAGTGTTATGCTAACAGAGAAGCTTGGTTTGTGTCATTTTCTCTTTTAATTTTACTTTCTACAAAATGATATCATTTTATTTGTACTGTACTGGTTAGTCTTCCAAACGCTACTGGGTTGATTATTTTGTAATGCAATATACTTTAAAGTTTTGCGTGTATTTGGATTATTTTAAATCATATATTTAGGTTTCTTAATTTGTATTTTACTAGTTTCAAAACACTACCCAAATGTGCGATATGTTTGTTATTAAAAATGCAAATATCTTTAAATATAAGACAAAGTCAGGATTAAAAAATATTTATTGATTGTCTACTGCATATATATTTTCCATTATTAAGATAAATATCGAGAAAATTGAATTATACACAGATAAAAGTTTTTTATTAAGAAATTAATTATATTTAAAGAAGTTTTAGCATTTATTTGTTTTAAATCAAAAATCTTCGAAAACAAATCATTTATTATTTACTGTTATGGACAATATTAATAATAAGAAATAAATTATCTGGTCTATAATTTGGAGAGGAATGAATGCTTACAATATTAAAACATTTGTCTACTATGTAATTGTAATGAAAGTTAAATGACCTTTTTATCCCATTATTTTTCATCCCATAATTAGAATAAATTGTGATTGTTAGAAGCTAACCATATCGTATCTGGAACTTCTTTCTGAAAAATTAGTACTTATTAATGTTATTTCTATTATTTTTACATTTCAATACTCAATACATTTTTTATTTTACATTGACAGAAAAATGTATATTAACATTTCACCTCTTGAATAGTATTTCTAAATCTTCATTAATATTATATGTCAAATATCATTTAGAAGCTATGCAGTCATTGACATAAGTATTAGTAATTTCGATTTGGAAATATCAGAAATAAATGTTTCATTTTTTGTATTTATAACTAGTAATATCAATTGCTTAAAAAAATTGAAAGACACAAATTGTTAATATTTAAATGAAACGAAAGTTGAAAAATTGGTTAAATTTTACTATTAAAGATATGATTATAATTCATTAAGGAGCAATGATGTATTTATTGCTATATTTAAATCAGAACTCTAGCAATGTTTCCATCAATTTTGTTAATATTCACTTGATAGTCTAGGAATTTATAGTAATGCCTTTTCTAATTATATCTACCTTGCTTAACTATATATTATTTATTCAAATTCTTAATAAAGGCTTTAAAAAAACAGATTGGATTAGAAATATCATTTAGCATTAAATAGGAAAGTTGTATGCAGATTATACATAACATGAATAAACGTTAATGTACTATCAATATAAGAAGTATTTCTTTACTCTTTTTTTTACAGTTACACTAGCAAGTAAATATGGTTTCAATTATTGTTTTTATTTTATTTAGTAATAAGTCATATATTTTAATTCTGCAATTTTTGATAAACAAAGTAAATAAGAAAAATTAATTAAAAATAAATGAATGTTAGATTGCATTGGATTATCCGAAATTAATACCGACTTTAGAAAAAATAATTTTGAAATAGTCGCGATATGGTAATTAAAATGATTTATTTTAAAAAAAAAAAAAATTGAAAAATAAATAACTGAATTATTTATTTTCATATAAAATATGAGTTAACAAACATATATATTTATATATAATAAATAAAAACAGATTAACGACAAATTACATACACTACTCAGACAAAAAATCGTTATGACAAACTTTTTCTCTGTTTACCTTTTTTACCAAGCAATATCCTCTTTTTACATGGAATAGTATAAATATTTCGTTTATTTAATTTATCATTTACTGTTATTTTTTTTCTGTTTGTTATTGTTGATGTTGTTGTTTTTTTGTTTTTTTTTTACAAAAACATTTTGTTTCCCATAACTAGATTATTTTTAAATTGTTGCTTCTCTGTATTTAATTTTTCTATGTATCTTATATAATTTTTTTTTTAAAAAAATTTAATAAAATTTTGCATTTTAAAATAAATAAATGATTTATTTCGCCTAGAGAGTTATCTAATTTGAGCATGATATATCTTTAATTATAAATACTTATATTGCGGTTGTTGTTATTTTAAATATCTGAATAAATATTCAGATTATGATAGAACTAGTTACTTTTTTTGCTGAGAATATGATTTTAGTTAACAATATGGAGAGTATAAAAAAGATTACATGTGATTAATCATATTATATATATATGTATCATTAGAAACCAGTCAACACTTAGTAATCCCAATGTCAATAACAATCAACCATTTTAAACTGTTATCAAGGAAAACTTCTTTTAACAATATATATATGAAAAATAACACTCATACAGAGTCAAATATAAAATTTTAACATATTTATTGTAACAAGTTGAAAAGTAAAAACATCAAAATTATACTTCGTACAATAAATATGGTTAAAATTTTGCATTTAAACTCTCCATGAGTATTATTTTACATTAATATTTAAAATGACAGAATATTAAAACATTATCTATATAAAGATAGATGCATAGGTAGATAGGTAGACAGCTGGTATATAGCCCATTTTATGCAAAAAACTGTACAGCAACTTTTATATAAAAATGTTGACGGAAAAGGAATTACCAGTCATTCTAAAAGTTAAGTAATGTGAATTCTATAAAAATAGCTATTCACCAATTAGTATTATATTTATATAGATTATTTATGATTTATTTTCCTTAAACCAAAATCATAAGTCTAACGAAAACCTGAAAAAAGCAAGATTTAAGTTATAAGCATGAAAGGTGAAGACCTTTTAAATTTATATATATAGTGTGTTTTTTAATTGTTTTATGGCTATTATATTTTCAAACATACGGTTACAGATACTGAAAAAAATATAATAGAGAAGTAACTTATGGTTTTAAAAAAATATATAATCCTGTGCATGAATAAAAAAATTTGGCATTGACAATAACAATAACAAATTAGAAAAATATTTAAAAAAGTTTTTATTTAATAATTAATAAAAATGATAAAATATGACTGTAATCATTTATATATTTATTAAAAGAGTGCGACATGCTATAAAAATCTCTCTTGTAAGATAAATATAATGTGATATGTAGTATGTCTGAATGAAAACACATAACAAATACAGAGAAAAAAATATAAAGTAAAACAGATTACAAATAACTAAATAATTGTTTAAAATGAATGAACACTAAAATTGCATATATTATTATTATTATTATTATTATTATTATTATTATTATTATTATTATTATTATTATTATTATTATTATTATTATTATTATTATTATTATTATTATTATTATTATTATTATTATTATTATTATTATTATTATTATTATTATTATTATTATTATTATTATTATTATTATTATTATTATTATTATTATTATTATTATTATTATTATTATTATTATTATTATTATTATTATTATTATTATTATTATTTACATCATTTAGATATTATTAATAAAAAATAAAGATTTTACTGTCCAACATTTATACTCTATTATTACAATTAATGTATAGGTTAAAAAAAAAAAAAAACCTTTAAAGTTTATAAATACTATATATAAAAAAAGTAAAAAGTCATCGAAATTTAATATATAATTGAATAAACATTACTATTTAAAATAAATATACATAAATCATTTAGTGTTGTACATATATTAAATTTCTCAATTATTGCTACGATTATAATTTTACTTTATCATAATTGATTCGTACATTTTCGTGTATATTTATTTGTACTTGCTATTTATAAAATGTTTAATAGATTCTTCTAACTTCATTGGATTGCATTACAGTGCCTTCTAGAAAATTATTTTTATTTTCATTTTTTTTTAAATTTCTCTATTACCTTTAAAAGTATATTCATTCATAGTTTTGAAAGTATTTTCGGTACTTGCAGTAGTCTGACTGGACAGTAATTTCTATCCGTTTTTAATAATCTATTTTCAAGGACTATATGGCTGACACTAAATTATGGTATTCAATAATTATGTTTTTTTTTTATTTCTTAAAATGATAAAGAAACAAAGAAATCCAAATGATTGTAATTCAAATTTTTTTAATGTAAATACATTATATATTTAAAAAAAAAACAATATTTAATAGACTATAACAAACAGGACATTATTTTTTATGTGTGCACTATCTCCTAATTGTGAAAATATTCCACTGAAACACACAAAAATCCAAAAGGTTGTAATAAGCATTTTTTAATGTAAATTCATTACACCAGCTGTAAACTATTGTTAGTTCAGTCATAAATGATGTTTTGGAGCCTTATAATCAGGGTCCTTTCCAGACAGATAAGGACTTAAAACATGTGAGACATTGCATCTCCATTGGCACATTAAGTGTAATTCCATGCTCATTACTACATACTTTTTAGGCAAGCACTAATCTTGTAATTTGGAAAATATTCTGCTGCATTCTGCTCTGTCAATGAAATATTCCAAATTTTAATCATATTTTCAAAAATGATATGATAAAGAAGGAATGTTTTAAAAAATCACCATGTGTAAAACAATGTTAAAAAAATTTTGATAATTTTAGTCATGGCAGGCAAACTCCATAAATATTCCACTGCAACCTGCTATGAGATGGCAGATTCCAAATTTTAATCAAATTAAAATAAAAAAATGATTGACCAAAAAAAGAATTTTAAAAAAAAATTATTATAATTTTACACACTTACTACCGAAAGCTTTAAAAAATGACAATTTTAGAGCCACATGTTAAATGTTAACCATGTGTTAATGTTTGAACAGAATTTATTGAAAAATGTTTTTGAAATTTCTGAAAATTAACATTCAACATAGAATTTCAAATGGACTTTATTAAAAAAATCAGGATTATCCCTGCCATGAATTCCATTCACAATATAACATAAAAATGTTAACACTCAGTGAACACTTAACAAGAGGTTAACAGATAATATGTGATTTAAAATTATTGTAATTTTTTTAAACATTGATTTATATGTGGTGATTTTTTTAACATTACTTCTTTACAACATTCAGAAATATGACTAAAAATTAAAATACTTCATCAACAGAACTAGGTGCAATGGAATATTTTCAAAATTACAGAATAGTGCCTGCCTGGAAAGTATGTAATAATAAGTATAAAATTACACTTTATATACAAATGAGCATATCACACATGTTGTAAATGCCTATCTGTTTGGAAAGAAACATGATTATAAGGCTCCAAAAAATTTTGTTTGTGAATGCACTGACATTAGTTTACAGCTGGTGTAGTGGGTTTACATTTGAAAAAAAAATGTCAATGACAATCCTTTGGATTTTTGTGCATTTCAGTAGAATATTTGCAAAATTATAGAATAGTGCATGCCCAAAAAATGATATCTGTCTGCCCATTTGTTATAGTCTTGTAAATGCTGTTTTTTTTAATTAATACAGTATTTACATTTAAAAAATTTTAAATTTCAAACCTTTGGACTTCTGTGTATTTTTATCATTTTAAGAAATTAAAAAAAAAACATAATTATTAAACATGATAACTTAGAATCACCAACATTGTTTATATTATGTGTTGTAAACCCCTGAAAATAGTTTTTAAAAAAATGGATGGCAAGATTTTGCAGGCAAACTATTATTGTTTAAGAATTTAAAAGTTTGAGCACAAAAAATGATGAAATTGAGATGTCATCTATAAACCTGAATTCTAGAATCAATCATTATATCACTGCACTAAAAATATTATAACATCATTTAATAACATTATTGTTTTGCATCCTAGACATAAATTAATTGTAACTATATTTTTTAATCTCTTAGATAATGTCCATATAGATCTGGTATAGGCACTGCAAATCTCAATGGTAGAAAATTATTTAAATCAGGAGATGTAAACTTTTATTATAAAAGGCTTTAAGTAATTGATGATCCCCAAAGAAAAACAATAAGAGAGGGTTCTCATTTTATGCAAAGGTGAAATACATGTCTGTGCTTGTCCAGTATAGGCTGCTGAATATTTTAAAACTTGAGTTAGAACAGCAACAATCTCATGTAGATTTTGAGATTTTGGAATTATGATAGTTTGCAATTGCTATATCTTTTTTACATTGATTTATATATATATATATATATATGTTAAAACGAAGATTTGCGCGGGTTAAATATATAAAATACATATTTTGCGGGTTCATCCGTGTTAAAAACTTTTAATATCAATATACTGATGTTTTGACTTGGTCACACAAGCCATCCACAGAGTTATAAAAAGGTAGAAAGACAGTTGTAGAGGCGCTACAATCACTGGTTTGAATAAAACATTAAAAATCCCACCAATAGCAAAAATGTTAAATTTAAGAATGTTTTTTAAAGAAATCTTTCCAAATAGGAGGAAGTTTGCACGTATCATCTCGCTTATTGATACAATCTGGCCTTTTAAGTATCTCAATGGCTTCTCTGATTTTGCATTGGTAGAGATTATCACATCTGGATATGATCCTGGTACTAGAAAAATCTATTTTATGACCTGAATCTATAATATGGAGTGAGAGTGCTGATGATGATGAGTGTTGTTTAACTGCATTAGCATGCTCATCTCTCCTAACACTGATGCACGATTACTCATACCTATGTAAGAAGCTTTACAATTTTTACATGAGATTTGATAGACACCATGAATTCAAGAGGGATTGAATCCTTAGGCTTGGTTATTATATTGCTGATCTTTTGATGAGCAGAAAATCTGTATCTATATTATAGCGTTTTAATATACGTCCGATACTGTCTGTAGTTCCTTTTACATATGGAACACAAATCCTAATAGCTGACTTATCATCTTTTTGTTTCCTATTTTGTCTATTTTGGGCTTGAAATAAGGCTTTTTTTATAAATTTGTAATTATAACTATTTGCTAATAAAACACTATTAATATGATTTATTTCTTCTTTCAGATGTGTGTCATCTGAAAGGTTAATTGCTCTATTTAAAAGAGTTTTGGCTACAGAAACTATCTGAGTTGGGTGATGATGAGAATGAAATGTAAATATCTGTCTGTGTTTATCCTTTCTGTAAATAGAAAAAGATAAACTATTTGTGTTCTGGGACTAGAACATCAAGAAAAGGAGTTTTCCATCAGACTCTTCTCCATTAAATTTAATATGAGATGATATTATTTAAATGTAAGAAAAATCATCTAATGTATTTTCCATGTTGCCATATACAAAAGTTCATCTATGTATCTGAGCCAAATGAGAGGTTTTAAAGATGATGATTCTAAAGCACGAGTTTTATATATTCCATAATAAATCAGCTATTACTCCTGAGATAGTGAGCCCATAGGAGTACCAAAAACTTTCTGTATGTCCATTATACAAAATATTATTTAAGAGACAATGTTTAATCAAACAATAATATCTTAAATTGAACTTGTGGATATATTTAAAGCTTATCAATTGTGTTTGTAAACAAAGACGAATCAAAATGACAGAATGTCACTACATTAATTTTTAAACTTTTAAAACAGAAATAAAATGAAGAGATTTTTAATATATATTAATAGATTGTTTAATGAAACCATAAGTATCTAGTAAAATATAGTTGGAGAATTTATTACTATTGGAAAGAGGGTATCTTTTTAATTTTTGGGATAAAATTTTGAGACAAAGATTTTTACAGATTATTTTATTTTTATCTCTTTTAATAGGATTTATTAATAATATTTTGTAAATTTTGTCCAAAAATACAAAAGATACCTCTCCCAATAGAAGTCAATAGGTTCTCCACTCTATTTTAGCTAGATACTTATCGGTTTCTTAAACCTACAATCCCATCTAAATCATATTAAAACTCTTCATTTATTTCTTTTAAAAAGTTTAAAAATTAATGCTAGTGAATTTAGTTTTATTTCTTTTTCAAACATTCAATTGATAAGCTTTAAATATAATCTCAATTCAATTTACCAGACCATATATTGCTTTATTAAACATGTCTCTTAAATACATATTTTATAATGACACATTAAGACAAGTTTTTATAACCTATCTCGGAGTAATAGCTGTTATCTGGTATATGAATGTGTTTAGAATCACTTTAAAACCTCTATTTGGTCGATACATAGATGACACTTTTATATAACTGGAAAAAATAATTAGATGATTTTTCTTAATTTAAATAATATATCCTATATTAAATTTAAATAGACAGTCTGATGAAAACTCCTTTTTAGTAGTCACAGAACACCAAATAGTTTATCTTTTTTTTAGAAAGGATACACAAAGACAGATTTTAATTTCATTCTCATCATCACCCAACTCAGATAGTTTCTGTAGCAAAATTTTTAAATAGAGAATAATTTGAGAAAACTGAAAGAAAAATAAATCATATTAATAGTGTTTTATTAGCAAATAGTTATAATTACAAATTTATAAAAAAAGCCTTATTTCAAGCCCAAAATAGACAAAATAGGAAACAAAAAGATGATAAGTCAGCTATTAGGATTTGTTCCATATAAAAGGAACTACAGACAGTATCGGAGTATATTAAAAGTATAATATAGATAACATTTGATCAAAAGATAGCAATATAATAACCAAGCCTAAGGATTCAATCCCTCTTGAATCTCTGGTGTCTATCAAATCTATGTAAAATTGTAAAGCTTTTAATAGGTATGAGTAATCGTCACATCAGTGTTAGGAGAATGAGAGCTAATGCAGTTAAACAACACTCATCATCATCAGCACTCTCACTCCATACTATAGATTCAGGTCATAAAATAGATTTTTCTAGTACCAGGATCATATCCAGATGTGATAATCTCTACCAATGCAAAATCAGAGAAGCCATTGAGATACTTAAAAGGCCAGATTGTATCAATAAGCGAGATGATACGTGCAAACTTCCTCCTATTTGGAAAGATTTCTTTAAAAAGCATTCTTAAATTTAACATTTTTGCTATTGGTGGGATTTTTAATGTTTTATTCAAACCAGTGATTGTAGCGCCTCTACAACCGTCTTTCTACCTTTTTATAACTCTGTGGATGGCTTGTGTGACCAAGTCGAAACATCAGTATATTGATATTAAAAGTTTTTAACACGGATGAACCCGCAAAATATGTATTTTATATATATATAACCTAACACTACAGTCTTTTGTTACTTGTTTAAACAGTTTCAGTTTTAAAAGTATTGTTTAAAAAAACCCAAAGATATCAGTATTATAAAAACGTTTTAGGCAATGGCAATAGCCTTTTGTATAGTCTAGATGTCAATGGAAATGAAAATTTATGATTGGCTGAGTATTTTAATAAATATAATAACATTTTTCGATATAATAGGTTTTATTTTTCATTTCCTTGATGATAACCCCAATTTTATCATCAATTTAATATCATATAATTAAAACATCTAATATTTTATTCTACTAACATTTGAAATAGAAAAATGTGTCCAATGATTATCTAATATTTTATTTTGATAACATTGTGAAAGATAAATTTAACCAATGATAAACAGCTTTATAGTTGTAGATAAGAATACCATTTAAAAAATTATATTCATTATTATAAAACAACAAATATTAACTTTTAAAACATCTATTCCTTTATACCTTACATTTATAATAAATAATGTTAAGATTATCAGTATATTATTAAATAAAATACATTTAATGGTAAAAATAGAATGTTCAAATATAGAATAATAATAATGAATAACTCACTAGGTCCCATTTGGAATAGTCAAAAAAGATTTTCATCTTAAAATGTTATATAATAAAAACTGAAAATAATTCATATTCAATTTTTTGCCTGTTTTTAAATCTTTTTTAAAAATACAAGCATAATATATATACTTGGAGTTTAAATATAATGTGGAGGATTTGAACACAGACTTGAAAATCCTTTCAGTTATTTATTCTATCTCATATAACTGATATATATGACTGCACATATGTGATAAAGATAAATGATAAATAACTGATTGAGTGCTGGTTCACCATGAAATACATATATTGAAAATCATTTATTTTTTTCACATATATGTAGTCATGTGTATTGGTTGTATGAGATGGGTTGAATAGCTGAAGGAAATTTGAAAGTCTGTGTTCATTTTTTTGTAAATTAATAAATTTTTTTTTTCACAATATACATGTGCCATTTACATTTAGAATATATTTAAAAATATTAACATTTTAGCAGCAAACACCTATGGTCAACAATTTTTTTTCTATAATAAAAAGTTGAATTTTAACATCCTAACATGATGATATTTTCCATTGTTAGCCCTGATGGCAATTGTTGTCAAAGTTCAACTTTAGTTTTAGTATAAAATCTTTATTCTACTAAACTCAAAAAATTTGAACTTGATTTCTTGAAAATTTAAGTTTACAAAGAAAAATAAGTTAAAGAAATATTGTTTAAAGTTTGAAAATATTGAAAAAATGTACACATAATGATATATTTTTTTATCATAACATAATGGGAAGAAAAAAAAATCAAGTGTGTGACTCAAGGGAAAAAAACCTTGTTGGTTGAAATTTATTTTTAAAGTGGAAATGAATGAATATGGATATTAAATCTGAATTAATAATTTTTTTAAATATTTCAAAATATTCCACCATGGTATTGGTAAGTAGTCAGGGATCAGTTTCACAAGGTATGATCAAAGTATAGGCGATGATTTTCTTTGTTATTATTACTGTCAAATTTATTAAATTCTAATTTTAAAATAAACATATACCGATATAATCAAAGTGAATACATATATTTTTGGTTTAAATAATTGGCATACAGTTATTGTGAAAAAGTATTCAGAAATATTTACTAAACTATGCAACATATCATGTTTTTTGATATTTTAAAAATTTTCTCAACATAATCTTGCAACATGAGAATAAAAAAAACCCAACATTATTAAACACATTGAGGCAAGAATAAACACATAGAAGCTGTATGAAAACAATTTGATCATTACAAAGTAATCAAAATAATAATCTATTCAAATGTTTTTAAATTACTAAATTAATATGTACCATGTTTAAAAAAAATACTTCTGGGACTATCACTTTAGATAGTCATAAAAGAGTGATTAAAGGTGGATGAATTATCATTCTCACCTCCAAAGTAAACACATAAAATACCAGATTTTTTTTTTTAAAAAAATGACTATTTTTTAAATTTTATATTTTAATAGCATTTATCTTAAACTATGCAGAGATTTTTTGGAGAATATTTTTCTCCCATTAAACACATTTTTGAATCTTAAAACTTAAATATTTCTTTTAATTTTGATTTCTTATTTTTTTTCTTTATATGCTAATGACATTTTTTTAAATTTATGCTTTTAATCATACTTGTAAAAAATATTAAGAGAAAATATAAAATAATATTTTCATTTTATAAAAAAACTGCAACTAAATGAAAAACAAAATATTTAGGTTTAGGAGAGTGCAAAAAGGGGCATTTAAACATTTAAGTAACAATTATAATATACCCTTTAATAAATAAAAATTGTAATGCATTGAAATATTTAATAATAATTTTTTTTTCTTTGAAAAGTTTAAAAATGTATTATATACAATGTAGTATTTTAAAAATAAGGCAGTGTACCATAATACTTTAATCACTTTTGGAACTAAAAATTAGAAACTACTAATAACTTTAAAATAAAAACAAAATCTAGAATAAAATGCATGAAAATATTTATAATCATATTTAAAAATAATTTTATCATTATAAAATAACATTATGCTTTTACTGCATAAAAATGTTATTATATCTATGATTATATTTAATTAATTGGATAGGTATTTTTATTTATATCATCATCATTGTTTATAACATGTTTTTCATTTTATTTGTAGTTATGTAAATCAATACTATATAAAATGTTATCTTTATTATTTCATGCCATAATTTATAATAGTGGAATAATGCCAGCCTGTATTTGGTTTAATATTTTTTTTATTTGTACATATATATAAATGAGGAGTTAATATCCATTAAATATAGAAACACTTTAACTTTTGATGTTACTAAGAAACTATCAATTACTACTAATTAACAATTCCTAAGGCAAAGCAAGGGTCCTCTTTTACTTTAAACCTAAATTCTTATATGTATTTAAACCCAGAATTATACTTATTATAGGTGTGAGAATGTGATTGAATAACATCTTTTTTGATATTCTGCAAATAATATTAACTTCTCCAGAGAGTTGTATTTTTAATGGATATTATTTTTTCATTTCTATATAATAAAATTCATATAAACATTTAAATCAACATATACAACTCTCTGTAGAAGTTAAAATATTATTTGCAGAATATCAAAAAGATGGCATTCTTTCACATTCTCACATTTATAATAAATAGCTTTCTGGGTTTAAATTCATATAAGAACTTAGGTTTAAAGTAAAAGAGGACCACTTTTACTTTAAAGATCCTAAACAAAAGAGCTATTATGAGAAAAACTTCTCTTCCCTGAGGAATTGTTAATTAGTAGTAATTGATAGTTTCTTAATAACATTAAAAGTTAAAATATTTTTCTATTTAATGAATATTATCTCCTCATTTCTATATAGTAAAATTCATATAAACATTTAATTCAACATATACAACTCTCTGGAGAAGTTAAAAATATTATTTGCAGAATGTCAAGAAACATATTATTCTTTCACATTTTCACACCTATAGTAAATAGTTTTTTAGGTTTAAATCTATATAAGAACTTGGATTTAAAGTAAAAGAGAACCTCTTTTGCTTTAAAGATCCACAACAAAAGAGTTACTATGAGAAAATTTGCTTTGCCTCAAGAATTGTTAATTAGTAGTAATTGATAGTTTTGTAGTAACATCAAAAGTTAGTATTTCTCTATTTAATGTGTATTATCTTCTCATTTCTGTATAATAAAATCCATATAAATTTAATTCAACATATATATAATATTTAAATACAAGTATATTGTCTATACTGACCTTAATGTAATTAGAAAAGATTTGAACTCAGACTTTCAAGCTCCCTACAGCTATACACTTCATGTTATACAACATATACACTTGATGACATTATTTTACATGTATTTGGTCATGTGTATTGGTTGTAGAAGATGAAGGGTATAGCTATAGGGAGACTGAAAGTCTGAGTTCAAATCCCTTCTATATTTAATATTTAAATAAGTGTATATTGTCTATACTAAACATAATGTAATTAGAGTGGTTTACTCTCTTATTGTAAAAAGTTTTGAACTGCGTAGCTAGAAGGCAGTTCAATTATTATTTAGAAATAGATATAATAAAATTCACATGACAATATATATATATATATGTGTGTGTGTTTGTTATTACTGAAAGCAACATAATCATATTTTTTAATTATATTAAAATTCTGTTTTTAATTGTTTATTTAATTGGTATATAAATGCATCCACTTAATAAACATCCATTATTGATAATTAATATTTAAATAATATGATGTTCAGATATTTATAAAATTTTATTTTTTTGCATATATATACATATGTATAATTATAAATAGATAGCCACACACACTAAGTATTTTCATTTAAAAATCCAATTAAAATTAAATACCCCAAGCTAAGAGTAAAAAAATCAAGGTATTGCATTAAAAAGACCTGACAGTTTTACTTTTATTCTTAGTCTGGAGTAGTTAACCTTGATTGCTTACTATACTAAATAAAGTGATTTCTAATTAAATAATAATAAATGGATAACTCCAAACAATAACACAAGAATATGACATTTTTGTATTTATAATTTATAATATGAGATTTTTTTGCTGCAAAATATTTCTGTTTAATATACTTTTACACATATCAATGATGACAACTAATTTTTATGCAGCATTTATTTCTCTAATAATTGAATTATTCATTTATAAAAGATACAAAATAACTAATAGTATATTTATTTATTTTAATTTTACTTTTTTGTCATATAATTTTTTTTGTAAAATAAGTGAACCATTAAAAAAGTTTTTTAAAAAAGCACATTAATATTGTTTATTGTATTGAGATATTTATGGTAGATCAGACTTCTTTAATAACATAGGAGACTCATACATTTTATAAGATCAAATATTGTATAATTCATCATTTTTGAAAATACACTTAGATTTAATGACAATTAACATTTTTAATTTTGTTTTGTTTTTGATATATTTCTAGGCTTATTTTTTTCATGTATTTTTTTATGGGAATTTTAAATTAAACAAAAACTTATATTTTATTCCATTCTTATATTTATTACAAATTTTGATAAAAGCATAAATTTAAAAAATAAAATTAATCTAAAATAAAACTTTTTTTAAAAAAAAAATAATAATAATAACAAAAATAAATAAGTAAACAAAACATAAGACTTAATTCAATGCTACATTTTTAAAAAATGAAATTAATAAAAAAAATATTTTCCAAAAAATCTGTAAATTTGAAAAAAAAAGTCTATGTTCAAATAATTAAAATATATATATTTTAAATATTTTAATTCAAGTTTTAATTTAAAAAAATAAAGTCAATAACAGTAAGGGCTTTCCTATTTGACACCAGCAAATTTTCAGTTCATTAATTATCTGCTATAAAATTGAAATATTCAAATAAAGTATAAATAAAAAAAAACATGTACCTAATAAATTTTATCTTGTAAACAATTTAATAACTTTCTGGCATTCAAATTACTAACATTTTCTATTTTTTATTTTAATGTATTAATCTTTATTATAATAATATTAAGTCATCTATGCTCTTTATTACTGTTTTACAATGCATTTATTACAACCCACTATGACAGTTTCGATTGCCTCAGCAATCTTCTTCAGAACTTTTATTTATATTTCCAAACCTTAACTCTAACTGACATAGTGGATTGTACTAAAATCATTGTAAAACAGTAATAAAAATCATAGATAATTTAATATTATATGGATTTGGCAATGCAATAAGAAAAATAAAGTTATAAACTTTATTCTTCTTTTTTTTTTTTAATTTTTTAACTTTTCTTTTACAAATATATTTAGAAAAATAATTCATTAAAATAATATTTTATTTTGCAAATATAGAAAAAAATAATAAAATAAAATAAAATATATAATTCGAAAAATATATTTCATGCATATGCTCTTGGAAACAAAAATGAACAGAATAATATTTATTTAAAGTCCATTTCTGTTATTAAAGCAAATTGTTGTAAAGAATATATTTTTAATAAAACAGAAAGAAATAACAGTTGTAAAGGTATTGAAGTATTTTTTTATTTTTTTTTTACAAATGATATCTTCCTGCTTGACATTATTACACTTTCTTTGATCTGGAGTTTGTTTGTTTTTTAAAAAAAACAAACAAATATATTCAAATAAAATATTTATCTAAACATCATATTTTTATCAAAAAAAATTTTCCACTTAATTTTACAAAATAATAGTAAATGCATATACAAGCTATTGTAAATTTACAATTTTTAATTTTAATTTTTAACAAAAATTAGCTCAGATGAGTGCAATGACTATGTTAAAAACAGAAGTCCTTCACTTATATCATGCTTACTGCTACTTGTTAAATGTTTGTACATACAATGCTGACATCTAAACATTTACCTTGGCATTAATAAATTAATAAACATTTTTTGTCAAATTTTTGATGGTAAATTAATGTAATATTTGGAAACAAATGTTACAAATAGTCAAGCATTATTAGCTGAGAGGTCATCACACCCACCTTGCAAGCAAGTAGTTGGTTGCAGATGGGTGTAGGTTCGCGTTCCGTCTGGTGCCATGACATATAAAAATGTTACAAATAGATATAACTGAGGCACTTCAAGCCATATGATTACAACATGACAATTAATCCCAAAGAAGTTATGTTTATAAGTAGTTTCAATTAACAGATTACATTTTTATGTCATTGCATTTATTCATTTAAAAAGAATCTGTTGGTTCATGTAATTTTATTTTCAAAATTCTCATTATTGCTACATGTTATGAAAATGTTCTTTTTAATTTTTTAATTTTTTTAATATGGGGCTCAATGTATTACATCAATATTTGTTTAGAAATGGATCTTGTAATCATTCTGCTTTAATAATTTAATCAATTGTTCAACATTTTAATGATTAAAATTTTTATTATATATTATATATCAATCAATTGGGATTGACATGTTACAAATTTAAGTTTAGGAAAAAATATTATAAAAAAATTATATTTAAACTTTCTAAATATAAAAAATAATATAAAAATGTCTAATATATAATAGGAAAAATAGTTATAGTTTTTTGTGTGATAAAGCAATTGTAAAAAAAAAAAATGAGGAAATATTTGATAAATCAAATTTATTTTTTTACTCTGAATGAATTTTTATGAATACTTATCTCATCTGTGAAATATTTATCTGAAATTAATAATAGCAACCATATTTATTAAATTCTCACAAGAATTCAGAGTCACCACTATTTGAAAACTATTTATCAGAATATCGAATCCATACTTTTTCTTGCATTCAGCCTTAAATTTTTGAAGTTGTATTTTTAAAAGTAAACATATTTGAAAAAAATATAATTGGAAACATAAATATATTTTATTTTTAATAATTTGAATGAAAATATTTTGTAAAAATAATTACAGATAATTAAATACTCTATATTAAATTATGAATTTTTTCCTGACTCTCACAAACAATTGATAAATAGTTGTTAATAACCATATTCTAAAATGCACCAAATCAGAAATATTCAGATATTTTTCTTTTATACTAGGTAGACTCCACTTATTGATTTATTTGTTGCAAAAAAAAAACCTCAATATGTCAGTAGTCAACCTGAAAATTTAAATGCTGAATGGCCATAAATAACAATTTTAAAAATTGAAAAAAAAAAAATCAATTTAAAGCTATAAACAACTATACTAAGTAATAATAACATTAAATCACGTTTTTGCACAACCTTTCAAATTATTTTAAGTATTACACTCTTTTGCTGCTAGAAAACAGAAGAATACTAGTATGGTTGTTTTAATTAATAAAAAAATCTGACAAGATTAGTATTTTCAAATCAGTGGCAAAGTAAATGAAATTTAGTCCAGTCTTCATATTTCATGAATTTACTCATAATCTGGTTTCAGAAGCATTTGTAAGATTATTTGAAGAAGATTTTTGGAATATTAAACTTTGATATTTTGCATGGTTTATTAAAGATTGGTATTTATTTTTATGCAATAATTGTAAAATAATTATTAACAATAAAATTATGCATGATTTATGTTTTATTTTAAAAATAAAAGATAAACTATAGTGTAATAGTGAAGAAAAAACATGATCAGTATAATAGCAATGAATTGTCTCATTGCATTGTGTTAGAATCTTTTTGAAATATTTTTAAAATTACAAATGCCATTTTAATTTTAAAAACTGAATTGTATATATTTATTAATATTTCACATTTTTTTATTTAGTTTTTAAAAACAAATTTTAGATAACATTGACTTCATTGACTTTCTGGAGTCACTCACTTTCATGATTTCTTATCCCACATCAAATGATGAATAATTCCTTTGTTAGAAGTATATTTGTTTGCATTGAAGTATATATGAAAGAAGTGTTATAAGCAAGATATATATAAGCCCTTTGTTATTATTACATAATCTGTTAATATTTTTTTTCAAACATTTTCATATGAACAGAGATATTTTTTTTAGAATGTTTTTCATGTGTAAATTATTATTTTTAACAAATCAAGTCTAATTTATTGAATTCTTATATTGAAATCAAATGTTGAATGTTGACAAAAATTGTCACCAAAGCTAACAATAGAAAATGTCAACCTGTTAGTGAGCTATTTTTTAGTAATATTTATGTGACTTCTTTTCTATTTTATAACTCAAATAGATAGATAGATAGCAAGATAGATAGATAGATAGATAGATAGATAGATAGATAGATAGATAGATAGATAGATAGATAGATAGATAGATAGATAGATAGATAGATAGATAGATAGATAGATAGATAGATAGATAGATAGATAGATAGATAGATAGATAGATAGATAGATAGATAGATAGATAGATAGATAGATAGATAGATAGATAGATAGATAGATAGATAGATAGATAGATAGATAGATAGATAGATAGATAGATAGATAGATAGATAGATAGATAGATAGATAGATAGATAGATAGATAGATAGATAGATAGATAGATAGATAGATAGATAGATAGATAGATAGATAGATAGATAGATAGATAGATAGATAGATAGATAGATAGATAGATAGATAGATAGATAGATAGATAGATAGATAGATAGATAGATAGATAGATAGATAGATAGATAGATAGATAGATAGATAGATAGATAGATAGATAGATAGATAGATAGATAGATAGATAGATAGATAGATAGATAGATAGATAGATAGATAGATAGATAGATAGATAGATAGATAGATAGATAGATAGATAGATAGATAGATAGATAGATAGATAGATAGATAGATAGATAGATAGATAGATAGATAGATAGATAGATAGATAGATAGATAGATAGATAGATAGATAGATAGATAGATAGATAGATAGATAGATAGATAGATAGATAGATAGATAGATAGATAGATAGATAGATAGATAGATAGATAGATAGATAGATAGATAGATAGATAGATAGATAGATAGATAGATAGATAGATAGATAGATAGATAGATAGATAGATAGATAGATAGATAGATAGATAGATTGATTGATTGATTGATTCTAAAATCAAATAAATATTTTATTTATTATAGCTGCAAAAATATTTTAAAATTTTATCCAAAATTTCAAAATTTATATACTCCATATTTAACAGAAATTTTACTTTTTTATAAAGTATATAAGCAATTAAAACGTTTTATAGCATTAATTTTTTTTTTATATTATATAAAATGAAATTAAAATAGTTATAAATATTTTTTTATAAACATAAGATTATCTATACTACATTTCTGAAGTAAATAGTATGCAACAATTACTGTAGTATTACAACTTGTTATATATACGTTAATATTAATTTTGAGCTGTACAATTTCAATAAGTTACCATTGGTCTTATCATTAGTAATATTTGATGTCAAAGACCAAAATCCATTTACATGTCTAATTATAAGAGCTTTAAATAAAAACAATATTTCAGCATATTTTTCAGTTGAAAAAGTAACTATTGTTCAATTATCATTTGCAATCAATATATCAACAGAGAGCAGATAATATTCTTCTTAGAAGGCAATACATTTTGGTGAATGCATACAATTTTTTACTGATTTCTATGGAAAATTATAGATTTTTATTTCTCTACTTTTTCTTCTTTATATAATAGTCTTTGTTAATATATTTAACTTCTAGTAGAAAGTTAGTCTCTTAAGAATATATATGTAATATCAGACATTGTCTTTATCAATAAGTTACTTTTTAGTTGGAAAGATGAATTTTATTATTCATAAAAAATAATTACATATATAACAAAATTTAACTAAAACTATAATATTTTATTAATGATAAGTTTTTGTATTTAGTTAAATACATATTTTAGATTACAAGCTGCTATGATAATATCATTGCTATTTTTTTATTTGTAATGTTATTTTATTTCTAATTTTATCTTTGTTATTTACAAATATGTTTTAGCAAAATTTATCTTAAACATAATGACTTGATGAAAAGTTTTTTTAAAAAAAAACAAAAAAAAGTATAACTGAAGGCAAAAATGCAAAACAAAATGAACAAAAAATGGCTGAGAATTACGTTCCAAAACAATTAAGAGTATCACTTTTGTATGACTATTACCAGTAATGTTTACTAATAATATATATATATATATATATATATATATATATATATATATATATATATATATATATATATATATATATACAAATCACAAAACTACCCCAAATCTAAAATTAAACCAGACCAGCATAAAAATAATATTAAAACACAACCTAAGGTTTCACTGCTACAAGCAGACTTCTCAAGTGTAAAGAACTACAAAAAAACCACACTTGAGAAGTCTGCTTGTAGCAGTGAAACCTTAGGTTGTGTTTTAATATTATTTTTATGCTGGTCTGGTTTAATTTTAGATTTGGGGTAGTTTTGATTTTATATTGACTAGTTTAGCTTTATGCTTGTAATGTTTATATATATATATATATATATATATATATATATATATATATATATATATATATATATATATATATATATATATATATATATATATATATATATATATAAGATATTTAAAGTGACTTTATGGTGAGATATATAAATGCAGTACAATATTTATCAAATTATTATGTGATTGATTGAATAATTTTTTATTAAAAAATACATCCACTTTTCCTATTTTATTTTCTTAGTTTAAACTGTTTTTATATCAGTTTATATGTAATATTTTTATTGAGGTAGATTTTTATTATTTATAATTTCTTTTATCTAAATTTTAATTTTGTATAAGAAATCTTTTTTTTTCAATTTATTAAGAATCAGTTCAATAATACCTACATAAAATTATTTATTTTATACAGTTATATAAATTACTTATAGACTAGAAAAGTAATGTAAGTGTAAATAATATTTGATATTAATTACTATTTATGACAATATTTTATCTAGTTACAAATACAACTTTAGTGAATTCATAATGCATAGCAATAATTTTTTCAATCTTATTTTATTTAGTCTGCTTTACTAATAAAAAAACAACTCAAAATTACATTTACATTAAAATGATCAAAGATTTTAGTGATCAAATTAAATTTGTTAATTGTGAATTAGAAGAAATTAGCAATTACAAATATCTGCGTTCAATTGTTAATATATATAGAAGCATCATGGTTAAAATTAATCATAAAATTAAAGTTGGTTGAAGCATTTTTAGTAGAAAAACTAAAAAATATATATTCCTATTGTTTTTCTGAAGGTTTGTGAAAATGGTGTTCTAGCTATATTTTTATATTGGACTATTTCCATCATTTAATATGTGTGTTGAATGTCTTTAGAAAAGTTTAATTTTAGTTAAATATTCCAAATGCATTCAACTGTTAGTAATATCACAGCAAACAGGTTAGTATATGCACCAACTGTTAGTAATATCACAGCAAACAAATGTTAGTAATATCACAGCAAACATGTTAGTATATGCACTAACTGTTAGTAATATCACAGCAAACAGGTTAGTATATGCACAACGTTTCGAGGGGTATTTTTCTCCCATCTTCTTCAGGTGTTGCTGGTCTGACCAGTGACAGTAGTAGCATGGAATTCGAACCTGGGTCCTTAGATTCTTGATTACTGAAGTTTAAGATAATGCTCTAACCAACTGAGCCATCCTGAGCCATCCTTTGGCAGGATGGCTCAGTTGGTTAGAGCATTATCTTAAACTTCAATAATCAAGAATCTAAGGACCCAGGTTCGAATTCCATGCTACTACTGTCACTGGTCAGACCAGCAACACCTGAAGAAGATGGGAGAAAAATACCCCTCGAAACGTTGTGCATATACTAACCTGTTTGCTGTGATATTACTAACAGTTAGTGCATATACTAACATGTTTGCTGTGATATTACTAACATTTGTTTGCTGTGATATTACTAACAGTTGGTGCATATATTAACATGTTTGCTGTGATATTACTGACAGTTGAATGCATTTGGAATATTAAACTAAAATTAAACTTTTCTAAAGACATACAACACACATTTTAAATTATGGAAATAGTCCAATATAAAAATACAGATATATTCCTATGTGTTTGAATAGGAAAGTTTTAATAGATATGCTTAACCAGAATTTTTTTTATATATCTTGGACTTAAAACATAACAGAAGACAATTCAGAGATTTCAGAACACTCAACAGATTATGGAACATTATATTTTAAATATAAGAAAAGATACAAAAAAGTATTGTTAAGAAAAGCAAATGATATCATTAACATAGTTGAAAAAATTACAAAACTAAAATGAAGACAGTTGATATATTGATAGAATAGATAATAATAATAATTAGACTATTGAAGTTGTAAACTGGATCTAAAGAGATTGCAAAAGATCTGTAAATGGACCACCTGTGAGATGGATGACTATAGTAAACAAGGTTTTTTATTTGTTATAGAGACTAGACATTAGAGAAATTGTATCAATCTTGAGAAATCATTCTTCACTGAACTGATAATAATTGAAAATGATGGCAAACATACTAAAAATGAAATTATAAATAAAATGTATTAAAATACAAATCAATTACATTTCTAATTATATATATAATACCTCTATTGCTAAAAGGAGGTTGCCTTGACAACAGTTTGAAATTGTTGATTGTTATCTATATTGGGATTTTCTAAGTATTGACTGGTTTCTAATGATTATTGTAACCCCATTTAGCCTTGAACATTATTACACTTGTTATTTAAGTAATACTTTGGATGCAATTTAAAAATGATAATTGCAATTTGTAATGTTATAATTGACTATTTATTAGTCTGCATTCAGACAGGTTATATTTACCTGTTTAAAGAGGTTTATTTGAACTTCTTCCAATCAATAATTTCAATCTCTGTAGTCAAGTTGCAATCTTTAGTGACTTTATAAATATATAAAACCATTAATGGAGATGGCATTCCAGCTCTATTGCTAAAAGGAGGTTGACTTGACAACAGTTTGAAATTCTTGATTGTTGTCTGTATTGGAATTGTCTAAGTGCTGACTGTTTTCTAATAGTTTATATATATATATATATATATATATATATATATATATATATATATATATATATATATATATATATAAAGTAAATAAAATATATATATATATATATATATATATATATAATTTTATTTACTAAATGCAGAGATGATTCTTAATATATGGACTGTACTGATCTTATAATAGCTCAGGGATGTTAAGTTGAATACTGAGAATATTCCCAAACTCAAAGACAACATAGAGACATTTGAGAAGATAGAATTGGCCATCTTATCTTTAAACCTAAATTCTAATTATATAGGCCAATCCAAACCATCTTAGTTTGAAAGTGTAAAGATTTTTCTTTATTCACCTTTATGTCAATTGTTTTCTTTCACATATTAATGTTCACAAAATATTTCAATAGACTACATGTTAATATTATAAATTATTAAAAACTATATAATATTTATATGTGAAAGAAAATATTGGATGTAAAAGTGAATAAAGGAACATCTTCATGTTCTCAAACTAAGATGCTTCAGATTGTCCTGTATAATTAGAATTTAAAATTAAAGATAATTTCTCTTATCTTTTCAAAAATATCTATATTGTGTTTGAGTTTGAGAGTATTCTCAGTACTCAACAAGACACCATTAAGCTATTATAAGATCAGTGCAGCATATATGTTAAAGGTGGAAATCCTTTGTCTTTAATTAACACACAGACATATAGAATTCAACTTATTGATATATATATTTACATAATTTTATTAGTCAAAAATTATATACAAATCAAAATAAAAATATTTTTTCATTACAAATATTCTATATGTTTATTTCAAAATGTTTTTATTGCCTACTTAGTTTATTTCTGCTTAAAAGATATTAATTAAGAAAGTAATATTTATTTTTACTTTACTATATTTTTATGACAAATAAGATTTTGCTTAGACCAATTAAATTATCAAGATAAGTTTACTTTTTTGTTGATATTATATTTAGTAAAAGAAAAAATTAATTATTAAAAAAATATTAAAATATTCTAGAAAAAACAATATATATAATTTCAAAAAAAACAACAAAATATATATATATGTATTTTACAGGTTGGAAGGATCCATCTTTACAATATTTATAAAATCACGTATGTTTCTTAAAAAAAAAAAAAAAAGATAAATATACACAAAACAATAGATTTTCTATTTTTTCAATTGTGCCATGTTTGAAGTGTGTATGAAGAAAGAATAGCATATGTTTTTATTTTTAATTTTTTTTGATCTCGATATGTAAATTTTTGTAAAATTTTAACCAATTTATACTTTTATTTACACATTAATACATGAAAATCATTTATTATTAAAAGACATTTACTTGTTATATTTGGTTATACTCTAGTTTCTCTATTTGTTATTCTTGGTTATGAAAGATGGCAATAGTGACTATAGTATATGGTGTGAGTAATGGAACTATATAAATCACTTTAAAATATTAATAAATTTTCTTTTCTGTTTATATATTATAAACTGTCATATTTATATATAGAACATATATATATATATATATATATATATAATATATATATATATATATATATATATATATATATATTGTAAAGTATTAAGATGCCTTTTGGAAGATTAATGTCTATGTATACAATATGATTTGACACAATAGGATTTATGGAAATGTAATGCTAAATATTAGAGCAACCATAGGTAATGATGGAAAAGATTGTGCTAGTTTCTGTAGTGATTATTGTTGATAATCACGGAGAAAAGGAATAACAAATTTATTCTTCTAAAATTTCCTTTTTTTTTCTGAAAAAATTACAAAATGTTATTTGAAGTTGTATTACTAAATAATGACTGGGTACTAAAAAACTTGGGTACTTCCCAGCTTGTTCATTTCCAGCCAGTCAACATGGGGAAGTAAAAGAACATCATCATAGGGCATATGTTAAAAAAGAAAGGAATGACAAAAATACTTAAAAAAGAATAGCTATTCTTGTCCTGAAATTAATCTGAGAAATGCATAGAAGCTTTTGAAGTAACATTACCAACTTTCCACTAAGTTATCTTGACTTAACCAAAAGGAGGCTGCTTTGAGAAAATTGATTTTAAGTTGTTTTAAGGTTTATGCATTCACCATCACAATTTTTCTGCCATATTGACTGGATGTAATTAGAAACAGAAATTGATAATGCAACTGGCTATTTATCTTGACAAGAAAGTCAATTACAAAAAAATGCTAAATGGTAATTTATTTTCTTAATATTTTTTGCATATGTTTTCATTTTTAAAACCCTTTTTTATGATATAACAATAATATACTAACTGTTCTTTATCAATTTTTTGTGTGTGTTTAGTATAGATCTCTAATATATGTGAGGTATAATTGTTACTTATTAAATATTTGACATTAATTTATTGTGCATATTTTTGTAAAGATCATGTATATGCATACCTATAATGTATCATTAGGGGTATTGAAATTTAACTATTATTTTTTGTTTATAATTCAATCATAAGATACATTTGACAGTGTAATTTCTTATACTAGCATTACATATACCATGTGCACATAGTTAACAGATATGCTTCAGTATTCTCTTTATCACTCATGAGAATTAGTTCTAGGGAATACTAATTAAAGTTATTGTATCATGGTAACTTCTTAGTAGAACCTCAAAAACATGATGTAATCAAATATATCTTTATATATGGTTTCTTATATTGTAAGATATGGTCTTATAAATGAGCAATTTAGAAGTTCACCTTTGACTCTTTGGAAAAAAATATAATCCAGAAAATTTATGTTCATATTTATGAATAAGTATATTTTAGAAAATTTATATTAAAATGCAGCTTAAATTGATCCAAAAATAATACCGATATTTGATTTTTTTATTATGAAGCAGATATTGTTTTACTTTCAAAATCTATCTTTGATTCTCAACCATTTGGTTAGACTAAAACATCATTGTTATTGTTAATCCACATGGTATTTTACCTTTCTCAAAATATAGATAATTTTCATATGAATATAGCTTGACAGATATTGTTAATAAATATTGTGAAATGAAATGATGATAAAGTCATGTGAGAAGAATTATAAAGAGATAAGGGTTGTACTTTGTGATACTATTATAATTTTTGCCATTTAAAAAAAAAAAATCCCCAAATTGTGAATAAAATATATATCATTTATTTTACTTAAACTTTTTTTAAGTTATTTATTTGATTTTGTTATATCATTTATCAAAATTGGAGTTATTACACTATACTTGACATTGTGAATTTGATTGGTATGCCCTTAGAGTATCACTATGCTATTGTCACTGGCATAAACATTAATAGATCATTATATTGTTTTCTCTTAACAATTTGAAGATCTTATGGATATAATTTATAATTTGCTAGTAATAAATATAAATGAGATTCAATAAATTGTTCCTTTTGCTTTTGGTTTATATATCATTAGGTATTTATGTCTTATGAGTTCTTGTAATACTAAACCCTGAGAGTAGATTATGCATGACATTGAAGGGTATTATAAGGGCAAGCTTGTTACATGTTTATTACTAGGTCTATGAGTATTTAATAAGACCCTTCTCTAGCATATGCATGCCATGTATATTATTATGTTAATGCTCCAAAATCTACTGGAATGTAGAACAGTCTTCATGGAATAAGGTAGTCACTAGCAAGTACATTACTTACCATTACATTTTGACACCCAATGTGGGACTTAAAAAGTGAGCAATCAATTAATATTGAGATAATGTTTCAGGAGAGTATAAAAGTTTTTGACTTTTACTATTTTTTTGATAACAAAGGTTTGACATACAATAGATATGTAAATAATGCCCAAATTATAAAGCAAATAAGTGACCAATATTCTTATATAGGGTAGTAATGAATATATTAGTATATACATTTATCCTGCCTATGATTGGCTTGTGTGGCTTATCCAAATATTTTGAGCTTATTTTGTTATGTATTACTACTATGATTGGGCATTTTCAAACTGTGGACATTGGAATTTTGAATCTCAGTATTGTGTTGAATTTAAATGTATCCTGATTAAATTGTTTTTGATCCAATAAGGGATAAACATGATTTGACATATTGATAGAGTAATAGTAATTTATTTTAATGTGTGATTATGCCAATATTTAAGTAGTGCATTAAAATAAAGAAGAGTAAGACTAAGAAAATAGAGAGTTAAAATTTGGGCCAAAGGCAAAACATTTTTAATAGGGTTGCTTTTTCCCACTGTTCTATATATGTTAAGTGTCATAATTATTTTTGGATGTAGGTAAAAAGCCTCAGTCAGTTTATGTAAATCTAGTCTCAAATATCCTTGAGATTTTTTATTATTATTATCATTATATGTGTATTGTAATAAATAAACTTTAGCATAGGTATGATGGACAATACTAATAAAATGTCAGGAGTGTTTAATGCTAATTTATCTGACCTAATGAATATGATAAAAAAATGAGAAATTAGTTGAAGGCAGTCAAAACCAAAATTGATATTAATTCTGCTGAATTGAAAGCAGTCAATGCCAAAATTGAAAATATTTCTATCAAGTTAAAGGCTAATTCTGCTAATATGAAGGCCAAAATAAATAGTAATTCTACCAAGTTGTAAGTATTAATAGATTGTAAGCCTAAGCAATTAGCAAGCCAATGTGCCACAGGTTTGAAAAAGTATAGAGCTGAAATCATCTTATTCAGATAAGAATGTAAGGTACTCAGTGAAATGGTGATAAGTAATTTGGATAGAGACACAAAGGAATTATAAATCACAGTATTAAAGATATTAAATGATAATTTTTAGTTTGAAAAGACTGAGAATGAAAGAGATAGCAATAGGTTTTCTTTAGATTAATAATTATCTTGTTTGACTAATATTTGCAAAACTAATGGCTCTTCTATAGAAGTAGGAAGTTTAAAAGTTTAATGGTCTTATTACTGTAAAAGGTGTGTCTATACATTTTATGGACTATAATGACAGAGAGGGCTTTAAAGTAAGTGAAGAGAGAAGATTTATACCTGATGTTAAATTTCATGGGAGCGATATAGACATATCTTACTTAGAAGAGAATGTTGTTGTAAGTCAGGATATGGATGAGACATCGTTATACAGTATTCTTGAATATAATAATCTTAACTTTGGTAGAAGAAACCATAAGGTTGAAGGAAATGCATGGCTGTTGCATGGAGTAGATTTTTGTAAGAAACTTATAAATATTCTTGTGTGACTTAAATGTAAGAGAATTTTATCTGGGTATCCATAATTGTGATAAAGACAATTTGAAAGGCTAGATATTATGGGTAGGTTTAGCTCTTGTTATTTTATAGTCAACAATGGTAGAGTAAGCATGAGATGTTTGATTTATGATAGTATGAAATTTAGGAATAGGATATATTAAACAAAGCAAAACTATCCACACAGTATTGTCACCCTGTGCCAACCAGAGTAATCAATGATTGCCAGAAGGCTTGTGCATAAAATCCCTATCTAATGCCTACTCATCCAATATCCCCAGACTAGTTTCTGGCTTGTGGCCATCATCATTGAGGATATTGGATGAGTAGGCATTAGATAGGGATTTTATGCACAAGCCTTCTGGCATTCATCGATTACTCTGGTTGGCACAGGGTGGCAATACTGTATGGAGAGTTTTGCTTTGTTTATAAACAATTATGTGCTAGTATAAGATAGTGATCATGTGATGCTTAATGGTTTAATAAGATATATTGTTCAAATGTGACAATTTATTCAAACTATCATAAAAAATAGAATCCTTATAGTTTTATATGGTATGCAGAAGCTGTATTTTTGGCTGGACTAAAATATAGATATCTTATACCAATGGTGTTGTAATGCTTTAGATCAGTTTTATAAATATTCTACCAAGACAAAATTGAAGCAATCTATAATGATTTAGTGTAATAGAAATAGAAAATTAGAGTCAGTTAAATATAATAAAACTTTTATCTATTATGTAGAATCCATATTTTTAAATCTTGTAAAGGTTAACTGCTTTATTTTTGAGATATCTAAAGGGTATGGTATTTTGATTTATTTTTAAAATATTGATTCAAGATCAAATTTGAAATCATCTGCTTCACATTGATACTCAGTGCTCTCATTCAAGAAATACTTCCTAACCTCAAGTTCTATATTATTATGAGGAAATGTTACAACATTGTAAACAGTTGTGTATTGAGTTTTATTGTTGAAATGATTTGATATTATTATTATTATTATTTGCCTAGATAGGATAGTTTCAGATTAGTAAAATGAATTAATGGGTACAAGCCTATAATACAAATTATTGAATGATAAGTTAGTTCCTATATTTGATATTGGTTTGTAACGGCAAGTTAATCACCCACAGGAACATCAATTTAAATTTTTTTCCAAGATTTATAAAGGATCTTACAAGATAAAAAAAAGGTGGATTGAATGCTTATATGATTAATGGGATAAAGGGCACTTATAATGCTCAAAGATTCAGGCCAATGCATCATGATTATCCAGCATTGTTTTAACCCAAATCTGTCTTTGTCCATTTCTTTAGAGATTCTATTTCAATGTTTTTAAAAGACTTGAAAGATATTAATTCAACTCTGGTGATTGTTAAACATTGCCCTATGATAATTAGCAGATTTTTTATCCTCATAAGAGGAATACACATGTTTGTACTGTGTATGCCACTTGGCATTGTGCTATATTTTGAAAAGAAGTTTTTTTGTGTGTGAATTTTGAATGAAATCATAGAGATGAATCCATTTACATTGCCATGGTATTATATTGATTGGGGGGGGGGTCTTGTTGTTTAAATGGATTTATTTAAAATTTGAGAATATCTTTGATAAGTCAAGATTTATTGACATTTTTTAAGAAGTTGTCTCATTTCCCATTAGTGTTGAAAACAGTATGAGAGGTTTTTTATTGTGTTAACGGGGGAAATTTGTTAAGGTTGGTGGATCCATCTTCACTATAGTTATAATATCACATGTTTTTTTTTTAAAAATATTTTTCCAATTGGATCATGTTTGAAGGGTTTATGAAGAAAAGATAGTGAATGATTTTGTTTTATAAAACTAGAAAATCCAGAAAACATTGTGATATTTCTTCTAAACTTACAATTGAAAATTGTTGAGGTTTTTCACTTCCTTTATTTGTTATTTTTGTGTGACTTTGATATGTATATTTTTGTAAAATTTTAACCAATTTGTACTTTTATTTAGACTTTAATGCATGAAAAACATTTGTCTATTATTAAAATGCGTTTGCTTGTTATATTGGTTATACTCTAACATCTGCATTTATTATTGATGGGAAGTGAGAAAGGGAATATATGAATCATTTAAAAAATATTAATGATTATAATGGGTCAAAAAGATGCAAAATTAGTTTCTTTATTTAAAAAAAGGATATTTGGAAATTATCAGTAAATCTTTTATGTTCATAGATCATAAACAGTCATATTTATGTGTAGAACATTTATAAATGTATATATTTTTTATAGTGTTATAGTATTATGATTCATTTTAGAAGATTAATAGATATGCATACAATATAATTAGATGCAATATATCTCAAGGAAACATAAGCTAGATACTATAGTAATAATGGTTAATGAATGAAGAGATCATGCTAGTTTTTATAGTGACTATTGTCAATAATTGAGGAGAGAACGAATAACAAATTTATTCTCATTAAATATTTTTTTGGAAAACAATATTTGGAGCTGATATTACCAAAGAATAGCTGGGTAGTGACGGAATTATTATCTGAGAAACTTGGGAACCTCTCACCATGTTTATTTCCAATCGTTCATCATTTGAAAGCAAGAGAAAAACATCATAGGGCTTACTTTAGAAAAAAAAAAAGAAAGAAAGTACTTAGAAGAGAATAGATAGTCTTGTCTGAAATTAATCTGAGAAATGTATAAAAGCTAACTTATCTTGGCTTAACCAAAAGGTGTATGTTTTGGAGAAAATCGATTTTAAATGGTTGCAAGGTTTATCCACTAACCGTCATGATTCTTCTGCCATATGTGATTAGAGATAGACATTGACACCACAACTGGCTATTGATCTTTGAAAAGGAAATCTTTTATAAAAAAAATGCTAAATTGCAATTTATTTGCTTATTCATATTTTTTTTTTTTGCATATGATTTAATTTTTAAAACTCCTTTATTTATTTTTTATGATAAAACAATAATATACTAATTATTATTTATAATTTTTTGTGTGTATTCCATATATATATATATATATATATATATATATATATATATATATATATATATATATATATATATATATATATATATATAATATATAAAAAAACATATAATATTACTTATTGAATATTTGACACTAATTTATTAGGTATTTTTGTGAAGACCATCTATTTGCATACCTATAATGTATCATTAGGGGTATTAAAATTTAACTAAAATTTTTGCTTATAATTCAATCAAAAAATAGGTTTTAGGTTTTACAGAATATTTTTTTATATTAGCATTATATATATTATGTACACATAGTTATAGATATGATTCAGTATTCCTTTTATCACTCACAAGAGTTAGCTTTAGGGAATATTAATTAAAGTTACTGTAGCATGGTAAAGACTTCTTAGTAGAACCTCAAAAAAAACATGATATACCCAAGTACATCTTTATATATGGTCTCTTAAATTTTAAAGTAGGACCTTGTAAATGAGCCATTAGAAGTTCACCTTTGACTCTTTGGAGATTTATGTTCATATTTAAAGATGAATATATTCTAAAAGATTTATATTCATATTTAAAAAAAGAAAGGCAGTTTACATTGATCTAAAAAAAACATTAATACTTATGATTTTTTGATTATGAAAGTGATATTGTTTTACCCTCAAAACATATATATGATTCTCAGTCAGTTAATTGGAATAAAAACATCATTGCTATTGTTTGTCCTTATAGTATTTTACCTATCTCAACATATAAATAATTTTCATATGAATGTAGTTGTAGCTTGGCATATATTGTTAACAAGTATGGGGAGACCAAGGCTTCTGTTTATACGAGGTTTCTGCAGCATAAATATGCATACAATAAGGTGCTAACAGATCTTTCCCACTTTTCTATTTTTGCACAGCATAAAATCACTATGGGCCACTCGTGTATACCAGATAATCCGCAAGTGATGTGCGGTGAGTGACATGAGATAAGAAGGAAAATCAAGGAGGCCTATTTCATTAACTTAGATGAAAACTTATTAAATAAAAGAGACACGTTTTATGCAATCTTGAAAAAATGGCAGACCTAATTTAAATAATTTGCATCTGTTTGGTTTAAATAAATAAATTGAACATCGCTATCTATCTATAGCTTTGAAAATGAAGGCATAGCTCCTTCAAAAAGCACTTTAGAAATAAATAAATAGAATAATAATATATATTTGAGTTTGTGTGGGATATTACTGTAGAATATCTGATTTTATTACATATATAAACCACACATTTCATTATTTAACAGTAACAAGTACTGTGAAGTTAATAAGTCACATGAAAAGAATTGCAAATTACCATTTAAAAGAAAGCTAATCTCCAAATTGTGAATAAAACACACATCCCTTATTTTACTTAAACATTTTGCAAGTTATTTAATTATATAATTTTCTATATCACTTATCAACATGGTGTTATTATGATATAAATGACATTGTGAATGGGATCAATTCACTGTGAGAGTATTGCAATGCTACTGTCACTTATCTATATTGTTTCCTAATAATAATTTAGAGTTCTTACAGGCATCATCTATAAGTAGCTAATAGTAGATATAAATGAAATTCAATAAAATGTTCCCTTTGCTTCTGGTTTATATCTCAGCAGATATCTATATCTCATGACTACTTGTAATAGTAAACCCTGAAAGTAGATTATTCATGACATTAAGGGAGACTATAAGGTCAAGCTTGTTACATGTTGACTACTAGGTCTATGAGAGTATAACAAGGCACTTCTGTATCATATGCCAGTCATGGGTATCATTATATTAAGGCTCCAAATATATTGAACCTAAGAAAGTCTTCATTGAATATGGCAGACCCTGACACCTACTCTATGTACCATTATATATATATATATTTAAAGGTATATATAAATAACTGAAGGTATATTTAAATGATAATTTTATAAATGTAGTTAATAACCTCATAGATGTACTTAATAATCTTCATTCTATCACATACTTTTGAAATATATGAATAAAGGCATTTTAAAAAAAACTAATAAAAACCAAGATGCATTTATTATTGCACTAGCACTCATCAGTTGGTGCAACTCACAAATACTCTCACATATATCATTATTATCTGATCAATATTTGTCAATAGTAAACTGTTTCAATTTTGATCTTCAAGTATTAAACTTTCTCCATTCTCAACTTTAAGATTCACTCTAAGTAAATACTTTAATGATTATCACTGATCAAAAATTTATTAAATGAAAGATGATTCCTAGTCCAAGTATGAGAAAGATAAATGTGAAATATTGTGTGATCTGGTCCTTCAGATGAGTTGTTTCATAAAATTATTCCTTGGGATCATTAGTCTTAATATTTTTGCATTTTGACACTTTCTATTGAACCATATGGTGAAAGTTTTTGAAAATGTTCAACCTTTATGTCTAAAACTCAATAAATTAGATTTGATTTCTTTTTAATTTAATTTTATTAATTGAATATTATTTTTAAAAATCATATATGACCATTTTAAATATTTAAAAATTGACCTATAAATATAATAATGTACCATATATGGTATGTTAACATTTTTTCATGAAACATTATTTTTTTTTTTAGTTTTTTTTTTTTTTTTTGATGTGAATGAAAAAAGTTAGTTTTATGATAATTCTATCAAATTCTGTTTCAACAGCTGATATTTTCTTACAAAATTACATTTTAAAAGATTTTAATATCAAGTTAATTCTGACAGATAACAATGTAATAGGCACTGCCATTTTTTCCTTTATTCTTTATACTGTGTGCAAGTTTATTAACTTTTATTTCTAAAAAAACAAAAAACAAATTGAAAGCTTACCTTTGTATTTATTTACAATAATCAACTAATTAGTGTGTAAAAATAATCAAAAATATAAATAAGAAATTATACTTCAAAATATCAATATGAAAATTAGACCAGAAGGATACCAACACTCTCTGGGTGTCTTATAGTCAAAGAAGAAAACTTTTGATTTTAGCTATAGTCCATATGTTGCTGACATCTCTATATTTTTTTCAAGTTTAACATCAATAAAAGCATTATATAAAAATCTATATTTTTACAAAAACTGTGTATCATTATCACATAGATCTAAAGTTACAAAACAGTAGCACTTTTTCACAGGAAACTTTCAATAATTTTCAACAAAGGTGATGAACTTTAAGTTTAAACGTTTTTATTCATATATATTAAGAATGTATAGGTGAATGAATCTTATTACATACATCTAAAAGTGATATTACTCTGGAAACAGAATATGAAGTTGAATTACTCCAGGTGTGTATGTGTGATTAATTTTAAAAAATCAGATATATTAGACTTTAAATGTGATTTAAAGTGTATATCTATTCTAAGAATAAACTCTAATTTAATAAATGTTTTCTTATAGTGATTAATATATTTATCTAAAGTGGATCATGTCAAAATTGTGGGTGGAATAAATTTGACATTTTGAAAATAAAATAATTAAATGATCATATTTACAATTTTTACATGTGTTTTAATATTAATTTTTCTTCATACAATAAAATATATTTCAAACATTAATTTCCTTAGAATAATTTATATAAAATTTAAATGTTAAAAGATAATAGTAAAGGAAAAAAAATAATTAGCACAACCTCTTTTTCCAGGTAAAAGAAAATTTGACACATTGAAATACTTTATAATATAATTATATTTAAAAAAAAAAAACATGTTATATTTTAAAAAATATATTATAACTTAATTATTATTTTATAGAAATAATACTATATTTTATTAAATAATATTATTTAATTTAAACTTTTCCTAAATTAAAATATTATAAATAATAATTTAAGTATGAATGAAACAGTGAAAAGGTGTGTGTTTCGTTTCTATTGCCATTATAAATGTTTTAAATTATTTAAGAGTTTGAGGAAATCACAATAATTTTATCTTACAAAATCATTATAAGAGAGGCTCAAAATACAGTTATGGAGTGAGGAATATTAGTCTTTGAAAAATAAAATCTTTTTTGTGACACTGCTACCTTAATATATAGTTATATATCACCTATTCAACTAATTTTACAATTAATAATTTTATATAAAATTCAGGGTAAAATATATAACTAATAAAATAAAAAGTTTATAAGTTATCACATTTCCAAAATAAAAATATTTGTTGAAAAACAGAAACAAATTATTTTAACCTATTTAGCTGAAAACTTTCTATTTTGAATGGGACTTAGTGAGTTTTTAATATTCCCCCATATTTGAACACACAATTTTATAATTAAATCTTTTCTTCTATATAATATATAGAGAATTATAACATTATTTTTTATAAATATAATCTTTCAAATAGGAGACATTTTAAAAATTAATATTTTATATTTTAAAAACATGAAATTAATATTTAAATGGAGTTGTTACCTATAATAATAATAACATGGCATCACTAGATGTAATTTATCTACTTAAAAAGTTAGAAGAACAAAATATTAAGTAATTGGAATTTTATTTTAGTAACAGAAAAATATATTTAGGGTTAGTTATCATTAAAGACTGAAAAATAAATAAAAAATATTTTCTTTACCATATTGACGAAAAGAATTGTACTTTACTTAGTATAAACTGCTTCCAATTGTCATTCAGGAAATATTAAAAGTTATCTTTTTAAAACTATTTTAAAAGTCAATCTTCTATTAGTGACATAGTTTTTGGTTTAAAAATAAGTCTTTTACAAAAATATTGCATTATAATCTTTAATTTGTAAACAATTTATGGAAAATTACTTTTCTTTAGAAATCTAGATTACTCAGTTGTTTGCCCTGAAGCTAAAATAATCATCCACTCAGAAAATATCATTTTTATTGATGTTTAGGCAACTTTCCTCATGACATTGCCTTACTAATATAACTCTTTTAATCATGCAAAATATTTATATAATGCTGATATATTCATATTTTTTCAACTAATTCTTACTATGTAAACAATGAATTGCAGATTATGATATAAAGTTATAGAATGGCTTAAAACAACATAAAAATATAACTTCATTGTAATCCTCAAAATTACAAATCAGCATAGAGCTACCACTGTTGTCTCCTCAAACTATTAATAAAACCAAACTATAAAAAAATTGATCATCTAAGCATTGTTTAATTTTGTAAATATATATATATATATATATATATATATATATATATATATATATATATATATATATATATATATATATATATATATATATATATATAATAGGTAGTTAAACATAAGAATTTATTTGAGATTATTGCTTTATCTTAATTATTAAAAAATAAACATTGAGGTTACTTGTCTACAAAATAGTGTGATATTCAAGTACCTAAGTCATATATTGATGTCAATAGTTTCATTTAGGTGATCAAATTGAATATTTTTATGGTTTACTCTTGTCTTAACTGTATTTGGACTAAAAATTAATATTTATTTTTTTCATATATCTAGCCTTCAGTTGAATAATGCTTGAAACATAATTCTTGTTTTAAACACTTTTAAACCCAATAAATGTAATGAAATTGATTTTTTTTTTTTTTTGAAAATTATTTCATAAATTAAAATTTTGTAAAAAAAAAAAAAACATTTGCTCCTGGGCCTACACTAATTTTAAAGTAAGGGGAATCTTTTTTTTTTTTCAATATGTGGGATTTTTATGTATCAAAAAAAAACATTAATAATTAATAAATGAAACTTATTTTTATATCATTAAAAATTTATTTGAAGTATTAAAATATATTTAAAACAAAAAAATAAACTTATAAATAAAATAAATTCCATCAAACTCTGTAAGGAATAGTGCATTTTAAAAAAAGCCACTTTTATCACCTGATTAGACCAATCATTTTAATTTTCTTCTTTTCTGAGACAATATAATATCTGGTAATTAATGAATATACCCACAGAAAAGGTAGTTTTTTTTTATATTCAGCTTTAATATTGCCTTGCATGCTTTCAATATTTCATATTCAAAGTGTATAATGGTATGATTACAAGTTCTTTATATCAGTGTTTAATTTTTATCTAATAAATTATTCAACATATATAAATTTAAATTCAAATTTAGATTAATTCAAATCACCCATTTCTTTGATGTGTATATGCTTGCTTCTTTTCTATCGATAGAAAAGTGATCACTATTTATTGCACATGTTTCTTGCCTTCCATTTTCTGTTCTCACTCTATCCGTGCACACTATTTCTTCTTTTGTTAGATTGAATCTGTGGCTGATTTTCTGCTCATGGTTTGTAAATATTGACATATGGTATTTATTTCTGAGGGCTCTATTTTATAAATATCTATGCCAGACAAGTTTTATTGATAGATTAATTTTTATTCCCCATCATATACAGCATTTCAGGTGGTTAACTGCAATTAATTTTGTAGAATCTTCACGTATCAATTCATTTGGTAAAGGATCTTTAGAGTTTTTGACTAATTGATTAAGAGATGAAGAGGTTCAAAAGCTTATATTAAATTTGTCTCTACATATATTTTTTAATTTATGTGCAATTTTAGAAATATAAGATAGACTTAACCGTGAATATAATATATCGAATATAGTGAAAGCATGCTAGGTAGCAATAAAACTGAATATTAAAAATCTATTTTTTCAGTGAGTATATTTATTAATTATTAAATCATCTAATAAAATCTAACAGAACATACTATATTATAGATTAATTATCATTAAAATGTAACCTTGCAATGCAATATTCTGAATGAGCTTTTGAAATAATACCTATACAATAAGATGCAAGACTATACCATGTCTATTGAAGAGCAAACAATTACTAGTTTGCTGTGCCAAATAGGATGATACCAAGACTGAATATTTTAAGGGTTGACTCCACCACTTTGTCTAGTACAAACTCAACAATACATTTTAACTTGTACTATCCTGTAACTTTTATTTCTGAAAAGTCACAATATTTTCTAAAACCTGTAACTAAAAAAAA
Organism: Epiperipatus broadwayi; assembly: GCA_028023455.1. Classification (NCBI taxonomy): domain Eukaryota; kingdom Metazoa; phylum Onychophora; class Udeonychophora; order Euonychophora; family Peripatidae; genus Epiperipatus; species Epiperipatus broadwayi. Next base: position 2,385,636 of record JAQFVV010006360.1, on the reverse strand, counting down.
AAAACCTCTGAAAAAAAAGAATATTTAATGTGTTTAAAATACAAATTTGAAATAAAAATTCTATAAAAGTTTACATACACAACCAAATATCTTTTTATTTTAACATGCATTATTTTAAACATATTAAAATGAATTAGAAAATAAATCACACAATAATACGTTCTAAATGAAACATCAATTTTAAAATAGTGAAGATATGTTACAAAGATATATTATTTAACACACACAAACAAAAATCTTTTGTTTACTTTTGTTTTTGTTAATATTTATTTTTATTATTGATTATAATATTAATATTTATTTTCTAGTAATAACTTTAAAATTAAATCTAGGCAACTACAAAATAACTTGAGAAAGACTACAAAATGGAATAATTAGGGCAAATGTGTTATTGCTTCTCCACATGAATGATAATAATATCAGTGACTACGTTAATATCAGTGAATTTAAGAAAAACTACAATATAAGAAAATATGACAAAAAGCTATCAAAATTAAATAAATAGAATTGTAAAAGACATTTTAAAGACTTAGAAAATAATAAACACATATTTCTAAAATTTACAAATATATAATTTATTGAAGGGTTAGCAATACATTCTATATACTTGATAATTTATATAAAAAATATCTACTCAGACTTCATCTTTTTATTATTTTAATTATTCTTAAATACTAAAACCTTTTTTTTATTTTTTATCTAATAGCAAAGTATTTTTTTTTAATTAAAACTAAAGTAATAAGTCTATTTTTAGTTTGAATAATTGCAATTAACTTTTAAAAAAAAAGCATGATAGAATTCTATGGTCAAACTTTATCAGCAAAAAACCTAGAAAATATTGTTAATGGATGTACATTATTTTTTTTCCTTTCTCAGCATTACTATTTTTCGAATTAGGTTGCGAATAAACAACTTTAAATCTTATTTTTACGCAATCAGATGTTTTAAATTTGCACCCATTCTTAGGATCTAAACTAAAGCAAATTCACTGATACAACTACAACATAATAATATTAGATTGTATATTGAATATTAGAGTAATCTCAATTCTAGATAACTTTTAAAAAATATCATGAAATTTTGAAAAAAATCTTTACAATAGTAAACGTATAACTTTACTACCGATGTATTGTAATCAGTATTTTCTTCCATTCCTCTCTTTTGTTACATTAATTTTGAAATATATATTAGACCAAAAAGACACAGAAAGAGATGATTAGAATTGAAAGCATTTTAATTTCAAACATTTCATTTCTATTCATATGCATCGTAAATATTAAACCATTGAAACTAAGTCTACCTAAAATCTTTTATGCGTATGTTTCTTATTAAGTAGTTTTCTATTTATTAAAGTGCTTAATTGAGTAATAATAAAAAATTGCAAAATAGCATCGATATTACAAGCAAAATTGTTGTACTTTTACAATTTTTTTTTCAAAAAATTACAAATTATATAAATATTAAAAATTATATGTATACAAAAAGCATCATTTTGCAGTTTTTCTTATCCATATTACGTTTATTACTTTCACTTGATTATGGATTATGTAAAACTTGAAATTATTTTTTAAGCCTTAAATCAAACTTGGATGTTTTTTTATGTATCTGGGAAAATGTCAATCCAATTTAATTATCCAATATTAATCAGCAAATTGAGGTGCGGGGGGGGGTATCTAGCTTTTCTTGGCAAAATAATAAAAAACTAAGGTGAATTGGTAAGTCAATGTGTCTGATGTCTTCTTATTGTTTCTCTGTGAGAGCTTGTGGCAAAAGGTTTTGCATTGTAATGGGGCTATGTAAATGTTGTTTATATACATAATAAATTGTATATTGATATTTGATTTAATAATTTTAAGCTTCACATTTATGAAAGTAATAAGACTTTAGACTTTTTTCACAATATATATAAATATTTGTATATGAATACAAAAAAAAAAAAAACCTTTGACATTTGGCACTGATCAAGCAATCGGTATAAATCTCAATAATCATAGCACTTTTCAATGTCAAAATATTTTAAAATGAATTTTATATGTAACCCGAAATTATACATATTATTGATGATAATCAAGTATTACCGCTTAATTGTAGCAGTTTATTACTTACATATCCGCCTTTTTTGATCTAATTAGTGCAATACTACAATGTCAAACTCTGAAGGTAAACTTCGGATCGATTACAGTTCTCCTATTTTCGGGGCTCGAATATCGTACGAGCTCCCGAGTAATGAATTTAATTCATTTAATTATTTTTATTACTTACTACCTCAATATTTGTTTTAATAAAGCACGTCATATACACGTTATATATATAAATCCTAAAATACTTTCTCGTTAAAAAAAAATTATAAAAATGTAATACTAAAAATTAATTTGAATAATAATAGGTTTAACAATAGTAAATCTGCTTAATAATCAAAAATTAAACAAATATTTCACACTTTTTATATATTTTAATTCGCAATTAAAATATATATATATAATCATTAAAAAAATTGTCAATTATAAATAAAATAAATGTATATAAAAATCGTATAATTATTTATTTATTTTCATAATGATTTCTACCATCATTTTGATATGTAACCTATAGTGTGTGTGCGAATGTTACTTTTACTTTAAAACTTTCTAAAAATTCAAATAATATACTTATTTTATCATGAACCATTAAAAGCAAAAATACTTTATAAGGACAGGCATTGGTTCATGATCTATTGTTTGTATAATGTTGAGAACTTATCAAATAAAATAATAAGCTAAACCGCGTTATCAAATTATTTATATTATTTAAGAATCAAATATAGTTTGTTTTTGCTTTATTTTTTTTCCAGGAAACTCAGCATTAAAAATAATAAAGAAAAAATAAGAATAGTCAATTATAAGGTAACGTAAAAATTGTAAATATTGATCTAAATATTGAAATTAATTGAATGAATAGGATGAAAAATATAATTATAATTGATCATAATTCTTTGATTAATAGCTTATTCAGAATGCATTTCCAATTATTAAAACTAACTATATAATGAGAAATCTACTGATTCAGGCTGCAGAAAAAAGTTTGCTATTAACTGAAAGGAGACCCTTCGATTCCTCTTGGAGGCCTTAAAGGAACCGAGCAGGGCAAATTCCTAATGACCACTCCTTACGTTCTTGTCGTTGCAGTTGTTATTACTATGTGATTATTCATATATATGTATATACGAACATGGATGGGCTGCTCACCAACATGCATTAGCCAGCGTGGTGAGTTTATTGGCTTTTTACCTCTGAGTTTAAGATCAAGAAACACCATGGTCTTTCTTCTCAGTGCCTGATAAGGCAGAATGAATGTTTGTGTAAATGATAAATATTTTTTCAATACATATATACAATTATGACAGACAAAAATAAAGCATGGCCCTTATTCCCAGGAGGCTGTAAAGTCACCAACCAAGGCAGTGGTTGGTGGCCGAAGGCGGAGGGTGCTAAGATTCCCCTAATTGTGGACCCAGGCTGCCATTTGATGATGACTTTTTATTTAGGTACTTACAACTGCAGATCACATTCAAGTGAAGGAAGATTGCAAGAATTAGAAGAAGACTTGTCTTATATTAAATGGGACATTATTGGACTTTGTGAAGTTAGAAGAAAAGGTGAAGAAACAATTGATTTAAAAAGTGGACATATACTCTATTATAAAGGCACACATATTGGAAATACAAGTGGAGTAGGATTCATTATAAATAAAAAGTGGAAGAACAATATTGTGGAGATTGATGGTGTATTGGACAGAATTGCAAGATTAGTTATACAACTTAATAGCAGATACCAAATGCAGATAATTCGAGTTTATGTCCCAACAAGTTCTCATAGTGATGAAATAGTAGAAGAGTTTTATATGGATGTACAAAAGGCTTTTGATCAGAGTAAGCAACATTTTAAAATTGTTATTGGAAACTTTAATGCTAGAATTGGTAGGCAAATGAAAGATGAAATTGTTGTAGGTAATTTTGGTTATGGTAATAGAAATGAGAGAGGACATAGACTTGTGGAGTTTGCAGAAAAAGAAAAACTTTATATTATGAATTCATTTTTTGAGAAAAATGTTAAAAGGAAATGGACATGGAAGCATCCAAATGAAGGTACAGCAGAATTGGATTATATTTTGACTAACAGGAAACACATATTTCAAGATTGGAATGTTCTTAATAAATTTAACCCAGGAAGTGATCATCGATTAGTAAGGTGTAAGTTATGTGTTAATGTAAAACTAGAGAGACAAAAATTATTAAGAAAAACAATATTTACAGTTGATATTCCTAATCTTCAGAAACATTCTAATGAATTTAAATTAGAACTTACAAATAGGTTTCAAGTGTTAGGAGATTTTGAACATGATTCAGATTTGAATGAAATTAATATGAAAATAACTGATACACTTTTAAAAACTTCAACAGAGATAGCTGGTAGAAAAAAGCAGCAATTGACTAATAAAATTTCTACTGAGACTAGAAAATTTATGAAGAAAAGAAGGAATATGAAGGTATACAAAAATGATGTATTAAAAAGAATTGAATATCTCGAATTTTGTAAAATGGTACGGGAAAGAGTTGAAAATGATATAAGAAAGTATAACTGTGAAATAGCAAGGAAAGCTGTAGAAGAAAATAAAAGTCTCAAGAATGTTAAACAACATTTTGGTATTGGTAGAAAATTTATATCTGCAATAAGAAAAAAAGATGGAATTATTACTAAAAAGAGAGATGACATCATGAAATTGGTAGAAGATTTTTATCAAAAATTATATAGTAATAAAGAACAAATCCCTCCTATATCTATTACATCTTCCGAGTTGCCCAGAATTTTAAATAAAGAAGTGAGACATGCAATTAAATGTATGAAGAAAGGAAAGGCTCCAGGAAATGATGGAATTTTAATTGATATATTAACCCTTTTCCCGCCTCTTACGAGGCTCCTCGTCGACATCTGATGTCACTCTAACTCTGCCAGTTCTTATGCTAAAATATTCGTTTGACAGGTATTGAATAGGTTTTTAAAAGTTCTGTAAGATGGTGCCCTCTTCCGAATTATTTTACAAGTAAAAAATAAAAAAAAACGCATTTAAACCTAAACAAAGAAAGAACATTAGTTGTGATTGGTTGTTAGCATGCTCTCAGCTGAAAAAGACATTCTGATTGGCTGGAAAGAACAAAGAAATCGCCTGATCAAAGAAAATAAAAAAAAACGCTGAGATTTTCATTTCGAATATGATTTAAAGTATTATAAAAGTATATTTTGAGAAATTACAAATTATTTTCAGAGAGAATACTAAAAAAACAAAATTATTTTCGAAAAATATTGAAGATTTTAGTAAAAATATTTAAGATTTAGTAAAAAGAAATATTTACTTTTCTATAACGTAAAAGTCAACCTTTTTGTTTATATTATAGCTTTTATGTTGCCGAAATTGAATATTATAGAATAAATAAATAGCAATTTATTTTGAAAGAACTTTAGTTCTCTTCATAACCTGAAAAATTAGTAATATACTTTTTATAAACATATCTGAGTTGAATTTAATATTATAGGTGAATATGTTTTAACAATAGGCTTTGTCTTCAGTTTGTGAGTTGGCCAATTAAAAGATTTGATTTTTACCTCATACAACCAATAATATAATTAGCGGTTAAGAAGCAGGTGAAGAAATAGAAACAATTTTAGCAAAGTTATATACCAAATGTCTAAATGATAAAGATGTACCAGAAGATTGGAAGAATGCAGTAATAATATTAATATTTAAAAAAGGTGATAAAGAAGATATTAGAAATTATAGACCTATCAGCCTTTTATCAGTTTTATATAAAATTTTTACCAAGATAATTACAACTCATCTACAGAGAACTTTGGATTTCCACCAACCAAGAGAGCAAGCTGGATTTAAAAGTGGTTTTAGTACAATAGATCATATCCAGGTACTGAGAGAAGTCATAGAAAGGACAAATGAATATGAGTTGCCATTAAGTTTTGGATTTGTAGATTATGAAAAGGCATTCGATTCTATACATATTTCTTCAGTGATTAAAGCATTGGATCATCAAGGTATAGATACAGGATATTGCCATATTTTAAAGAATATTTATAAAAATGCAACAGCAACAATTAGATTACATAATGATACTGGAAAAATCAACATTGAGAAAGGTGTAAGACAAGGTGACTCCATATCTCCAAAACTTTTTATAGCAGTGCTGCAAGAAGTATTTTGTGGATTAAAATGGGAAACTAAAGGAACAAAAGTAAATGGAGAATATTTAAGTCATTTAGATTTTGCAGATGATGTAGTTGTTTTTGCAAATAATGCTTTGGAGCTGCAGGAAATGTTGCAGGAGTTAGCAGATGAAAGTAGAAAAGTAGGACTAAAGTAATGTTTAATCGATTTGCTCAAAATATGAAAATAAAGATTGATTATGAAGAATTAGAAGAAGTTAACAGTTACAAATACCTTGGTCAGATTATTAATACAGATGGAAACATAATGGAGGAAATTAATCATAGAATTAAACTTGGTTAGATTGCTTTTGGTAGAAATAACTTGATACTAAAAGGAAATATGCCTATGTGTTTGAAAAGAATGGTTTTTAACAACTGGGTTTTACCAGTTCTTACTTATGGATCTGAGACTTGGACACTTAATAGAAGAGCAATACAGAGACTTCAGACCACTCAAAGGAGTATGGAGAGATGTATGTTGGGAGTAACAAGAAGAGATCGAAAACGCAATGTATGGGTAAGACAACAAACAGGTGTTACTGACCTTATTGAAAAAATTAAAAGATTGAAATGGAGTTGGGCTGGACATATTGCTAGAAGAAATGATAATAGATGGACAATTGAAATTTTAAACTGGATTCCAAGAGATTGTAAAAGACCCAGAAATTGACCACATGTGTGATGGATGGATGAAATAAGAAAATGTGCAGGGGTATTGTGGAAAAGAAAAGCTAAAGATCAGAGAAGATGGATTAAACTTGGAGAGACCTTCATCCCGCAGTGGATTTATAATGGTTGATGATGATGATGACTGATTCAAATATCTTCCAATATTTTGAGGCTGATTTGATGGACGTTGTTTAGATTTTTTATTCTATAATTATGCAGAGAGAAAAAATATAATTAGACAAATTTTTTATTTAACTTAATATCTTCAGAAAACACACATTATTTTTTCAAATAATTGTTGTATCAAATTAAAATTTTAGTAAATCATTGTAGGATATATAAGTCATAAAATATCATTTCACGATTTACAATTGCAATTGTTTTGTTTTATTGTTGTTGTTATTGTTATCGTGATTTTTTTAAAAATAAAAATCTCCTGTAATTAAAAATTTGCTTTATTGTATGTAGTAAGAAGAATTGAAAATAGATACTTTTCGTTAACAAGCATTTACAAAAATGTTATTTATGAGCAAATATCTTAAATATAGATAGAAGATAGATCGAGAGACCTTTAAGATAGTTATCAGCAAAGTAACTGTTTGCCTACCTAAAAATATGTTGTTTGAATTTCTATAAAATTTATATTTTTATGAGCTGAGCATATTTTTGTAAATTATTATATTTCTTTTATGTATATGGCAGCAAATGTATCTCAGACCACAAGTAAAAAAATTAATCATTAATACTATCTTTCCTCATAGTTTTTCTCTTTCTAGTTTTGCATTAATACATCACATATCTTACTAATTGTAATCATTTTTACTTTGAATTTATTAAGAACATTACAATCTTAAATTATTAATAAAGTGTAGTTTAATTGTGTTATGCATTCAGATCGATGCTTGCATGTCAAATTTTATAGTTTTTCTTCAAATTTCACATGGGTGTGTCCTCCCTGTATTTGTCTCTATAATCAAAATTATCAATGTCACTATGGTTTTGTATTTCTGATAATTTCAAAATGTTATTTGATGAAATCAAAAGGATTTTATACATTTATACAAAATATTTTTTTTTCATCTGAATAATTATTTATTTACATTTAGTATATTTTGTTGTGTTAAATAATCTTATTATAACTATTTGGAATGGTATTAAACTCCATAATGTTTTTTTCATTTTTTATTTATAATCAATTTTATTCCACTAAGCTTTGTACCTTTGCAGTAAAATATCTTTCCACTTTTCAATCTTCTTGACTCTTAACAGTTTTTTTTTGGCAGTTTAGATAGCCAAAATAAAGGTAATCATGAATGACAGCTGGGTCTGAGGTTAGTAAATACTTAGTACTTTATGCTTTCAAACTACAACTGTACCTTTACTGAAGACTTTACAATTGACAATTTACACTGTCATGCTTCCCATCTTCAAAAAGTCCACTGATGTTTTAATTAAGAACTATCAAGTAACTGAGATGAAAGAGCATATTATTTATTAATCCTGAAGTCAGAGGTTAAAAAAACAATAAATTCATTATGATGACTTATGCATATTTGTGAAACAATCTATTCAGATTTATTTAATAAATAAGCAATCACTTACTGGTAACAATTGAAATGTTTAGAACAAGCATGCATAGAGTAGAAATTAGGAATTTTGCAGAAAAAGTGATTATTTTTGCATATAATACTTGAGATCATCAAAAAATGGTAAGAGTTATCAGATAAAAATAATTCATAAAAATGAAGGTGAATGCTAAAAAGACTAAACTAATATTCAATAATTTTTTTCAGAAAAAGAAATAAAGATTGGTCAGATTATTAAAAAGTATGAAGATATAATAAATTTAATAAATCATCAAATTGAACTTGGATAGGGTTTTCTTAATAAAAAATAGCAATATTAAAATAATATATATTTGCCTAAGTATTCAAAATGAAGATTTTTCATAGATATATTTTTCAAGTACTTTTATATGGATCTGAGGCAATGACACTTAACAAAAAGCATTACATTGTCTTCAGATGCATTGATGAAATACGGAGAAATATATCTTGGGAAAAGTGGACTGGTTCAGAAGTGATATACTTTTCTGAGTGAACAGCAGTTATCATTGAAAGAATAAAGAACTGAAATGGAATTGAAATGGACATATTGATACAAAGGATATATAATAGTTAAACAATTAAAGTTGTAAATATGATTTCAGGTAATTATATAAAATAAAAAAACTAAAAAAAGATTATATGTAAGATGAATGGCTGGGGGAAAAGAGCTATGGATTGAGAAAACTGAATTTAATTTGGATAAACTTTCATCCTACAAAAAACCAGTAATGGTTAAAAATGATGATGCTGAGTAGTAGAACAAAATGAGAACAAAAACTGTCAGAATGTTACCCAGCCAATAATTGACTAGTCGCTAATTGTGTAATCTCCTTCATTATTCTTTTGTAGATGAATCTAAAATCATTTGTTCTGCAGTGGGCTGTTTTATCATCATTTCTTATGTTAGAAAATGTTTATCTGTTTAATGTTTTTGATGCAGCTTTAATTTACAAAGGAATTATTGGGTTTTTGTGTTGTTGTTTTTTTTTTGCTAGATAACTATGTCAGTTTTATTAATAACTAATTATTAAGTCTGAAATCATTTTACTATTAGTATTCTGGATTTAGTCTCTAACTTGTAAATGTTATTGCCAACATATATATGTTTATAAGTTTCATATAACATATATATATATAATATGGTAATTACTATATATAATGTAAGTATATAACTATTATATACATTGTAAATCAAAATACCAGATTATATAGGATGGCAGGTCTTTATCTTTTTTTGTTGCACAATGAGAATGAAAGTGATAAATCACAAAATAATGAAATTCTTTACAAAAGATTTGTTTGAAGATGGGTATAGTCATTAACAAATTTATTATACATTCTGAGAAAATAAAACATACTATTTTAAAGAACAGAAAGTCAATGATAAAAAACGCATATTTATTCTCTATGTTTCAAATGCTCAAGCTAATTTTTTTTAAAAATATATATGCAGAGATTTGAATGATGGTTCCCCCCCCCACTTAATGTTAATATATATATATGAAACAGAAAAGGAAGATTGTTTATCAAATTTTATGTAAGTGCTACGGTTCTTAATATAACAATATAATATTTACATATATTAAATATATAAAATATCCATTATTTTTATTACTATATATATATAAAAGAATTTTTTGATGTAGTTAAAACAACAGGTAAAGATAAATTGCACTAGATCAATAGAAATGCAACTTCTGGGTCATTTTAATTTTTCTGATGTCTTTATTTATTCGTCTGAAGTGGAATACTATTCAATTGGAAATTTATATATATTGTAACAGAATAAAAAGTTGCCCCACAAGTTTGGACAGCATTTTATAACTGACATAAAAATGATGATGAAATAAATCTTATTATTGCCATTATAGTTAGAGCACCATTTATAACATGATAAAAATGAGGATGTATACTTTTTTAAGCATAGCAGATTTAGGAGCCATTTGTAACAAATCAAATATGACAAAATCATGATAAAGTGATCCTGCTTAATTATGACTGCAAACTTTGGCACTATTTGTGATAAAATAAATATGTGTCAGTTTTACTTCTGTTATAGCCCCAGTCGTTTAGGTGGTCCTTGTAACAGATCAAAAATATGCAATGAAAAATAATAACTGTGATATAACCTGAATTAAATGCAGCTCAGCTGATGATCGCCCTATGCAATAGAATGAAAATGATCCTTGAGGTTAGATACCATTTGTAACTAAATAAAATATAAATCAAAGAAAAATAATACTAATTTTATAATGCCCTGTAAATAATAGTATCATTCATAATAAGATGAGTATAATAAATTAAGCTAAATAAATACCAATCAATAAATAATTATTTAGTGTTTAAAATAATTCTTTATCTAATCACATATCAAAACAAAACAGTGATGTTAACTTTATTATAGCATCATGAGTTCAGATAGCATTTAGAATAAATAGAAAACAAACAAGATCATCACTTCAAATACCCTAAATACAAACCTTATTTAAAATAGATTAAAATAATGCAATTAAATAAAATATTATTACTAAAACAATGATATATTCTTAAGATAGATTTCACTTGTAAGCAAATGAAACCAACATTAAATCATTAAACAACTAAATTTTAATATATCCAACTAATTAAACATTGCTTATAAAAAATATAAGCTTATACTTAAATTTAAAGTTGTTCATGTTTAAATAAACTAATTAATGAATGATTGAGATAACAGCTTTAGTATATCCTATAAGTTTATGATATTCATAATATCTAAATAGGTATATGATCCAATAATTAATTTTAAACCCTAGTTTAATAAAATGATAAATAATACTAACTCAGTCATGCTATATTCTTACTTTGACTTATTGTTGTTGATCATACTATTTGTAACATGATAAAATACTTAATAATGATATAATATCAATAAATCTATAGGATAATCTTGAATGTATAATTTCCAATCATACAAGAATTAAAAAAAAATCGAATTCTACTGGATATTTACTTAAGTATAACTAACTAATCATATCAATTTATTTTAAATTTCATATAATGAAATTACTAAAACTACATTATAATAATCAAAACATATAAAAAATATTAACACAAATAAGAACATTAAAATTAAATAGTTAATTGAATTTACTATAAACTTTAATTAAATCTAAATACAATTAAAGCATGGTCTAACTTATAATAGAACAAAATATACTGCTATCAGTTTTATAATTGAATAAGATTAAAATCTTAATGACCAGCCATGAATTTAATACAGTCCTTATCCAAACAATAATAATTTAGATAAAATAGGCAAATATTTAATTATGATTATCATATAAAGTCTATATCTAATCACATAATAACTGTTGAATTCAATATAGAAAATATTAATATAATTATATTTACTTACCAATCTTGGTATTTCATTTATGAATTATGTGATATAGTTATTTTAAATAAATTTTATGATATAGCCAATTTATCTTGCCTCACTTGAATGCCAATAATCAATGAATTTATATTGTACAAGTAAACAATAATCAGACAAATTTATTTGATTTAAATTAAATTAAAATTCATTAATAACATAAATATCAATTATATATTGTAATGGTCAGAATGAGCAGACAACAGCAAAATTACCACTAGGATAATTTATATCACTTCAACTCATTACAAACCCACATAGTACTTTATTTTATTTTGCTTAGTGATCAGGGAGTGAGAGATTCTTACAATTGTATTGTAACTATATGATTTCCTTGTGGCAAACAAGACACCCAGTACAATGTATATATAAGATAGAAACACTTTATTAGTGATACATTATAAACAAAGAAATAAACAAAAGATATGACTATCACTTAATTTGTTGCTAGACTCACAGGATATAGTGAAATTATATTAATTAGTAATTATATATATCAATAGTTTCAATGTGTAATAGATAGATAGATAGATAGATAGATAGATAGATAGATAGATAGATAGATAGATAGATAGATAGATAGATAGATAGATAGATAGATAGATAGATAGATAGATAGATAGATAGATAGATAGATAGATAGATAGGTAGGTAGGTAGGTAGGTAGGTAGGTAGGTAGGTAGATAGATAGATAGATAGATAGATATATAGATAGATAGATAGATAGATAGATAGATAGATAGATAGATAGATAGATAGATAGATAGATAGATAGATAGATAGATAGATAGATAGATAGATAGATAGATAGATAGATAGATAGATAGATAGATAGATAGATAGATAGATAGATAGATAGATAGATAGATAGATAGATAGATAGATAGATAGATAGATAGATAGATAGATAGATAGATAGATAGATAGATAGATAGATAGATAGATAGATAGATAGATAGATAGATAGATAGATAGATAGATAGATAGATAGATAAGGTATATCAAATAATATACACATTTGATCTTTGGGGCAGATATCCCTCAAGTAGGCACTTGATACTAAATTAACCATGCACAAGTAAATATATGAATTAACTCTAAGAAATCTGGTTACAATAGATAACATAGCTCTCAAGATCATGACCCAGAAATTCTGGAATATCAAGCTTTAACATATATAAGGGAGGAAATACCAAGTTGGTAATATAATATCAAATCCAGCAGAAAGGCAATGATGGAAATAAATTCACTTTTGTGATGTTAGATTCCAAATTTCATAGAATAAATGGGTAATGAAATGAAAGACTGAACATCTTCATATAACCCTTAATAACTCTCATTAACAGGCAAAAACAAACCACTGCACTGGTTATGACAAAAACAAGATTCTCTTGGTCTGAAAAATGACAGGAATGTTCCCACAATTGCATGGAACTGATTCAGAAGGATCCCATCAAATTAATTTTCCTGAAGCAAGGATATACACCTGCTGAAGAAAAGCAATGAAATAAACATGAAATTAGACTATCAGGTAACACTAAATTTATATATAATGAATATTCAATCTTTAAATTTAAATCTATACAAAATATAACATAAATGGTCATATCATAATTTTATAGTATGCAAACATCTATTACACAAGGCTAAATCAGGGCCTACACAGTTATGAAATATATATAAAAAAACTCTGCTGATAAAATTATTCCCTGTTAATTGCAGATCTGCCCTAGAGATCTTACATATATAAGGAATTATTGATATGGTAGCGTACAATGATAATACATTAAATTGTATTAAAAATTTTATAGTAAACTATCGTATCTACAGTATACATATATATTTGTTCCTTTTAAAACAGAAATAAAGTTTTAACTTTTAAGTTTTGTTTTTAAAATGAAAGTTGTTTACAAATCACATGTACCCAGTATAACATATATACTAGTCCCTTGTAAAAAGAAAATAAACTTTTAACTTTTATTTGTTAAACTCAAGTTTTAGTATATAAAAAAAATGTAAACCATTTGTAGCTATATTAATGGCTCAGGTTATGTATTTGAAATAATAAAATTTAAATGGACAAGCTTAAAATAGCCAAATAATAAAAAATTAGAATCAATCAAAAGAGAGATTTACATTTCTTGATTTGACAGAATTAAGGATTTCTTTTAGATGACATTAAATATTTTCATCACTGAATATATATTTACTGAAATTAACTCCTTTATCTGATTTTTAAATAATAAGTCTAGCAGATTTAAGAAAGATTGAGTATATTACAATAGTAAGCATGTGTTATAATACAATAAGAAAATATAATACAATAAGAATATTTTATATAACTAAAGAAAACAGATTTTAAAAGAATGATTAATAAATAAATTATTTAAGCAAAGAAAGCAGAATATTAAAGAGACTATAATTATTTACTGGTAAATTAAAATTTATAAAGTTAAAATAAATCAGATCTTCAAAGGATTTTGGAAAACAGTAGAAACACTATGATAAACTTCATGGCACAGTTCATTAGTTTTATTGGCTATTGGCTGGCTGGTCATTTGTTGCCATTATACTAGAAGTCTATTGATGGCAATGGCATGGAATTTCATCAACTGGATCATCAATTATAGCTATAGACTTTTGTGGCATAACATTCTATAAGTAATGGGGACTTCATACACTTCTCTGGAGATGACCAGAGAAATTGATACACTGTACTCACTGGTCATAATGTGATGTAATATAACAGATTAGAAAACTTTACAAGAAGTTTACAAGAACTCTTTTTCCCTGACTCTATATATATCCCTCAACCAAAGGCATCTGGATGTTTTCCAAATTGATTGATTAATTTTAAACTTAGAAAAAAAAAATTCTCTATTATCTAAAATAATCCTACAGATTGTAATTTTAATCTAGTTTAATTTCAAAATTTTACTAATTGCATTTTTCTTTATTAAATTCCAAATACTTTGTTTTATCTAATCTCTTATAACAAATTTATTGTCATCCTTTACCATAATGACAATGATATACTAAAATTATACATTCAAAAATTACATTTTAATTTATAAATTATTTTGAACATCAGTTGATTGTAATTAATTAGTTAAATTTTCTTTGTTGACTTGAATCCTATTTACCCCCACATAACATTAAATTTCATAATAAAATAAAAGTTCTTTTTACATTATTTTTTTAAAATGCCTTAGAATTATAACTTAATAGCAACAATATATACATAAAGCACACACACACATATATATATATATATACGTCTGCTTGAATATATATATACTTTAAATGATCAAATTTTAATGTTAAAATTTGTTCATAATATTGCCTTCTATATATAAGATTAAAAATAATCAATTTAAAACAAAACTGAAATAGACAATTCACGATAAATAAATAAAAATATTTAATACGTCAATCCAGCTTTTGTTTCTTAATGGAATCTTTTCAAATGTTTCTATTTATATATTTATAAGACTAATTACCCTATAACAGCTCACCTTTAATGGACATTATTTACATTACATTACAATAAATGTAATTATTAAAATACATGCATTAAATATAAATAGTTAAATACATATATGTACATAAAAATGATTAAATTTTTTACAATCAATTTTTTTCTCATAATATATATATATACAAATAATCTAAAATAATAATAATAATAATCCCTTCCTTTTATTTTTAAAATTACAACTCTAACATTTTCAATAATCTAACAATACCCATTTCACCCTTGTTGTGGAGGACCTTTAACCATGTTTACATATTTGTTTAAATTTTCATGAATATACAAGGTCTCATAACATTTTCTTTTCTTGTAATGTTTAATGTACTTCATTATCTGAAGATTTGTTTCACAAATCATTTTATGTCCAGTATCCCAAAAATTATTTATGACCTTGATCTTATATCTTTCTGTTAATTGTCTTTCCATGATAGACTTTTCTTTCTGACCTATATATATATATATATTGAAAGGTCACAACTAATTTTATAAACAAATCCTATCCTATTTTTAATATTATCTATCTTTTTTAAGTTATACATCCATTTCCCTAATGATTTACTATTTTTCATCCTATCTTAATATCATCAGATAACTTTTTTATCAATGTCTTATATAAATGCTCTGAATATGGAACTAAATGATTATGTTAATTTGGGATATAAAAGAAAAGTTGTTAAAAAGATTTTCAAAAATAATAATGATGATACAAAAGGTAGTGTAATGCATGGGTATACAAATAGGATATGGGTTTCAGTTCCATATTCAGAGCATATATATAAAACATTGATTAAAAAAAGTTACCTGATGATATTAACATAGGATGGAAAAATAGTAAATCTTTAGGCAAATGGATGTGTAACTCAAAAAGGATGGATAGTATTAAAAATAGAGTAGAGTTTATTTATATAATTTGTTGTGACTTTTGCAATATGATATATATATATATATATATATATATATATATATATATATATATATATATATATATATATATATATATATAAGCCAGACTGGAATGAGTGCTACGGAAAGAGGTAAGATGCATGATATGCAATTAATAGATAAGATGTAAGATCAGGGCAATCTATACATTTTTGGGATATTGAACATAAAATGAATTATGAAATAAATATTCAAGTAATAAAGTATATTAAAAATTACAAGGAAAGAAAATGTTATGAAAGTTTGTACAAAGAAAATTTAAACAAATGTGTAAGCATGGTTAAAGATCCTGCATAACAAGGGGGAAAATGAGCATTGCTAGATTATTGGAAACTTTAGAGTTATAATTTTACAAATTAAAGAAAGGGGTTGTTATTATTGTTTTTTAGATTACTTGTAAATATATATATATATATATCTATATATATATATATATATATATATATATATATATATATATATATATATATCTATTCATATATATATATATATATATATATATAATGAAAAGAAAGTATTGTAATTAATTTAAACATTTTTATATATATGTACATATTTTACTAATTATATTTATTGTAATGTAATGTAAATAATGTACATTGGGGAGAGTTGCTGTAAGGTATATTGTCATGTGATTATGTAAAAAAATAAACATCTTAAAAGGGTTCCATTATCCAAATGAAGGTCAGATTGATGTATTAAATACTTTTTTATTTATAATGAGTTTTCTATTTCATTTTATTTTAAAGTGATTATGTATATTCAATTCAGGAGGAAAAAAAGTATATGTAATGAGTTGATTATAAACAATTGATAGTCTACATATAATCTAATTGCATGTACAATACATCATTGATTGGCATTAATTCCATATTTAAATATGTGATTGCCTATCAATCTCTAACTATTTAATATCAACTATTAAACATACATGTTTATGTAACAAAATATGTTGCATTATATTTCTACTTTCCAAAATACATGAGAGTTTAACATATACATCTTATATAAAGATGAATCTAGTTCTTTGTTAGTAAAATTTAAGAGAACAAAATGAAATTAATATTTATTGTGATAAAATCCTTTTGAACTCCTAGTATAAGTAATATATTCAAAGTTAATTTTAATCACTAAAAAAATTGAATATTGTAAATTAAAATAAAAATTACCATATCACAAGATATAAGTTTAAATTTAGGAAAACATAACTTTCTTATATTTAGGTACATGAATATATCACTAATTAAATTAAAACTATATCTAATTAGCAATAAATAAATTTACATTATAAATGAATATATATATATTGTACCAATCGGAATGAAAGTGAAGATCGAATCTAACCGCAAACACAATATCTGCTCTACAAGGGCGCCATCTAGGCATTTGAGCCTAGAAAAATTTATAGAGTAGGCAGATACGCGCTGTTAAGATTCCACTTTATTTAAATATTCCGATCATTAGCCCAAGTCACTAGCTCAGCGGAAATGCATAGATAAAAATCTATAAACTTTATATCTTAAATATCAAAGAGTAAAAGCCACTGCCAGAAATTAACACATAAAATATTTATTTACGCACATATAAAATCATTCTAAACTCGAGGAATAGGTTTAACATTTGTAGATTTTTATATTCTTATTACTCTTTAATTTTACATTTATATAAATTTCAATGATTTTAATTTTTTTTTATTTAGATTGTCAAGTATGAATAGACTACATTTAAATACGTTCGCACAGATTGTTTAAAAATGTTGGGTATAGATCGATTACATAGATTCCACGGTCAAAAACATTTCAAAATAAACATAAATGATCAAAATACAAAATTATTGATACCGACAATCGCAGAGGGAAACTTATAAGTAACCCAATAGTATTCACCATAAGATACTTGCGTTGTCACCAATAACTTAAAAGACATCCGAATAAATACATTTTAGATACTCACCGTAAGGTATCATTATTTATCGAATGTCTATATATTTTGATCAAATATGAAAACCAAAATATAATTAACCGCAAACGAATCCATGCAAGCGTCTATAAACAACTTAAAATTTACTCATTTAAAATTTAACAATAAATATCAATACAATAAATAATAAATGGAAATGATTTTTTTTTATCAAACGCATACATATATATAAAATTTCACATTATCAATTTAGTTGACACATAGGTCAGAGAAAAGTTCCTTTTTATAAAAACAAATTTACTTATCAATCTTTAAAGTTCTTAATTAATGTTATGATTTTTAACAATTGTTCAGTTCTATTGCTTACGGTAGAGAAGTCCCTGTTCCCGTTGGCAATTCCCACACAGACTTTCCTGGAAGACCGGTCTGATGTTTTGGAGGTGGCAGTTGCTGGTTCTGTCCTGGTATCACAGTCTTTGCATTTTTAAATAAGTGAGTGAGGACGACAAGTGCGTCTTGTCGCCAGACTCACCAAAATCAAGTTGGAAAAAGCTCTCTCTGACTGGAACTCAATATTTTTTTCTTTTTATAGTCCTCCTATGGATTCCATGAACAAAAACGTCACTGTTCTGTTTTTTCGTTATGGTCCGGGCCATTATTTGGCTTCCATTGGTCAAGCTAAAATCCCTTTCTTCTCTTATCTAACTTTCCATCTGACTTTTTAATTAAACAGCTTTTAGATAATTAATAAACAATCATTTCCATTTATAGATTACAGGAATTAATTAATACCTGTTTTTATTTTAACTTACGTTATTTTTTTATTAAAATACTTTTATAAATCTTTTTTTTATATAAAAAATACATTCAAATACCTTTTTTTTATTTATTAAAAAAAAAAAATTTTAAAGTTTAGCATCTGTGCGAATGTATATACGTATAACAAACATTTTTAATTTTAGCGTTTAGTTTTTTACTTTTATTTGCGAACTTTTAAGTTTTTCTTTTAAATTAATGTAACGACATATTTATATATCGTTACAATATATATATATATAATGACAAATATAAATAAACAACCCAAATGAGAGATTTTAAATACTCTATTTTCAGAATAGCATCACAGTTCTGATGTCTACTTCAAATTATAAACCAATAGTATGTCTTTGTTCCAGAAAATATATAATTTATTCATGATTTTTTTAAAATTTAAAGTACATTTTATCAATTCCAATATTTTATATATATACAAATTATTCTTTCAAACAATAATTATTTAGTTATTCTTTTAGGTGCACAAACTCCAGTTGGATGAGTGGGTCAAAACTCTAAACTTTTGATTGGTCAATTACAGAATCAGCAGTAAAAATATATTCATCTTTTAATATTATATTCATTTTAGTTTCATTTGTAAAAAGTATATTAATAATTTGTCAGATTATGAAAGTGAACAAAAGTTTTTCCAAAAAAGAGTTCTATTTATAATTATAAAATTATTCAATAGCAGAAAACCTAAAAAGAAAGTTTGTAACAAATTAGAAAGTGCTGCGGATGTCATTGATTTCTTTCTCAATTTTACATTGTGTAAAAGTAAATAATTTTTACTAAAATCTTAACTATTTTTCTAAAATAATTTTATTTTCTGCATATGTTATCTAAATAATTTATAATATGTCAAAAAATACTTTTAAAATGATCTAAAACTTACATTTTAATTTTCAAAATCAAAACAAAAAAGTTGGAGTAGTGAAAATTATTGACAGGTGCTCTCTTTTGTTCAATATGAGCAACAACCAATCAGTGCCTAGGAAAGACCATCTTCTCCCTTTATAAACCTCTTTTTTGCTAATTATTTTATTGGCCGATTGAGGTAAAAGTCTAAACTTTTAATTGGTCAATTCACAAACTCAAGAGGCAAAATATATTCATCTTTTAATATTATATTCATTTTAGTTTCATTTGTAAAAATATTAATAATTTGTCAGGTTATGAAAGTGAATGAAAGTTTTTTCAAAAATAAATTTTTATTTATAATTATAAAAATATTCGATAGTGACAAATCTAAAATGAATGTTACTCACCAACCAAAAAGTTTTGCTGACATCAGTGATTTCTTTCCCAATTTTATGTTGTGAATAAGTAAATAATTTTTGCTAAAGTCTTAACTATTTTTCTAAAATATTTTTATTTTTAGCATATTTTATCAAAATAATTTATAATTTGTCAAAAAATACTTTTAAAATGGTCTAAAACATTCGTTTGTCATTTTTGAAATGAAACAAAAGAAATCATAGCAGTAAAAATTATTGGCAACCATTTTCTTTGTTGTCAAAAGGTAACAGCCAATCGAAATCAAGAATAGGCAGCACTCTTCCTTTATTAGACTTTCAATGTCAGTTTTATTGATTTTTTACTTGTAAAATAATTCAAGAGAGGGCAGCATCTTATGGAACTTTTTTTAACCTTTAAAAATAACGCAAAATTTTAACAGTAGTATTAAAAATGCCTGCTTTAGAGCGACTGGAAGATGACATCAAACCTTCACATTTTTTTGTAACTAGCAAAAAGTTGGTTAAAACTTAAAATTGAATATTATTGATTTTTACTTGTAAAATAATTCTAAAGAGGACAGCATCACATGGTACTTTTTTACGCTTTAAAATAAGCCCAATTTCACTATGGTAATGTAAAAACTGACAGTTTTCGAGCATCTTGAAGCCATGGCTGGCTCTGGCCTGTAAATTCTATTATGAGATTAATACTACATTGCACACATAAGTATTGTTTTATATTCATGTTGATATGAACAGATATCCTTTAATGAACAAGTGTTATTTCAAAATACTATGAATGAATAGATGCTAACTTTATCTAGAATGATATGATGGGAAATTAAAATGATTCACATCTTTAAAAAAATTGTTCAATTGGTTAATAAAATTATATAGGCATGGAAATATGACTATTGTACACCTTCTGATGTATGTATTCCATATTTAAAAATAAAGGCAATAGCCATTTCAAAAGATATAAAGATTCTAGTGGTTCATAATATAATGAAACAATTCCAATGATTTTTCCCTTTATAGTATATTGTTGTCTTCTCATAAAAATTTCTCAATAAGCTGCCCTGCTGGACAGACAATGTTGTTTCCTACTCCTCCATTTTATTTAGTCAATTATATACTTTTAAGGTAAATAAAAAAAATCATGTAAGGAAAATTATACATGCTTCTGTTTAAAACAAAAACAAGAGAAGAATGAGTTCAAACTATTCAGATTTATTTATAAGATTTTCTTATTGACATCAGTGTAACTATAGTAATTCTCTGTATTTACTCTTTTAAGGAACTTCCAATAGCATTTCATAAATATAAAAAAATCTTATTACACAATAATGACAAATAAAAATAAATATTTTAGAATTATTACATATAACAAAAGTTTATGTTTTATAATACCAATACCATTTTTCATTTTAATTAAAAATAAACAATTTACACAACATTTTAAATATATTACAATAGAAATATACTTTTATACATATTTCTTTAGCATAATGACAAATACATTTGAAATATTAAACATTTATTTGTATTGTTTATAATTTAGTATTATGAATGCAGTAACTAAAATAAAACATTTAACAAAAGAATAAAAATTTCATCCAAACTATATGCTTTATTATTTACATATTTAATTTCTTTTTAAAATGAATAAAGTCAATTTATAATATTATAATAAAATTAATAATAAACAATTTTAGATTCATATTATCATTTTCATAGCAATATACTTCAAGATTTCTTAAGCTAACATATTCACCATCGAAAAATCAAACAAGAAAAAAAAATTATGGCTAAAATCTTACCATATACTGAAATACATATTAAATTTCAGTGGGTACAATATATATAATTAAAAGTTTCTATGGATTATTGTTATAATAATTAATAGAAATGAGGGGAACTATTATAGGTTTATGAGTAAAACTTGCTTAGCCTCAGGGATTGTCAATTACTCATAATTGAAAATTTATTGGTAACTTTCTCTATTTAATGGATATTATTTCCTCATTTTTATTAATTATGTATACATACTATGGTAAGCATAAATGAAAAAAGGATGAATTAAAATAATTTCATCATTATCAGCATCATTTTCAACCATTATTAATTCACTGTGGGATGGAGTTCTTTCCATGTTCAATCCAGTTTATCCAGTCTATAGCTTATATCCTCCACAATATCCCAACACACTTCCTTAATTCATCCATCCATCTCACACTTTGTCTTTTTCTAGGCCTATTACAATTTTTTGGAATCCAGTTTAAGATTTCAACTGTCCATCTTTTGTTATATTTTCTAGCAATATGTCAAGTCCAATTCTACTTTAGTCTATGAATTTTTTAAATGGTGTCATGTATTTCATTTCTGATTTCTTCTTGAAACTCCTATCATATATCTCTTCATTGAGAGATCTGAAGTCTCTGTATTGCTCTTCTATAAAGTGTCAAAGTCTCAGATTCATATGCAAGAATTATAAAACATATTTATTAAAAAAAACTTTCCTTTTTAAATATAGGCATATTTTATTTGAATATTTAGTTACTTCTACCAAAAGCATTCCCACCAAGTTTAATTCTATGATTAATTTCATCCATTATATTTTCAATCTTAACTTGTCATTATCAACCTTTATTTTCTTCTTTTGAGAAAATCCATTGAATGTTATTTAAGTCTTCTTAAAATTTACCTTTAGATCTACTTTCTTATTTTCTTGTGAGAACTCTTACAACATTTCCTGAAGCCCTGGAGTATTATTAATAAAAACAATTACAACACATTTAAATCTAAATGGTTTCAACAATCTTCAGCTTCCCATTTTAATCCATACAATTATAATTTACAAATCCAAAGCATAAAGACAACTCATTTCTATTGGTTCTCTCTATAACCTCTCTCAAACCACTTCTAAATCCAGTTTGCTCTTTTGATTGATTAAAATTCAAATTTCAATGTAGATACTAATTGAAATAATATTATTAAAATTTTTGTATAGAAGTAATAAAGGACTGATAGGTCTGTAATTTGCAATGTCTTCTTTATCACTTTTTAATAATAATAATGATGATGATGCATTTTCCAATCATCTAGTCCATCTTTATTATGCAGACATTTTGTATATAATTTTGCAAAAAAAAATTCTATATTTTCACCTTTTTCTTAATTAAGATATTGATTATAATTCCATTATTGCCTGGAACTTTTTCTTTCTTCCTAGATTTAATTGCATGTCTTACTTCTTCATTTAAAACTGTGGGCAATTCAGAAGATATCTTTTATTTTAGTAATTGTTCCAACTTTATTTTTTATTGCAGAAATAAGTTTTCTACCAATACCAAGATGTTGTTTTATAGTTTTGAGACTTTTATTCTCTTCTATAGCTTTTTTTGTTAATTCACGATTATATTTCCTTATATAGTATTAACTGTATTTTACACCATTTTAAATTTTATCAAATTCTAGATATTAAATCTTTGTTAATGCATCATTTTAACACATTTCCATGATCTTTCTTCTTTATACATTGTCTTAGTTGAGAAGAAATGTTACAGGTTGAAATGCAGCTTTTTTTAAAACCAGATATCTTTATTGCAGTTTTTAAAAGCGTATCATTTAGCTTCCTCCTATTGATTGCATTCATATCTTAATTATGTTCAAAATTTGTTAATAATTAAAAATGACTTGAAAATTCTAACTTAAATTCACTGGAATGTTTCTGATGATTAAGGATATCAATCATGAATTTCGTTTTTCTTAATAATTTTTGTGAGACTCTCTAGTTTTGCATTAACACATACCTTACATTTAATAATCGATGATAACTTCCTGTATTGAATTTATTCAAAACATTACTATAATGAAATACATGTTTTCTGTTAGTCAAAATATAATTCAATTCTTCTGTACCTTTATTTGGATTCTTCCATGTTCATTTAGCATTTTTTTCATAGAAGGAATTCACAATATAAACTGTTTATTTTTCTGAAAACTCCTATGACCTCTCTCATTTCTATTTCATAACCAAATTTATTCATTGCACTTTTATTTTTTTATTGTTTACCAATTCTAACATTAAATTCTTCTATAGCAATTTTAAAATGCTATTTGGTATGAGAAAAACAAAATCCATTTTACATCCGTATAAAAATTCTCTACTTCTTCGTCACAATCAGAATAATTTCATAGTGTGTAATTAAGTTTTCAAAAATAAAAAATAAAATAAAATTGATCTTAACTAAGTTTTGAATCTCTATATGTATTAATACTATATATATGTGTGCTGCATGCACAGATAATGAAGCTAATATATATAATCGAAAGCAAATATAAAATACTATTTTACTTAAGCGCTTTCCAGAGATTTATTGCTCTCTTATTCATAGCTACTATGTTGTTCGTAATTGCGTTGTTAGAAGGAAAATTTATGCAAAATAATGCAAATTAGTTATAACTGCCATTTTCGGGATAAGGCAAAGCAGACTTCTCTTCGATTGATGGACTTAGAATCGCTTGCTAAGTGTAATGCTTCTCTGATCTTGAGTTTAGCATCGTATCTTTTTACACAAACTATGTTAGCAGACGTGGGTTCGAATAAAATTTTTGCCTGATAAAAATTAATAAAATTAATACATTTATTTAGATAGACTATAGTGATTGAAATTGTTTAACTTGTATCAAACCAGATGTATAAATAATAACAAGCTAATGAAAAAGACAACAGAGTAAGAAGGTTGATTGAAATCAATTGCTGAGTTACTGGTTCATCAGAAATAATTCTTTGGTGTCATTTATATGTTTCTGTTATCTTACTATTTTCTTTGAAGTATAGAATTTTAAACATGTTTTGAATCAGATATATGTGTGTTGTCCTTTGTGTTACAAGAGCAAATCAAAAGAACATTTTTGTAGTTTTTTTTTAATGCTTTTAGCCATCATAAACTGAATGAGTTGCGATAATAATTTAAAACAAGCATTAGTTTCATTGTGCAAGAATTTTTTCGACAAAATAGCTAAATCATTTCTTTTTACTATTTTTTTTTTCTGTTTTCATATAAAAGCTAGAGCTTCAACAGCATATATATTCATAAACTACATAAAGATTTTTAAAAAGTTATTTTTTATTTAATATATCCCCAAAATACATATTCTTCAAGAATTGTTACATTCTTTTAATAAAGCTAAAACTAAAGAATATTATAACAAGTTATTTATTTATATAGCGCTATTTTTAAATTGTAATAATTAGAAATCACTCTGCGCATCGCTTTATAGATTTAAATACTTAATGAATACTCTCCTTTCCAAACATAATATAAAGACTTTTGAAAAGATTGAATGCTCTATCTTTTGAACCTATGCGTATATGTATAGATAAATCTTAAGCATTTGAAAATGAGAGCGTGAAGATATTTAATAATCACTTTCAATTCCTTCTACAATATTTTAATGAATGACGCTTGCGAAAGGAGAGTATTTATTAATTGTTTAAATCTATAAAGCGCATGTGTAGTGAAGTGATTTCTAATTATTATTAAAGAATATTATATAGTTTATTGTGCAAAGTTAATTTCAATTTGTCAGTAATTGAAAAATATTTTTTTCCCGACTATGTATGACTTTAGGCTTACTTATTACCTTTGTCAATATATTTTTATTTTATTTAATTATTATCAAATATTTTATAACTTTAAAAATCTAACGTGATATATAATTTTTGATTTTAAGATTGGATTCTGTTTTTAGAACATTTTATATTCCATTACTATTACTGTATCTATTTATAAAGTTATCCAACTAAAAAAAAAAAAACTCATATCAGGCTTGATTAAAACTGCAGCTTTTAGAATAAAAAAAAAGTTGCCGTTCAGAAATTCTAAGCAATTACACTAGTAGGTATTAATTTATATAAATCATTATATACATTTTATAATATTTTAAATGAGTTTAAAAAAATACTTTTTACAGAATGCGAATGTTTTTAATGGCAAGAATTATGCGTATATAACAATGTTTAGATACAAGCTAATTTAATTTAATTTATCAATAGAAACCTGTTTTAATAAATGCTGGGAAATCTGAAGTCGTATCAACTATTCTTTCAAGTTCTCTTAGAATTAGATCTCCAATTGCAGACAGATGTACTAATATACATATGTAAGCAAATGATTTATTTTAGAATAAATACTTTGATTTGGTTTACTTAATCGCAATATTTTTCTAGGATCTTTTAAACATTAGATTTTGTTATATGTACATCAAATCAAGCACTGATTACATATATGTGTGGGAGATGATAATGTGGATGAACTGATGAGTGCTGGTTCAGCATGAAATATGTATATTGGTGATTATTTATCTTTTTCACATGTGTGTTGTAATGTGTATCAGTGGTATGAGATAGTTTGGATAGCTGAAGAAAACTTAAAAGTCTGCGTTCAAATCCTTTAAAATCTCCATTAAACTCCATGTATATGAAATATGCCTGTATTTCAAATATTAAATAATTAAAGTAATTAAATATAATCAATAGTTGTTGAGTCAATGTCAGTTTGTTTTTATATATACTATTGTTTTATAGATAATATATTATTATTCTTTATGCAACTTCTACAATAATAATATTGTTTGTGTACATTTATAATGCTTTTTAATATAATTTTTACTATTACAACTTTGTTAAAAAATTGCTGTTACAATAAGACATTAGTTTGTACTTATGATTCTTAATTAGATGAGAAAATTATGAAGTTAAGGTGACAAACCACTTAATTTCTTTATGTACATTCATTAAGCAAATATTTTGTTACTATAATGTACTAAATTATAATCAATATTGTTATACATCAAGATTTGCACATTTCTCAAGTCTATTTTATCAGGTCTTTTTTTCTATTATTGCTCTATTTCTCAAAAGCTCATGCGTTTTTTTCTTAAGTAATACGATTTCTTTATTTTTAATGTTATTTTTGATTTTTGTGTACTTCTATACATTTTTAATTATTGTTTTTCTCTCAATAAAAATATACTTCTTAGTTATATTTATTTAACCTTAAAATTTATATTGTACAATATTTTTTTCTTCGGAGTGCCCTCTATATAAAAAACTTCAAACAACATTTTTAGCACATCATTATAAATATAACCACTCGTAATAATAATGCACTACATAAAAGGCTACCTACACAATTCCTTTTTTTTTCATTATAATTAAACTTCAAAAACTAAAATCCCTATTTTGCCCCCCCCACTTTTTTTTTTCTTTTATAGATTAATATTTTTATTTCATTTTTTCATATTTTATTCATTTTTATAATTCATTTACTTTTATTTTATAATTTTATAAACTTTATCATTGTTTCTTAGTATTTAGATAGAATTGTTATCACTTTAAAAGTATGTCCATATCACAATGAATATAATATTTTGCCTACACAAAACAAATATAAACTATTTTCTTGATATATTTTTAACAATTATTCTTTTCATCAATCTAAATAATTTTTTTCTTTTATTTTTCTTTAACTCAAACTGTCTTTTCAGAAGAAATATGTTTAATTTATTAGTAAATATATCTATGAAATTTGTTAAACAACTTAATAAAATATATATTTTTATTTTCTAAATTTCTTACACTAAAAAAATAATAAATGTATTATCAGTTGTTTAGGAGGTCAAGAAAGATTTTAGCATAGAAGTGATAAAAATAGTATAATAGTTTTATTCATTTAAACAGATATTTATTTTATATATCTTAGTTGAAAATAAATCCAAGTATCTTTTCTCTTTTTAATAAGTCATTCTCACTTATGTAATCACTCTCATTATGGAGATTATTGTTTTATCCTGAATTATGTCTTTTCTTTAACAGAATTATAATATTTTTTTAAAAAAATTCTATTATGATAATAAAAAAAAATCTTGCAAATACTTATTTCAAACATCCACCTCTACATATTTCATATTAAAAACTAGAATTCTTTCATTTCAAAAGCTTACCAAACTTTATCTGATCTACAACTTTTAGAGGCTTTTTTAAAATCAATCAGTTTTTTTGTTTTACAATTATCTCAGAACATTTTTTTTTGCCATACAATCAGTTAATATTTTCATCATTTTGATATTATCTTTAATTTATTATTCATGATTTTAATTATATTATTCTTTGTAATTCTGCCTTCATCAATAAAATTGCTTTATCTCTATGCAGTTAATTTGACTTCTATTATGCTTGTAATTATTTTGTCACTTTAAATTTTTTATGACCTTCCTAGTTCCATGTTTAAATTCACTTTTAAACTTTTTTATAAATTTTACATTTATTATTTTTTATATAAATACTTACTTTTTTCTCTCTCTCTCTAGTATTTATTTTAATCATCTCATTCCTCATCTAAATGGTCTTTTTCTTTAGAGCCAAATTCCTGTTCTACATTTTTTTAATATTTTGAAATAATAATAATCTCCACTTCTTATTTAAATTAATGATTTAATCTAGCTGATTTAGACTTACTTTTGGTTCAACAATTTAAAAAATTCCCTTTAATACTGTTTCTACACTTAATTCTTCAATATTTTTAAGTGTCTTTTTATTTCTCAAAAAATTAATGACAATTTAATATTATTAATTAGTAATGCTGAATTTTATATCTCTAAAATGTAAGATGTTTTAAATACTTTACTTAATCTTTAGCTAAACTCATGTTAACTTTTCCCTTGTATCAAATAACAATTGCTTTATTACAAATTCCCTCCCCCCTTTTGTATGTAATTTTTGAACAGCTTATTTTTTATTTTTTGTGTGTGTGTTTGATTATTAATAACTTATTTTAAGTTTTTTAATTTATTAATATCATTTATATTTTTATCTTGCAGTAGCATTCTAATTAGTTATAACAATTATATAACATTTTGTAACCCTTCACTTTTTTTATCCAAAGTTTTTAATTCTCTATTATAATAGTTCATAGTCAGAATCAGTATTCTTTGAATATCTTGTAGTCTAATCATTAACAATTTATATTTAGAAATTTGTTTCTTAAAACAATATATATGGTACTTCATTATACCCTATATTGTGTATAATAGAAAATTCTTATTATACCTTTATCCCACCCCTCATTGTTACTAATATTATGGCATACGCCTCCATGATTTAAATGACAAATGAAATTTTAATGTTTATTTCACTCAACTGAGAAACTGACAAAATATCTTTACATTTTGAATCTGCCATCCTTCCACTGCAGGTACTAAACATCACAAACTGCCTTTATTCATCTCAGAGAATAAATTCTTCAATATTTTGACTTATTTATAATTATAATATGTACTCATTTTTACAATTTTTTTTATTATTTCCTAAAAGTTTAAGACATTCAATGCTATTTGGATTGATGGACTAAGTTCTATAAAGTAATATTCTTCTTGGGATATGTTTTACTTTTCTCAGCAATCCTTATTATATCTGTGTTAAAATGTACTAATGATATGTTTACAAACCTTTTTATAAAATATATATTTAATGTTTTTAAATCATAAAAAAAACTATTGATTTCAATATATAAAACTCAACATTTCGCTAATTAGTGATACAATATTTATCTAAATTTAAATAAAACTAGAGAGTCTATTAACTCAAATTAAAATAAAAATGATTTGAGTAATGTAATATAAAATATTCTTACTAAGTACTTTTACAAATATTTTAATAAATAGACAAACATTAAAATGTTTCTAACGAACAAATTAACAGACACTATAGACTAAAAATAATCAAATAAAAAATAGTCATAGATCACATGACCCCATTCTCTTAAGCTTGTAAGATATAAACAATGAGAATTGCTAATTGCTCAATAAGCTTTGTGATAAATGCTTAGCAAGAGAAAGCATTTAAAATATCTCTGCCAGGAACTCCCCCCACTTCTGACCATGATTTCATGCTTTGGCACTCCTCAGAGAGGTGCTAAGGTAGCTTCAGACACTAGATCTAAAAATACCAACCCAAAGCCAGCATTTATCTAAAAGATATCTATTGAGTGGAAAATCTGAAATTTTCAGACACCTACATGTCTTCAAATCCAGCTATTCAACTCAAATAGCTATATAGTGCTGAGAGATGGTTTGGCTGAAGATCACTCAGCTGCTTATAGCTATTTGAGTTGGATAGCTGGGTTTGAAGACATGTAGGTGTCTGAAAATTTCAGATTTTCCACTCAATAGATAACTTTTAGATAAATGCTAGCTACCCTAGTGCCTCTCTGAGGAGTGCCAAAGCATGAAACCATGGTCAGATGTTGGGGAGAGGGATTTCCTGTTAGAGATATTTTAAATGCTTTCTCTGGCTAAGCATTTATCACAAAGCTTGTTGAGCAATTGACAATGCTCATTGTTTACTATTGACTAATATTATCATTATCCTTTTTCTTCAACAGTTGTAATTCACTTCAAAATAAAAGATTTTTAACTTTAATCTAGTTTTCTCTTTACATTACTTTTCTATCTCATTATAAATCAATTCATATGTCAGCTATGCAAGTTCACCCATATTTCTTTTGTGATCTAATTTAAAGACTTTAGTTGTTTATCTATTGTAATCTCTTCTATATTCCAAACAATATCTATTAGCCCTGGTTTATTTGAGCCTCTTCATTTTTTCATATTAATAGTAATATGAGTTTGTTCTCTCATTTATGTTTTTAATTTTAGTATTATTAAGAAGTATAATACAAGATATTATGACAAGATTTAGATAGAGCTTATTCAGTCATAAGATAGACTTTAAGGTAAAGAAGCCTTTTGTGAAATTGCTTTTTAACATTTATAGAGGCGAGAAAGATTAATAAACATTGCAAACGCTATACATAATTTAGTAAAACAAAATTAATTTGAGGACCCATATAAATAATATTAGAATAGAGTAGTGCTGACAACTTTAACATTTTAAAAAAAGCAATTGAAATTTTAAGAAAAAAAAAATAGATTGTACATTTTGAAAATAAAAACAAAAGGAAGAAATAGGAATGGAATTTTTTTTTTTTTTTAAAATATAATTATTATGTAGTTAGTAATTAGTAATAACAATAATAAAAAGATACTATGCCAACAAAAAAACAAGAAATAGCATTAAAATTTTATAAATAATCCTTATTTTTTATCAAGTTATTGAAGACATTGTTTTTATTACAGTGGACTATTGAAAAGCAGTTGTGTTCTAGAAACTACTGTATTTATAGGAATTTTAATGCAACGGTGATCAAGATACAATACAAGTTTAATGGTGAAATATTTTAAGTCAAAAACTATTTATTTGTATAGTGAATTTACATTTTAAGAACAATAGCAAATATAAAAGTTTATTTAATGCACTAAAGATTTATAATAATTTAAATTTAATTTATTAATTTAATTCTAATTTATTAATGCATTTAATGATGTTTCTATTAATATAATAATTGAATGGTTCATTCCAAATTTTTAATACCTCCTCCCCTCATTTAAACATTACTGTAAATTAAAGTCACTTATACTCTGTAATTAATAGCAAATCCTAAGAGTCGGTGATTAGAACATTACCATGTTTCCTTCCAAAAATTAAAATTCAGGCTTTTGTTTTTCTTTAAATGGTAAATGTGAACAGGAGAAGTTATCTTATTAATTTGTGAAAACAAATGGATTAAAAACAGTTGTACAATATAGATTTTTAGTAATATTGAGTTTAATCGCGTGTTAGAGCAGAGGATTGCAGATAAAAATCCACATTTGATTTCTGTATATGAATATACTATATATGACTTGTTATAAATGGAATAAAATCATTATTGTAAATAAATAAAAAAGTAAATAATGTATAACTTATTTGTCAAGCATTGGTGGTCGAGAGGTCAGCGACAGCTGCTTTACAAGCAGTTGTCCCAAGTTAGCGGATTCGCTTCCCGGCTGATGTTATGACACATGAGAAAAAAAAAATATTAACTGTTATCGAAGTTGTTTTTGTAAAACTTATTAGATTAGATTGAAATAGCTGTTTGCTACTGACAACTCATTTATTTTGATACATCTACTATCTAACTGTATGTCTGTCTATTTGTCTGCCTACTATATACATAGGCATGTACATATCTGTTTATTTGCATATCTATTTACCTATCTATACACAAATTTATAAATTTATCATTTTTTATTTATCTGTCAATCTAATTATCTGTGTAACTATATATTTTGTATTTGTCTATCTATCTATTTTACTATTTATATATCAATTATCTATCTACATATTTTAACAATATATTTATATAAACATATATCTTTTTATTTATCTGTCTATCCTTCTATCTATTTGTCTGCTTCCCTATTTTTCCATCATTCTACCTAAATGTTTGCTAATCTATCTGTCTATCTAAAAATATTAATTTATTTTTATCTACAGCTTGCATATTTCTGTCTGTTCAGTTAGATATTTGTAATAAATGATTATATGGACAAAATGTAGATAGATAAATAGATACATATATAAGATAGATAGATAGGTAGTCTAATATCTATCTGACTTTCTGTCTTTCCTTATTTTCTTATTCATCCATCCATCCATTTATTATCTAGTCATCTGCATTTAATAGACATATAAATAGGTAGATTGATTGATTGATTGATTGATAGATGATCAATAAATAGATGGATTCATAGATAACCATTTATTTATCTATCACAACTGTTTAGTCTAAAATCTCTGCAAAAGAGATAACTCCTAAGCAATGTTAACATACTATGGATAAAATATTATTGACTATATTCTTTATTATTATAAAGATAGCTAAATTCTGCAATCAAACATATTATGCATTTAACAGGTGTGCGATCAGGTTGGTCAGCAATATGAGATGACACTGAGAATAGTGGGTCGTGTGAAAGTCTGAGTTCGAATTCCGCATATATTACATATATAAATACAGGTTTAAGCCTGTACAATGTATTAATTATGCATTTAAGTAAATTTTTATATTAAATATTGAACTTTATTATTGTGTTTCAATGTTTTCTCAGCCCAGAAATAGTTTAGAGTAATTAGGTAATAGAGTATTATGAAAATGTTTCTGATAAAAAATGTTGATAAAAGAGATAAATACAAAAGTACAATCAAGTGTTACTCAATTTCATTATATATAACGTGAAACAATATAATGTATTTGTGCAGTGAGAGATTTTTGAATGTAATAATCTCAGATCTCTTTCAATTCCACACTCGAAGAATTTTTTTTTTGGAATTCCAAGCAATAAAGCTATTCGATTATTTATTTTAATTTTATTCAATAAAACAGAAGTGTTCTTCTATAAATGTGCAAAAGTAAACTCTTTCTCTTTTTTCTTATAATAAATATATGTATAAGTGTCTTTGAAATACTCATCAATCATCATCATCAACCATTATAAATCCACTGCAGGATGAAGGTCTCTCCAAATTCAATCCATCTTCTCTGATCTTTAGCTTCTCTTTTCCACATCATCCCTGCACACTTTCTTATTTCATCCATCCATCTCAGAAGTCGTCTTTTTCTGGGTCTTTTACAATCTCTCATCAGTAAACTGTTTTATTTATGCATTTATATTTTCCACTATTCTGTTTTAGTTCATAATTATATTTAAGCAAAGCTGATATTTTATGTATACCTTTAAAAAATAGACACAATTACACGTGAATACGAATACCGTGTTTAATTTATTCCATCTGATAGGTAAAGTTAAAGATAAATTTTATGTGTGGTTTATAGACATATATTGCATGAAATATATTATAGCGATATGATAGAGTTTTTAATTTCAATTCTTTTTTACTATAGATCACTTTTAAACATTACTATTTTTCTGGCAATTTACTTTTTTTTTTTTAATTAAAAGAAAATCTTAATCAAAAAAAGAAAAGAAAAAAGCAACTGTTAACTATAAATGTTTTTAATATGACGATACCTTATTATTAGTTCTTGTTTTTACAAACTACTATTACTTTATTTGGATTTGAATCTTCATTATCCAATACGCTTCAATCCATTTTTTAAATAATATTTTATAGTTTGCTCATAATTTTTAATTTGTGAATTGTATATTTTTTTAATATATATGATCAACATAAAAATTTATTAATTCATAAGTAATTGAAAATATTTTAATTCCTAATTTTGAATTAACGTATTTATCTATTTGATTATTATTATTATTATTATTATTATTATTATTATTATTATTATTATTATTATTATTATTATTATTATTATTATTATTATTATTATTATTATTATTATTATTATTATTATTATTATTATTATTATTATTATTATTATTATTATTATTATTATTATTATTATTATTATTATTATTATTATTATTATTATTATTATTATTATTATTATTATTATTATTATTATTATTATTATTATTATTATTATTATTATTATTATTATTATTATTATTATTATTATTATTATCAGTCTTTTATCAGTTTTATACAAAATTTTTACTAAGATAATTACAACTCGTCCACAGAAAAACATTGGATTTCCACCAACCAAGAGAACAAGCTGGATTTAAAAGTGGTTTTAGTACAGTAGATCATATCCAGGTATTGAGAGAAGTTATAGAAAGAACAAATGAATATGAATTGCCATTATGCTTAGGATTTGTAGATTATGAAAAGGCATTTGATTCTATAAACATTTTTTCAGTGATTAAAGCATTGGATCATCAAGGTGTAGATCTGGGATATTGTCATATTTTAAAGAATATAACAGCAATAATTAGATTACATAATGATAGTAGGAAAATCAACATTGAAAAGGGTGTAAGACAAGGTGACTCCATATCTCCAAAACTTTTTACAGCAGTGCTGCAAGTAGCATTTTGTGGATTAAAATGGGAAGCTAAAGAAGTGAAAATAAATGGAGATTATTTAAGTCATTTAGATTTTGCAGATGATGTAGTTGTTTTTGCAAATAATACTTTAGAGCTACAGGAAATGTTGCAGGAGTTATCAGATGAAAGTAGGACTAAAGATAAATGTTAAAAAGACTAAAGTAATGTTTAAGAGATTTTTTCAAAGTATGAAAATAAAGATTGATTATGATGAGATAGAAGAAGTTAACAGTTACAAATACCTTGGTCAGATTATTAATACAGATGGAAACATAATGAATGAAATTAATCATAGAATTAAACTTGCTTAGAGTGCTTTTGGTAGAAATAACTTGATACTAAAAGTAAATATGCCTATGTGTTTGAAAAGAAAGGTTTTTTAATAAATGGGTTTTGCCAGTTCTTACTTATGGATCTGAGACTTGGACACTTAATAGAAGAGCAATGCAGAGACTTCAGACCACTCGAAGAAGTATGGAGAGATGCATGTTGGGAGTAACAAGAAGAGATCGAAAATGCAATGTATGGGTAAGAGAACGAACAGGTGTTACTGAGCTCATTGAAAAAATTAAAAGACTGAAGTGCAGTTGGGCTGGACATATTGCTAGAAGAGAGGATAATAGATGGACAATTGACATTTTGAACTGGATTCCAAGAGATTGTAAAAGATCCAGAAAGAGACAGCATGTGAGATGGATGGATGAAATAAGAAAATGTGCAGGGGTGATGTGGAGAAGAGAAACTAAAAATAGGAAAAGATGGATTGAACTTGGAGAGACCTTCATCTTGCAGTGGATTGATAATGGTTGATGATGATTATGATTATTGTATAAATTTATTAGTAATAATGGATGCACTACTTTAAAATTAGATTAGATTTTTTTTTTTTTGCCATGGGTTTTTCAATGAAAGAAAATAATCAATAAATAATTTATAAAAACAAAAAAACTTATACTTCCCATTAAATGCAATTTATTGAAGTCATCTACTATTTGACCAATAGTATAAAAAAAATGTTTTATCTTATTTAAAAAATTCCTTTTGAATTTTATCGATTTCTCTTCAATGTATATATTAGCATAAATTTATAAGATACCTAAGCAAATTAGTATCAATATAAAAAGTGCACATTTATCTTTTTTAGTGTTAAATTAATACACTGTACAGGTTTACACACAGCTGCACATATATAATGTAATATATAAGGGATTCGAACTCAGACTTTCACACGACCCTCAGTTATCCATGCCATCTCATATTGCTGACCCAGTATTTTATAAATTAGTTATTGTCAAAATTTATTTAAAGTTTAGCATGATAAAAAATATAAAATATACTTTAATTGTTACAATACATACATATAAATTTTGGCCTGTTTATTGATTTTATTTAATTATCTGTCATCTATTAAATAGTACATTTAACAATTTTTCCAATTGTTTTTTGCTTCCTTAATCATAATTATTTTTTTTATGTAGTGTATTTATTGATAGTGTTATTTTCAGTTTATACTTCATATGACATTACAATTTTAATAAGTTAGTTCAATATCTTTAGATACTTGAAATGAAAAATGAGATTTAAGTATTAATTATATATAAACACAGTCCCTGAATATTAAATTAAACAATAGTTAAGAGATGTAAATATTAACTGTTTGTGTGTGTGGGAGTAAAGGTGGGGGTGATAACTTTTAATTCTTACTGCAGTGTATTAAAAATCAGTAATTTTAAATTCAATATATTGAAGTATAATGATGCGGCTTTGTTTTTGATTATCACGTATTGATTCCTAGAATTCAAAATTATAACCATTTTATAGCACACTTAATCTTGCAATATAATCTCATAAACTTTTTTAAAATACAATCCTGGTATTATTGTGTCATTTTCAATACTAAAATAAAAACTATAAATTTAATATTTAAAAAAAAATATTTTTTTTTAGTAATTCGTAGTTATAAACAGTGTGTTCAATTATAAGTAGCTTTAGTTTGTGTAGAGATAAAATCAGTAGTTCTAGTATAGTTATTAAGATTGTCACTAAAACATTTGCACATCTTCGATTATATACAAACATGGATATATAATTAGTAAAAGATGAAAAGTATTGCAATTCTGTTTAATGTAATTGAATTTGATCTTAATTTTAAAATAGCTTTTAAACTTTATTAATAACGAATTATTGCTTATTTAATCTTGTAAAAAATGCTTTACTCTTATTTGAATAAGTATAGTTCTTTTTTATCTTGGGATTACTTAGAAACAAAATAAAGGTCCCCATACACATATATAAAATTGCAGAAGAAACTACACTTGCCTGGAGAATAGCATACACATTCCAGTCTATTCTTTAAATAAACAACAATTATAGACCCATGCCTAAATTAGGACTTGAACTTATTATGAATCTGATTTTAAATCTGCATATTATTTTCACAAGTTAAATATAGTAAATATCTTATTTTTAACTTCCTGCAACACTAAATATGTAATAATCAATAATATAGTGATTTGTATATATGTAAAATTGTGGAAGAAACTACCCTTGATACTTGCACTAGAAAATTGGCACACCCTCTCCGGTCAATAATTGTTTTAAAACCATAGATGATTGACCTATGATTAGAGATTAATCTTTACATAAATCAACAATTATTATCATGCCTAAATTAGAGCTTCAACTTATTAGAAGCTAAATTTTTAAATCTGCATATTATTTGCACAAATTCAGTTTATACAGGGAAAAAATAAGTTCCTTATTTTTACCTACCTGCAATATCTAATCTTATTAGTTTGTTTATATATAATAATTAACAATATAGCAATTGATACCTTTATATAAAATTGTGGAAAAAAACTTATTATGAGCCTGATTTTAAATCTGCATATTAATTGCACAAGTTCAGTTTATATACCACACAGAAAACAAAGTTTCTTAGTATATATATATATATATATACACACAAATAAAATGACCATTAATTGAAAACTATTGTAATAAAAAAAAAGATAATTAACTATTATATACAGTCTTCTAATCCACTGAAGTACTTTTAGTTAATTCCTTAATTTTTTGCAATTGAAAGACTATATAATAGTTAATTACCATTATATTTATTTTTTATTGTTATTATTTATATATATATATATATATATATATATATATATATATATATATCGTCAAAAGTTAAAATTCTCTCTGTGTTAATGGATATAATGTCCTTACATCTATTCTTTATAATAATTCAAACAATAAAGCCATATGCATTTTTTCTCCTGTGTGGTTTGCCACAGTTAATAGAGTCTCCAATGTGGGATTTGGAGTCATAGGATTGATTCTGGTTCTCATACTTTGGACACTTTGGCTTCTTATAAACTCCTGAGTAAAAAAACCATTAGCTTTTTTTAAATTTTTCTATAACAATCAACAAAAATACTTAATTCAACATATCACAACTCTCTGGATAAGATTACAATACTATTCTTTTTACAATTTCAAAAAATATATTCTTTCACATTGGTTTAAATCCATTTAACAACTTGGGTTCTAAGTAAAGGGAATCCTCCTTTTATTTCAATAAACCCTAACAAAAGAGCTATTATAGGTTAATGGAGAAAACTTGTTTAGCTTCAGGAGGATTGTCAAGTTGGTAAGATCAAAAGCTAAAGTTATCTCTGTTTCTGTGAATATAATCTCCTTATGTATTCTTTATAATATATGTAATAATATTATAATTTGATGTCTGTATTTTTTCAAATCAATATATGTAATTTTATAATTGAATATTTATAAATACAGTATTTAGATATATGTAAAGTAGAACTTTAAAATTTTTATCCACTTAGGAGGCTTTCAACTATCCTCATAGTCTTTGTCAACTAACACTTTGCAAGGCTAACCTTCCTACAAGTCCTTGATCTTCACATTTGCTGCCTGTCTGTTAAGGCCTGTCTGAAAACGTTAAGATCATGGAATTATGGGAAGGTTAGCCTTTCAAAGTATTAAATGACAAAGTGCTCCTAAGTGGATAAAATTTTTAGTTATACTTTTTATATATCTAATTACTGTATTTATAAATATTTAATTATAAAATTACATATATATGCACACACACTCATCCAAAATCTCATAATATAGTAGGTGACATAATTTCTAGATAATGATTAGTTTACTTTCTTTTTAATTATTTTAAATAAAGTCTAGGTAATATAAATATTTTTTTCTTAACTATTTTTCTATACAGAGAAAGAATCTTTTTGCTCTTCAATAAACATTTGAAAGATTGTTTTAACTTTTACCTATATATATATATATATATATATATATATATATATATATATATATATATATATATATATATATATATATATATATATATATATATATATAGTCATCCAATGGGGATAAAATATGACGATTCTAATTCACTATAAAGAGGGAGGGAGAGAGAAAGAATTCACAAACTTAAAAAATGATGACTGCAATAATAATGTCAACCAATTTTTGAAACCTAAATATAACTTAACGTATTTAATGTAATTTGTTTCTCTGATATCTTATAATGCTTCTTTTTATTTTTTTCTGTTGCAAATTTTCTGAAAGACTTTAATATGCTATTGATGATCAATATATTCTATCTTTATATATATTAAATCAAAGATTTTTCGACTATAGATATAAATAAAATATCCGGGTATTGTATATAATTTTATATAAATTAACATTTTGACCAGATCATACCAATCATCAAACCGGGTAACAAATATTATGATCAAAATGTTGGTTTATAAATATTCAATAAATTATACACTGATGTATCCAGATATTTTATTTATATATATATATATATAATCCCAATAAAGAGAATCAATATTTCAATTTTTCTTGGAATGTCTTTGGAAAAATATTTGTAGCAAATATAAGATAGCAACCTTTGCTATAACCTATAATTTTAAGCATAAAATACTTTCTTGTCAAGCATTGTTAACAGAGAGTTCATTGCAACCGCCTTACAAGCAAGTAGTTGGTTGCAGACGGTTGTGGGTTCGCGTCCTGGCCGATGCTATGACATAGAGGAAAAAATACTTTCTTGCTATTTTTTATATGTTACAGTGGGGACAATTCTAAATTCAACATCATCTTATCTAAAGAGTTGAATAATATGTTCAATAATCCTATTATATTATGATGGCACTTTTAGAGTGTTAAAAGCATTTTAAAATTAAAATTCATTGCTTATTTGTTATAATCAATTTACAAAAATAATTTTATATACAAATAAGGTAGTTGGAATGAAACATTAATATATTATTTCTACTTTTAACTTTTTAAATAAAACATTACCACATTGGAAATTAGAATTTTTTAAACTCTAAAACTAGCACAATGTTTAAACTGATTCACATTCTCATGTCAATAACTACTTTAGCCAAAAACTGCAGAAGATTTATTTTTATCACTAGCTTATAAAGTAATTGAGTTTTTTTTAACACAAATTACTAAAAGAGATTTTTAATAGTTCGCACATAAACAAAAGAAAGATTCTATAAAATCTTCTTTGAATTAAGAACAATAAATTAATCTCCAGTATTATTTAAATA
The DNA here is from genome assembly GCA_028023455.1 of Epiperipatus broadwayi. Classification (NCBI taxonomy): domain Eukaryota; kingdom Metazoa; phylum Onychophora; class Udeonychophora; order Euonychophora; family Peripatidae; genus Epiperipatus; species Epiperipatus broadwayi. The sequence continues at coordinate 2,344,730 of JAQFVV010006360.1, read as the reverse complement.
TTGGAACAAAAAAGATCTAGATTTTGCTTCCTTTTAATAATCAGTTCAAATTATAAATACGCCAAAAAATTCAATTTTATTTAATTGTTAGTTCATAAAGTTACCTATACATTTTTAAAGATTCCTATCATTTCTGTTTAATTCGGAATTAATTATTTTTTAATATCTTCATTTTACACAATCATAACCACATTTTAACTGATATTTATTATATTACAGCTGTTTAATAATAACTGATTGTGGCCAGCCAGATCTTAATAAGTTCAAATGTTTTGACCAAACTAATAAAATCAAAATATAAATCAAACATTCGTTCAGATATATCTATAACACTTAATATATTTGTTTTATTCTTTATAATCACAATTTTTTTTCATATGTCAAATGTGTTGACAGGGAAGCGAACCTGGGCCAGCTGCTTGAAAAGTAGCTACTAACCATTAGACGACCAACGCTTAACTAAATATTTTTGATATACCACTCATCAATGACAATAAGGACGTATTCAATTAAAACTCACAAATATGTTTGATGAAAGCGGTGAAATTAAGTTATATTTATAGGAAAAATGCTGTCAAGACGTTTTTGGATCTAAGTTCAAATAATATCTTTAAAAAAAAAAAATCACTGTAGTTATACATTTGATTTATAATCAAATACAGTGGCATTTTATTTGGTTTTATTTTTCAGGTTCTCAAGAAGAAGTATACTGATATTTGTTCATTATTATCCTTTATTATTATTATATACTTTGGCAGGATTGCTTCTGTAACAATTTTCTCATTACATTTTTGTTTTAAAATTTCGTTTTTCTTTTTTTCTTTTCTTGTTATTTTTCTACAATTCTTTACTGAAATCTTTTTTAATTAATCTGCTTCTAAATACTTGTCCAATTATTTTAATCTAGAAAAAATTATGAAAAGAAAAATTACTTCTTCTAAAAATAATTTGTTACGTATTTTTTAATAATGTTTTATTGCTAATTTTTATATTTCTCATATATTATTTTATATTGTCATCCAAATCTCCATTTTTAGCATCTTCATTTCTTTTTCTTTATGGGTTCTAAATGAAAATACTTCTGGTTTATGTAATTTATTTCAAATAAACATTTAACAACGTTTATTTTTGTCTAATTTTATTAATGCACAAAATATCCTCTCTTATAAAAACTTATTTTATTACCATAATTTTTGGTCTAATTTTATTTTTATTTCCAGCATATTTTAACCTATTTGCAATATACTTCAAATACTAATTGCTCTATAGTTTCATGTTTTTTACTTACTTTTAATCTTTTTTAATAATCATATATTTCTATTTCTTTAGATTTATTTATAGTTCAAATCTTTCACTAGTTATGTCAATCCTACATAACATTTTAATAATCTTATTCACATTAACATAATAGCAAATCTACTTTATAAAATGAAATTTCTAATCTAACATTAAGTTTTGTTTGTTTGTTTGTGTTTTATTAAATAATATTATAAATATATATTCTACATTGATTTTTTTTCTATAAAAAAAATCTAACTGGTAGAAAAAAAATATGATTTTTAAACAACAATAAAGATTTTTTTTCAATATATCCAACAACATAGGCTAACTTTATTAAATTATTTTTAAAATTAATTAAATAAATATTAACTTATTTTCTTTTATTCTTAATAATTAACATATCTCTTGTCCATAGAAACAATTAAGGATTTATCTATTCAAGATTCTCAGCAGCATCTTAGACCTTTCGAAAATTGGAGTTAATATTATGTCTAATTAAAAGTTACATTTATTTTAAATTAACACTTATATAATAAAATGTTGCCTGTTACAAATATACTATAGGTAAACTTTATATTAGAGTAAGGGAAAATGATAACAATAATAAAGTGCTTTCAAGTATATTGTAATCTAGACAAAACAAAAAAAAGTAGTTACCACATGATTTTTCAAGAAGGGTATAAATCAATAAGCAGATTGTCTATTTATTATACAATGTTTGAATTGATTTATAAAAATTGCTTCTTCAATTTTCTTCTTTTTATGATGACTTTCTTCATTTTAATATACTAATATGATCTGGGTTAAAGGTAAATTTAAAATTGCAAGACTTTTCATGGTCAGAGAAAACTAAGGCCATATTAGATTGATAATTTAGATTGTATTTTAGTATTTTGCAAGATCTTTTTTTCAAAGTAAATTTTGATTTCCAAATGTATGATTTTTTGCATTCACATATAATTTATATAATAAAAATAATTCAATAAAAAAATTATTTAATAAGACAACTTTTTAAAAAATATTATGTTTAATAAACCTTATCAACCCGGATTTCGCTTCTATTTTGGAGACTTATCAAGATGTAAATACACAAAGTTATATTATAATTCCTTCTATTTTACAGAAACTCCATCTATAGGCTTCATTTTACATTATACTTATAAATTATAATCATGTATTTACATTATATAATCACATATTTATATTTTAATAGTATTTATAAATTTCCTAATTTTCTCTTTTTTACATATTATAACTATATTTAATAATTTAAACTTATCATAATTAGAATGATAATTATCTATATAAATATATACATATAATTTGCATATAATTATACTTAACTTAAATTTTCCAGCTATCTAATATCACTCATTTTCCAGCCAATTTTACAGGACCTTTAACTATATTCATACATTTTTCAAAATTCTCTTGTATATACAAAGATTCATAACATATTCTCTCACTATACTTCTTTATATATTTAATTACTTGAATGTTTTTTTTTCACAATTTATTCTATGTCCAGTATTTTAAAAATGTAGATAAAATGTATAATATTATTATTTTGCAATTTTAGGAATAATATTTTTAAAATTATTAACCAACCAGTTTACATTTAAAGGAACATAAAATAAAACATTATATTTATTATTTTATATATACATATATGTCTTAATTCTAATGTTCTTACAGATAAAAAATGAATTCATAGTATTATTTCCAGGAGCATTCATGTCATAAAAATATAATAGCTAAAATAGTTGATGTTTCAGTAAAATTAACACACTATGACATCAATTTTAATAAAACACAGTCTGGCAAAAATTGAAAAATATGACCAGAGATTGCTAAGAGAAGCTATAGAATTTTTTAAAGATTCAAAAACATAAATGAGAAGTGTGATTTAAAGAAAAATAACAATATTTAGAAAAAACTATTGGAGAATAAAATATTTTTTACAACTTTTCAACCATTAGAATTTGAGTATGGGGAGAAAATAATAAAGAAAAAAATAACAATTTTAAATCTCACCACATACATTTTTATGATTTGAGAAAGAAGAAGCTCTGAGAAAAGCACTTGTTATTGTACTGAAACATCAGCCATTTTAGCTACTATATTTTTACTACAGAGAAGCTCCAGAAAATAAAATTATATGTATATATTGGGAAAAGATTAAAAGATCACCAACTATTATATAATTAATCAGTCTAATACTGCCTTAGTATTCTTTTTCCTTGAAATTCTTGCAATTTTTAATTTACCCTTAATCCAGATCTCACTAGTATATTAAAAAAAATCATAAAAAAATAAAGATTAAAAAAGCAATTTTTTATAAATCAATCTAAAAATTGCATAGTAAATAGATTAACCAGCTGATATCTAATATTGATACCCATAGTCTTTGGAATTTTTTTGTATGACCCATGTGAATTTAGTCAATAATGACTAGAAAATTATATTTATTTCTGCTTAATTTATATATTATTATTAATATTTATGATGATTATAATTATATATAAAATTAAATTATTTTCTTATCTCAGTGCAACTTTCACTTTAGCTCAATCCTATAACAACAATCCACAATCCCAGAAAGCAGACCAACAATTGATAATATATATTAGAAACATATATTTTTTTAAGTAATTGCTACAGCACCTGTTAAAATTTAACTTTGCATTTAAACTGTTTTTAGAGATAATTAAGCTTAACTTCTTATAATATATATTTGCACAAAATTCTATTCAATCACACATTACTGAAATGTATAATTAAACATCTGTGAAAAAAATAAATGATCACATACAAATATATATAGAAGAGATTTGAACTCAGATTACCAAGTTTCCCACAGCCATCCACTCCATCTTATACAACTGATATACATAACCACATACATGTGAAAAATATAAATGATTCCCAATATACATATTTCATGCTGAATCGCATTCATCAATTTGTTCAGATCATCTTCCACATATATATATATATATATATATATATGGATATATATATATACTGATACTTATATATATATATATATATATATATATATATATATAATAAGTGCTCAGTTCATATTAATATAGCAAATCTTCAAACTTTAATGGACACACTTCAATCTTCTCCACCCTCCAACTCTTCATCCATTCATATCATTGAAAATCGAATAAAGTAGCACAAAGAACCTTTGTTTATTGTTTTTCTGAAGGTTTGTGATGATGGTGTTCTAGCTGTATTTTTATATTGGACTATTTCCATCATATAATATGTGTGTTGAATGTCTTTAGAAAAGTTTAATTTTTAGTTAAGGACCCAGGTTCGAATCCGATGCTAGTACTGTCACTGGTCAGGCCAGCAACACCTGAAGAAGAGGGGAGAAAAATACCTCTCGAAACGTTGTGCATATACTAACCTGTTTGCTGTGATATTACTAACAGTTAGTGCATATACTAACCTGTTTGCTGTGATATTATTAACATTTGTTTGCTGTGATATTACTAACAGTTGAATGCATTGGAAATATTTAACTAAAAATTAAACTTTTCTAAAGACATTCAACACACATATTAGATAATGGAAATAGTCCAATATAAAAATACAACCTTTGTTTATGTTAATATATATTGGGTTTAAGATGCTCTGACCCTTCATATATGATTTTATATTTGAAAAGTGAGTGACTTAAAGTTAACATGGGCATGACAATAATATTGGCATTAACAAGGGTTTTATGTGTTCCATCATTAGATTTTCAGTGATATGGATGGCTGAAGAGTTGGAGAGTGAAAAAGATTGATGCCTGCCCATTAAAGTTTGAAGATAAAAATTATGTGTGAGAGATGATCTGGATCAATTGATGAGTGTTCATTCAGCATGAAATATGTATATTGGAAATCATTTATCTTTTCCCCATGTATGTGGTTATTGCATAAGATGAAGTGGATGACTGTGAAGAGCTTGGAAGTCTGAGTACAAATCCCTTCTAATTACATTAAGTCCAATATACTTGTATTTAAAAACTATGTATATGGCATGTATGTGTGGCTGGGTCATGTAATTTAGATAAAAGAAAATTCTCTTTCACACATGTACGATGAATATTCAGCACTGCCCATCAATAAATATTTCAAAAATAAAACTTGAGTGGCAGCCTATTATTTTTCAAATACTTATTGATATGGAATGCTGACTATTCATATCATTTATGTGAAAGGTATATTGTTTCCATCCAATTATATATATATATATATATATATATATATATATATATATATATATATATATATATATATATATATATATATATATATATATATATTTATAGCTACTACATAATAAAATATATTATACTAGAGTATGCAGACCATTAACAACTATTATGGTAATTAAACTTTAGTACAAAACAATATTTGTTACTTTGCTGAGAACCAGGCTTTCAATACAGTATATCTTTGCCAAAGTTTGACTATAATGAACATTGCACTAATTAATTTTTAGTATAAAATAATATTTGGAGCCAGGCTCTCAGAACACTGTATCTTTGTCAAAGCATGACAAAGATTTGTTTTATTGAAAGCCTGGCTCTGAGTAAAGTAATAAATATTCTATATATATATGACAGGTTTTAGTAGCTCACAGAAAAGCAATCATCATGAAGGAAAGCAAAAAAAAAAAGCAGTATATATCAAGCTGTTTGGTTGAATTTCCTTTTGTATTTTATCTTCTAGTCAAAACAAACTTGATACATACTGTCTAATATTTTATAATTAACTAACCATTAATTCATTATTAAAAAAAATGCAAGCAGGTTGAAAAGTTTTTCAAAATATATAGAATAACTACAAAACTAGTGTATTAAATTTTTTTTAATAAACTTGGAAATTGTATAATTTAGATATTTAAAACCACATAAAGCTAATTAACTACTCAATATTGGTCAGCATATAAAAATTCCAACACTATTATAGGTTAATGGAGAAAACTTGTTTAGCTTCAAAGTGATCATCACTTAATGGTAATTGATCATTTCCTGGCAACATCAAAAAGCAAAATTATCTCAGTTTACATAGATATAATCTTATTTCTATTTTTTAGTATAATAATAATCCATGAGAATATTTAATTCAATATATATAAATCACAAGATATAATGTAAAGTGAAATATATTTATATAACAGCAATAATTGTATATATATATAATTAAAAAATAATAGTAAAAAGCGCTTTTTGTCAAATATTTATTTTTGCTCTTTTCAATTTATTGGAATCATTTTATATTATTTATATTGGATACATAGTGATATCTATCTCTTATATTAAAATTAATGTTTTTAAATTTGATGTAAATAAATTTGAGGAGCTGTCAGTTCCAATAAAAATATATTAATCTCAATGATTGAAATTGATTTTTTTTAAAAAAAAAAAGGCTTTACTAGTGAGTTTTCAGAGTCTGATATTCTACCATTGCACTGAATCTTTAATAATATATAAATTTTAAAAAAAATCAACTTGTTCGTGAAAAATAGTTATACAATGATAGTATCTTAATTATGTAAAGAGTTTATTAAAATTTTATACAATTGTTCTAAAATTGTTGGAACGTAATAAAATGCATTGTGATATTTAAAAACGACGGTCTGTTACTGATGATGATGAAGAGTTATCTCTTAATTGTCAATCTTACTCTATAGCTAAGTTCCTTGGCATGCTTTCTTGCAGGTAACTTATTGCACCCACATACTGAAGTACATACATAATATATATATATATATATATATATATATATATATATATATATATATATATATATATATATTGCATTTATAACTAAACATGAATTATATTATTGATAATATTTTAGATTTTATAATTTTAAACTATAATATGAAATAAAATATGCTGAAATCATTTTATGCAAATTTTAAAATTCATATTGTTTAAATTAATTGTTAATATGTTTTATAAAACTGATTTTTAACCACTTTTTTAAATGTATGTGTGTGTATAGGTTTAAAAAAAGAAATTTACTGGAAAATCTAAAACAATATTTATCTGAGTAAATACGATTAATTAATTAATAAGTACAAAACAATAAATCTGTTTTATTTTTTAAATTTAATTTTTTTTTATGTTCTTATATCATTTTATTAAATAATATTAATACAAATGAGGAAAACTGAATCACTGAAAAAGTCTACTTTTTATAAGAGCATTAAATGATCTATATTAGTTGTAATGAAAATATTTGGCCAAAAGCCACTATAAGTGCTTATGGCATGTTATTTCTTGGTATATTTAAAATAGCAATAGTGATATTTAATTGTTTATGTTCATACACTATAAATAACAGTTACAAAAAGTGCGTACTTGTTTAACTATAATAATAATAGTAATTATATTTTAAAATAAAAGCTAAACTATATACAACATAATTTCAGCTTAAAATTCTAACAATTAAAACCCCTGAATGAGCTACATTTACAATAATACTTTATATATTAAAATAGGTTATTAATTATGTTTTTAGTTTTTTAATTAAAAATAATATTAAATTTCAATAGATAAATAATATATTTAGATAGATCAATTTATATTCAATGTATTGTTCAATGCTTTATAAGATTGACCATTTCAGGAACTGACACACATGTGATAAATATGTATAGATGGATATCTGAATCTTAAATAAAGACATTTTACTATTTTCTAGTCTGATAGATCTTTAAACAATGTTTTTTTTAACACCACTAAAACTGGCTTTTCTCACATTTGTTTAATAAGTGTTTTATTTTGGTATATTACACATTGTTTATCCATTAAGATATAAACAATCAATAAAATTAGTTTTTATCACTTTATACATTTTTAAAATCTTAATAAATTTTGAAGTATACCAAGTTCTACAATACAGTAAAATTTCATACATTTAAAAAATATGTGTTCTTGAGTATTTCTGGATCATTATTTTGCAATGATAACTTTTGTTAAACAATGTTACAATTAAATTTAAAAAGTTGTTAGTTATGATATATGTGCTTACACTAAATAATATTAAACATATTACATAAACAAAGGCAAATATAAGAGCCACTTCAGAACCAATTTAAAATAATATTTAACAAATGGTAAGTAATTTTTAATGCATCTAAGAATCTTTATAATAAACTAATAGAGCATTTTTATTCTTTTTTTATATAGATCAATTTTAATTTTCAAAAGGAATTTCATTATTACACAAAATATAAAAAAAATAATGTAGAAATATAAATTTACATAAAGAAAAACAAATATTGTCCAAACCAGCATATTTAATAATAAAAAAATACATTCTTGGACACAATGTATTTCATGCTAATACATTACATGCAATTTACTATTTTCCATTGTTCCTTTATCCAATTTTCTTCTTTCACCATTGTAGTAAAATGTGGAGTATTATTAACTTGAGCACTGTAACTTTGGGAACCAAGTGGCTATATAAATATTTGTAGTAAAAATTGCTCTTTAAATCATATATTTTCAATTTTATTCAGAAGATATTTGGATATTTTATTGTGTTTGACTTGTACATAAATAAGCATCTACTACATCTTAGGAAAAATAATAATATTAACGTACTGGTCTGAAGTGCTTGTATAATTTATAGTTTTAAATAAATGCTGAATGTACAGATTAAAAAAAGATCCAGACACTTATAAGGTGTATATTTCACTGAAACAAGCTGTCAATACATCAATTATGCTAAAGTCTAAAATATTTATTCTATATCCTACTATCTGGTAATTACTTTTTATATCTAACATAATATATATATATTATCGTATGTAAATTGTATTTTACATAGTTTAAAAATAAAATTCACACAACAATAATGTATTATCAAACCAATTAATATTAAGCACATCACAAAATAAAAATCCGTAAAATGATTCGTCCCAAGTAAACAGAAGTCTTAAATCAAATAAAAATATTTACAAAAGTATGGTAGATTAAAAGCAATATATAATGAATATGTTACCTATCTATTACCTTCAATATAGTATAGATATTTATTTAAAGAAAAAATAAATTACTTAAAATCATTTCTGGTAAATATCCTTGATATTTAGAGTAAGACATATAAATATGTAATGATTTATAATATATTATTAATATTTAAATAGTAATTAATTGCACGATTATAAATAAGTTGTTCTCTTTATTTATATTGCAAAATGAATAAAAGAGAGGTGCTAATAAATACGTTAATTCAATAAAAAAATATTTTTTTTTTCAAATATTTATTAAAATAATTTTGTTGTACTTACTTATATATATACACATATACACAAAATCCTTGATAGCATGAATAAAACTGAAACTTTAGTTTTACATCCAATAGCAAAGATGCATATTTATTGTTAAAAAAAGAATGATGAAGCTTATAAGAAGTTAGTACTTTTAAATATTGACCTATTTATTTTTATTAGAAAAAAGTGATGTTCCTATAACAAACAAGAAGGCAATTGCCTGATTAATATAAAAATGTATATGGGTTTCCGTGTTTAATTATTTTCTGGATAATAAATGCAACTTACATTAAAATGTTTTGTTTTTTTTTTACTTTATAAGAAGATACATAAACAGAAGCTAATAAAGAAAGTCATAATATGGATCGAAGAGCAGTAAAATATAATTAATTTCTGATCACCTTACAATGTGTTTGCAATAACATTACATATAAATTGCATAGTAATGGGAAATTTTGTTCATTTTGCAAATAATTATTATCATGAAAAGAGATGTTTTTAGAACAAAATATAGATATAATACTGAATAATGGTAAATATATTTGAATAAAAAAGATTCTGGTAGATTGATTTAAAGGAATTTAATATGTATTATAAAACAATGGAGATTTTTTTTACGAGATTAGAATTTTTGAAATGTTATAAAAATGATTTCATATAAGGTTAGATATTTATAAATATTAAAATTCACAAAGAAGTTTTTTTTAAATTTATTTTTGATTTTATTCATATTATTGTTGAATGAAATTTTAGGTGACTAAATATTTAAAAAAAAAAAATCACTTGGTCAAATCGTTCATTTTTTTTTTTTTTTGAGGATTATGACGAGATTTATAGCTTTAAGATGAAGATAACTGAATATATGTTATATTTGATACAAAAATCACATATGAATCTGTTAATAAATTAAGCATTAAATTATATTTTAATTTCTATATTAGTTAATAAATAGTCTTTCATTGAAAATAGAGTTAAGATTATTAAAGATTGTTGTTGCTAAAAAAATCAGTGTGTTTTATTTATAATGGCAGGTTTCCTAATGTTAATGCATTTAAGAAAAGTTAGTGACCTTCCCATAAATTTTCAGACATTTTAAACATTAGTGCTGCTATTGGATTCAGCTTTTCTTTGCTGTTTTGCAGTTATCTAGAGTATTAGTTTACTATACCCATTTTTTTTTGCACAGAAATCATAACTAAAGCTATCAGTTAAAAAAAATCTAAAGATGTCAGTATTCTAGAAACCTCATATAAATTTCACTTAAATTTGAAAGTAATTCTATAATGTCTTGAATAATTATAATACAAAAAAACAGAGAATCACTGATTGGCAGATTATTTTGCCCCAAGCATTTCAGAGTGTGCTTTATGGTTTTACTATTTCTGCAACAAATTGTAATTTCAGTAATTTATTTACATATTTAAGCTTATTTATGTAAAGTATTTGTAAAATATTTATTTAAAATCAAAACCTACATGATTACAATTTTAGTTGAAAATATTTATTTTTAAAATGTCAAGTCTCGATAACATAATTATGATAAAAAAAGAATCTACATTTACTAGCTAACAAAAATTGTTTTTACAAACATTTCTAAAGAAATTTTTGTGTGCATTTTTTATAATAATAAGTTTAATTTTTAATTTTAAGCCATATTTTTATTTTTTATAATGACACTACCAAGATTTGTTTTTATTTTGAAAATTGAATTTAAATAAAAAATATTTCAATCAATAATTTTTATAAATAGACAATGATATGGTATAATACAATAAAATTGTCACTAGTGACTTTCAAATAAAAGTGTGAAAAGTTGAGTTTAAATGTGTTAACATGTTCCATGATAATAGTGATAACAATATACTGTGTATTATGGTTAGTGATTATAAAGCCCTTGTGAACCCTACAACTTTTTTATATTGTTTTAAGCCAATATGTAACTGCACATTACATTCCAGTGCTATTTTACAGCAATTATTTTAAAATTATTACTTGAAAAAATCTGAAGATGTCAGAATTATACAAACATTTTAGGCAATTACAATATCTATTTGCACATTAAAGTTATAGACCTGTTCTTTAAATATTAATAGAAATAACAATTTTTCATTGGTGGGATGTTTTAACCAGCAGGCAAATAAAAGAAAAATTACACTTCTAAAGAAAATTCAGTGATTTGTTTACATATTGACGGTTATTTATAAAACAATTTATAAACTACTTATTGTAAACCAAAAATGTATATCAATTCAATGAGATTTTCTTTGAAAACTTTTTTTTTAAAAAAAAAACTCTTAAAAAGTTTGTTATGGCAAAGTGGATCAGTTTCAGCTGGGTAAACAAAAAAGATTTTTTTCCTAAAAAAAAAAAAAAAATTTGAATAACAATAAATTAAATGTTTACTTTTAAGATTTTTTTATATTTTCATTGATAGTAACTAACTTTAAATTTATCTTGGTTTTAATAATATAGAATTAAAATATCTACAAATTTTTCCACTAACTTTTGAATATATAAATCACATCTAATAATGCCAAGTCATAGATAACTTCATTAGAAATTTATTTTCATATTTTGTAAATGTCAAATATTAATTTCTGAAATGTCTATTGTTGAAAGTTTAAATTTGTAATAAACACCATAAAAATTATCAATGTATGATATAAAAAAGTTTTAATTATAAAAATAATATGTTCAAATATAAATTAAATTTTCACTAGGGCCTATTGATCATAGGAATATGGATTTTATACCTAAGGAGGTTAACCTGTCAAACTGAAAAATCATCCTGCTTATTTTGAAGGGGATCTAATGAGTCTTACTTTAAATTATCTTCTATATTTGAACATTTTATTGTTAAAATTAAACCTTTATCTTATATAATATATTGATAACTTTATTTTAATTTATTACTAATGTAACCTTTTAAATAATAGCAATTTTAAAATTATAAACAGTTTATTGCAAAAGTGAGAAAATAAATATCTAAAGAAAGTGCATATCTATAACAATTGAGCATTGGTTGCAATTTATCTATTCAACAAGTTAATAAAAGAACAAAACATTAAATATTTGGATTTTATATTTTTATGAGAAGAATATATTTAGGACTAGTTATCACCAAAGAAAAATAAATTCTAAAAGTTAATGCATATTTATTGTTACTAAAATTTTAAAAAATGTTTTATTTACCATTTTGATGAAATCAATATATTCTTAGAAATATAATCTACTTCAGGTTCTCATAAATTCATTGGAAACTATAAGAAAATCTCATAATTTTATGTTTGTGCCATCTCTCAACCATTATTAATCATGTTTTTATTGTTTAACACTAATTTTATTGACCTTAATACACCTGGGTCTCATTTTATGTGGATTATTTTAATGCGATTTGAAGTTATGCAATTCATGTTTCTTCTTAATATCCTTCATATTTCACTATATTTATTAGATATCAAGAAATTTAAATTATTAATAACTTATTTTGATTTGAAATACTTTTTTTTCCTTTCAAAAATATAACGTTATATTAGCAACTTATGTTAATATGGCCATAAACTGTATTTAGAATCTTAGCTTCTAGTAAATAACTTACTTATACTAATGAGTAAATAATAATAATACATTTATACATATGTATAAAAATATCACAATAAATATTCAAAAATTTTAAACTTTTAAAATGTATTTTGTTAAATATTAACAGAAATAAATATTTTTTTAGATTTTTAAAATAAATAATAACAAAGATTTTATTAATTTTATAAACTAAAAATAATCTTTCGAATGATAATATCTAATCTTTTTGTTTTGATTGCATCTCATTTTTTTAAATATAGAAACAGCACAAGTCTGGAAGTGATGCTAGTTGTACAACACATCATGAATCTGATTTCTTACTAGTTCACAAATGAACTCATATTGTAAAGTAGCGGTAATAATTAAAATATGTATGAAAAAATGTAAAATTAAATATTGTAGTTAATAAAAAAAGTAAAAAAAGTTTGTCTTATATTATTTTTTTTTATATATTTGAAATTTTTTATTAGTCATACTTTATTTTCTTATTTTTTTAATGCAAATTTTAAAGTAATTTTTTCTTGTTGCTTTGCTTTTATGCCAATTTCTGAAAATTTCGGGAACCTATCCCCCATTTTTCAAGATAAGTTACGTTTATTTTTGTGCAATTTCTTTTGTGCATGTTTTCTGAGAAACCTATATACCACATAAAACAAGACCCAGGTGTATATATATTTAATTAATCTTTTGGAAAAATCTGTAGATGGCAATATTTTTATGAAAAATTTGAAATTTGGTTGCTGTATATGATATTAAAAAGAAAAGTCTATTCACTCCCTTTTACATTATATTGTGTTTGAAGGAACTGACTGTCAATCCTTGCCATTGTCAGTAGGACTTTTCAACAGACAATGTAAGACATAACACAAATAATGTTTTATTCTTTTATAATAGATTTTGATGATGAAAAATTATATTTTCCATAATTAATTATATTTAGAATTATTTTTTACAGTATATTGACTAATATTGTGCTTAAATATAAACTTTATTCAAAAATATTTAATTTTTAGAAAAAAAAATCAAGAATAAATAATATATGACCACTGTTTATAAATCAATGATATTCAGTAATGGCAAGTGAATAACATCTACTTTTCATAATTAATTGCAAACTTATAATTATTTTTCACAATATTTTAACTAATAATGTAATTAGAATTAGATTTTTATTAATAAATATTTAATTTTAGAAAAAATATAACAGAAATACAATAACCAGCAATTCTACTTCTAAGTGAAGAGAAATCATTGGTAACAACACATTATAATTAATGGAAAATAATTCTTTTGTTTTACTGCAGACAATTTTTTAAAAATTTTCTTACATTTTTTTATAGTTAGGATTTATCTTTGTTATATTTATTTGAATGTAAATTAATTCAATTTTTAAAAGTTAAAGTAAAGCAATTCTAATTATTTTATGTTAATATTTTTATGAATAAAAACTAACTGACAAATAAAAACAATTCAGCTTTAATCAATTTAATGAACAAGATCTGTCAAAGTTTAACTCAATCTGACTAATAAGAAAATTAGTACAGGTAAGGGTTAAACATTGTCTTTTTTTAAATAAATTGTTTTCAGAGACAATCTCCAATGATTGCTGTAGTTTTTGTTTTAAAAATAAGACTTTTACAAAATATTACTGAAAATTTCTATTTGTTTTTAATAGTATTCAATTATTTAGACTTGATTTAAAGCACTTAGACAATCATAAATTCTCATTTACATTAACATTTAAGATACCTTCCTCATGACATTTTCTTGCTAGTAGAGTACTATCAAACATTTATTATATAAAAGGTCCATGTAATGCTGACCTTTTCAGATTTTTCCCCACTAATGTGGTAAAATTGCAATTTCAGCAAAAAAAGAAGCTACAACCCATCAGGAAACATTCTATAAGATTATAAATAGATTTAAAACCACATAGAGGAGATATGCCACGTTTTTCTCCTCAAATCATATGGATAAATAACATGTTTCACAATTTATTGAATAATATTAAAAAGAAAAATGATAGGAATACAATAATTTCATATTATTCCTTGTTTTTGTAAAAAAAAATATGTATATAGATCACAGTAGTTTGATATTAAATGAAAGAGTAAACATTCTTAAATATGAATAATAAATAACTTAATTTTGTATTACACATCTATTAAGGAATTTAGACCATAGGGTTTTGCTTGGATTAGAAAAAAATAAAAAGGAAAAATTCAAAGACTCTTTTCAATAAGAATTTATAATTTTGAAAGTATTAACAATACTTAGCAGTTATTTTAGAATTAAAAGTAATTGGGTTTATGAAAATTAGAATAAACTAATTCATTCTGTAGCAAGAGAGAAACTAAATCTCATTTTTAATCACCTGCAATTAGATATAAATAGTAATTTTTTTACTGTAGAATGAATAAGTTTTTTCCATTTCAATTAATAATTTATAAGTCAGGCACATAATAAATTAAACTTCTGATTTCAGCATGGTGAGCAAAGGTTGGCTTATATATATATATATATATATATATATATATATATATATATATATATATATATATATATATATATAAGCTCTAAGCATAAATGTATACTTATGTTTTTCATACTGATGGTCACAGGTGAGTGCATGAAAATTCATAAAAGTGCTTAACCAGATGTTCATTTTTACTTTATGATATTACATTTGTAGTCTGCATCATATAAATAATAGACTATTATTACAGAAAATTAGAATTATATATATATATATATAAATATGTGTGTGTGCTTTGTGATTCATTATTACATTGCAATTAAGAAATCTTGTGAAAGGAAATTACTTTTCACACATGCACTATTAGATTAAATTTGTGTACATTCACCCATCAATATGTGTTTTAAAAGCATAATTATAACACTTATACTTAGAATTTATTTTTATATAAACCAACTCTTACTGACCATACTTAAATCAAAACTTGAAAATGCATGTGTGAAAATTAATTTCCTTTCACAATATTACAATTATATACATTATTAAATTACTTATTTACATATATTCAATCTAATATAATTCAAAATTGCAGGTATTTAAAAATGAGAATCCCCCCCCCCCATGATATATAGACCACATTTGTACAAATAATTTGTCACTTGAAATATCAGGCTCATAATAAGTTCAACTCCTGATTTAATTACAGTCAATAAGGGTTAGTTTATATAAGAATAATCTCTAAGCATGAGTGTTACACTTAAAGTTTTACAATACTTATTGAAGTGTGTATATAAATTTAATCTATAAATGTATATGTGAAGATTAATTTCCTTCCACAAGATTACCATCATATACATTGCTAAACTATTTATTTACATATATACTATAATGAAGATTTCCCTTGCTATATGATAAAAATAAAAGTTTTTTTTGGGGGGGGGTCATACCACATATTGGTTTTCTACATAGAGAAATTATTTCAACCTTCAAATGAAAAACACTATTTAAAGTTTCTAAAATCTCAAAAAAGTCCTTCATCTGCCAAAACAGAAATTTCTTTCAGTAAATTAAATGCCACTGTTTTGATGAAATTGCATTCTTCTTTGTCAAGATTAAGGTTGTAATTAAGATATGTTGTGTCTCAATCAGTAATGAAATTGAAATTGCAAATGAATTAAAGAATGTTCATTTATATGTAAAGTGGATTAACAAAAAAAAAATGAATTCTCTTTTTTTTATATCAGCTGATTTATGAAAAATTATTTTAGAAGAAAAATAAAATAAATTCCCATAAGGTAGAAATATATTTTATTTTATCTCATTTATTTAAAGTGTTTAATCTTTTTTAAAATTTCAATAGACTCTCTCATAGTACTATCAAAGTCTGGGATGTAATTAATTTCTAAAAATGGGAGGTAAATGTGATATAATCAACCTCTAATTGAAAACATTTTTGTTTTTTAACTCTGACATCAATATGTGTATTCAATTGACACACATAGCTTTATGGGCAATGTAAATCTGAAATTTCATATATACCATGGTATTCTAAAAGTACTCAGATTTTAGGTTTATGGAGAAAGTCAGTTTTTTGCTAATAGAAATGGCCATCTTAATGTTCAAATTAGATAGCCATCTACTTACCAATCTATCAGTGATTGCTTTAGTGTAAGAAATAAATTACAAGATGAAGAATTCTTAGCTTTACTATTCTTTCTCTTCTTAGCATCAATACTATATAAAGCCTTTTATATATAATGGAATTTTCATCATCAGATATTGTGAAGGAGCCATAAGATATTTTAGCAATTAAAACATCTGGAAAAGTATTGCTATTTTCAACTTCCATAGTATACTCATATTAGGATATTATCCATTAAAAAATAAAAAAATAATTCAAAGCATCAATAATATGAAGACATATAACTAATGTATTATCCACATATCTGAGCTAAATGGAAGGTTTTTTTTATTAGATGCATTCAATACTTGAGTATCAAAATTATTCATAAAGGCATTGGCAAATAGAGATGACATTGGATATTTCATAGTAAAAAATGTATTTTTCTTTGCCAATGGAATAATAACAATCAACTAAATTATTGAACGTTCTATTCTAATATGTTATCCTTCTAATATGAAAAAATGTTTTTAATTCACCCTTCACATTTTACTCAGTCCACATAATCACAATCTCAATATTACTTGAAACACAAGAGTTCTTCATTATAACATAAGACTCTACAAAGATGATTGAGATTTTATAAATTGGCAGCACAATTTAGTAAAGTACTTTGTTATTTCTGTGAGTAAAAACCTATTCAGTGATTTTAGAAACTTTAAACAAAGTTTTTTTATTTACTGGATGGAATAATTTATCTATTACAGCACGATCCTAAAAAGGTATTTTCATATATATATATCATTTTTTTATATTTGACATTTTTAATAACTTTTATGAGTATTCTCAAAAATTATTTTCAATTTATTTTATTTTTAATTGCTTTTTTTATATTACGTCTTTCTAAATATGGTTTTATCACTTATTCTTTGTTATTATTTTTATTTATGTTATAAATATTCTAAAGTGTTATTATTTATTCTCTATTTGCTCTATTTGATTATTTATTATTGATAAGTGTTTTATATTTTTCTATTATACAAATAGACACATTATATTGTAAATCTAAGTCAATTTCTTTTATTTCTTTTTGTTTTTGCCTTATAATTTTTATTATATATATATGATAGAGATCTTAATTTATTGTTTTCATTGCTTTATTTTATTTGTTAATGATTGTGTGAATGTATTCAATATTTATCTGTTAAATAAATCCTTATGATGATCTATTTATTAGGAAGCTGCCATGTAGAAAATTAATAAACATTTAAAAATGAATGAATTTTAATATTTAAATAATAAAAGCAATATGATTATATGTAAGAAAATAGAATATGATGTTAATTATTTCAAATTGAAGATTAAATATAAATAAGAAGTGGTTTAATTTACCCACTAATAGACATACAGACCTTTATATAAAAGATAACACTGCTGTAACTTCAGGCTTATCTCACACCGCTATCTGTAGTTTAAATTTTCAAGTTTTATACTCATTTAACATTTAATTGCATATACTGGAACTAAAATATGCAATCATTTCTTAGTTTAAAACATATGAAGTTATCAGAATTGTACAGAGAACCTAATCTAAATGAGTTGATAAAACCACTTACTGTTAGTTGTTTTATTTTAAGAGAATTTGTGAAAGTACATTGAACACCCCTTTTTTGTCTGTTACTTCAGAAAAAAATTTATGCTTTTCATGGTTTGTTTAGTATTTCTAAGTATTTTACAACATATTTGTAAAATAATTTTAAAGATAAAAATATTCATAAAAAGATGAGTCAAAAGAAACATAATCATGATAATAATAATTAAAAAAACATTATGTTCTACTTAAAAAGGAATGTTTTTAAATCATGATAGTAGTTATTTTTTATCATTTTTTATTAATTGAGTTTTAAATTTTAAAACAAAATTTTGTTGCTGTACGACTTTTAGTTAAATGCTTGGCTTTGGGTTAATGTTTTTAGATCTAGTTTCTGAACCTATCGTAGCACCTCTTTGAGGAGTGCCAGTGTATGAAACCATGATCAGATGTTGGGGGGGGGGGTCCTGACAGAGATATTTTAAATGCTTTCTCTAGCTAAGCATCTATCACAAATCTTGTTGAGGAATTGGCAATCCTCACTGTTTTTAACAATAATTTGTTTGGATTTTTGAAATGCAATTACATTTTTATTTATTGATTAAATGTTTTTATCAGCAATATGACAAATATTTAATAAGGAAATATCAATTGTTCTGATTAAATATTTCAAATTATTTCTTTTTACTTTTTTGTAAAGTTGAAATATTATTTTTAAGAATGTATTTTGATTTATATATTTATATTTTCAATAAGGAAAAGAAAAAAAAATATATAATACAGAACAAAGGTTTAATTATTGAAACAAAATACTGAAAATTTATTCCAAATAGTTGCTAAAGAATATCAAAAGAAATATTAAAATATGAATAAGTTAATTCTTATATAGCCAAAATATATAATTAATGAGAAGTAAATATTTTGTAAATATTTTGACATTTTGGTCAAATACAACTAATTTTTAACAAATTTATTATGAAATTTAATTTGTAACATAACTAAAAGTATAAAAAGTTATAAAACTCAAAACTTTAATTAAGAAAATAAAAATAATTAATTTTTAGATTAATGAGAATAACCTTTCCCCCCAATGATGTAAGTTTATATCCTTTTAAAAACAGTATAATTATATAAATAAATATATGTTACATTTATTACATAAAAACAAATGGTAAATAATCAAAAACAATATAAATTACCTTAATTCTACAATCATTTCTGCTTGTTAATAAAATATGAACAATTGCCACCATTTTAAAAATTTGAGCTCTCTTATTTAAATTTTCAACTATCAAGCTTTATATTTTGATGATTTTCTGTCATTTATTGATAAATATAAAATATATAATCATTGCTGATGTTTTTGAAGATATTTAAAAAAAATTGCAATTGAAGTATGACTGTTCCAACATTGTCTAAAGTATCTTATACCCTAGACAATTAAATAGAAATGCCATTAGGAAATAAATTAACATTTGTCATAAAATAGATAATAAAAAATATTGTCAATAAAATTTCTATTATAAAATGAATTTGGTAAAATGTATGTATTCAAGCAGCAAAATTATTTATTTTCTTGATATTAAAATTCCATTTATAATTATAATACTGAAAAATATATTCTGGAAGATGGACATGTATTATATAACAGAAGATACTTCTTAATAATTTATTATATGTCATTAGAATTCAATTCAATACTTTATAATAAACACTATATTTAAACAAAACTAAATTAAATATAACATATGGAGAGACACATATACTTCTTAATAATTTCTTATATGTCATTAGAATTCAATTCAATACTTTATAATAAGAACTATATTTAAGCAAAACTAAATTAAATATAACATATGGAGAGACACATATTTTTATTTAATTTCAAAATAATAAGACTAGATATGTAAATTAATTATGTGTACAATTTATTTTTTCAATCTGAACAAAGCTGAGATATTTCGCATTAGTCATAATTCAATAATACTCTTTTAAAAATAAATATTTTCAAGTAACCATTGAACATAAACATCACATACTTATTCAAAAACAAATATTAAATTTAATTTAAAAAAAAAAGTAAATAAATTGAATGCAAACTTGTGTTTTTTAAAATTTTGAAAAATCAAAGTCACTTTTCAGAAAAAAACAAAGTGACACATGTTCTTTGAATACTATCTATTCCTGTTCTAAAGTTACATCTATTGATCTCTCTGAATTGACATTTCACTAAAACATGCTGACACTAAGGTTGCTTTAGTTAAAACAATATCCACCAAAACATAATTCAGTGGTAACTTTTGCTACAGATAGCTTTATAAAAGTGAGTCCTTCTGAGCAGATTACTGTATTAATGTATCTATCATGGAATGTGATTTTAAAAAGTTAAGAATTCAAACAACTTTTTAAAGTAAATATTAATCAAAAGCTTACATTGTAATTTGTGTTTTGCTTTTTAATATAAATTTTAAATGTAGTATAAATTTTATTTTATTTTTTAAAGTAATTATATAATTTTTTCAATAAATAATTTTATTACTAAAAGTATTTTAAGTTTGATATAATGACATTCTAAGATGAAATTACATATAGAAAACATTAAACAGAAGTTTTAAGACTAAAGTCTAAAAATAACATCTTTTGTTTGCTTGTATTTCTATTTTTTATTTTTATTATTCAAAAAATATATAACTTTTTTTTATTTTAAACTTACAATTGTATTATTTTTTTAAAAAGTAAATATTTAAAGAAAAATAAATATTTATTTATTAAAATAAAAATCATGCAAAATAGTTAGCATATTCACCATAACTCATTTAATGTCCAATATCTCCTATTCATACTTGAAAGACTCTGATGAGAATTTTATTCATATTTGTTATTTTCATATTGCATCATAATTGTGTATATTTGTAAAAACTACTAAATGATTTTTTTTTAAAAATTTAAAGTCCATTTTTAAAATGGAAATGAATTTTAGTTTGGATATCATAAAAAATAAAAATATGTCTTCGAATTCAAAATTAAATTTATTATTAAAATTTTACAACAAAGTTTTTTCATTTGCATTTATGAAAGCAATTCTTGTTAGACAGTGAAAACAATGTCACTTTAATATACTAACATTGGTGTGATATATCTTAGAAATAAATATCTTCATATGCAATCTAATTATAATCACATAGGCCTTGGTTTAAAATAATTATTTTACAAATTTGTTCTATAAATAAATCTAAATATGTAAATAAATTACTAATAATTACATTTTTTCAGAAATATGAAAACAATAAAACATACCCTGAAATGCTCTAAGAACAAATAATCTACCAATAAGTGATATTATTATTTTTTTGTATTGTGATACACAAATCAGAGCACTATCAGCTTGCTTTCATATTCAAACTGTTTATGAGGTCTGTATGATACTGACATCATCAAACCTTTTTTAATTAATAGTTTTAGTAATCATATCTGTAGGAAAAAACATGAACATTAAATTGTTCTTGAGATCACTGCACAATAGCGAAACAAATCACAAAGCATTAGCAGTGTCATTATAATGACTCAAATGCCTCAAAATTTATAAGATAGTAGCTCACTTTCCTTGAATACATTAAAATAAACACTATATATGTATATAAAAGACTTGAATTGAGACTTAAGTTCCCTGAAACTATGCACTCCATCTTATACAACTGATACACATGATTATATAAATGGAAAAAAATAAATAATCTCCAATATACATATTTTATGCTGAACCAGCACTCATCAGTTGTTCCAGATAACCATCTCTCTCACACACACACATATATATAATCAGTGCTCAGTTTATATTAAGATAACAAATTTTCAAACTTTAATGGACAATTTTCAATTTTTTCTATCCTCCGATTCTTCAGCCATCCATATCATTGAAAATCCAATGATGAAATACTCAAAACCCTTTTTGAAAAATAAATATTATCATACTTATGGTGAATTTAAGTCAATCTTACACATCACATATAGAACTTTAATATGTTCATTTAATTACACATATGTGGGATGGGCAAAATAAATGCTGAATATGTAATATTCAAATATAACTATATTATCTGTACTAAATTCGATGTAATTATAAGAAATTTGAATTCAGAATTTCAATCTCCCTACAGCTGTGCACTATTTCTTATATAACTGATACACATGAACACAAACATGTGAAAAAGAAATATGATCTCCAATATACATATTTGCTATCTTAATATAAACTGTGGTCTGATTGTATATATGTGTGGGAGATGGTGATCTAAATCAATTGATGAGTGTTGGTTCAGCATAAAATATATATGGTTGGGGTACATTTATTTTTTTATATGTATGTGGCCATGGGTATCAGTTATTTAAGATGGAATGCATAACTAGAGGGAGCTTGAATGTCTGAGTTCAAGTCCCTTATAATTATCTTAAATTTAGTATAGACAATATACTTACAATTGAGTATTATATATATTTTATTAATAATTATATTATTAAAATAATTACACATAAATTTGCAGTGTATAAATAAGGTTTTAAATTAAACTGAAACATAACTTTCTTTTTGCGGACTATGTCATTTCTCCTTGTGAGAAATAAATAAAATAAAATCATTGTATATTGTCTGATTTCAATTACCATTTATCTACAGTAATAAAAATTAAAATATAAATTTATTATTTTTTCTAAATAAGCTATTAAGTATGAAAAAAATTGGTGTAATAAGAAACTATAATTAAAGAAATACCAATTCAAGGCAGTAGTATTGAAGGGGGTAAATAAAACAGGCAGCAACAACATAGCATCTGGAGCCAGCAATGAATAAGTTAATACAACTGAAATAAAAGTAAAGTACAATTTCACAACATGTAGAAAATACTTAGAAGTCAATTAAATCAATTTTTATGATTTGAAAAAGCTCTGAGGAAACTACTTGTTGTTATTGTATTGAAACTTAACTATTTATCTATTATATTTTTACTACATGGAAACTCTCTGAAATAATACTGTGAATTCATCATTTATTTGTGAGAATGTTAGAAAATATATAATCACTTATGGTATAATATAATTGGATAAAACTATTATGTCACACATATAAAACTCGATAAACATAATGTGATAAATTTTCTCATATAATAATACCCAAATTATTCATGATTTATCATTAAAATAAAAACTTACTACACTGTTATAAGAATTTTTCATGTGATTTAATTAATAATTACTTTCATTTATATTACAATATGACTATCTATTTATATTGAATTAGTTAATTTATCTTTCCTAAGATTATTAAATATAAAATACTTAGTGGCTTTGCCTTAAAAAATAAAGTATGAATAAAATTATATTACTATTGTAAATATTTGAATATATTTAGTTTAATTCTTTCAAATTGTTAATGCCTATATTTGATATTATTTTTAACATCCAATGGCTAGTAAATCTTATTTCGTTGGCTAATGAATAATAATTTGGGCGATAAATATTTATGACACTTTACTATGTTATGCTTCTGTAAAAATTTACATGTCACCTAATAGTTATTTTTAAGTACAGATTATTTATTTATATTTAATTGATAATTTCTTTATTCCAAACTTATTTAAAATCAGTACTTAATGGTTCTGCCTATGGAAATTAAGTAATGTAAAACCTGCATTATTATTAAAAATATTTGAATACAAATATTCATTCTTCAAATTCTTGATGTCTGTATTTATTAAGATATTTAACAGTTAACATAACTTTTTTTTATTGGCTAATAAATAATAATTAGGGAATTAACTTTTGTGAGATTTTACTATGCTATTCTCACAGAAGATTTCTTCATATGAGGGGGAGGGGGAATCATATATATATATATGTATCAGGTTAATGTTGTTCTGACATTATCTTAAAATTTTTTACTTTGCACTTTCATTTTTTGTATTTACTAATTTATCATTTGTTCTATTTTACATTGATTTTCATAACCTCTTAAGGTGTTGTCATCTTAATCTTTTGTAATTGTAATTTTAAATATGTTTTTTTTAATAAAATATTTGGTAGCTTATTTTATTATCATCATAGTTTTCCAAGTATAATAATTATTTTTTATTTACATTATTATTTAAAAATTGTAGTCCTTCAAATAGTAAGAACATATAATAAATGTTTTAAAACTTTTATTTGCTAACATTGTATATCTGGCTTAGACGCTTATCTTACTTTTTTTATTTTTGAGTTTTATTCCAAACTCTAAATTACTGTCATTGAATATATAATGAATTATATATTTTCATAAAAATGTTATTTATATCACATTAAATATATCTTTGTAAAAGTAATATCGTACTTTTTATTGCATTTTATATTGGTAAAGTTTAAATCTGTACCAAGAATGTTATAATAATCTTTAGCATATTAAATGATTAGAAATAATCTTTAATGTATTTATCTGAATTAGGTAATGTCAAAATGTTTGGCACTTCTAAATCAAATTTTAAGAATTCAATACCAAACAATTATCATTTCATTGAATAATTTATACAAATGTCAAATTTATTAAAGCTGATTTCAAATGATCTTTTGCCAATTTTGGTAAAATATATTCATAAAATATTAAAGAAAAAAGTTTTAAAATGTAAAAAAATTAGTAGAAAACAATAAATAATTATATTTAATATATTTATTTGTTTGAAAATACCTATATATCTATATGTTTATTTATACATTGTCGGATTTGATTTTTTTTAAATTGATTTTGTAGTCAAGTGTTGTTAGCCTTGCAAACAAGTAGTTGTTTGCAGACGGTTGTGGGTTCGCATCCTGACTGATGCTATGGCATATGAAAAAAAAATTGATTTTGTACATTTTTTTATTATAAGCTTTGGAAACAATAAAATTATTTGATTTCAAACCATTATCTAATGTTACCCATAGGCAATATATTTTAATATACTGCATTACTTTGGTAATACAACAACTTAATTAACTGCATAAAAATGAATGAGTAATATCATTAAAATATAAACTTTATCCACATAATGACAATATTTAGACTCCAAACAAATATGCTAAAATTAGATTTATTTGACTAGAAATCAGTTCGAGTTCACATAAAAAATTCAACCCTTTAAATTTATGCACATGTATTCTTATTTTTTTGTGAATATTTCAAGTCAAAATGATAGTAAATGTAAAGCAAAAAAAGTCCCCCCTCCCATACACAATTTAAATGCCAATGCCAATAATGTCTTTAAAAGTAATACAATTGCCATAGCCCCTTCTATTAGAATTATAGAAGTCAAATATAATCAACATTATTTTCATTTATTTTCAATTCACTGTATGATCCAGTTTTTTTTTAATCATAGCCTCTTTTCCATTGATCTCACATGTGTTGTTTCTTGATCTTTTACTATATAACTTTTACAATCTTCTGAAAATTCAATTTAAGATTTCATTTATTTATTTGTTATAGCTTCATTTATAAATTTGTCAATTCCAGTGTAGTTTAATTTCAGTTTCTTAAATTTCTTTCAATGACATCAATGACGTTTATTTATACCTTTACAGTATTTCACTTTTTGTTATTCCCAACATACGTCTTGTCATATTTCAATGACTTATCTGCATTGATCTTCTATTAAGCACCCAAGGCTTAGATGCAGATACAAGGATTGGCAAAACAACCTATTAAACACAATATTTTATATTCTACACAATGTTTCATCCAAGTTTAATTCTATGATTAATCACATTCATTAAGTGAACATATGTATTAATAATCTAATTAAAATAGTTGTAGATATTCATCTAATTTACGATTATCAATCTTTATTTTCCTCTTCTATGAAAGTCCACTGAACAATACTCTATTAAATAAAAATTTTTAATCCCATTTTCCTATGTTCATCTGATAATTGTTGCAATATTTCCTGGAGCTTCCAATTATTAAAGAACTTGTAGAAAGAAAATATATTTTTCTTAATTTTTTTTTGAAAAAAATGGTACATTTTTCAATATCATGCAAAATCCTGTTAATGAAAAAACAGAAATAAGTCTGATATTTGTTATCTCATATTACAATATCAATGCAAATTAAATAATAAAAAAATTTCAATTGTACCATTATGTTATATTAAACGTGGGATTTAAAAAAAAAAAAAAAAACATTTTTTAAAAATAAAAAAAAATATACAAAAAATCTTATCGAATTTATTTTGAATAGTTGTGTAAATTATATTTTTAATTTTTTCAATACAATAAAAATAATGGTTTTCATTTTACTACTATTTTTTTAAAATTTTTTCATTGTTAACTTTTTACAAATGTTTTAAATAAACTCTAGCTATTTATTTCTAAAATATCATTCAATTCAGATTTCACTCATCTTTGTAATATCTACATAATAGATAATTACAATAATAATAGAATTATTGTTTCTCTCATTCATAAAATGTGTAGAATTTTTTTAAATCCATCAAGACAATACTCTAAGTCTAATGTTTACAACAAAATAACTTCAGCCAATTTTACTTCATATTAAACATTGCTAAACTTTAGAAGATTTTCCGATTGATACAATCTACTTTTTATGTATTAAATCTAAGAGAAATGTTAGACACATATAAACATAATTATAAATATAAATGTTAGGTACATTCCCAAAAATGTACATATTTGGGCAATTTGAAATAAATTGTAAAAATCCAGCCTCAAAATGTGTTAGTTTTAATATACCAGATTAAACAAATTATACTTTTTGATGTTTGATTTTTTTTATTTTATTATAATAAATTAAATAAAACAATCGCAAAAGTCACGACCATCTTTAGACTTATACATGTTAACCAAAACAAAATATTATAAAGTTTATCTTTTGAAATGTCATAATAAGTGTTTATTAATTCGAAGTAATATCTTTATAACTCTGATTCCTCTAATAAAAACAAGATTGCAACATTTTTATTTACTTACTCTTTATGCAAATATTGTTTGTTACCATATTTATATACATTTGGAACTCATTTTATTTATACATTTAATATTGATAATTAAACAACTAAATTATTTATTCGATATTTTTAGTCTTTCAATTTCTAAAGTTGTAATTAATAATTTTAAAGCGGATACTCATTACGTAAGTAATATATATATTAAGGCTATAACCTTAAGACGATGAGCCTAAAATGCGACAGTAGGGACCTCTACAAATCTAAACACAAGATTAACTACTTTAAAAGACAAAAGTGTTTTATCTTAGACCTTAATTTCTAAATATATAGGTGAATCTAAAGCATTTTGATTTTCTATCAATTACCGTATATACATATTTACTTGGAATGCAATAAACTTTTAAATAAAAATACTTATCAAAATTTTAAAAATAATCTTCTTCTTTTTTAAAAAAAAAATTCACCCAGGAAGATGACATTTTCTATTATGTAAATGGTATTTCAAATTATTCTAGATAAAGTTATTAAAACAGAAATTCATATTAAACTCTTATATTTGTAATATTTTTATATTAATATACAGATTGCAATTTAGATAACCATAGAATGAATCAAAAATGTTCGTTCTTGCTCATTTTATTCTGTAATAGCTAGTTTGTTAGCTTACATATTTAAGCTAAACTCTAAAAGCTATAATCTAGACCTAAGTATGATTGTTTGACACAAAGGATTAGTATAATCACTCTTTTATGATTATTTTCTTTATAATTGGAGTGTTTAAGTCATTATCATTATCATTTTGAACATTATTGACTCACTTTAGGATAAAAGTCTCTCCAGATTCAATCCATCTTTTCCAAGTTTTAGTCTTTCTTCTCCACATCAACCCAGCACATTTCCTAATTTCATTCTTCATTTCACATATGGTCTGTTTCTAGATCTTTTAAAATCTTTTGGATTCCATATTAAGATTTCAACTATCCATCTATTATTATCTCTTCTAAAAATACTCCCAGCCCAGTTCCACTTGTCTCTTAATTGTTTCAATGATGTCAATAACACATATTTGTTCTCTCAACCATGTAGATAATTTTTCATCTTTTCTTATTACTCCTAACATCTCTTTATATTTCATTTGGTGGTTTAAAGTATCTGTATTACTTTTTTATTAAGTATCTAAGTCTCAAATCCATGAGTAAGAACTGGTAAAACACATTTACTAAAGACTTTTCTTTTCAAAGACAGACATATTTGCTTTAATATTAACCTATTATTACTAAAACCACTCCAACCAAGTTTAAATCTATGTTTAATTTTATCCATTATGTTTTCATCTATAGTCATAATCTGACCAAGATATTTATAGTTGTTAGCTTCTAATTAATCATTAACAAACTTTTTTTTTTCTTTTGAGAAAATCCATTGATTATTACTTGTCTTATTAACATTTATCTTTAGTCCTACTTTTATACTTTCATATGATAACTTTTGCAACATTTTCTGATGTCCTGGAGAATTAGTGGAGAAAAAATTACACCATCTGCAAAATTTAAATGATTTAAATAAACTCCATTTACTTTTATCCTCTTAGTTTCTCATTTTAATCCAAAAAATAATTCTTAAAATACTGCTGTAAAATGACTTAGAGATATAGAATCACCATGTGTTTATTCTTAGAAATGTTAATCTTCCTAGTATTATTATATAATATAATTGTTGCTGTTGCATTTTTATAAAGGTTTTTCAGAATATGACAAAATATCCTGGATGTATATCTTGATGATGCAATGTTTTAATCACTGAATAAATGATTATAGAATCAAATGTGTTTCCATAATCTACAAATCCAAAATATAATGGCAACCAATATTTATTGGTCCTTTTTATAATTTTCTCAATACTTGGAAATTATCCACTATACTAAAACCACTCTTAAATCTGGTTTGTTTTATGGTTGATTAAAATCCACATAGTTTTGTTATAATTATCTTGGTAAAAAAGTGTATTTTCTAAATGTTCTTCATCATCTTTTTTAAATATTAATAGTAATTCTGAATTCTTTGAGTGACCTGATAAACCTTTATCATTTACGTATTTGGTGTATAACTTTGCCCCCAAATATTTCTATTTCTTCACTTGCTACTTTTAAGATACAGATAATAATTATATGGGCTTTTCATAGCTTCATACACTTGTGTCTCACTTCTTTATTTAAATTCCTAGACAATTCAGAATATATAATAGTTGTAGGATAGTTTTTTTTGTTCTTAGTTGCTATATAATTTTTGATAGTTTTCTACAGATCTCATTATGTCATTCCTTTGTTTAGTAACAGTTATCTTTTTTTTATTGCAGAAATCAGTTTTCTATCAATACTGAGATGTTATTTTACACTCTTGAGAATTGTATTCTCTTCTATATATTTTGTTGCAAATTCAAAATTATCCTTTCTTATATTATCAACTCTTTTTGCACCATTTTACAAAATTCTAAATATTCAATCATACTTAATTCACCATTATTACATATCTCTATATTCCTTCATTTTCCCCCACAAATTATGTTATCTCAGTAGAAATTTATTGATCAATTGCTGCTTTTTTGGTCATCTACCTTTGCTGTAATTTTTAAAAGTGTATGTTATCTTTTTATAGATTTTGTTCAAATCTGAATATAAAAAATCTGTTTATATTTAAAAACAATTTTCAAATTCTAATGTAAATTTATTGGAAAGTTTCTGAGGATTAGGTTTGCACTATCTTCATTCTTCTTTAAAATGAACTTGTTATTAATAATTAGTATAATAATCTATATGTTGTATAAGTTACTTAGCGTAGGCTCAAAGATTCTCAAGATATTTGAAATTTTAAGCTATTGTTTTTGAACATCATAATAAAAATTCAAAAATATTTATTAATTACAGATAGTTTAAATTTAATTAACCAGAAACTAGTTGTAGAAATCTAGCTGCATTATCACTTTAACATCTGTTTCTTTTCATTGCTTTCTTGTGCATTGTGGCTTCTGGGATTGAAAAGACATGAATGTTGAAATAAAGTATCCCATATCCACTTGTTATATCATACATTTTTATAATCTTAGCATAGATTATAATATTTATTAGCTTTGGTATTTTAAACTTACATCATTTTATTTTGCAATATATATATATATTCTTCTAATAATAAATTATTTTTATTATTTTGCAATATATATATATATTCTTCTAATAATAAATTATTTTTATTAGATTCTCTCATCTTTTGTCTTTACAATTTTTTTGCAATGTGTTCTGTTTCTATTACATTTTTAAATCAATAAAATATTGATTTAAACATGTAGTAGAAAAAATATATAATCTTGTGTGTGTTAGTCAGTTATTTGTATTTTTGAACTATTATACTCACCAAAGGTTCCTATGATGCTTCAAATTGATATAGTTGTATGTACTGGACATAATATGATCCACCTTATATACCTGCACTTTAAAAATAAATTTCAGATCACAATGTATTCACTCCATCAGTACACTGTTTTGAACAATTGGAAACTATTATGTCTTTTCAAACCAGCCAATTTGCCACCAAACTTGTCACTATTGAAAACTTTTGCCATCCTGGGTTTCATGGAATTTATAAATTCATCTTGAATCATCTTAGTTATTTCACTATCCTGTATATTTATGATCCAGACAATTTCCTATCACAAAAAATATAAAGTATATAACATTTGTATCCAATTGTATAGTGTCTTGATCCAACCAACTTTCAGCCTATCTCCATGGATCCATTAGTTACTAAAATACTTGAAAAAGTAATCAAGTACCACATTCAGCCACATATCCTTCCATTGTTATCATATCTACAGTTTGCCAAAGAAGACTCCTTCACTAGTGAAGCAGCACTCATATTGATGCCAATTCTAAGCTCAGTTCAGAAAAAATAAAAGACAGTCCCATTGCAGTCTAACTTGATATACAAGCATCTTTTGATTCCATCTCAATTAACCTACTTATTATTTAAATGCTCACTAATACTACCATCAAGCCTGCTCTGTTATACCTAATCACAAATCTCCTTCTGAATTGTGAGTTACACATCACCCTTATTTGTAGAAATTTTCTATTTTTAATTTACACAGTTAATCTCACAAAGGTTGCCTCTAAGCGCATTATTACTGGAATCCAAATTTCACACATCCAACAATATATTTCCTACATAGCCTACACGGATAAAATTACTGTCTTCCTGCCTTTTCAGAAACATCTCCCCATATTGCAAACAATTCTTAATGACTACACAGCAGCCTACAAACTACAATTTAATCCCCCCAAAAACTACTGCATGGACTCTATTTGCAAAGAAATCATGTTCCCAAGTTTTTCAAAAAAAAAACCCACTTCATTCTTAGGCTTTCCTTTGTACAAAGACTTCCTTGGTACCAACTCACTTTCTGAGGCATTTCTATTGATTTAGTCCCAAGATACACCTGTTTTTTATCTTGCTATGATAAAAAAAAATCACATACTATGAACTTATTATCAAATTTTCAAAGATGTTCACTTCTGCCATCAACTGCATGTGCAATACATTGCTTTGGAGCCACAAGACCATATCAATAACTCTGTATAACAGTCTAAGATTCAAACCCTGTATAATAGTCTAATCTTGCACAACATCCAGATGTTTTATAAACAAAAGGCCATTAGCTTAATAGCAGCTATTACTTACCAGTTCCAAAACCTCCAGTACCTGCAGAAAGTAACCCCTACAGAAGAATCTCCTCCTTCAATGTGATATCTCACAGACTTTATTCACTCAATCCTAGGTATCACTATCAAATCAGCATCTTACATAATTCCAAGTACATTTACTGGCAAACATATATCCTGCTTTATTCAGATCTTAGAAATGATTATCCTCTTCCCATGCTTACATCACCTTCTCTATTAATTTAAAAAATGGCACTAGAACTGAAGTTTTTTGATTTCCTAATTAGGCTGAACCTGCATGCACTTCCAACATATTTTTTCTTCCATATTGTACAATCCATTATGTGGTCTGTGCCATGAAGCCAAAGAGATTCAACAATATCTTCTCAAATGACTTCTGAGCTCTAAACTTCACATGGCAAACTATGTTAAATGCATATAGACAGCCCATTACTTTCATCTACCAAATAACTAAGACCTTCCAAAGATTACATATTCCTATAGTGTATGCAGCAACATTTACCCTACTTGCCTTCTGGTACAACCATTGCACTTTCTTGTTAGAATACAGCATCAAGAGTCATCCATCCACATTTATTAATACATTATACCAGATAAAAGCATGGGGTAAAAACATAGCATCCTCCCATTGTGGACAACTGCTCACTCATTAGAGAGCAGTCCAATCTATAAGTAGCCACAAGCACAGCAGGCACTACTAACAAACCTTGTAACAAGCACAGCAGGCACTACTAACAAACCTTGTAGCATTTTGTCTGCTTCATAATACAACTAGCTACATAAAATCTATATTCCAGACACTCATTACTCTAGTTCAGTACAACAGAAAACTATCTAACCAGACCAGTCAAGCACAAGGCAAATGATCTTCAATTTAAAGGTTATGAACATTCTTATTTTATACATCCAATACTATGTTATACAAAAAAGTATAATTTACAACAATCATGTACAATTACCAATGTTTATATAATTGTAGTAATCAGCAATGTTGCTCAAATTTATATAATAACAAACAATCATTATACTTAAAATGCCTTTGCATCTCTAACAAAACCGTTATAAAATATTTTTATATATTTATATATTATATAAAACATTTTTAAAACCTATGTAACACATTTTTTTGATCAATAAAGCATATTATTGAAATATAATAACAGTAATAATAATCATAATAATAATAAGTATAATAGTTCAGAAGAAAGCTTAGTCATCACTAGCAAGTTGTTGTTCAAGTGTTGGGTTCAAACCTGTAAAGACAATAAAATACCTGCACATTTTGCAATTAAAGTAGTATATAATAGGTGAGAAATTAAATTTCAAACAATAGAAGTAAGTATTGATTCACATTTTAAAATAATTAAGGCTCTATGCTAAATAATTAATTATTTTCATTAATAAATAAAAAATGGCAGATGTCTAGTCAGGTGACCAAGTGGTTGGTACCAAAGTAATTTCCATAAAACTGATGATCTTAAACTTAACCAAAACATATGCTAATGCAGCCAAGTCTAATGTTCAAATATGTAATACAAAACATAACTTTATCTGTTAACACAGCAACAACTAATCAGTGGTTGGTACCAAAGTAATTTCCATAAAACTGATGATCTTAAACTTAACCAAAACATATGCTAATGCAGCCAAATCTAGTGTTCAAATATGTAATACAAAACATAACTTAACTTTATCTGTTAACACAGCAACAACTAACTTTAGAAAAAGTCATTGAAAAGGCATCAATAATCTTAACTTACAAATCAATGAGAACAGAGACACCTCACTCACCCATTGCAGTATAGAAGCTTTACAAACTCTAAGTACCAGCTTTAATAATACCATACAAAGAACACTCTCTAATTTTGTTGTATATATATATATTTCTCAATCTATTGTATTATTAGCTACAGATGAAAATCTCCCACTATATGAATACCTCAGGTTATTATTCTAAGAAGCTTTAACAATATATGGACTTTGAGATACAGTGCTATGAATAGTAGATCATCCTATTCCAAGATGACTCACAAAACTACATTACAGTTGTATTAAAAATACATACTTTAGCTATGCTGTTTCTAGTGTATGATGGAGCCATTTGGTAAAGTTTTAGCTTTTAATCCAATATACCTAAAGAATACACCTACACTCATTTATAGCAACAATTTTGAGTTCAAACTAAAGCTAAACCAAATATAACTTGTTAAGAAAACATAACTACACAGATCATAAACCAAGAAGCCACACTCTGTCTTTGCATCAGAATTAAGACTGCAATGCTATTTCTGCAGCCACTGTGGCCATCTAGCAATAAACTGCCTTACAAGATCAGCTAACAGATATCCAATATATACAACATTCACAAGAAAAAAATATGCATTCACTTCTCAGTGGCTCCAATCTAGACATGTTTCACAATCCAAAAACCATCAAACCATCACAAGAAACACAAGTATAGATATATTGAACCTATCACATAACAAAGACAAATAATGAATAAATAAACATTATAATCCTAGTCCATATGTCTCCAGAAAATATCCCAAAATATCTGAAAACCCTCCTCCCATGGACAATGGGAACAATAGTGAATCAAAACTAATACAATATCAATAACACTGATTATGACACTAAACCAGTATACACACCTATGGAAATCAACAAAACAACACCACATAACAGAGGTAATCACTCTATGCCTTTCCCCTAGAGAAGCAGCAGCACCAGATACCTAAAGGTATCCATATTACCCAACAAAAAGGCTAAAATAAAATCAATTACTTAAATATATGATTCCAGTCAGATAGTCTTGATCACACTATCAAAGACTTCAAGCCAAGTCATAATGATAATCATGAATCACCCAAACATCATGCCATCACACAAAAACAACACCCTACCTTATACAAACTTGATGAAAGTTACAAATATCTGCAGTTAATGTGAGAGAGTTGAACTCTAATAAAATCAATCAATTAAAGCAATGGCTCAAAATTATAGTCTCATATATTTGAATTACTTGAGACTAAATTCTACTCTGGCTCTCAGATATCTCTGCAGAGATTTCTATACCTGCTCCCATCATGAACCTCTGAAGGCACTGGATTGCTCATTGCACCAAACTACCTATTCTCATTATTCAAGATAATATTCATCAATTCACTTCTGCCAGTAGTAACCTTCCATTATTGAATTACTACAGTTAATATAATTTTCTTATATTTACCCATGCATCATAGTCTTATTACAAATATAATACCATTAATTCCCTACTTGCACCTAATCATTATCCAGTTGTTGTAATTGGGGACTTTATAATACAATGGCTGGGGACTGCATCATACAATGGCTGCATCAAATTTCTTTTACTCTTATGTGTGCTGATGGCATTTTGCCAGACAATTCAATGGCATTCCAAAAAAGCCATGATGCCTCATTGATAGTCCTTTGTATTTATTTGCCTATGCTGGATAATTTTTGTATTTATTTGCCTATGCTGGATCATCTAATTATGATGAATCTTATTCCTTCACCATTCTTGGATCACTCAGTGCAAATGATAAATCCCATAGAGATTCAATCATCCACATTTCCACTAGGTAAAACCCTAAGAGTACTGCTTCCAGCAACCACTCCAGAATTTATATTCTCAGAGCTTATATTATACCCAATAAAATCAAGACCATGCAGGTGAACTCTATACAAAAATTATTACCCTTCATTAACACAATCTCCTTTAATATTGACCATATCATGAGAAGAACACTTTCCCTCTCTAAATTGCAAATACTAGCTGATAAGCAGCATAGGCAAATTGCCATGATAAAACTTTCACACCATACCCAACAATATATATATATATATATATATATATATATATATTGGGTATGGTGTATATTTTTTAATCTTTAGATAATTTTTATAGCAAATATACAACAATACATGTAATACTCTTAAAAAATTATCTAAAGATTAAAAAATCAAGATATACCTCAGCCAATAACATACCTGGAACAGAGACTACATAAGATAAATAGTAGGACCCCACCCAACAGAGTTCCAATGGATATCCAAGCTGATAAGACCACATAAGTAAGCCATAACATGATAATGCTTATCTATTCATACTTTAAACAAAAAGTGCATGCAAATCAGCCACCAAAACTTCCTGCCGACTTCTTTGGCTTACCAGAAACAACCCCTTTCAATACCACTAAGTTCACCATAAAACTAGCTACTATCTCAAACATATCAAACATCCTAAAAACTATAACATCCTTCAATTCGTATTAGTGCATCTTAGCTGCTTTACAACTAAATATCTCTGATCTAGCCAATCATTTGTCCTAAAAATTTCAACTTATATAAATCATCTATCTTATTACAATACTATCATTCATCAAAATAGCAGCAGCCATCTATCTCCTCTATCAACCTTTGCCCATATCCATGAAACTGCTGCCAGTTAAAATCATTGAGAAAATCATCAAGGATAATCAGAACCACATATACTTCTAGTGATCTCCAATATGCAGTTTACAAAGAAAAGCTCTCCAACCATACAAGCAGCACTAATCTCCAAAATAATCCTAAACTCAGTTCAAGGACAGAAGAGATGTGCAACTATATCATTCCAGCTTGACCTTGAGGAGGCTTATAAATCCATCAATATCCATGTATTTATAGACAAGTTAGCCCGTACTACAATTTCCAAAACTCATCTTATTTACTTTTAAATTTGCTACTAAGCTGTGAAATTTCATATCACACTCAACTGCAAAAACTTTCTATTATTTATACACAAGCAGTGCATACCACAAAGATTCCTGCTCAGCTCACTCTTATACACATTGTATATTAACCCCCTTCTACAAAAAATCCAGCACATATTCACAGGAAACCGAATACCAGACACCCAACAATGCATTACATGCTCTGCATACATGGATGATGTGACTGTTTTCCTACTTCCAAAAAATACTTACCCAGTTTACAAAAAATTCTAAAAGTGTTTTCAACCATATACAAAGCTAAATTTAATGCAAATAAAACTGCTTTCTGGTCATTCTTTACATGTAAATCATGCTTACACACATACTAAGACAAAACAAATGCTTTTATTGGTTTTTTGATTTTACTTAGGAGCTATAACAATGAAATGCTATATATAGAACAAGTTTAAAGATGGATCTGAGAAGATCACTAACTCACTATCAAAGGTATACCTTTCAATATACTTTAAAGTATAGTGATTTTATCAACTCATCATCAGTAAAATTATATATTATCAACACATTATACTCTTCTCTAAGGCATTCAAATCCACAATCAAATACATTTGCAATAAGCTCTTACAACTCAGAAAGACAGTCACATCTCAACTAGATATCTCTGTTGACCACTTAAAACAATGACTTAGTCTTTGCATGGAATAAGCATTTTTCAAGTTCAAAAGACACAAACTTGATAACTACTATTTTAAAAGTTCCATAATTATAATGCCAGCTTCAGACCTCCACCACAGTGCTCATATCTGTCATCCATAATCTACCAGCAGAAAACAATAGCAACCCAGATAGCTGCCCAATTCACTAGCAAACAACCCTTCTCCAAAGCTGGGTACCAGCAATAAAAAGCTATTTTACAACTTCAAAAAATGGTCATCAGAGCCTAAATGGTTTGACTACATCATTAAAATTAACCTTCATACCTTGCCAACAACTTACTTCCTCCATTACCAGTGATTGTATACTACAATTGACCCATTCTGCAACCTATATCAACATGCTGAAGAACAACATTTAATCTAGGAATGCCCAATACTAGCAGAAACATGAGGAGTGATGTGCAACACATATAGACAGCCTAATATTTTAACACACCATAAATACATATTGTGAAAACACAATCCACAGGGTGTGCAGCCTCATTCATCCTCTATGCATTCTGGTGAGCACTATGTACTTTTTCCTTAAACAATAAGACTTGATTACACCCCTTTATCTTTCACAATAACTTGTCACAATTAAAAATCAGAGATAATAACATTGGTTACTACTTAAACAACAAACATCCCCATAACCAGCTAAACAAATGTATAATCATCACTGATGGAAAAAAAAATCACAAACATGGATAAAATCACCTCAGGCCAGCCTGCTATCCATACTGGATGCTGAAATAAGAAGTAATTCCTGTTACTTGAAAAAATTGAAGACACTACCCTACACAACCCACACAATCATTACAACAAAACATAGATTTAAACAAGTGACATTTAAGCAACATGAACTGCAAATAGAAATAACAAAATAGTAAACTCTAATATAGAATACTTATTGAAAACAAACAAGACTGTACATTGCACACATATGTAATTCATTGGAAATAATTTTGAATGTAGACCTTGTTCCCAACAAATTTCAGATGGTAGCACTATAATAGATTATTTGTGAACTTTATGAACCAAACAGTGAGATTTATATAATCTGCCACCCATATTCAAAATTGTAAACACCCCCCCCCCCTGCAAATAGACAACACTAACCTAAACCTCACAGATCTATCATTTCAATCAAAGCAAACATTTTTAGAATTATAATACTAAACTTTGTCATATCATCATAAATATTTGGTATTTTCAAAACTGTGACCCCTCCCCTAATAACATACTATGTGCATATACAAATTAATGTGCTTTTACAAACCAACTGATTACAAATGTAAACATATGTCTACAATCAGAAGTATCTGTAAATAGTGTTTAATCCAATAATGTTCATTTTTGAAACATATTATTATCATGATAATAATAATAATAATAACAGCAACTACAATTCTATAAAGAGCATTTACCAAAACAATTCCCACTAGCTTTTCTAACATTAATAGCCATTTTCTCAAAACTGATTTGTTTCTAGAGAAATAAAATTATCAAGAAGTATTATTATAACACCTTATAAAAAATGAAATCACTAAATATCTGTCAGTAATTAAAAATTTTTTTTGTTGTTGTCAAATTATGAATAATATGTATATATGTAAAAAATATAAATATGCAAAACATTCAAAGTGCTTTGATTATTCTCATATGGATGTAACATAAAGAAAAATGTGTATTAAAAAAAATGACTAAAATAATTTTCACTTTTCAGTGTAGTTACAGGTATCAACACCTGAATTGTACATCCATGCCAGTCTTGGTTGTATGCAGTTAACACATAATGCTTTTACATGAAAAATTTTGAATCTGCTATTTATATATATGATTAATATATCCATATATTTTGTAAATGGTAAAAATTTAACATATATGGCATTTTTGATATTGGAATAAAACATCTTAATTTTTCTGAAAATAATATAAAAACTTTACATAACATTTTAAATTTCTTTTTATAAATTTAGTTTACCGTTATATCATTATCATCCTTGTTTTCAAACATTAATCCATTACAGAATAAAGGTTTTTCCAAGTCATATCCACATTATATCAAAAATCTTACTTATTTCATTCATTTATTTTATATGTTTTTTCTAACACTTTTTCAATCTTTGTCACCCAATTTAAGACTCCAACTGTAAATCTATTGCCATCTTTTGCATGAATATTTTCTGCCCAATACCATTTCAGTTTTCTTAGTATTACAATGTTACCAATGTCTATTAATTCTCTCACTTATATTCATAGATTGTGATCATTTCTTGTTACTCCTGTCATATATCTCTTCATATATCCCTAATCCTCCTGAAATCTTTGTATTAATTTTCTGTTCAGCATCCAAATCATAGATCCATATGGTAAAAGGGTAAAACTCATTTATTAAAAAAAGTCATTTTCAAACACATAGGCTTTCTCTTTAGGGTTAAATTATTTCTACCAAATGAACTCCATATTTAATTCTATGATTAATTTCATCCCTGCCAGAAAGTATTTATAAGTGTTACATTTTTTAAATTCACAATTATCAATTTTTATTTTCTTCAGACTTATTCTGTTTTCTTACCTTCACATAATAACTCTTGTAAAATTTTCTGAAGCATTATTTGCAGAAACAACTATATTATTTGCAAATTGTAGATTGCTTACTCAATTTCCATGTATTGACTTCACATTCTAATTCACGAAATACTTCTTGCAAACTGTTGTAAAATATTTTGTAAATATGAAATTACTCTATGTATATTCTTATCATATTTTATTAATATTAATATGTCAATATGCCTTTATATTTTATGTAATTGTAAATCACTATCGATAAAAGGTAATAATGGAATAATTATTGATTGAAAATAAATTTAAAAGTAAAGTCTAATTTAATAGTAACTTTAGAAAGACAAGTGGTGAGTAAAAACAACTTGTACATATTTTATAAGAATTGAGTAATATTGTTTTATTAATAATTTTTATTATTCAACCATTGGACTAGAGATTATACACTTAATTAATAATATTTCTGTAGAGTAATTTCCACTACACCACTGTCATATAAGATAGGGATTGGTTTCTATTCACTTGTAGCATTGCGGAGGGCTGCAATCATAAATATGTGGCCAAAGATATCTTTTCCACATGTCTTAAGTCATATGTTTATGATTACACCCCTCCACAATATATTGTGTGAGAGTGGATAATCTTTAGCCTAATGAATGACTAATAAAAATATTCATATACTTCAATAAAATGGTTTGTGTCAAAGTTGGGAGCACAATAAGTTTGACACTTGCCAATTAAATTGTAGTGATTGGCTATCTATATGTATACTCAACAATAATAAAAGGTTGTGTAAAAGATTGTGATGTGGGCCAATTGATTAGTGCTAGTTCAGCACAAAATGTGCATCATACATCTTTTTGACACATATTTGATCATATGTTTATCATTATACATCTCCAATAAGGTGTTAAAAATGGATAGAAACAAGTCCCTAGTTTGCGTGAGAATGGTGCAGTGGACAGTATACTACAGAAATTTTATTTATTCACTATGTTTACTAGGTGCAGATTGATGATCGGTTTTATGATTATATATTTATATAATTTATCATTTAGCTAATAGCAAATCGTCTGGCTGGAAATATTAGATATTTATTGAGAGTGGACAATTCAAAAAAAAAAAAAAAAAATCAAAGAAATTTGTGTAAAACAGTATAAATTTAATAATAAAAAATATTTTTCTTGTATACGTAAATCATCATAATTATAAACGAAGTTATAAAACAAAAATAAACAAACAACAACTTTATCAACTGATTAATTTAAATGATAGAAGTTAAAATAGCTTTAACATAAGTAGATAAAAAACAAGTAAAATAATCAAAAACCAATTGATATATTCAATCAACATAAAAAATGAGAAAACAAGTATTACCGGCAAATTAAATATGTTTTCTTATTTTTAAATTCAGATATACAAAATTTATTTAATTACTATTTTGGTGTTGAATAAAATCATTCCAAGTTACTTTTTTTTACAAATGAATCAAGTATTGGTTAAAATGTGTTATAAAAATCAAAAGTTTTTGACTTATAAAACATTTATTAACCATAATAACATAAGCTCAAACAGTAGTATGTTATTTACACAATTATTCTCATGGATAAATAATTTTAAAATTCAATAATAAACGAAATACATATATATTTTTAATCAAAGAAAATGAAAGCGCGCGGTTAGGTCGTGTCATTATA
Source organism: Epiperipatus broadwayi (assembly GCA_028023455.1). Lineage (NCBI taxonomy): Eukaryota > Metazoa > Onychophora > Udeonychophora > Euonychophora > Peripatidae > Epiperipatus > Epiperipatus broadwayi. The sequence continues at coordinate 2,302,490 of JAQFVV010006360.1, read as the reverse complement.
GCTGAATTATTCTCAAAATTGTTTACATAAATTAAATCATTATCCAAAAAGACGAAATTCCTAAACTGATATTTATCTTTAGTTCAAATTTCAATTAAAATTAGATATTTATAAATGATTATTGTAGAATTATTTTAATATGTTATAATAAACAAGGCTTATGTTTTACTTAACGTTATAAATTATTAACAGCGCCATTTTTGATTATTATGATGAGAATTGATCATCAGATGATCAATTTAATAATTATTATTCCTCTTTTGTCACCTTGGAAAGACAAGTATTTATTATTAATTGTTAAAGCAATTTGACCTGTTGTAGAAAAGAACGAAACTGTGATTTTTCACCGAGCAAGAACATTTTTCATAATTGGGTGACGTCATGACATTTTCCTCCCCAATCAGTATTAAGTTCTGAACAAGTTTTCTTCGTTAATACTCTTTGAAATTACTAGTTTACACCCATTTGAAATAGTTATTGTTATTATCTTATATATTAACCATGATGTAAATATAATTAATATTTATTGGTACTATGAGATTGTGATATATATATTATTAACGTTTCCTAGCCCATTAACTTCATCCAAAAATATTAAATATTTTTTTATAAGTATAAGTAGTTCAGAATTTAGTAAAGAAAATTTCTTAGAAATAAATAACTTTTTCTTATACCCCCCACCTATATTTTTTTTAAGCTCTTGATTCGTTCGTTAATAAAACTTACCTATTTAGAAATCTGTAATTACTGCAGTTTTCTCTATATATGCAAACGTAGTCGGGGGAGAGGGGGAATAGTTCTTTTTATTATTGAGCTGAAGTAATACATCTAGTTGTCTAGTTAAAAATTTGTTGAGTTAACATATTTGTGTTGCTGCATTGCCCGAAGTGACTAGCAGATTCATTCATCTCCTACTATCCCCCCCCCCTTTACGTCAAAAGAGCGGGGCTATACTTGACACCTGCTGAAAAACTAGCAATTTTTACTCACTGAGCATGGCTTGTGCAACTGTCGTACTATAATTGGCAATCAGTTGTCTGCACGAGACATAGAGCTTGGCGTGAATTGTGGTCTGTGCAATTATCGAACCAGGTGTAGACTTAGTCGAGACTTTTTTTTTCAATGTCGTCGTTTATACTTATATATAGATATAGAAATGTGTGCGTGCAGGAAAATAAAACAATTACTCTAAATATTCAAACTTAATTTAAAACTAATATATTAGCTACTATCTTTAAATAATTATTTATTTATTTTGTTGCAAAATATGCATAAAAAAAGAGACTAGTTTACGATGAATTTACTTGTGATGGCTTTATAATATTTATTTTCCTGTTTTTTAACAATGCTATAGTGATCATATTCTTGACCTAACAAAGAGTTACGACAAGTTTTGCTATCAAAAACATTAAATTGAAAATGGAATTAAAAAGCTTATGTTTCTTTCTTCGAAATCATCCATTACTATTTTTATTTAGAAAGTTGGTAGTCTGTTGTTAGCTGAGAACTGAATAGAGGCGGGTCTTGCTTTTCATAGCATAATTATACCTTATATAAGCCGAAGGGTAGAGCAGCAAGAGAAAGTATTAAAGAACTCAGCGCGCCCAAATACACCCTATAGAGGAGGTGTAGTTGATCTGGCTACATAAAGAGCAGCATAAAAGAATTGCTCAAAGTTAATAGAAGGGGGAGGGTGCAATGAAGAATACCTATTTGTTTAAAGGCTGTTCATGGAAGAGCGTTTGTCTCTTGGTTCGGCATCGATGCTCACTTACTGCTGCCGAAACACAAGTCCATAATGAGCAATTCAGTTTGCTCTTATCTTAAATTGAGAGTGCAAAATACGTAAAATTTGCAATTTAACCTTTTTGCTCATAGATGTATTCATTAGCATAAATTAACAGGCAAATATTAATATGATAATTATTGAATGAATTAATTCCATTTTATATATAACATATTAAAAAGTAAACATATATTTGAGAGGTAAAGTTACCAATACATATTGACTTTTATTTGTTTTAAAGTATATTATTTATATTTAAAACAATGAGCTTTTTTTTCAATGCTACTTTTTATTTCTTGCGATAATAACATCGCTGTAAAGCCGTACCTTGTGACGGATGCCCGCGGCTGGAGCTGGAAGAGAAAAACTGTTATTATGGCCAAGAGTTGTCATATATGACACATTTCTCGTCTGAGGTATTTATGGTAGAGACCCCACATGAGTCTCATCAACTCCTGGTCATTTTTCATCCTCAAATTATCGGAGCTTCAATCTTTTGTTAACAAGTTTTTGGGGCAAAAATTTGCTTTTAGCGCTACCTGAGATACGTGACAGGCAGTCCAAGCAGGTGCGTTCTCTATGTCAATCACACAAAACAAAAACACTTCTTACTGGACTTAGGGCTTCTGGCACTTACCCAGATATTTTTTCTTCGTCTAATTCACTCTTCTTGCACATTGTTCTTTTCAATTTACTAGTAAGACTAACTCAATTTTAGTTTTAAAGTTAACAAGACATAAACGGAATGAACAGTAAAGTTCAAATACCATTTTCTTTTATATATATATATATATTATTAATAGCACATTATTTTACGTATCTTTTTTTTAATTATTTTTATTTTATTACTTATAGGATTAAATAAAGCAGTGCTAATATGTACTATTCGATGTATTTTCAAAACTGATTTTTAGACGCAGCATATATAAACATTTATATTATATATCTGATTGTGTGGGTACACATAGTGTGTTTATATATGATTTATAAACTATACACGTATGATATTGTGTTTTTAAAGATTTGTAATTCTGCATAAATATATTTTTTAATAAATAAAGTCTAACTGTGCTACTCGTATAACTATTATTTGTTAATGTTGGGATCATAAAATGAATTAATTTTAGAAGAAAAATAAACAAAATTTTAATTTATAATTTTACTAGCATGGCATTTATTTTTTAATTAAAGTCAATTGTGTGTTATAATACTTTCTAAATAAAAAATTATTATACGTAGAACTAAGCTAAAATTTATTATAAAATAATATGTTTTTATCATTCGAACGAAATAAATTTATATTTGCCGAAGAAAATAATTTTTGACGTTTTCTTTTTAAGTTAGATACAAAAAAAAAATAGGCTTATAGTTTTGCTCAGATTTGCCAACTAAAAGAAAAATCCTCTCTAAAGAATAGATTGAACGGAAAGTAGGATAAATATTTTTTTTAAACAAATATTAAAAATATAGAAGTGTTGCTAAGAATCAGTGAAAATAGATGGGTAAATAGAATACCGTTATTTATTTATTTAAGATTATGGAATTCCGAAGGATATATTGGAAGAAATTGTCGATGTGGAAAAAAAAAAAGATAATTGAAACACTTGACCGATGAATAATAGTATATAAATAATGACTTTAAAGATGGATGTAGCTATGCACTTTTGATAAATCAGATACTATCTTTAATTAATGCGTCGAATCTAAGCAATAGTAGACCAATGATAACGTTGAGCAAACTTTTAAGTATATTAGTGTCCATTTTTATATTTTTTATTGTTGATCTGCTAATACCTAACCTGGATAAAAAATTTTTTTTACTAGTGATGGAATACTATCCATTGTTATTTCTAAGTTATTTTTTTGAGCAATTGAATTGTAAGAGTTGTCTCTAATTATTTCTGCCACATTACTGCAGCAATTATGATATAAGGGATTCGAACTCAGACTTTCACACAATCCTCAACTCTCCATGCCATCTCATATTGCTGACCCACCTGATCATACACATGTTGAAAAGATAAATAAATTATAGAAAAAATGTTTCATTTTAAGTGTTCAACAGAAGTATTTAACGCTCTCGGTAATGATCTACTAAGATACATTTGTAACTAAAAGGGATTTGAACTCCATTTCAAACGCCCTACAGCTATTTATTTGATAGTTTTTTTTCTAGTACCAATATCAAATAGAACCATGGAACTGGATGAAAATATATTTTAAAATATATTATGGCCCATCTAATCACGTGAAACTGAATTTTAAACATAAAAATCATCATCATAAAACATTTTTAACCATTACAATTTGTTGCAACATGAAAGCCTTTACATAGCTTCTCTTCTCTATATAGCACTAACACAATTTTTATTTCATTTGAATATCCTTTTATGTGATCTACTTTTAGATCTTTTGCAATGCTTAAATCTAGTTAAGATTTCATCTGTTTAAATATTATTATCTCTTTTATAAATATGTCCATCCCAGCTCATTTACTTTTAAAATTTTTTCATTGATGTCAATTAATTGTTCTCTCTTCCATGTATTACATTTTTATTTTTTCTTATTATTATCAATACGTTCCTATCAATATTTTGTAGAATATTCTAAACTTCCTGCAGTGATCTTTTATTTATTGTCCAAGTTTTATCAGATTCATAATTACAACTGTTAAAACATATCTACTGAAAATCTTTTTTTAAAAACACATAACTACAACCTCTTTTAAAACAGGTATAACTTACTATATGTATTGTCATTCACTGCAAGCTAGAGTAATCAATGGATGCCAAAAGACTTGTGCATAAAATTGCCATCTAATGCCTATTTATCTTATATCCCCAGACTAGTTTCTGGTTTGTGGCCTTTGTCAGTGAGGAGCCTTGGAAAAGGCCAGTGAGGAGCTTTGGATCTGAGAGCACTACATTGAGATCTTAGGATCTAATGTAACCCTCCAGCAGCCACTTTTTATCTCTACTTAACTACAAAACTATGATTCTTCAATTGAAAACACCTTAATATTTTCAATCCAATCTCATTAACTTATATAGACAGTGAGTGGCAATATGTATAGTGAATTTTTCCTATTTTAATAACAGTTATAAGCAAGCATAAGAAATGGTGATCATATGATGTTTATTGACATAAAACCAATCCTTCCTGTGGTGGCTATGGTTATTAAAGAACCCAAAACACCAAAATGTAAGGATACTGAACTGAGTTCAAAAACTATATAACTATATAAGCTAATGAGCCTGAATTGAAAATATTAAGGTGTTTTTAATTTTAAAACTCATAGTTTTGTAGTTAAGTAGAGATAAAAGGTGGCTGCTGAAGGGCTGCATTAGAACTTAAGATCTAGGTGCAGTGCTCTCAAATCCAAGGCTCCTCATTGATGAAGACCACAAGCCAGAAACTAGTCTGGGTATATAGGATGAGTAGGCACTAGATGAGGATTTTATACACAAACCTTCTGGAATCCATTGATTACTCTAGCTTGCAGTGAGTGGCAATATGTATAGTGAGTTTTAAATGGTGATCATATGATGTTTATTGGCTACAACCTCTTTTATTATTGTTATTTATGATAAAAGAATTTTGTACAAATTTAATTATATGATCGATTTTATTCATTATATTTTCAACTCTATCAATAATGGACTAAGTAATTTGAGATTGTCTTTTAATTTATGATCAGCAATGTTTTTTGTTTTTTTTTTCAGAAAAAAAAAAATAAAATCATTGACCATGACATTAATCGTGTTAATATTTATCTGTACAATTACTTTTTTTTTTTTTTGCTTCTGATCACTTTTGCAACATTTTTTGAATCTTTGCAGCAGTTTTATTTGAAAACCACACACACATCAGTTGTATAATCTAGATGACATACCTTAAATCATTTTCATAAATTTTTATGCCTTCAGCTTTCTATTTTCAATAAATAAAAAATAAGTAAAAACTACTGTAAAACGTTTTACAAATATTGAATCATGCTATCATACATGTTTATCACAGTTAATTTTTATAATATCACTAAGTAATCTAGTCCCTGCAGTATGTGATAAACTAAAGTTTTAATCAATGAGAAAATGTTCAAAGAATCAAAGCCTTTTCTTTATCTAACAATTCAAAGAGTAAAAACAATTCAAATGTCTATAACTTCTTTCTTTACTAGATGGAATCTACTGAGGTAAATCAATTTGAAACACAGCTTTATTTTTGGGTTGGTTTCCATTCAGAGATGGGATAGAGAATTTTAACTATCTTGATAAAGATTTTATACAGACCTCATAGAAGATTGATAGATTACCATTTCTAATATATTTTATCACCTTTCTTAGAATATTATTACTGCATATTTCCAGTTACCTATTACATTTTTTTCATTTAGATATTAAATATATTGCCTAGCCATATTTTTTTTTTGTTATCTGCTTATCTGAAGGTATCAATTGTGATTTCATCACATGCTAGAACATTGTGCAAAGATTTATTTACATATTTTATCTCTTGACTAATTTCCTTAGTAATTCAGAAGATGTAGTAATTGTGATGGTTATTTTGTTATTTTTTTTTTTTATTACAAAATAATTATTCGTAATACTCTTCCATGTATTTTATGGTATTCTGCTTCTTTTAAAGAATATTCTTATCTTTTCTTCTTAAATCTGATATACCATTTTTTTTCCTGTAGCAAAATGTTGTTTTATACTATTGAAATTTATTTTTTTAAACTTTTTTTTTTATTATTATAAATTCTTTTTCTATCATTTTATAAAAGTATAGCCATTCAAGTACTTTAAGTTTTTAAAAATAATATTATAGTTCCTCTTTCTCTTATATATATATATATATATATCATCATCATCATTATCAACCATTATCAATCCACTGCAGGATGAAGGTCTCTCCAAGTTTAATCCATCTTCTCCGATCTTTAGCTTCTCTTCTCCACATCAGCCCTACACATTTTCTTATTTCATTCATCCATCTTACATGTGGTCTCCTTCTGGGTCTTTTACAATCTCTTGGAATCCAGTTTAAAATTTCAATTGTCCATCTATTATCATCTCTTCTAGCAATATGTCCAGCCCAACTCCACTTCAATCTTTTAATTTTTTCAATGAGGTCAGTAACACCTGTTTGTTCTCTTACCCATACATTGTGTTTTCGATCTCTTCTTGTTACTCCCAACATACATCTCTCCATACTTCTTTGAGTGGTCTGAAGTCTACTGTATTGATCTTCTATTAAGTGTCCAAGTCTCAGATCCATAAGTAAGAACTGGTAAAACACATTTGTTAAAAACCTTTCTTTTCAAACACATAGGCATATTTCCTTTTAATATCAAGTTATTTCTACCAAAAGCACTCCAACCAAGTTTAATTCTATGATTAATTTCCTCTATTATGTTTCCATCTGTATTAATAATCTGACCAAGGTATTTGTAACTCTTAACTTCTTCTAATTCATCATAATCAATCTTTATTTTCATATTTGGAGCAAATCGATTAAACATTACTTTAGTCTTTTTAACATTTATCTTTAGTCCTACTTTCCTACTTTCATCTGATAACTCCTGCAACATTTCCTGCAGCTCGGAAGCATTATTTGCAAAAACAACTACATCATCTGCGAAATCTAAATGACTTAAATAATCTCCATTTACTTTCACTCCTTTAGTTTCCCATTTTAATCCACAAAATACTTCTTGCAGCACTGCTGTAAAAAGTTTTGGAGATATGGAGTCACCTTGTCTTACACCTTTCTCAATGTTGACTTTCCCAGTATCATTATGTAATCTAATTGTTGCTGTTGCATTTTTATAAATATTCCTTAAAATATGACAATATCCTGGATCTATACCTTGATGATCCAATGCTTTAATCACTGAAGAAATGTTTATAGAATCAAATGCCTTTTCATAATCTACAAATCCAAAACATAATGACAACTCATATTCATTTGTCCTTTCTATAACTTCTCTCAATACTTGAATATGATCTACTGTACTAAAACCACTTTTAAATCCAGCTTGTTCTCTTGGTTGGTGAAAATCCAAGGTTCTCTGTAGACGAGTTGTAATTATCTTGGTAAAAATTTTATATAAAACTGATAAAAGGCTGATAGGTCTGTAATTTCTAATATCTTTTTTTATCACCTTTTTTAAATATTAATATTATTACTGCATTTTTCCAATCATCCGGTACATCTTTATCATTTAGACATTTGGTATATAACTTTGCTAATATTTTTTCTGTTTCTTCACCTGCTTCTTTTAATATATCAATTATAATTCCATCATTAACTGGAGCCTTTCCTTTTTTCATACATTTAATTGCATTTCTCACTTCTTCATTTAAAATTCTGGGCAATTCGGAAGATGTAATAGATATAGGAGGTACTTGTTCTTTATTACTATATAATTCTTGATAAAAATCTTCTACCAATTTCATAATGTCATCCCTCTTTTTAGTAATAATTCCATCTTTTTTCCTTATTGCAGATATAAATTTCCTACCAATACCAAAATGTTGTTTTACATTCTTAAGACTTTTATTTTCTTCTACAGCTTTTCTTGCTAGTTCACAGTTATACTTTCTTATACATGTGCTCTTCCGATCTCGCACCATTTTACAAAATTCGAGATATTCAATTCTTTTTAATGCATCATTCTTGCATATCTTCATATTCCTTCTTTTCTTCATAAGTTCTCTAGTCTCAGTAGAAATTTTATTAGTCAATTGCTGCTTTTTTTCTACCAGCTATCTTTGTTGCAGTTTTTAAAAGTGTATCAGTTATTTTCATATTAATTTCATTCAAATCTGAATCATGTTCAAAATCTACTAATACTTGAAACCGATTTGTAAGTTCTAATTTAAATTCATTAGAATGTTTCTGAAGATTAGGAATATCAACTGTAAATATAGTTTTTCTTAATAATTTTTGTCTCTCTAGTTTTACATTAACATGTATCTTACCCCTTACTAATCGATGATCACTTCCTGTGTTAAATTTATTAAGAACATTACAATCTTGAAATATGTATTTCCTGTTAGTCAAAATATAATCCAATTCTGCTGTACCTTCATTTGGATGCTTCCATGTCCATTTCCTTCTAACATTTTTCTCAAAAAAAGAATTCATAATATAAAGTTTTTCCTTCTCTGCAAACTCCACAAGTCTATGTCCTCTCTCATTTCTATTACCATAACCAAAATTACCTACAACACTTTCATCTTTCATTTGTTTACCAATTCTAGCATTAAAATCTCCCATAACAATTTTAAAATGTTGTTTACTCTGATCAAAAGCCTTTTGTACATCCATATAAAAATCTTCTACTACTTCATCACTGTGAGAACTTGTTGGGGCATAAACCTGAATTATCTGCATTTGATATCTGCTATTAAGTTGTATAACTAATCTTGCCACTCTGTCTGATACACCATCAATCTCCACAATATTGTTCTTCCACTTTTTATTTATAATGAATCCTACTCCACTTGTATTTCCAATATTTGTGCCTTTATAATAGAGTATATGTCCACTTTTTAAATCAATTGTCTCTTCACCTTTTCTTCTAACTTCACAAAGTCCAATAATATCCCATTTAATATAAGAGAGTTCTTCTTCTAATTCTTGCAATCTTCCTTCACTTGAAAGTGATCTGCAGTTGTAAGTACCTAAATAAAAAGTCGTCATCAAATGGCAGCCTGGGTCCGCCTCCAGGATATTCTTAGCACCCTCCACCTTCGGCCACCAACCGCTGCCTTGGTTGGTGACTTTACAGCCTCCTGGGATTAAGGGCCATGCTTTATTTTTGTCTGTCATAATTGTATAATTGGGAAAAATCTTTATCATTTACACAAACATTCATTCTGCCTTATCAGGCACTGAGAAGAAAGACCATGGTGTTTCTTGATCTTAAACTCAGAGGTAAAAAGCTAATAAACTCACCACGCTGGCTAATGCGTGTTGGTGAGCAGCCCATCCATGTTCGTATACTATATGAATAAACATATAGTAATAACAGCTGCAACGACAAGAACGTATGGAGTGGACATTAGGAATTTGCCCTGCTCGGTTCCTTTAAGGCCCCCAAGAGGAATCAAAGGGTCTCCTTTCTCCTTTCAGTTAATAGCAAACTACTTTCTGCAGCCATATATATATTGAACCAGGTCCCCCAATGCTAAGATATATTTCTGCAGCCATATATATATTGAACCAGGTCCCCCAAAATTTCCATCTAAACCAGATTTAAAATACTTTGTAAAATATCTTTGATATTATGGGAACAGACCAGTCCTTCAAGCAAAGATGAGAATATCATTGATTGCATAGCAATCAACAATGCCCATAGCCAGATCAAGCTATACAAAGCATAATATAACCACATTTCCTGGTCATGGCCCACTATGACTGCTGGAATCCATCCCCTGTCATCCAAAGCATTTTATTTGTTTTGAGGATCAAACTCAGGTGCCAGCCAACCATATGTTATATAGTTAGCATGCTTCATATGACAGGCATACAATCCAGTGCTTGAAATATTCCAAGCTAGTTCATATTCTGTCTCAGAGATCCAGAGCATTTTCATAATATACATAAATATTTGTACACTAATTTACTGGTGATGCAGTGACAAGAGAGAAAGAGAATAGACCAATTAACAATTAAGCAACATTATTATTTAATTACTCACACACATATACTTAACATAATATAACAATAACTTTTTTATGGAAGAAAATATAAATGATGACTTTAGGCTATAGCTATAATAGTCCTTCATTAAAGTTCATTTCATTTAAAATTAAGTGTCTATTAAGGTATTTAAAGTATCTTTACCTAGGTTTTTATTTGTGTGTATTTTACAACCAGTTGCCCTTTTGGTTCCATCGATGGTTCCAGGGCTTGTCTTCATTTCTTTGGCTCAACAATGGTTTAGGCATGTGTTCTGTGCATTGGCTCCAGGTGAGTACAGTTGATTTTAGCAAAGAACACTGGGGGCCTGAAATTGTTGAACACTCATATAACTTCTGTAGTTTTTGCATTGTTGTTGACCACTGCAGTAATTGACTGGCTTACTACTGCATTTACAGTTTCTGAATATCTGGATCTCTGGTTGTTTGGATTCTCAATGAAAATCTCTGAGTCTGCATTCTGTTCAAACTGAATAATAATAATAATCCAGACTAAATTACAGATTGAAGACCAGAATAGTTAAATCACAAAATGAAGGCTGGAACTGAAGAAAAGTAGCAGCTGCAAGTTTTTGTACTTTTCCTCTCTCATTGTTTTCATTCCCTATCATTTTTTAATTTTGATCATAACTTAAGTCCATTTTTAATTTAATTAATTTTTTATATTTTGTTTTAATTAATTGATTTTTACATTTGCTTTAATCTAATATTTTTTTTAAATTAATTTACTATCTCTTCATATTCTTTGAATAGTTTACATAGATTATAATTAATTCAATTGTTTTACCTTTTTTTTTTTATTAGACAGTAATCTTTTAAACTAATTTCATTTTCAAAAATTTTCTTTTACAAACTAATTTTTATTCTGATTTTTTTCATATTTATTTATTTTTATACATTTTACTTTAAAAAGTAGTTTATAAATCTTTTTAACAGAAAAATATACACAATCTTTTTATTTTTATTTTTACAAAACTATATTTTTAAAACTATTCAAATAATTGTGTCTTTAACTATTCTTTCAAATAAATTTGATCATAATTTTTTTAAAGTATGAGTGTTACAATATATATATATATATATATATATATATATATATATATATATATAGACACTCATATATATATATATATATATATCTTGTCTCAGTTGAAACTTCATAATTCTTTTAGATTTATATCAGATAATTTTGTTATAGTTCATAATAAAGTATTAATTATAGTTTTATTAATCTCAGTAAAGTTTAAATCATCTTCAAAGATAACCAATACCTTACAATTATTAGCAAGTTCTAAGTGTGAAAGTTTGAAATAGCCACTGTTTATATTGTAGTTTAATTTATTTTTGTCTCTCTACTGTTGCATGAACTTATCTTATATCTGATTTCTCTCTTCCTTAAATTAAATGCTTATTTTTTGTTAGTGCAAATATAATTCAAATCTGTCATCACTTTTATATGAAAGTTTTCACATAACATCTTTACTGAGGAAAGAATTTATAATATATATATATCAAAATACCATAAGTCCAGTATCCTCTCTACTTTTTGTAAGCATCACTAAATTAAATTGATAGTCAATTCTTTTATCTTTCAACATTTTTTTAAATATAGCATTAATATTTTCTAAGTCAATTTTAAAGATATATTTAATGTAATTAATAATATTTTGCAAATCTGTATAAAAATCTTTTACTTCTTTATAACAATGAGAACGTGTTGAACCCTAAACCTGAATTATTGGCATTTGGTATTTTTCATTAAATTGAATAATTCATCTTGTCACTCTAGTTGATACATCATATATCAATGTTGTTCAATAACTTTTATTTATAATAAATCCTATTCCAAATCTACTTTCAATATTTGTGTATTTATAGTAAAGTACATGCCCAGTTTTTAATCAATCGTCTTTTCATCTTTTCCTCTAATTTCAAAAATTCTAACAATGTCTTATATAATATTAAATAATTATTTTTCCAATTCATATAATATTCTTCAATTTAAAAATGATTTGCACTGGTAGAAAGTTAAATAAAAGTGTTTTCTTCAAATGGAAAGCTTATTTCAAAATTATGACTTTCTCAGCATCATTTGCCAAAGGTCATCCTCTGTTGCTTTGACTGAAAATTTTACAGCCTTTTTGGAATAAGAATCATAATTTAGTTTTGTTAGTCATGATTATAGTACATGTATATATTAGCACATTTTCATCCTGACTTCAAGAAAATGTAATAAATGTTTTTAGTTAAGAACTATCAGGTGCTGAAAAGAAAGATCACAGTGTTTCTTAAACTTAATTCCAGAAATAAAAAGCCAATAATCTCAAAGCTATATATAGCAGATGAATGTCAGTGAATAATCCATCTGTGTTTTTTTTATGATAGAAATAATTGCATAGTAATAATAACTGCAATAACAAAACTTTGAAGTGGTTATTAGAAATTTGCCCTACTCTGTGTCATGAAGATCTTTTTTTAAAAAAAAATAATTTAAAGAGTCTTTCATTTAACAATAAACTCTTATCTATAGCCAATATAAAATTATATATAGTTTTATTTTCTATTTGTGTGTGTGTGTGTGTCTCTCTATATATATTTTGAAACAGATAATGATTAAGTAAAATGGTTTTGTTCCAGCTCCTGTTGGGCAACCAAAAATGTAACAGTTTAAAACTCATAAATTTATATTAATCAATCTTCATTGGTAGGTAGCCAAAAATGTAACAGAATATAATTTGGGTAGCATGGCTTTGAATTACTTAGCATAGTATTAGCACACATTAATGAAATAATTTTTTTAATTGTCATTTATTCCATTCCTGATTTTGCAGATATTAATTTTACAAGGACCCATGTATTTGTTTTGTGAAATCTACTCATAGATCCTTATTATTTATTCAATAAATTTATATACCATTAAGTTATCCATGTAAAAAAATATTGATCTCCCCAAAGTGGAAAAGAATGTTGTATATAGTTACTAAGCAACAATATATTCTTTTGTTTTATAAAAATTTCCTCAAGATTTTTTTAATAATGAAAATGAAGTTTATTATTCAATAATATAAAGGAATTATTTGTATTTTAATTCAAAGAATTTTAAAAAAAAATAAGATGCATTATTATTATTATTTTTAATATTTCATTTACACTTAGATTCATTCTTGCATTTATTCTGAGTTCGAATCTATTTTTACCTAATATATATTTTATAATTATTAATTATACTAACTATTTTAATAAGTTAAAATTTATATAAACAAATGATTCCTTATTGTTTTTTTTCATTTACAATTGAATATTATGGACGGGTATGTAATGAATTTACATTTCACAATATATATATATATATATATACTAATCTTTTGACATTATAGTTTGTAAATGCATTTGACAAGATCACAGCTTAAGATTCAAATCCATTATAAACAAAATTTAGAATTACTTTCAGGCTATATATTTTTTTTCGATAGCTAGCTTTTATTCAACTTATCTAAATATTTAATTTTTGCTTAATAGGTTAATAATTAATCTATAATTAAAAGAAAAATAAAAGTGAAAAACTAATAAAATATTCATCATCCAAAGATTGATAACTCTGGTATTCTTTTCCTTTATTGTGTGTTAACAATGAGAATGAAGTAGCTGTGAGATTCCTTTACTCTGCAATGATTCATTACTTATAGATGAACATAATTATAAATTCTAATATTGAATAAATGTATAATAATTAATGTATCAAAGCTATAATTTCTGCTGTACATAAAATGTTTTCATTCATATGTCAATTATTGTATTATAGCAAGCAAGTAACATGTATATAAATCTCCGTTTTGAAATCTGTTCTTATATAACCATGTTTAGTTAAGCTATTGTGTTCCAGATTATCATTAAGGTTTACATTCGAATATCAGACTTTCAAGCTAATTGTGCAAACGTTTTGCGAGTGTTAATAATAAATGAATACTTTCTGACCAATTTCATCAACGTCATTCATTCAGACATTGTATATAGTAATTTAAAGTGACTGTTCTATTGTCACACTTTCTGTGCCAGTACTTCAGATTTGCTCATATATAAATATTTGAGTCGTAGGAATAAGATGATTCCTTTTTATTCCTGCATAAATACTATATCTTGTATTGGTCAGAAAGTATTCATTTATTATTAACACTCGCAAAGCGTTTGCACAATTAGCTTGAAAGGCTGATATTCGAATGTAATTACAATTGTATACAGACGCTATAAAAATAAATGCTTATGTATATATATATCATTAAGGTTTGTGTATTAATAATATATGTATCAGCATGGGATTTAGGCTTTCCATCATCAGATTTTCAATGATATGGCTGTCTGAAAAGTTGGAGGTTGGAGTTGTTTGAAGCCTGTCCATTAAAGTGTGAGGATTTGCTATCTTAATATAAACTGAGCACTGATTATATATATATATATATATATGTGTTTGGGAGATGATAATCTAGACCAACTGATGAATGCTGATTTGGTATGAAATATGTATATTGGTTATTATTTATTTTTTCTATTGAGTGTGGTCATGTATATCAGTTGTTTGAGATAGTGTGGATAGTTGGAGAGTGCTTGAAAGTCTGAGTTCAAATCCCCTACATTTTTAATATATATAGTTAAATAATAGCAGGGGTGATACTTAAAAGCATATTAATAATAAGTAATTAAGCCCTGAATATGCTTTCTCCTCCTTAGTTTATTAGATAAACTATTCAGATTTAGCATTATTAAACTAGATTGCTTTAATGAAATCCCTCTTAGCACGTTTTAAGTATGCTAATTAGTGAACTGGAGTAAAGTTGTTTTACAGAATGCAACTATAGTATTTTGCACATTAATTTTAATTTTAATAATTAATATTCTTTAGTAAGCATTGCGAATGTGTTCTTACAAAGCACCATACATGCAATGCACCTTACTATGCTTTCCTTGTAAATGGCCTCATGGTGAAATGCCACCCCATTATTAGTTCAGTCAGCCTCCTTAGAATTAGAACATGAGGGTTCAGAAACCAAAAGTAAAGCTGCTCTGATTTCCCAAACCAAAGTTCACATTCTGCTAGCAAGTTGTATCATTCAAAAGAACCAAGTACATCGTACTGGATCCCATGACTAATTATACATTTGTACCACAATTCTTATTTTTTAATTTAGCACTATAGTATCAGAAGCTCTGCTATAATCACTAGTTCACCCCACCTTATTATTATTATACAGTTTAGCATTGATATGAATGTGTAATCTAGTTTATTTTAGTAATCTGCAATAGAGAGCATATATATTACTCAATATGTATTGTTAGTAAGAATAAGTAATATTTTATCATACATCATCCTTCTAAGATTTAGTTCCTATAGCAACCCTAAAATAGATGTCATAGCATATCTAGGCATGAATATTAATTGCAAATACTAAATTGTAATAACTTTGATATTAAATTATTAAAAGTGCATTCCAAAAGATGAGATCCCTGTTACTAAATTAGCTCATCATTGTTATAACACATGCATGTTTAGGACTTCACCAATGCACTTCAGATTAATTTGATTAATTTAATTATTAAATATATCTTAAATTGTAATTCTGTTTTATGTGTTTCTTGTAAACTATTCCAAATTTGTGTTAACATGTAGCCAAAAGTGTGTTTTGTTAATATTATTAATAGTTTATCAATCATTTCCAAGTCTCATGTTCCATCCTGTTTGATTGCTGACTCACAAATTAAATTTAGACCAAGTGTAACTTTATATATGCCATCCATATGGTATTAAATCATTGAGCACTGGTGAATGAGTTGAAGTGTGGTGAGATTCAAGGTCTCAACCCCTCATCTGGATCAGCTTTAGTATAATTTTCCAGAACTCTGGATTTTGTTGTGTGAATGTAACAAATATGGCCATTATAATATATATTGATTTATTTATTTTTAAAAATCTCAAAATATCAATATCATATAGAGAACCTAAAACAAAATTTTAATGATTGACACTTTTTTTGTTTTTAAAGTAATGATTGCTTTCACACGCAGCAACTTTTATTCAAATCTTGAAAACAAAAGTGGTATATTTTCCATAGTTGTTTTTAAATATGTGTTTATAAGTATTATTAAAAATATTTATGAAATATTTATTTTTAATGAGAATATATTTTATTCAGATTTTATTCAAAGGTATTTATTTTTACAAAATTACAAATCAAGAAATTAATATTTACTGAGGCTATAACCTCGACAATATGCGTATAAAATGCGATAGCAGGGACCTCTACAAGTGTTTTAACCCCTGCTATCACATTTTATATGCATATTGTCAAGGTTATAGTCTCAGTAAATATTACTTACGTAATCAATGTGCGTTTAATAAATTTATAAAATCAAGAAATTGTTATAACATAAAGCAATAAGTTTTAATTTTGTGAAAAACAAAATATAACTATCTAATCGTTATTTTTTTACAAGTTATCTTCTAGTCATAACTGAATTTTTCATTTTGAGACATTTTGAGGTGTTATAATAATACTTTTATCATTTGACTTTTCTTCACTATTTTATGGTTATTTTTAAGGGTTAGGTGTCCATTCACTTTTTTTTGGTGGTAAAAACTAAAATTACTAGTTTTAAAAAAATCTGGAGATTTTAGAATCATAAAATTATTATACAAGTATCATGTAAAATTCTAAATCTGAAATAAGCCAACAATTCCATGCCTAGTTGTATTATGATACAATGAAACCACCAACAATAGGTTTTTGAGAGCATGCTTATTTCTTTTAGTAATTCCAAAAAAAAAAAAAGGAAATTTTCATACTTTATTTACATATTCAAGCTTATTTATGCAGCATATTTTTAAAATAGTTATTTTAAACCCAAATAATTTATATTATTATAAATAAATTTTACATTAAAATGTCTGGTTTTAAAAAAAACAAATTGTTAAACTATAGTTATGATAAAAAAATTTTATGGAACAATATACTTTAGTAATTGCTAATGAATATTTTTTATGAAATTTAAATAATAATAAGTTTAATTTTAAATTTTAAAACATATTTTCAGTGTGTTACGATGTCTCACTTAAAATTAATTTGTCTTTTAAAAATAATATTCATTCAGTATTTTTTATGAATAGACAAAGGTTATGATCCAATATGAAAAATGACATTGTTATTATTACTTATTCAATTTAACATTTTATTTTTTATTTTGCAAAGTTTAAATATTATTTTTTAGCATATATTTCAATTGTAAACTTATATTTGTAACAAATGGTGTAATTATCAAAATATAATATAGAATGTACAAATATTTTTTTTAAAAAAAGATATGATTTAGTGCTTAAAATAAAATATTTAGATAAAATGTAAATTTTTAAATTGACATAATTATTTTTTAAAATAAATAATCATGTAAAATCAAATTTGAAGGATTAAAGTTGAATAAAAACATATTATTACAAAACATGCTTACAACTCTTCATCTATTAATGAGTTCAATAACTAAATCATTTTTATTTATATTAAAAATTGTTCTAATTATATTTGAAAAGTACTTTAGATACTAAAAGAAAGTTTGAAGATACCTTTAAGATGATGCTAATATTTTTGGAGACAATGAACCATATCAAAATATCGAATTATTTTATATGTAAGAGCTAGTAATAAGGCCAGTGCATTAATTATATCTTTTGATTAAAACTAGAATAATGTTTTTAACTTTGTATTTATTAATTTTTTTTTTTTTCAGAGACATACAAACAGTAGGTTTCCAGCTCCAAATTCTTCATTATAATCTACCTTAGTACAAAAGTTTATCTTTTCATTAAAAAAGTAGGATGCAATTAATAAATGAATAAAATTAAATGATAAAATAAGTTTACAATTAAACAGTTATGTTTAAGTAAAGTAATAATTTAATCAATCAATCAATCAACAGTGTTGTAACTTATGGACAGATCTAAAAGAAGACATACCACAAATTCATCCATTTCTCTACTCTCTTCATTGTCCTGCTCTTCCTTTCCACTTATTTTCATCTCTTGTTTCCATTCACCACTCAATAATTAATTAAATATAAATATATTGAAGATTATTGTTACTAATTTAATACACAAACAGTTATATCTTTTAATAGGAAATGGTAAAGTATAACTTTCTTAGGTTTTACTATTAGGATTTTCACTAATTTATAAACAAATATAAAGAAATAATCTACTCATCTACATCTTTAACTTTATATAATGTATAAGCTAGATAATAATGAAACTTTTTATTGAATCTAACAGAGATTCGTGGTAATTAATTTATAAGATAATTTTTGATATAAAAAAAAATATGGGATTAATATCGACATTGCATAAATCACATGCATTTATATTTATTATGCGATGAGAAAATTGTTAGAAAGTGTTCTATGATAATATTATGGAGATAATGTCTTCAAATATAATAAATAATGTTAGATCAAAATAATCATCCTTTTGAAAAAGTAAATAAAATTATTTATTTATTATTTGGACAAAAAAGAAACAACAACTAAGAGACAAAAATGATTTCTTTAAAAAGTTTAGACTTAATAGATTTACAAAAAGATATAGCATTAAGTTATAGTATAAATTGTGAACCTTTGAAAATAACATTTTATAAATCAAAATCTCTTGCACATAAATGATATATATATATAAAGAGCTCTTTTTTTAAAATGATAAGATGTATTGAGACAATATAAGTCTATGGCATAATAATAAGAATTATGCATCACATATTTGAAGAAGAAAAAAAACTTTTTTAAAATTAATTTTTTTTATTAAAACATATTTATATATATTATAACTTTAATTAGTTATTTTATATAATTTTATGACAAAAACTTTTAAAAGAAAAACAATTTATTTATATATAAAATTGATTATATTATATATAGGGTATATGAGAACAGACTTTCACATGACCCACCCCTCTTCACTCCATCTCATACCACTGATACACTTGAACACTTATATGTTGAAAAAATAAATAATCACCAATATAAGTATTTCATGTTAAACCAACATTATCAGTTAGTCCAGATTATCATCTCTACACATATATGCAATAAATGCTCAGATCTATATTAAGATAGCCAATCTTCATACTTTAATAGACAAAATTGATTACAAAGTAATTAGTCAATAATGTTCTATCTTATTGACTGGTTAAGAGGGCATTCACACATCTAATTAATCCATTTCTCCATTTTGTTTTGTACTTTATTAGACTTTCAATTCCATGTCACTCCCCATCATCCAGCAAAAACATTTTTTTGCCTTTTCATATTATTTCCATTTATCATTGCCTCCAAAATAACCTTCATTAAACAATTCTTACTTTTTAATATATATCCAATTCAATTTCTTTTTCTAACTCTAATTTCTTTAGTTAATCTCTCTTTTTTTATTTACACCTTCAAAAACATCCTCATTTGTCATTTAATTCATAAACTAATTTTCTCCATTTTTCATGTTCATAACTCAAAACCCTTAAATCTTTTCCTAACTTTTTTTTTAAAAAAAAATTGCCTATGTTTGACAATCATAAACTACCCAGCATTTAATTAATATTTTTTTTAATTATGTTTTCAAAGATCCACAAAATATTTTCTTTTAATAAATATTTCCTTTGCTAATGCTATCATTTTTAAACGTTATCTTTACTTTTATCTACCTCATTCTAACCATTAGCCAAAGATCTAAATTATATCACCTATTGAGCTATATTCTCATGAATATTAATTTGTATTATTTTATATTCTTTTCTATTTATAAGCACTTGATATTTTCAATATTAATCTTCATTCCATATTTCATATATCCTTTCCCCAATTTGTTCAAGGATACTCAATTCTTTTCATCCTGGGTTATACGACTCATATTATTGGCAAATTTTATACATTTAGTATTCTATCAAATGCTCTTTATGTATTTAACATATCATTTCAATAAACATTAAAAAATACAAGTGACATCCTTGTCTAACTTCTCTTTCAATAAGCATTTCTTCAGTCTTATTATTCTTCAACCTTATTATTATCAAGTCTTATTGTTATTCTTTTCCAATATATTTCAAATTAATACCTTTCCAAAATAAATCTTTTTTTTTCAAGAACGTCCTAAATGTATTACAAATTATTCTATTAAATATCCCCTCCTCTCCAAAATCGACAAAATTATACCAATTCCTATATTTTTTAAATATATATTTCCTAATTGTTTTAACAGCATCAATAGCATATTTTGTACTTATTTCCTCGTGAAAACTAAATTCTAGCTCTCCAGTATATTATATATTCTTATTTATTCTTTCTTAGTAATATTTTGCAAGTTTGAGATAAACTTGTTGTCAAGTATTGTTCACAACTAATAGTGTTCTTCCTTTTGGCAATGGAAATCAGTATATTCCTCTAGAAGTCTTTATCATAAATTATTTTATTACATACTAAATTACACATTATGGCAATTTTTGTAAGCAATCTCTCCCAACTTTTTTAAAAATTCTATAGGTATTGTATAAAATTGTCAACTTTACAATTTTTCATGTCTCTAATCGATTTAATTATTTCTATTGTCAATATGTTCATATCTTGTTTAACTACTTCAACATCTTTTCATTGTCAAGTGTAAAAGTAATTGCATCATTTTCCTCCTAAAAATCCTAACAGTTAAACTTTTTTTATTCTTATCAACTACTTCATTCATTAGCCATTTATTTTTTTCTAAATGACATTTTAAATTTTAACAAATGTCTGATGCTGACTTTTTGCCTGTTAAGTATTTTCATTTATTTCTATTTCAACCATTTTTTTTTAAAAAAAATTGGTTTCTGTTGTTAAATCATTACTAATTTATCTGTATTCTCTTAGGACTTCTTGCTTTTAACATTCTTCTATCTTCTCCTTAATTTCATCTTCTCAAACATTTCTTCAATTATCTAATGTCATTTAGCTTTCTTTAATGAGATAATTTCTACTATATTTTTGCTGTTATTAATATTCTATTTAATCCCTCATTAACATTTATTATAATCATTCATTTATTCCTACTCTTTATCAAATTTCTTTGTTATTATTTTACATTTGAAATGAAACCATTTGTTTTCAGATTATTAAATCCCATCTTATATATTTTTCTCCCTTTTCATTCTTTTTAAATTCAATGTTAATTTAAACATACATTATTATAATCAGAGTTTATATATATATATATATATATATATATATATATATATATATATAATAATGTCTGATTATAATATTGATATATATATATATATATATATATATATATATATTAATGTCAGGCAAAGTATGTGAACCTTTAATAGCATTCTTATATCTATCTTTTTTCTATAATATTTTTATCACCTGGAGCTTTTTATATAACAATATTCTTAGATGATTTTAAATCAAGTTTTTGTGACCACAAAATTTCATATTCTTTATAAAATTTCATAAGCCAACTATCTTTTTCATAGCTTTTTTAATACCATAACTCCCAACAATTTTTTCTTTCATACGTTTTCCTACAATAGCATGGTAATCATCCAATAACAACATATATTCATTTTTAGCCTATTGTATTATTTTTTTTTCATCTTCGCATATTGTTCATCTATTTCTACACCATCATGACTAGTTGTTGTTATATTAGCTTACATAATTACCAAATTCTTAGCTTATTGACACAATCATCTACTTTTGCCACATAATTCCAAATTTTCTATTAACAACAATACCAACTTCATTTACAGTACTATCACACCATTATATAAAAAACTAAACATTTCACTATTTATTTCTTTACAGTCTTGTCATTTCACCTCACCTAGACTACAAAAACAATATTACCTATTTTCATTTCCCTTTTCAAATTTTTCAACTTACCAGCACTTTTGTGTTATTTTACATTCCATGAATCAATTCTTAATATCTCTTATAATAATGCATTATCTTTATGAGAATTTTACAGATGTGTATTACTTACTGGTGAGACACCAAAGTTTTTCGTAGCTGACATCTCAACACCAATCTGAATTAATCTTGCATTCATACTTATGTTAAGAAAATCAAAGAAACTACAATCTAAAGTGATTTCCTATTACCTTTTTGGCCTAGCATTAATCCTCATTGCAGACATAATGTGACAGTTATTTCTTCTCAAATAACCATCCATCTACTGCTGTTTTGTCCACCATTTGTGACCCATAGTGGTATTTTATCATTGCTGATTCAGCACCAAGTGCAATGATGATTTATTTAATCGAAATGAATAGCAAACTAAGTCTATATAAATAAAGATAACTGACAGTGTTAAAAGCAATAGCATAAACAATAATGACAATTACTGAGTGAAGTAAACTATGAGTTACACATCAGAATCTAACTAACCTCAGAGAAACAGAAAAACTGAATCATTAACTTGGTAAAGGTTACTAATGTCTTGCAGAATTAATGGATAAAAGAAAATGTGTAAATTTCAATTGCCCTATCATGAGTTCTCTATTTCCCTAAACATATGTTTTTGAGTTATATATAAGCCATCACTTAAAGTATAATAGTTAAATAATTTGTATATACATTGTCTTCAAACAATTTGTCTCATTTCAAATAAATAGTATGTGTACTGGTCAAAACATGTTTATCCATCTAACATGAGCTGGAACTCACAAAATGTACTTCAAACCCAGTCCAGACCAAGATTTAGATCAGGGACCAGCCTATATTCGAACCCATTCCATAAGCTCCAGACAAAACACCTAATGAATAACATAATAGTGATGGCACATGAGAATTAATTTTAATCCAGCTGACTAGGAGAGCGGAGAAGACAATGAGACATATCTTAACTATGACTATATTAAAATACATATAAGCAGGCTTTACTTTTGGAAGTGGAGAAAAGAAGGAATTCGTACTACTCAAATAAGTTAGACAATAAAATATATTTTAATATAATGGAAAATTATTTATATACATTTATAAATCAAATACATTAGTATGTGCGTGAATGAGCAAGTGGTAGATAATTGCATATTGTCATTCACGCTATTATTTCTCAAATGTTCTTTATTAGCTAAATAATATCTTACAAATAAACACACATCTTTGATGGGTCCAATATTAAAATGCCAATCGAATATTACAAAGAATTATGATAATACTGCCATTAACACTTTGATTTACAGTTCAGGAAAATGGTGACTAACATATATTTAGGGGAGCGTTCTGAGATTCATTATACATATGATATAAACTATTTTCATGCCACTGAGGTAATGAAAATAAACAAAAGACAGTTGAAAAGTTAGATTTGAAGCTATGACAAAATATTTAATGAAATTATTTTAACAATAGAAAGATGAACGCTTTATTTTCCCCAAGGTATATAGATACTCTTAAATAGATATATAAATTACAATGGTGAGATTGTATATGATTGAAATAAACTTAATAAAATAGAAGTAATTGGCATTTATATATATCTTCTAAGCAAAACTTAATTTTAATATTAGAGCATTAAAACTGGGCCATGAAGCAAAAGAAATAATAATAATAATAAGTTTGCGGTGCTTACATAATAGCCTAAAATAACTAAAAAGAAAAGGTCGTGCTTTTGGATGAAAAACGAAATCTCACACCCCCTTCTTGGGTAGTGCTTAGAGAAAAGTGGATAGGCATGGCATGGCCCAGACTTTTGCTGGTATAACCGACGCGAGAGGCCTTTTATCTACAAAGTGAATATTAATAGCATGTGCCAAACTTACGGGATCACTGCCAGAGGCATTTTATACGAAATAAATGTGGTTCCAGATAGCTCAACTATCTATGGAATGAGATACAAAAAGAAATCTATGGGTTCAAACTTGTTGTAACCCCCAGATTAAGAAATTAGAAGCATGTAATATATATATATACGAAGATAGGCTAAATGACAGAAACGCAGTACGAATGAATGCCACTAACCACATTGAATAAATTTTACTGCTTTAAATAAATGACCCTTGTTTGAATACTATAATACACCATGCAATTATAATATATATAGAGAGAGAATATTTCATTTAATAAAATATACATTAAGATTTTATATAGCAAAAGAAACATTAAGATTTAGATTTCAAATTAATAAAGTACATGGATTTGATTTAGTAAAAGAAACATTAAGATTTTCCCCTTTCCCTTTCCTACTATTTAAAATAAATCAATCTCACCTTCGTTGATTTTACAATAACTGAAATATTTAAATACAAGATTTGAAATTTTAAGAGTATGGAAAATATAAGAAGACTGGCAGTTATAGAAAATAATTAATGGGTCACTCTTTCAGAATTGAATAAAAACAAAACATTTTAAAAGATTTCAAAGCATTAATTAGCTTAAGCTCTGGATTTACACAGGTAGAAAATCCAGAATTAAACAAATATATTTTTATAATAAATAAAATGTTGACTCGAAAAACAATCTGGTGAGTATATTAATTAATAATGCTTTGTTTTAAATGGACATTAATAACTTGCTTCGTGAAGGTTTACTTAAAAAAAAGAGAAAGGATTTTTAGAAAATTCAATTTGTCAGATTGTTTTAGATTGACATATTAATAAGCAAGCAGATATATAAATCAAGTAATAAATATATATAAATAAATGACCGCACCAAAATTAAAAAGTTAAGAGCATATGAGATAGGATTAGATATAACGAAATCATTTGAGAGCAAATTTACATTCGCAGATATATATATAAAAACAAAGTTAAAGAGTACATGAGAAGAGATCTTGATAGATTATTTAGACTAAATTGACTATTAGGTGGCGGCTTGGAAATTTACCTTGCAATTTTAAGAGTCCATTTTAAAGTATGGCATATGCACGGCGAATTGAGGATCCAAAATGAATTCTTCTTAGTGACAGCAAGTTTCTATTAGCATTTTTAAAGTTCTCCATCGAGCCTTTACTTCACTTGAAGGTAGCAGAATATTATGACAGTGGAAAATGACCCACAAGGGTCAGGAAATGATGGATTTACTACTATATCATTTTAAGTTTCACCGTGATGTTATGAATCATTTCACTAGAGTAGCTATTCTCTTTCAATAGTAGTTAATCTCTGTGATTCAAAATTCAGTCATTTTATGCTTTTTCTTTTATCAGTTGTTTTTGAAGATGCAATTGTAAGATAACGTCCAAAAGTAAATTCAAATCTATTTCCATATTAGAAATAGATTTGACATGTTTTTTAACAAAAGAGAATCCCTAATCTACTTAATCCCATTTATTTTAAGTAAAACTTTAATTAAAAAAAATACCTTCCCCAGATTAAAACAATAGTGTTTCCAACCCTTAATTATTTTTGGACAATATTGGATTTTATAAAAAATATACAGTTTAATAGAAAAACAAGCAATTTAAAAAGAAAAAGCCAAAAATGACATAATAAATATTTAAAAACATCAATATTTTGTTTGTAAGTTTTGCTCCTATGCATATATTTGAGACGCATCTATAATACTTTAATAAAAAGAACTAATAATTAATAAAAAGAATTAATAATAATTTTAAAACATGTTATTGAAACATTAAATTTTATAATTTAGGCATGCATCTCAAATATATATATATGAAATATATATACAACAAAAAGGAGCGGGATGGGAAATAGGGATTTGAACACGGGTTAGTAGGTAGAAACATGAAGCACAATCTTAACCTAAGATTGACTGCTTCATTACTGAGTGAAGTAAACTATGAGTTACACATCAGAATCTAACTAAGCTCAGAGCAACAGAAAAACTGAATCATTAACTTAGTAAAGGTTACTAATGTCTTGCAGAATTAATGGATAAAAGAAAACGTGTAAATTTCAATTGCCCTATCATGAGTTCTCTATTTCCCTAAACATGTGTTTTTGAGTTATATATAAGCCATCACTTAAAGTATAATAGTTAAATAATTTGTATATACATTGTCTTCAAACAATTTGTCTCATTTCAAATAAATAGTATGACAGTAGTTTTTGTGTATTAAAAGTTATATCAAAGGTGGAACTTGTTTGTTAATAAATTATAGTTTCAAAGAATTTATTTACCAAAACAAATTTATACTCTCAATAAAAATGCATCCAAATAGGAATAAAATAAGTAGAAAAATAAATAAATAAATGCTTATATAATTAAATTGTTTTCTCAAAATTATAAAAAAAAAGTAGACTAATTCTATTCTTTCAATCTTGAAGGTACATTTTTTTTTTGGTATTATGAACATACAGACTATTATAAGTAATAATTTATATTCTATCAAATGTTTAATGTTGCTGATATTTATATTTATTTATAGTTAACAGTAATTATAGCTCGATACTTATTGGTATACAGGTAGATCTTGTTCTTCACACATGCGAATTTTACATTTTCTTATGAATACAAATGAATAATTATATAAACAATATGTTAAATTTTTATTCTGTTTTATAATTTGAAAGCTTTAATGTCTGGAAGACTACAAAATAAATGATTGCACTGTTTCTACGTAATAATATTTCAATAGGTGTCTGCATAAAGTAGAGAAATTAAATATTTTTTCTATATATATATATATTGTTTAGTTCTATATATTTTTTTGAAATCCGTTATGATTTAAAAATATAAAAATTCAAGTAGAAATTTAAAAAGGCTGACAACAATGTAATTAAAACTTTTTAAGGTGAATTAAATTTTGCAATTGAAAAGGAAGGCTATATTTCCAAACATTTTTTTTAAAAAAATACTTATGACAAAGAATTTTATTGGAAATGAACATCATTCTACACTTACATTTCATAAAAAGGAAAGGGTGCAGCACACAAAAGATCATATAACGTCATTTGCTCATGGAAATATTTACGACAAAAAATCGAGGCACTTTTTGGTCTATAAAAATAAGACTTTTAGATCTTTAAATTATAATTACAAATCGTTATTAATAGGAAGTTGAAAATCTAAACAAAATTAAATGATTAGTTGAAAGATTATTTTATTCCATATGTAAAAAAAAATACTGTCACTATGAAAGTTTATATTTTCAAGCCTGCTAATTTTTCATAATTCTATAATTTATATTGTGGGTTTGGATTGATAAACAAATGATTCGAAAGTTGTATTTAGTTATTTTGCATTACATCTGTCCATGAATCAAAGAATGGTTAGTGTGTTAAAAAACGCGTTATTTATGTTTTACACCTTAAAAATTATTAAATGAAAACAAATATGATTAATGAAATAATATTCAAAACTTATTGAATTTAATAATTTCAATATTTTGAACGACATTAAATTTGTTGGTTAAGCTCAGGAGTTCATCGTTTAAAGTTTAATAAATGGATGCTGAATTATTGTATATTCTGAACCCATTTATTCTCTTGAATCTGTTAATGATTTTTGTTATCCCTCTGAAAATTGCAAATTTTGCAAAAGAATATGATATTCAAGAGTTGTTGCAATCATTTTTTTGCCCTGATAATTAAAGAGCTGGCAGAAATAGATCAAATTTCAGTCAATAAATTAAAGAATATTAATGTAAGTGTACATAGAAAAATATGTTCAAACATGCTCAATATCTATGTTTAGTTTTCCCATAATTCATTATTTTTTTAATTTGCTGTCTATCAATTTATTAGGCATTTTTTATATTTGTATATTAAGATCACCTCTTTTATGTTTATTATTTATTTCAATACATAATATTTTTACATTTTATAATTAAAATTAAATTCAAAATTATATTTTTATTATGGTCATAAAACACTGATGTTGATATATCATTATTTTCAGTGTTATTTTGTTTATATTTTTGAACACTTTTTAATAATATTATATGTTCTTTAGTCCTTTTCTCTAAAGCACAGTGTGATTCACCAATATAAGCACATTCACATGTCTATTTATATATTATAGAACTGTGGTTCACAAATATTTTTTTTTATTCTTAGAATTATATATTAATTTATTTAAATTAGGAAGTGCATAAAATACAATTTCACATATGTTTATATATATTTTTATAAATTTTACTTGTTCATTTGACATAAAATTTATTGATCTTAAAATAACTCATAATATAAATAATTTGCTTTATTATATGTTAAATAAACCTATTGAAAAGATAGAATACATTCTATATAATTCAATGGTGCCATTATCACATAAGTTATTGGATTTAAAATCCTTTCCATTTCAAAATAATAAACTTTGTAAATTATATCAGATAAAACAAAAAATATAAATACATTTTCTAATGAATTATTAATCATTGGTTACATTTATAATGTTATTTATAATACAGTTAAAAATTATAATAAAAAATGAATAATATGAAAATTAAATTTGTGAATAATAAAAAATATGGGTATCAATACCTTTTATATCAAATCAACAAGTAAAATTTATATATATAAACTTATATGAAATATATAAGTAAAATTTATATATATAAACTTATGTGAAATTGCACTTTATGCACCTCCTAATTTAAATATATTAATAAATAATTCTAAAACAAAAAAATATTTGTGAACCACATTTCTATTGTATATAAATGGATATGTGAATGTGGAAATACTTATATTGGTGAATCACATTGTATTTTAGAGAAAAGAACATATACCATTACTAAAAAGAGTTCAAAAATCTAAACAAAATAATACTGAAAATAATGATATGTCAGCATTACTGTTTTATGACTATACTAAAAATTTAATTTTGAATTGATTTTAATTATAAAATATAAAAATATTTTGTATTGAAAGAAATAATAACAAGCAAAAAATAAAGGAGGATGATGTTAATATACAAATATAAAAAATGCCTACTAAATTGACAGGTAAAAAACAATGAATTATGGGAAAGCTAATAATAGAAAGTAATTTGTCTTTGAACATATTTTATATGTTTGGTTTTAAAAGTTTTAAACTTAGTTCACAAAGGCTATTTACATAGTTAAAAGCACTTTTATATGAATTAAAAGAGTGAATTTATATTACTATATTTATTTTATTATTTGAATATAAAATTATATATACTGTATATAATATTTTGCTTAATGAAGAGAATTATAAGGCAATTAGGTTTTATTACTATAATAATAAAATGATATAGTTCATAAAAAACTGTGTTATCTAAAAATAAATATATTTTATTAATTTTAATTTCATTTGATTTTATAATATTTTATATCTTTAATTAGGTATAAGAAAATATATTATATAAGTGTGTGTTAAGAATATGATGGTGATGATTTTTTTCTTTCTTTACTTTAATTTCTTTTTTTTTAAAGGCTTTTTTTTCTTCTAAATTTTGATATAAACTAAATAACTGCAAAATAAAATAGATTGTATGACTTGAAGTGGATAGCTAAAGGGAACTTGCAAGTCTGTCTTCAAATTTCTATATTATACCTGGACTCCAGATATATAAAAAATATACTTGTATTTAAAATACTAACACTCTCAAAAGGCGCGTGCCCAATTAGCTTGAAAGGCTAATATTTGAATGCAATATAATTGTAAACATGGTGCTAGATAAAATAATTGCTTATTTACTCATAATTAAGTTTCAGTAAGAATGACGTTTAGTAAATTCTAAGTAATTTCACGACATCATTCAGTCAAAAAATATCGTAAATAGTAATTTAAAGTGAGAATTCTACTCACGCTCTCCTCAACAGTTCTTCAGATTTGCTCATATAAAAGAATTTGAGTCGTATGAATAAGAGGATCCTTTTTATTCTTGCATAAATACTATATCTTGGATTGAAGAGGAAAGTATTCATTTATTTAACACTCTCAAAAGGCGCATGTTCAATTAGCTTGAAAGGCTGATATTTGAATGTAATATAATTTTGTTATTGTAAACTTTATAATTTATTTTATTAATTAAAATTCAAAATAAAATAATTAAATTATTACTTATTTAAAAGTTTTCTGAAAATTTTTGAAAACCAATGAAATGAATAATAGATTATTTATAAAAGATAGGTATAACCAGATAAAACAATAGACATTATTAAGAGTGGCATTAGAAATATATGTAATAACGTGACATTCAGCAGTAAATAATAGGTAGATCAGATTCCATCTGCAAAACATACACCAAATAAAATAATTAATTTAATTTAGTGTCTATTCATCAATTCTCTAGTGGATTGATAAATAAATGAAGACAAAGAAACACATTTGACTATAATTATTAATATATTGACTAAGATTTTACCATGTATGTAAGCTATCTTAAAAAATTGAATAGGTGAATAATTTTTATACTGAAAATCTTCACAACAATTATTTACCAGTCAAATGTTTATTAACGTATTTTTTTACAGCTTAAATAATTTCTTAAAATGGAAACAAAGTATGTTAATATTGCTACAGAGATTTCAAAGAATTTATTGACCAAATTAAAATTACATTAACCATGTAGCAACAATTTTCTATATTGGTAAAATAGTAAGTCATCTAAGCCAAAGAAAAAATAAAGAAGAAACAAGAAATTACACTTGAATTGATGCAAAAAATTGACAAAGTTTTCAAAATTTATTTTTTATTTTTAATAAATAGAAATTTTACAAACAAATTGAATTCATGCAGGTATGTAATATTTTTTAAACTTTATTTTTTTTCTATTCTGCACAAATATATACATTTATAAGCAATAACTTATATTCTGACAAATAATTTATATTTAATATCAGTGATAAATAAAAATTTATTTAGAGGTAGCATTGAGATATATCTTATAAATATACTATAATTTCTATGTATGGATATGTGTCACTGTCAGTGTAATCATTATAATGCTTATTAAATAATGAAATTTCTTAAATTTTCAAATTTTCAGCATAGTTTTTCAAAATTAGCATTTAAAGCAAAAGTATGTAATTGTAATAAGACTGACAATATTAATGCTGTCTATTTCTTTTATTTAATTTATTACTTTCAATTCTAATTATGTAAATAACCATTTTTAATGTAAAATATTATTATTTTCTGAATTAAATTTTATTGTTTTTTTTCCTTTATTTATTTCTTCACATTCTTAATACTCGTTATATCTCATTATATCATGTTGATCAGTAGAGAGCCTTAAATCTGAGAGCACTGCACCAAATATTAGGATCTAATGAAACTTTCCAGCAGCCACCATTTGTCTCTACTGAACTATAAAACTATGAGTCTAGAATTTGAAAACCCAATATTTTCAATCCAAGCTCATTAGCTTATATAATCATATAGGTCAAACTCAGTTCAGTACCCATACATTTGGTTTCTTTCATTCTTTAATAACCATAGTTATCACTATTCTATTAAGCAGAATTGGTATTAAACCACTAAACATCACTTGATCACCATTTCTTATGCTTGCTCATAACATATTAAAACAGGCAAAACTCTCCATACAACAGTGCCATTCAGTGCAAGCCAGAGTAATCAATGGGTGCCAGAAGGCTTGTGCAAAAAATCCCTATTTATTGCCTACCCATCCAATATCCCCAGACTAGTTTCTAGCTTGTGACTTTGATCAGTGAGAAGCATTTGAGCTGAGAACACTGCACCTAGATCTTAGGATAGAATGCAACCCTCCAGAAGCCACCTTTACACAAGCCTTCTGGAATCCATTGATTACTCTGGTTTGCACTGAGAGGCACTACTGTATGGAAAGTTTTGCCTGTTTTAATAATAGTTATGAGCAAACATAAAAAAAGGTGATCATGTTGTGTTCAGTGATTTAATACCAATCCTGTCTAATAGAATAGTGGTGACTATGGTTATTAAAAACACCAAAATATATGGATACTGAATTGAGTTCAGACCTATCTGACTATACAAACTAATGAGCTTGGATAGAAAATATTGTGTTTTCAATTTTAGACTCATAGTTTTGTAGTTGAGTAGAGATAAAAGGTAGCTGCTGGAGAGTTGGATTAGATCTTAAGATCTACATGCAGTATTCTCATATCCAAGGTTCCACACAGATGAAAGGTACAAGCTAGAAACTAGTCTGGGGATATTGGATGAGTAGGCAGTAGATAGGGAATTTATGCATAAGCCTTCTGGCATACATTGATTACTCTGTCTTGCACTAAATGGCACATATGGAGAGTTTTGCCTTTTTAATAACAGTTATGAGCAAGCATAAGAAATCATGATCATGTGATGATGAGTAAATAATAATAATAATAATAATAATAATAATAATAATAATAATAATAATAATAATAATATTATTATTATTATTATTATTATTATTATTATTATTATTATTATTATTATTAGCAACAGCTTCTAATTTCCTCTGTTTATATATATTTACTTTTTCAGTAATTTGCTTTCATTATCACCTTGTATTTCAATTACATAATTAGCACACATATATGCCATTGATACGTCCTAATATCTGTGTTTGCTACAATATATATGTAAAGTATTAAGTTGGACTTATAAATCTAAAAAAATTATCAAGTCATCACAAATATAATTTAGTAATAGGCTTAGAATACAATAAATAAGTTTAAATGTTGTATGCCATTTAACTTAAAATAAATGACTATAATACAAATATATCTAGAGAGAAGTGACGATATTTATAAGTTGCAAATATTTTTAACAATATAAAATGTTATTTAAAAACAGCAAAGATAAAATGCATGATATATATAAAAGTGGCATGAAAAATTATTTGATTCCTAATTTCCAAGATACAAATGAGTTTAGATATAATATGAAAAAATTAAAACAACTTAATAATATAAACTTGAATTAGTGTGTATTTTTATTATTTTATCATTCTAAAATTTATAATAATGTTAAAATGATAAATTTGTGGAAGAAGATGTCAATATCAATTAATCATTAATTAATAATTAAAATTTAAGATGTCAATATTATGCAAGAGGAGGAATTCTGAACAAAGCTATGCTGACTGCCTCATCGATAGTTGGTGACCGAAGAATAAATGATTTTTTTCTTTAATGAAAACTATTAATCTCATTATGAAAAGAAATAGTACAATATCAAATTTTAATATATCATATTATCTTTGTGTGTTATCAGCTTCAGACATCTAATTTTATTTTCTTTGCTTCTAAAATCCATTTATGTTGAAATAGTCCATTTAAGAAAGTTATTACATGAAGAGAAATGGAAAGATCATTGAGTTAAATATTTTTTTTATTTAATAAATTTAGGTCTTCCTTGTAAAGCGATTGACGGAGACAAATATGTAGACTTAATATGGAAGTAAGATTTTATTGGTCTTCATATTAAATTCATTTATGACAGGACAGAATTTTTGAAAATTAAATATGTTTAAAAAATTCTAACTTTATTTAATCTTTTCCAATACATTCAACTGTTAAAAATAGACACATATTAGTTTATAACCCAACATTTGAAGTGATATTATTCTCTTCTCTTCAGATGAAACTGACTTCATCCATTAGATTTGTGATTGTGACTTTAACATGACACTCTAACTTATTAGGTTATTCATCCAAAAGATAACCCAAAATAGAAATTTCTTACACTTCCTATGAGAATCCTTCCAATGTATACTTTTTCCTAAAAAAATCTTATTGCTTACAGAATTTATATATTATCATGCTCTGGTTGATTTATATGGTTATCTTATCTAATTTAACAATTTTTCTATTTCTTTAGTCACTTGCGTTAGTGGTGAGCATAGTCATTTTTAGTTTTTTACCTCATTGATAGTGTCTTTATCACAAATTCGACAATAAGAATATGTGTTTGTGCAACCACATTTCATACACAATTATTGCCTTAAACAGCAATTCCGACTCCAATTGTTTTTTAAAATTTTTTAGGCTAAGCCCTTAAAGATTAAAACACAATTATGAACACATATTTAGTAAACTTTCAGTTCTTAATTATGATCTTTGATAAGCAGTGCTGTGAGTAATCCTTCAATTTGAAACTAGAATGACAAACATTATAGGTTTGAGAAAGCTATAGTTAAGTATTTCATTTGTCAGTCATAGTAACAGAGAGAGTTTAGAAAGTGTAATTTGTAAATGTCTTATCAACTACAGTCTCCATATTATTGTTGTTTTTGACAAATAATTCATTAAAGCGATAATAATAGTAATGTTATCTGTAATAGTTGTAAGGCAGTGATCAGTGTTAGCATTAAACACAAGCATTATAAATCTCGTTCTCTTTCTAAACATAGTAATCAGAATGTGTAAACTTTATTTGATTCAATTCGTTTAAAACCAGAAGGAAATGCATTATGGATTGTATAGTTTGACTCAAGATTAAAGACTTTCAAAATTTAAAATCGATATAGTTGTTCTTAGTGAAACTCATCATTCAGGAAAAATACCCCAGTTAATTATAAGGGTTTTTTTTTAAGTGGAGATCAATTAATCAAAGTAAAATATTATAGTGTTAAATTTTTTGGAATATCAAACTAATTATTTTCTTATTACTGAAATTCCTGATATATCAATAAAAGCTAATGGTATAAAAACTTCTTTAGACAATAGTACATATGTTTATTTTATTAGTTTATCTGTCCAGTAGTAAATTCCGAAAAATTAAGAATAAGAAATTTTTTATTTGTAATTAGGTAGCACTATTACAGCAAAATCATTAAAATACAAAATGTGTCTTTAAGGAGACGTGTTTGTACCAATTGTAGACATTGAATGAAAGTTATTGGAAATAATAGGTATTGCTGCTTAAATTCAAACGGTCTCCTGTTACTGAATTTTTCTTAACATATGTATTGACTATTTTAAATATTTTGTTCATACAAAAATCGCTATAAAGAAAACATGAATACATTCATGCATGCACAATGACATATAATAGTTTACATTACAATTAGGAGCTATAATATAAGAACTTTCACATCATGCAGACTTTTAGAATCACATGAAGTTGGATATATCATAAATGTTTATGCTTCAAGATTAAAATGATAATTGTTTTTAAAAAAATATCTTATATCACTCATATTACAAGAAAATTTATATTTTGTTTAGAATAATCCAATATTAGGTGTTAAATTTTAATACCAATCACACATTAAATATGAGAATGATCATGTTAATGGGACATATAATTCACTTAGGAATGTTTTATAGACACAAACAAATTTATTCATAAGATCATTAAAAAGAATTATAACTATTTTCTAGGACAATTATCATCATTAAAAAATGTAATAATTTCTGCTTAATAGAATAATAAATTGAATGTACATTTGATATTAAATGTAAAATAAGTTATATCGACTGACCAGAACTAAAAATGATTGGTGGATTAAAACTGCAAAGAAAGTACAAACATTAACTATTTGTGATCACTTTAGATCTTTTTTAAATGCAATTAAAAATACACATGTACTGATGTACTTTCTCTAAAACCTATTAAGTCTAATAGTGGTTCTTTCTGTATGACAACAATTATATTGAAAACAGAAAAAAGAAGTTGGTTGATTTTTTTTTTTTAATTTTAATCCAAGAATTGACTCAGTAACTTTTAATATTATATCCACTTTATCTATTACTTAGATTTTGTAATAGATAAAGCAAAACATTTCGTTATAATCTTAAAAATGGAAAATCTGCAGTTCTGATGAGTTACTTCAAAAAATTTTAAAATATTGTGATATGCTGAAAAAAAATATTGGGATATATAAAATCATGCTGTTGGGCTTCCTAACCTTGAAAATTTTTTTGTTATAACATTTTTTAAGTAAAGGGAAAATAAAATACTTCAGGAATTATCATGGAATAACTTTACTATTAAATACAGTAAAGGTTCCAATCATTGACTCAACGTAATTTCAGAGAATCAAGAAACACTATAGCCATGTTTTAATTGTTAAGCAAATATAAGAAAAGTGTCAGAATACAAAAGTGATTTATATGTTGTCTTTATTGTTTTGGTCATAATTAATTATTAGTTCTGTTATTAGTTGAAATTACTTGATTGTCATTAGAGTTCATTAATATTATACATCATTTACATGATGGAATAAGAAGATATATTATTACTATAGTTGAAAATATAAAGGCATTTACAATAAACTGTGGTGCTTAACAAGGATGTGTACTTACTTGCTTCAACCCTGCCTTTTCAGTGTTTAAGTATATAATATTTAATTACAGGGGATTTGAAACCAAACATTCAATTTCCCTTTAGTCATCCACTCCATCTTTTACAACAGATACAATATTTAGAAAATTTTATGTGCTCAATAAATCAGGAATCAAGATGTTTGATTTGAATTTATTAAAAGCAAAAACAACTTTCTCTGCTTGGGTACTAAATTTAACTATGTGTATGATTGAGCTATTTTTGCCAGTTCAATAGACAAATTATGTAATTAATGTTTTGAATGCATCATAAGGTTCAAAAACTCAAGTTATTTATTATTGTCCAGAAGTAAACAAAAATCTTAAGCAGCTTTTTGTTTGGATTGTTATCAACTTGAGAATGTAAGTCAATTTTTATCTTGTTAGTATTTTACCAAGCTTGATTATATATTCAGATGCAGGTTATTCTTCAATGTGCTGTTAATTTATTTTTTTTAAAATAACCAATAACAACACAGTGAAATAATTATTGCATTAAATTAGTTGTATTCATGTCTGTTGTTTTACCTAATTTATTGTATAGCTGTAAAATGTGGACTATTTAATGATGCAATATGAAGACATTTGAAAACTTTCATTTAAGAATGCTCTATAAAATTTTAAAAATACAATGGCAAGATTATAAGTATAATCAACATATCCTTCATCTGACTGCTTTACTATGTTAAAATATTTCAAAAGCAAGTTTGCTTCACAAAGACTTAAAAGATATTATTACATATCAAATCAACAGAATAATATATTATCCTATATTAATAACAACAATGTAGAGTATTTTTGATTAACAGATTTGTTTGCGTTGTCATTGCAAAAGTCATTTCTCATGTGTAGTGGTTGTAGTGTGACTTTAAATCTTTTTTTTTTTGAAGATGAAATGTCTACACTCGTTTGCTATCGATTGCAAACAATTCAATTATTTATTTTTAAAAATATCACTTTTCTTTGTTAAATATTACATTAGAAAATGCTTACCACAATTTTTTTAATTTTTTTTGTAAAAAGATCGTTGTTAAAAAATTTAACTCTATTGATAGTAAAATGTTTATTGAAACTTCTTTTTCACATAGCTTTTAAATTTTGCTATGAACAAATATTGAATTTATAAAATTGCCTTAGCCTGTTAGTTTAATTAAATATAAGATAGATTTTTTTAAAAAAATTATAATATGCCTAGATGTAATTTAATCTCTTCTTTATTATCCAAATTCATTTAAAAAAATCAAAAGCTTGAATTTGTTAAAATTAAGCATGCATACTGTAATTAATGAATAACAAAACAATAATAAATATTAAGATAAGGATTATGGCATAATCTTAGTAATTAAATATATACAAAATTACAACAGCAATTAAAAGTAATTTTGTGTTCATGAATAAATTTAAATAAAGATTGTTTACAATAATATAACATAAGATAATTAAAATAATCTATTATTATTGCAAATCCAATACTATACAAATTTTGCAACTACCAAAATTTATAACTTTCCAAAATATATTTAAAATTATATATTTTAATTTACCAACAATATTTTTCATCCAAAAAAATAATAGAATCTTAGACACTAATTGTTATATTGAAAAGTCAAACTTAATAGATTTTCTGTTAAATTTTTATTAAGAAAAACAAAATAATATTCTCTTTGTGAAGCAATGACAAATCAAAATTTTTAGACAAGATGGAAATCAGATTGAATTATATAATATTCTAAAAAAGTTTAATGGCATAACCTTGAGAAATTTTCCAAATAATTATTATACCACCTCTTTAATCATTTTCCTGTTGCCTAGGTATAAAATATCTGCTCATATAATTATTTTTGTTCAAGTTATTTGTAATTATCCGGCACTTACTAGTATTATAATTCATAACATTGACATTTTGATGCAATTCTAATAAATATTTTAGATATGCTCTTTATTATAATTCTTTTGTAACATTCATAAGACTATATATTTCCAAATCTTACTATTAAAATTTTTCTACTATCAAGAAATTTTATTTTTATATTCTGCAGGTTACATCTTAAGTAATTGGCCTTATATGGTCACTTATAAGGCATTTTATATTCCTGCTTTATACTAGAAGTTTTTTTTTTTTTTACTTGTTATTATTTTATTCGTTAATTTTTTTTTTCCTAAGTATTTCTTAATTCAAACAATTTAATTTATAATCTTTTTTATCCTCATTATTTTATAAATATAATTTCACTATCACATTTTTGACTTATTAAAATAATGTTATGGACTCTACCAAACTCTTTGTTTTATTTTAATTTTTCTTAGTATTCTCTATCTTGGAGTTTTATTTAATATTTATTACAATTTTTATTTTTTATTTATTTGTGGAAACTTTTTAAACTAAATTTTAAGAAAAAAACAAAAAAAAAACATTAATAAGTAAAATATTATTTGCTTTAATATAAAATGTAATGTTTTATCATTGTTATTTATGATAATACACTTATTCAATATATTTTGAATGAAAATTATAAAAAATTAATATATAATATTATATAGGATATTTTTTATTTATGAAGATTATTTTTTTACACACAAACGCTTGACTTTTATTTAAGATCTTCCATATTAAAACTATATCTATATGATTATATATAAAATCTCTATTTTGTCTGTTGTCTGAATATATGTTTGATCATAAGACTTTACTGGAGCACCCTCTGAAATACAGAAGATGGAAGATAATGTTACAGATGAAGTAGAAATAGTAAACTATGAGATACTATTGATAGGACAGTCATTAATTAAAAATTAGGAAATGTAATTGCAAGGGAAAATAGAAACACGTATGTAAGAATAAGTTTGCCTGGAACTAAAAAGCAAGGGAGTAGACATGTTCATGTTATGGTAGGGACAAATAATTTGTCAGAGCCATGGGAGAGAGTGATGAATGAGTGCAAAGAATTGATTAATAAATTGACTAAGATTAAAAAAAGAGTTGGAATAGTTGGATTATTATCAAGATTCAACAATAAGTATATGTTAGATAGGGCATGTTCTACAAATGAGAGAGTGTAATAATTATGTGAGAGAAATAATGTTATGTTTGTGGGTATGTGGGAAGTATTAGGGAGTTTGATTTATAAAAAGTATTATAGTTTGGGAAACTTATAATGGGGGTAGAGTTGTAATTTTCATTATTATCATAAAGAAGAAGAATGGGCAGGATGTAAAAAATAAACAAAGAGTAGCTGATTCAGATATAAATGTAGATATAGATAGAAAATGAATCTATAAAAATAATGATAAACAAACTTCTTGCAAATGTAATAAAGACAAAAGAGTCAAAAGAATTTATAAAAGAATAGTAAGAAATGAAGAAATTATTAAAATTGAATATTTGAATATGCAAGGCAGTAGAAGACTAGAAATGTGGCTGGAATTAAACAAAGCAGTTAAAAATGAACTTTAGGTATTAGCAGTAATAGAAACAGATCTAGAAAAAAAAGAACCTATACTGGAAAACTTGGTACAGCAGGGTATATATAGAAAAGAAAAAGAAAAATAGAATTGTGGTATAGGTCTTATGTAAGAAAATATTTACAAACTGTCAAGTGTCAAGAACCTTTGTGGCTTGAGATAAGGGTAGGAAGACAAGAATGAATCATGGGTAATGTATACATGACCATTGAAAATTGTCAAACTATAATGGAGTGGAACAATAACATATTGAATGCCTAGTTAGAGATATACTGAGTTTCAAAAAAAATGAAAAAAATAATGGTTATAGAGGATATGAATGGGCATACTGAAGAAATTAATAATGTGGATAACAAGAATGGACAATTTTTGAAAAAAAAATTGTCAGAGAGTAAGTTTGAGCATTGAACATTTATCAAATATTTATAAAAGACAGTATACTTGATCTAGAAATAACATATTTCACACAATAGATTATTTATTAGTAGAGAAAGAGGAAATAAAAAATTAAAGTGTTAGATAATGAAGAGAGAATATGTAATAGGGATCATAATTTCATTATAATAGAAATGGTTAGTAATGTGATGAAAAATAGTAATAAAAGTAGAAATGATAGTGAAAATGTGGATTAAAAAATGAATGATAAGAAGAAGTTAAAAGAATATAAAATAAAATTAGAAGGAATCATGGAAGAGTTTATTGAGGATGAATATAAGTTCTGGTGTGATGAAGTAGAAAAATGGGTGCTAGAGTGTTAGGGGAAAATATTCAAAAGAATAAAATTAATAGGGCTGCAGAAAGGAGTTTGCTATTAACTAAAATGAGACCCTTTGATTCCTCTTGGAGGCTTTAAAGAAACCGAGCATGCAAAATTCCTAATGTCCACTCCATACATTCTTGTCATTGCAGCTGTTATTACTATGTGATTATTCATATAATATATGAACATGAATGGGCTGCTCACCAACATGCATTAGCGAGTGTGGTGAGTTTATTAGCTTTTTACCTCTGAGTTTAAGATCAAAAAACACCATGGTCTTTCTTCTCAGTGCCTGATAAGGCAGAATGAATGTTTGTGTAAATGATAAATATTTTTCCAATACATATGTACAATTATGACAGACAAAAATAATGCATGGCCCTTATTCCCAAGAGCCTGTAAAGTCACCAACCAAGGCAGCAGTTGGTGGCTGAAGGCAGAGAGTGCTAAAAATCCCCTGATTGCAGACCAAGGTTGCCATTTGATGATGACATTTTATTTAGGTACTTAAAACTGTAGATTACTTTTAAGTGAAGAAAGATTGTAAGAATTAGAAGGACTGTCTTATATTAAATGGGACATTATTGGACTTTGTGAAGTTGAAGAGACAATTGATTTAAAAAGTGGACATATATTCTATTATAAAGGCACAAATATTGGAAAAACAAGTGGAGTAGGATTTTTTTTAAATAAAAAGTGGAAGAACAATATTGTGGAAATTGATGGCATATCAGATAGAGTGGCAAGATTAGTTATACAACTTAATAGCAGATACCAAATGCAGATAATTCAGGTTTATGCTCCAACAAGTTCTCATATTGATGAAGTAGTAGATTTTTATATGAATGTACAAAAAGCTTTAGATCAGAGTAAACAACATTTTAAAATTGTTACTGGAGACTTTAATGCTAGAATTGGTAAACAAATAAAAGTGCTGTAGGTAATTTTGGTTATGGTAAAAGAAATTAGAGAGGATGTAGACTTGTGAAGTTTACAGAAAAAGAAAAACTTTATATTATGAATTCTTTTTTTGAGAAAAATATTAAAAGGAAATGGACATGGAAGCATCCAAATGAAGGTACAGCAGAATTGGATTATATTTTGACTAACAGGAAATACATATTTCAAGATTGTAATGTTCTTAATAAATTTAACACAGGAAGTGATCATTGATTAGTAAGGTGTAAGATACATGTTAATGTAAAACTAGTGAGACAAAAATTATTAAAAAAAACAGTATTTATAGTCGATATTCCTAATTTCCAGAAACATTCTAATGAATTTAAATTAGAACTTACAAATCGGTTTCAAGTATTAGTAGATTTTGAACATGATTCAGATTTGAATGAAATTAATATGAAAATAACTGATACACTTTTAAAAACTGCAACAAAGATAGCTGGTAAAAAAAATCAGCAATTGACCAATAAAATTTCTACTGAGACTAGAGAATTTATGAAGAAAAGAAGGAATATGAGGATATACAAAAATGATCCATTGAAAAGGATTGAATATCTCGAATTTTGTAAAAAGGTGCAGAAAAGATTTGAAAATGATATAAGAAAGTATAACTGTGACCTAGCAAAAAAAGTTGTAGAAGAAAATAAGTCTTAAAAATGTTAAATAACTTTTTGGTATTGGTAGGAAATTTATATCTGCAATAAGAAAAAAAGATGGAATTATTACTAAAAAGAGAGATGACATCATGAAATTGGTAGAAGATTTTTATCAAGAATTATATAGTAATAAAGAACAAGTACCTCCTATATCTATTACATCTTGTGAATTACCCAGAATTTTAAATGAAGAAGTGAGACATGCAATTAAATGTATGAAGAAAAAAAAGGCTCCAGGAATTATAATTGATATATTAAAAGAAGCAGGTGAAGAAATATATATATATATATATTTAGCAAAGTTATATACCAAATGTCTAAATGATAAAGATGTACTGGATGACTGGAAGAATGCAGTAATAATATTAATATCCAAAAAAGGTGATAAAGAAGATACTAAAAATTACTGACCTATCAGCCTTTTATCAGTTTTATATAAAATTTTTACCAAGATAATTACAACTTGTCTACAGAGAACATTGGATTTTCACCAACCCAAAGAACAAGCTGGATTTAAAAGTGGTTTTAGTACAGTAGATTATATTCAGGTATTGAGAGAAGTTATAGCAAAGACAAATGAATATGAGTTATCATTATGTTTTGGATTTGTAGAATATGAAAAGGCATTTGATTCTATAATCATTTCTTCAGTTATTAAAGCATTGGATCATCAAGGTATAGATCCAGAATATTGTCATATTTTAAAGAATATTTATAAAAATGCAACAGCAACAATTAGATTACATAATGATACTGGGAAAGTGAACATTGATAAAGGTGTAAGACAAGGCAACTCCATATTTTCAAAACTTTTTACAGCAGTGCTGCAAAAAGTATTTTGTGACTTAAAATGGGAAACTAAAGGAGTGAAAGTAAATGGAGATTATTTAAGTCATTAAGATTTTGCAGATGATGTAGTTGTTTTTGCAAATGATGCATCAGAGCTGCAGGAAATGTTGTTGGAGTTATCAGATGAAGTAGGAAAGTAGGTCTAAAGATAAATGTTAAAAAGACTAAGTAATGTTTAATCGATTTGCTCAAAATATAAAAATAAAGATTGATTATGATGAATTAGAAAAAAGTTAACAATTAAAAATCCCTTGTGGTCAGATTATTAATACAGATGGAAACATAATGGAGGAAATTAATCATAGAATTAAACTTGGTTGGAGTGCTTTTGGTAGAAATAACCTGATACTAAAAGGAAATATGCCTATGTATTTGAAAAGTAAGGTTTTTAACAAATGTGTTTTACTAGTTCTTACTTATGGATGTGAGACTTGGACACTTAATAGAAGAGCAATACAGAGACTTCAGACCACTCAAAGAAGTATGGAGAGATGTATATTGGGAGTAACAAGAAGAGATTGAAAATGCAATGTATGGGTAAGAGAACAATCAGGTGTTACTGACCTCATTGAAAAAATTAAAAGATTAAAGTGGAATTGGGATGGACATATTGTTAGAAGAGATGATAATAGATGGACAATTGAAATTTTAAACTGGATTCCAAGAATTGTAAAAGATCCAGAAAGAGACCACATGTGAGATGAATGGATGAAATAAGAAAGTGTGCAGGGATGATGTGGAGAAGAGAAGCTAAAGATCAGAGAAGATGGATTAAACTTGGACAGACCTTCATCCTGCAGTGGATTGATAATGTTTGATGATTATGATGATTAAAATTAATAGAAAAATGAGAAAAATATAAAAGATAGGAAAAAAATATGCAGAGAATATAAATGTTCTATTAAAAACAAAAAAAGTGAAAAAGATGTTAATATTAAATGGGGAAAGTATTTAGGAAAAAAAGTTGGCTAAAATAA
This sequence comes from Epiperipatus broadwayi, assembly GCA_028023455.1. NCBI lineage: Eukaryota > Metazoa > Onychophora > Udeonychophora > Euonychophora > Peripatidae > Epiperipatus > Epiperipatus broadwayi. Next base: position 2,258,147 of record JAQFVV010006360.1, on the reverse strand, counting down.
ATAATCATATAGAGAAAATGTAATTAAATAGTAAACTATTGGAAGATATTAATAAAAGCTGAAGAAATGGGAGCAAAAAATGTTGGAAAGGAAGAACATATGGAAGTGAGAAATGATATTACTAAATGATGAGGAAAAGAATGTAGCTTTAGAGAAATTAGAAACAATATTAAATAAGTATGTAATAGAAAAGATGTAGCATGTAAAGATCAGAGTGATAACAAACATTAAAGAATATATTAAAGGAAACATTAGGTGTACAGAAAATGAATTGAATGAGGCAGTGAAAAAACTGAAAAGTGGAAAGGCAAAAGGTTTAGATGTATGGGGAGCAGAAATCGTGGTGAATATAGGAAATAGAACAAAATTAAATCTATTATCAAGTTTTAATAAAATGGCACAGAATAGAGAATTTACAGATAGCTGGAATAATATGAGAGTAAGACTACTATTTAAAGGAAAGGGTAAGGATCACAGAAAATTAAACAATTATAGACCGATAGTGGTAATCTCAGTGTTATATAAAGTTTTTGCATAATGGCCAGAAGGGTTGCAAAATGGATGGAAGAAAATAATATAGTGGGAAAAATGTAAATAGGTTTTCTATCAGATAGACATATAAAAGATAGTTCATTTGTAGTCACAAAACCTATAAATATGGGAAGGAATACCGGTAGACAGTTACATATGTTCTTTATAGATATAGAAAGGGCATATGATAGAGTAAATGGAAATAGTAAATGGGTAAGTTTAGTAAATTTGAGGATAAATGAAGCTTTAGTAAATCTTATTAAGGGATTGCATGAAAATAATTACTATATGTATCAATTAGGAAATATAGAATCAGTTAAAGTTAAAAATGGGGTGGGACAAAGACAATGCCCTAAGTCACTTATTTTGTTTTTGTTATATTTGAGAGAAGTGGAGAGCGCAATAGAAAAACTAGGGAGAAGTATAGAGAATGATGGCAAAAAAATATATACATTATCAGGTCTTTTATTTGCTGATGATATGTTCTTGTGCTCAGAAAGTAAAGAAGATATGGAAGTTATGCTGAAAACATGCACAAGGGTGGGTAAAGATATGGGGATTAAATTTAGTGAAGAAAAATAAAAAATAATGATGATAAATGCTGGAAAAAGAGGAGAGTGAGAATTTTTATTGGGGGGATATACAGTTCAATGTGGTGATTAGGTATAACTATTTGAAAATCATGTTAACTAATCAGAGAAATTTCTTGGATGAATGGGAGAAAAAATTGATAAATGAAGCAAAGAAAATAAAGAGTCTGATAAAGAAATTAAAAGGGGTTTCATATAATAAATATGATGGAACTAGAATTGTATGAAAGGAAATGGCAGTAGTAAGGTTACCTTATGGTAATGATGCACTGTGTTAATAAAGGGATGTTAAATTACTTAGAAAAAGTACAAAGAGAAATAGAAAGACATGCATTTGATGCAGTTCTGTGGATGGCAAAGGAGGCAATTCAAGGAGAAATGGGATGGTGAAGTTTTTATATGAGAAATACAAAAAGCAAAATGAAAATGTTTGGTAGATTGCAATTTATGGATAATAGGAGAATATCCAAAATAGGATTTAATTTGATTAAGAATAAAGGACAGGCAACAATATGGGTGAAAAAGGTAATATGGTATGCAGAAGATTTGGATAAAGACTTTCTATGTCAGTATATTTATACAAAAGATTAGATGATTGTGTTAGGAGAATTGGTGAATGTTATAGTGGCAAAGAATGGGATAGAAAAATAGATCCATTAATAAAAAACAAAAAGTTGGAGAGATGGTGATCTAATATGGAGAGTAAAAAGAGTTTAAATATACATAGAAGTAAACAGAATATTGGATGTGAGCTAATTTATGTTAATAGCAAGGAAAGTAGTTTAGTGTTTAAGGCTTGAACAGGATTTTTAGCAACAAGGGAGTATACACAAAAATGGAAAAATATGGGTGATTTACTCTGCACATTATGTAAGGAAGGTATGGAAAATATTAGGTAATTGTTAATTGAACATAAATGCCTACAAGCAGAAAAGGTACAAATAATAAAGGTATGGTGGATAAATATAAGATTCCTGACTCTGAAGAAGGAAAAACCATAGTGCATCATATCACATTACATATATAAAATCCATAATTTGTCTGTTGCCAGTATTGTTGCGAAATTCACAACAAAGTATGGATTTTATTTATGGAGAAAAATATACCTAACTATATTATCAAATATAATGGGTATATTTAAAAATGTAAATTTTAATTTAGCTTTATTAATAGTTTATTGTGTACAAGTACATTTCTGAAGAGTACCAAACAGGCAAGATTGTTCCAAACATTTGTTGTTTTTAATTGTGAATTTCTCACATTAATTTATATAATAATAAAACCTTTTATTTAATTTATATTAAATTTTTAAAAAATTAAAACAAAAAAAAAACTATTACAAAAACAACAAACTTTTGAGAGTACATTTCTCACATTTATTTATATAATATTAAATTTTTTTTTTCTAAATTTATATTTAATCATTAAAAAAAAGTTAAATCAATCAATTAAAAAAATGACAAACTTTTCATAGGCTGTGTGTAAACTTGTATATATCTAAAATCCCTATTTTGTCTGTTGTCTGAATATATGTTTGTCCATAATGCTTTATTAGAGTGTCATGTGAATTTATGTCCAGTTCTGTACTGTAGTTAAAAGCACATGTATGATTTTTTGAAGTATTTTCAAAATGTTTTATTACATATGTCTTTTGTAAAATACCATACTTATATATAAAATCCCTATATATAAGAACGTGGAATTGACAAATGTTATGAAAGTAATCTAGTAGATAGAGAAATTAGTGCTGAAATTCCAAATTTTACAACACATTGTTAATCCCATAATCATACATAAAACATGGGAAATACTTAATCCTCAAGCACTTGGGATGGAAAATTAAGAATGTACAAAAGATTTTCCAAAATTATTTCAATCAAGTATTCAAGTTAATAATAATGGATGTCCATTATATTGATGTTTGGAACAACCATGCATTTTATATGAGGACATCCTATTAATAAACAGTGTAATAATTTATAATCCAATTTCATTACTAAAATATGATGCACATAGTAACATTGATGCCTGTACTTTAGTTAAAGCAATTATGTATATTTATAAAAAATATATGATTTTGCAAATGTAGTAATTCATGAAATTCATGAGCAGCAGAATGAATGGTATATGATGAGGTTATCAGTTTTGTAGACTCATTGTGTTTTAGTGCTCCAGCAGAAATGTGGTGACTTCATGATTATGCCAGCAATGATAGATTACATAATATCATCTGACTTTATGTTCATTTAGCATTTAATCTAAACGTGTATTTTAATTCAGATGATGTTGGCAATATAATTGAAAAAGCTGCACACAAATTACCACTTTAATGACATTGTTTAAATTAAACAGTAACAAACCTACTGTAAGACAATATTTATATACAGATATTTCATTATTTTATGTAATTCAATAAAGAAAAATGGAAATCTAGACATAGAGAAGAGAATTAAAATAACTACATGATTATATAAAGCAACCAATTAAAAAAAACTATTAAAAATAACCTTTCAATAGGCTGGATACATTTCTGACATTTTTTATATAATATTTAATTCTTTTTGGTAAATTTACATTAAATCTTTTAAAAAAATGTTAAATCAACCATAACTTGAACAAAAAAACATTGCAATATGCAAGCTTAATAAGTTAATTTACATATATAAGCAGCTATTAAATATACCACTGTAGAGAAAAGATACTTTTGACAACTCTATAGAGAACTCTGAAGAAGATATTACTTGTCAGACTTGATTAACAATAGGTGCTAAAATTTGTTTTCTTAGACTGCAATTAAAAAATCCAGATATATGTAGACTTTTCAGCAACTAATGAGCTCACAATTACTGGACAGAATTTAGCAAACTAGAACTAGTAATAATAAGTTACACTTTTTATATTAAAATTTATATTCAGTTTCACTAGCAAGCCTGTAACAATTTTTTTTATTCAAAGATCTATATTTTCTTTATTTATTATCTTTTTTTTATATTTTTTTTGATTTTTTATTAAGGAAAATAAATGCAGGTGACTGATCACCCGCTATATGATGTAAATACATTTGTTTAAAGAAATCTTGTGATCATACCACAGTCAATAACCCTAGTCTTCTCCATTGATTCATAACAGTCTTTGAATTGCCAAGTCTTTTAATTCATAGATCCTTAGAACTTCATCCATGTCGTCATATCTTTGTATAAACCACATCTATGGAATTCATACTTTAAACCGTTTGTGAATTTCCATCGCTTTCCTGTTCCAAGTCTTCTTCAAAATTTTTCTCTTGTGAGCTTATTTCTTCATCATCTGTCATTTCTCCCATTTTATTAATACACACAGAGATAATACTAATTTGTTGCTGCATTTCCTTTGGACAGCCATCTACTTCCTCGCTTCCAGAACTGTCACTACGAATCTCATCACTTCATTGCTCTTCTACATTATCAAGTTCTTCTGCTGGATTATCAGACTCTCATGAGATAACCTGTGCTACTTCACCTTGCCTGCTTCCAATCTGTCACTATGAGCTTCAATGCTCCATTGCTCTTCTATGTTATCGATGTCTTCCTCTGGGTTATCTTCCTCTTCAGATCTTATTTTTATTTTATGGTTTTTTTTTCTCTTTGTTTTGTGAAAGTTGTTAATATTTAATTATTAATATTTGTAAAAGCATAATCAGTGTGAGATAATATAGATGATAGATATAATAAAAATATCAGATATATTAATCTTTATCTGAGGTTTAAAGTTTATATCTGTGCTAGAGATAATCTCTACTTTCGAAAATGATTAATAATAATCATTAGTGTATTTTTCTGAAATGGATGGCGTCAAAGTTGTGAGTGGAGGGAGTTTGACAATGATAAATGAACATGTAACAATATAGATGATATTTGTTTAAAATTTTTAATTGTATAGATTTAAAAAAAAGAAAACGACTGTCTTCATATCACTGATAGGCAATTTATGATATAATTAATAAAATTATTAACAATAGATAGATAGTTACGAATACTAATAATATCCACCTTTTACAAAACTGATGCAGATCGTGATTGTAATAGGTGTGCATTAGAACTTTATATTACGAATGAAGATAGGATTCAATTTAAAACTTTGCTTATTGAGACAAAGTGTTCGAAACACGATTTTACACTCTATAAAAAAAATAACATGTATATATTATTTATAAATGAAACTTATATATACTTTTTAAGTATCATAATTGAAGAATGTTGATTGTATATTAAAAGCAACGTATATGTTTTAAATTAACACTAAAAAATAAGTAAACAGAGAATATATATATATATATTTTAAATTTAAAATCTTATTTCTTTCAATAATATATTTAATAATTCAATTTATATATATATCAGTTTAGCAAAATTAAATAAGGTATTAGAACTCAATAATAATTTTATAGACCTAATGCAAACATAATTTATATTAAAAAAGTTTTCTCAGAAATAAAATATTGGCTTAAATTTTATTATGGTTGGCTAGTTGTGAACATATTATTAGTCCGAAGCGAGTGCAAAAAACTGTGGGGGAGGAATGTGTAAACAGCCAGCAGACGTCCAATAAATATTAGCTCACTTAATGTGATGTCGCCACTTTAATTCAGCTGCAATATGTTTATATAGACCTTGCACAAACGTAAGTAGATTAGCTAGATATTTCAAATGAACTCTTTCATAAAGGCACGCCTTTTATAGCTCCTGTAGCTTGCTGACGGCTGAAACCAATCCATTAAGTCCGTGATGGCAATATTGGCTACGCATTCTCGCTTTAGAATAACGGTTCTGAATATTATACAGACTAACACAATACGATAATAGGTGAATGTTATATGAAATATTTCAAAGTAAGTTGCTGTGTGACTACATGTGTGCGTATATATGTATATTGTGCGCGTACTTTTTAAAACTACGTGTAAAGCAAAAAGTATGCAAAGTTTTTCCTAAATATAAATTACATATAACCATGTATTTGTTAATATAATTTTTAACAAAAATATTTTGATTTTATTGTTGGAACTTTTTTACTAAATAATATGCCTTAAACTTATTATTTCTTATTACATTTTTTATTGCAGACATAGCAAATTTTCAAAATTATTTTTCAAATACAGGATAGAAGCAAATTTTATTTCCAAATTACTTATTTATTTTTTGCAACCTAATATCCTATTTAGTTTTAAAAAATAGATAGTTATATAAAATGTTGTGTAACGATGTACATATAATTTATATGCATGTGTATATAATTTGAGTTTCTGCATTTCTGAATTTTATGTGCACGTGTAACTATGTAAATTATGAGTTGTTTCTACATTGTCTCTTTAAATATATTTACTGAATATATGTGCGAATAAGTATTTTTGTTTGTAAATTTTGGTTATTTTTTAAAACACATTCCATCTTAGCATAATTTTTATTTATTGTATTGCATACCTTGTAAATGCATTCATATTTTACATTTTGTATAGCACGATGCAACATGTTGGAAAAAATAATTATCTATTTGAGAATATATATTTAATTTTATAAAATAAATTAAATTTCAATATTATCACCATCATCATCATCATTATTATTATAAGGGGTCTACATCAGTTAACCTATTAAATTACAATATTTTAGAAAACTTGGGTGTACATGGTAGAATTTTCACTTTATATTTTTATTATTGCTATCGTTGTTTAATTTATTCAATTTATTCATTTCTGATCTTGTTGTTGGTTAGTGTTCCTCCTTCAATCTCTCATTAATATTCTGTTATTGTCTTTTATTATTGGTCAAAACATTTATTCATTTGTTCAGTTGGGTGAAAATCCACATTTCATATTGTCCTTTTAATTTCTTCTCCATTGTTTGGTTTTGTTTGAATAGGCTGTGCTTATATAATGGCTAGTTTTGCATGTTCTCGTGAATTAGCTTGTAATTTTAATAATGATTGGGTGGTCACATGTGTATCTGGCTCTGCAGACTTTGCATCTCCACTCTTTATTTGTTATAGCTTCTTGTAAAATGTTGCTGGATGCCATCTGGTGTTATTTTCCAGGCTGAATGTACATTGTTTGCATCAAAATGCATAAAGTCCAAATATTTCTGTTCATGCTCTAGGCATTGTCTGCTTGTGTGTAAAAGCTGTTAGCTGCTGTATAGTTTTTCTTGTTCTATATTGAATTAGAATATTGTTTCGTGAAGTATTTAGTATTGTACAATTGTAAAATATGTGTTGTGTTTTTTCAGCAGCATGGCATAGGTTGCAGAATGGGTTTATTGATCTATAAAGATGACAGTATTGTAAGAAATAGGATGTTGGTAGTGCAAATAGGTTTAGAGTGATCAAGAAGTTGAAGAACTTCAGTTCCATTGATCATTTTTTGAAGTTTTTAAGGAGTTGTTTCTTGTTTACTGTCAGCATTGGGCTAAAGGTCTGGCTATTTCTGACTCTGCCAGTATGTATATTTGCTATCGAATGTGAGTGTTGTAGTGTTTAATCATTGTATTACAATCATGATTACCATTGGTATAAATATTTTTTAATATTATATATTACAAATTAAATTAATCAAAATTTTCACACTTAAAATTTCTACCAAATATGTTTATTTTATATATCCAAAATAGGTTGCTTGTAATTGTAGTCAAAAATGTAAAATAAAACTTTTACATATTAGTATCATGTATATTGCTAAGTCAAATATACAAATAGATAAAATTTTAATCTATACTTTTTTGCTTTCTTTTTTCAATTCTATTATCGTTGATCAATCAAACATTTTTTGTCTTGATTTCAATATATGCTCTTATAAGTAAATATTAACAAAGATAATGATGTCACATAACAATAATAATTTTAGCAGCATATTAATATGTGTGTGCAATTAAAAATATATGATTAAATCATGGATCATTTGTACATTCAAAATGTTAAGAGATAGTAATGCCAAAGGTCATTTGAAGGTTTTATTTAAATTACAATTAATGTTTATTTATAAATATAAAATAAGTTTTTATAGAACAATTTATTTGATTATGTGTTTTAGCAGCTGAAAAGGTAATGATTGTGTGTTAATCTTTTGTTAAAAGCATATAGTATTTATTGGGTTGTGCTTTATAATATTATATAGAATTTCAATATTCATGATTACCAGTTTGCAGAGATGCTGGCTATATAGTGTAATGATTGTTACTGATAATAATTTGTTCAAAAAAATAATTCATTTTTGAACCACCTTTTAGAAAAGTAGTTATCAGACTTTTAGATAGCATTTGCACACAAATTCATATATATTGTAACCATGTGCTTTTACACATAATTCCTAGTGAAGGCCTTAATGTAATAATTTACAATGTTTATTAATATTTTTTTAAAAAAAGAAAATAGTAAATAAAAAAAAACAACACAACTTTATTGGTACAAGTTATGTTATCTAACTTGAATGCAAAAATATTTACTCTATTCTGCTTCTAATGAGTATAAAATAAATAATAACTTGCAAATGTAAGAATTGTTATTAAAGTAATTCTTATAATAAGATACATGCTTTAGCATAAAGTTAATATTTAGTTATGTGTTTAATAGAGAGTAGACAGGATTAAGTTATAAATAAAGTTATAGCTATCATAGACAGGGTTTAAAGGTTAAAGTATAAATATTTAATTGTATAATTATTCAGTTATAGTTTAAGTCATGAAGTAGTCAGACTAAATTCTCATTTAGTCAATTTATTCTGAAAATAAAATATAGTTCAAAAAATAATGCTTATAAATTCAGATAAATAGTACATAATTGCTTAAAGAAAGAAGTAAGTTAATGAGTTAAATTTTAAATTGGAAATGTCACTTCTTCTGTGTACATGTGTGTGTGCATGGGTGAATTTAAGTTTCCTGGTTTTAATAACCAAGATAATTGTTTTAAAATCATTAAAACATTTAAAAATAAACATTAATTAAACCTAAAAGGATTAAGTGTTTAAACATAATACTTCTGATAAACTAAGTTTGAGAAAAGGTAATCTGTTGTTTTAAAGTAAAAGAAATAAATATAATTTATTATCTTGTTATTTTTTTTTATTAATTTTCTTAATTAATAAGAAAATCAGTTACATTGACCTTTTCTTCATCTTGCTTAAGATCATGTGTTTTTTTAATGTAGGTTAAAGTTACATAATTTTTTAATTAGTTTTTTATACTATTTAATTTATTTGACCACAGGGGTCACTTTTTCAAAAGGAGGTAATTAATTCTTGACGTATGTCAAGATGGGTATAAAAACGATATCATCATTTTTAAGAGTCTGACCTGTCTGATCTGAGTCTTTGATCTGTCTGGTCTGATCTGTTTGCTTCTTCATCTCCATCATCTCTTGACAGACTACTATGCACTGCAATCTTAATAATAGTGACACTTTTTAATAATTATTTTATTTTATTTAAAGTCTAATGTTATTAATTTTATTTCTATTTGAACCTACAATGCAGTGTTGAGATACTTTTTAAGGTATTCTGATTTTTATTGCCATAATCTAATTTGAACTCTATTTTAACTACTAACATAATGCTATGGAAAAATAATTTGTTTATTATAAATAAATCTCATCACTTATATTTAAAGACAGATTTTAAAACAAACCAGATGATATGTTTATTTGCCTAAATTCATAGAATTATGCTGAACATTGTACTAATTTATAGATATAGAATTATGCTGAACATTGTACTAATTTATTCTTAATTACTATCATTATTCTTAAAAAAAGTAAATTAAAATCAAAAGTTAAAGATTTTAAACTGTTTAAACTTTGAGTCAAGAATAAGCTGATACATTGCCTATTCTACTTATTGTGAAATGCTATATGTATGAATTCTAATGAATATAATAAATGCTTTAAAATAAATGAACTGTATAATTGTAAAATAACCTGTCATTTTTAGCACAGGAGGAATTATTATTTAAATGCATTCACTTTCTTTGAATTTGTGCTACTTAACAGAATACTTGTGAGAAAGTCAAATTTGACCAAAATTTTTTTTTAAAAAAATGTCCATGATAACTTTAATATGCTTTGTTCTCTCTGTAATTTATTCTAAAATACTTTAAATAGAAGTGAATTGAGGGAACTAAGAATGGTGTTTTTTTTCCATGGGTCATAGCATCAACTGGAGGTGAACCCGCAACAACCATTTGTAACTACCTGCTTGCTTACAAAGTGGCTGTGATGACCTCTTGGCTAACAAAACTGTTTGTTTATAAAAAACTAGTTTGCAGAAGTAATTTACAATGGATGTTTGATATGCATTGTAATATTTGCATACTATTAAATTTAATACTATTTGCAAAAGGAAAATTGCTAAAATTTAAAAAACTCGAAATGACTGCTATTATTAAACTAATATAAACTTGCTTTTGAATGTGCTTCTTTTAAAAAGAAAAGAAATAAAAATGTACTATCTATTCTAATGAAATTGTAGACTCCAAAAATTTTAATGGAATTAAATTGTGTTATTCTTAGATGTCACCAAATGAATATTCTCCAGCTAGCTATTTTAAGTTGGCCAATTTCTTAAAATGAATTTAAACTTAATATGTTTTTATACATATCTGGATATTCTATTTGCTGTATTAAAATAAAATATTTATTATTTGCTTGGTATGGATGCTTCATCACATGAACAACCCACTGATGAAGAACTTTGTGCCATCAATGAACCATTCATTATGAAAAGGTTCTGCTAATGATCTAAGGTGTTTAAATATATATATATATACAATATTTTTTATTATTATTTTTTTATTTCATTTTTGTTATGATAATATTTCTATGTCAAGGTAAATTTTGTTATTATTATTATTATTTTTAATGGGTTTATGATTGAATGCATATGTATTCCTACACACATAATAAGGTAAATTTCATATCATTTGATATTTGCTTATTAAGGTAAATTTTATAATACTTTTAGTCAATAGAAATATTCATCTCTTACATTTATTTATTTTTTTATTCACTTGTTAGTTAAACAAAGAAGTGGGTTTATCAGAAGTCCAAAACTCTCACAATTATTATGATACAATGATTTATCATTAAATTCCAATATAATTAAATATTTATTAATCCTCATATGATTTACTTTTGTTTTAAAATTTCATCCACTTTGTTTCTATGAATTTTATATTATACATTACATATGTGTGTTTATTTCTTATCTGATGCTGAATTTTAGTGTGCCATTATTTTTAAATATTTTTATAGTCATTTGACTAATCATTAAATTGTTGGTTTCAGACATTGCTTATTGTTTCTAATATTCAATGTGAATATTATTGTAGTCAGCTTTCTCAGTGATAATTTGTTACCTTACCATTGTTCAACTTGAGATATATGCCTTGAAATAATAATTTGATATTGTTTGTTTATTGTGCTTTGTGGGATGTAGATGCTCTCCCATTGTTCACATGTTTTATGCCATGAGTTGATAGTGCTTTATATTCTGTGATAGTTATCACATCCTATTAAGTTACCTAAATCCCTGGAGAGGATCATAATTTTGATGCATTTTCTATTTTACTTATGTGCTGAGACTGCATCCACACATACCTTTTGCCTTAGATATAGGTATTGGAAGCCACCATACAATGTTCATGTTGTATTGCTCTGCATAACCTATGTTATGCCTATGCCTCATGATTTGATTAAATGCTTTGTGACTGTAGTAGGTTATTTGTGTGTTAGATATTATATTGGAATGATGAGTTAGTTATTGAAGAGTTAGTTCTTCAGGTTGCACTTTGTTTGCAGTGCTTGGTTAAGTGCTGCTGTGTTGGTCCAGCCAGCCACAAGAAAACCAATAAAATGTTCAGAATTTAAATACTTATTATTTAGCACATAGCATAATAGGCAATATACTTCTTTAATGCATTTGTCTTCACCATCTGGGACACTTTTCTGGATTTGTAAGTTATTTAATACTAGATATTGTATTATCAGTTCAATAATGATACTAAATGATAATTGTTTTTTTTCATTGGTTTTTCCTATTATTGAATATGGTTCAATAATTTGGAATACTAGTTCCTGGCAAGGATGTAACTTGTTGCAGTCTATTTCAAAGAATTTTTTCAAATATGTTTCTTGGGAGGGTAAAATGATTAATCTTTTATCTAGATGAAAGTACAGGGGTTTAAAATACCTTTATAAAATTGTTAATAAACAAGTTATTTTATCAGATATAGTTTCAACTATTTCAATTAGGTCTTTGAGTTATGATACTAGGTCTATTTGTGTATATCAGATTCAAACATGTCATTCTAATATTCTTAAATTTTCTTCTTTATTTAGGTTACCCTCTTTATATAATCAGATTGGGAGTAACCTTAATCTGTGTGACATTGATTATAAGAAATTTTGTAACCTTATTAAACTTAAATGTTATGTTTGATTTTGTCTTTTAAATTTTACTTTATTATGTATACATTTATATTTTCATTTTATGTTATATGTTTTATTTTCACTTTTATTGTACAAGCAAATTGTAATTGGCTTTATGCTGTTGTTTAGCACTTAAATAAATGAATTATTATTATTATTATTATTATTATTATTATTATTATTATTATTATTATTATTATTATTATTATTATTATTATTATTATTATTATTATTATTATTATTATTATTATTATCATCATCATCATCATCATCATCATCATTATTATTATTATTATTATTATTATTATTATTATTATTATTACTATTATTATTATTATTATTATTATTATCTTTCAAAGGACTTTATTCAATAACTTAAAAGGTTACACAATTTTTTTACATATTATCATTGATTATTATACAGACAGTTCAATTGTTTGTAAATCTGGCAGAGGTATAAAAGTTCAGTATCATATAATGTTTTTTCAATGGTAGCAAGTTGTAACTTTTTCATTTGACATTTCTAAATCTTTTGTGGCTTCCCATTTTTATGTTTGATGGTAATTGCAATAGAGACCAGGTGTCAATAAATGTTGTGTGATTTGTTATTCCCTTATCTCTTTCATGTATACTATTCAGTTTATTTTTGAATATGTTCGGGTGCCTTCTTGGATTATTATTATACATGAATTTACACCTTGTACACCATAATGCATAGAAAATAAATACACTGATTCTTATTTCAGCAAAAACTCCTTTTATAAATGAGGCAAATAGGCATTCCATATTTATTCTTTTATTTTTGAATAGTGTATTTATTATTGAACGGATGCTATTTAGTCCTAGACATGAGAAAAAATATGATCCTGTGTTTCTGAGTCTCTATGGCAGAGGTTACATAAATTGTCTACATTTTGACATTTCCTTCTATATTTCAAAAAATGCTGTTTGGGTAGAGAGTCAAGGTTAATTTTAAGAAGAAAATCAAAGTATTTTGGTTCAAGTGACCAGAATTTAAATTTATGGCATAGTTGTCTATTGGTGATATTAAGTACAGTTTTTTCATCAATTTGTGACAGGTGTTAAAGCAAATGTATTTCCCAGTACTTAAATTTATTTTGAGGTGGATTAAAATTAAAGTTTTTTATAGATAGTAATGGTGCAAGTAGTGTTTTCAGGAATCCTTGTAAAGGAGGTGGTTTATCTGTGGGGGTGATTTTACAGGATATTTGTAGGTATGGGAATTTTTGTGCACATGCAGAGATTATGTTTAGCACTTTTTGAATTCTGAAGGTGTAAATTGAATGAATTCCCAGACCATTTTATGAGAGTGAATTTCTTAGCTGTTTTACTGATATTGCGATTACTTTTTTCCCCATAAGAGTTTTCTACAAAGTGAGTCTATTTTATTGGTGAATGCCTTAGTATAAAGTATTGTTGGAGTATAATAAGTAATTTTTGTCATGATTAACATATTAAAAAGTGCTATATTTGTGTACAGTGAAAGGTAGGCTTTTGTTAGTGAATTGACTGTACTTTCTATTTTATTTACAATATTTTTTTGTATAAGTAGTCTCATTGGTGAATGATGCAGATAGAAATTGAAACCAAGAAATAAATTAGGTTTACCTTTAAAATGTTTTGTTATACTGCTGCCAGTGGAAATTTGCCAGGCACAAGATTTCCCCATGTTAAATGTTAATTTATATTCATTTGTATAATTGGAAAGTATCTTTAGAAGTTTAGGAATGTGTTTTTGAGATGTCAAAAAAATTGCAAGATCATCCATGTAAGCTATACATGAGATGTTAGTATTTAAGCAGGGTACATAAATTCCAGGTAATTCATTCTCTATGATTTTAATTAGGGGATTTATGTAGGCAGTAAATAACAAGGCACTAAGAGGGGATCCTTGTGGGATGGATTGATGAGGTACTATTGGTGGTGAAGTTTTTCCATTTAGAGTAATGTATATTTCACGGTTTATTAATAGGTTAGCAAGTAGATTTAGGTGGGCTTTTGGTACTGTGTATTGTTCTAGAGTTTTCAGTAGTGTATTTATTGGTATTGTGTCAAACACAGCTTCTATGTCTAGTTGAACAACTATAGGACTGTATTTTTTGTTGTTTCTTATTGTTTCTATAGTTGATTTGAATAGAAAATCTGCCTGTCCAGTTGATGATTCCTTTTTAGCAAATTGCATTTTTGAAAGCTTCGGTATAATATATGGCTCTATTTTGTCTTTAATTACTGATTCTATAATTTTTATTCCAAGGGAGGACATTGGAATTGGACGTAAGTTTGTTATTGATGAAACCATTTCTTTTTTTTTCATAAATGGCACAAGCAATATTTGATAAAGACCTGGTATTCTATATATGTCTTTAGTTAAAAAATTTGTAAGGTCAGACATATACTGAGCTGCAATTTTATTAAGATGAGAATATACAAACTTGGGAATCCCATCTATTCCAGGATGCATGAATCTGTGTTGACTTTATTTTTTTACAAAATCATTAGAAGCAAATTGAATTTCTTTTTCTGGTCTACTGTATAAAAGTTGTGATGGATCTAAGGGAGGATTTTTTTGAAATTTATCTTTAAAAAATGAAAATAATTGCTCCTATTATTATTATTATTATTATTATTATTATTATTATTATTATTATTATTATTATTATTATTATTATTATTATTATTATTATTATTATTATTATTATTATTATTATTATTATTATTATTATTATTATTATTATTATTATTATTATTATTATTATTATTATTATTATTATTATTATTATTATTATTATTATTATTATTATTATTATTATTATTATTATTATTATTATTATTATTATTATTATTATTATTATTATTATTATTATTATTATTATTATTATTATTATTATTATTATTATTATTATTATTATTATTATTATTATTATTATTATTATTATTATTATTATTATTATTATTATTATTATTATTATTATTATTATTATTATTATTATTATTATTATTATTATGTTTCAAAGCAAAACTTTATTGAGTCTAAAAAGTTACAGAGTCACATCTAGTAATATATTGATTTTTTACAAATGAAAAACAAATTACAACATTCAGTATATAAGTCTTTATCTTTTCTGCATACTTTTTTTTCTTCTTGTTTTTAAATTTGTCTTCTATTTAGTTCAGTTTATGCTTGCATTTTTTTTAATGTTGGAAAAAATGCTGATGTTGAAAATGTCATCATCTATCTTATTGGCCTTTATATTTCATAGACTGGATCTTTGTTTCAAGTGTGACCATGTGGCTGTAAATACATCTGGTTGAGCTACGATGCTGTCTCTTTTTCTTAACAGTTCTAGTTTTATTGAATATGTTGCTGGATGGCGTCTAGGGTTATTGGCAAGTGCAAAAGTGCATCTTGTACACCAGTAGGCATAAAGGCTGTATTTTGCTGCATGAATATCAGAGTTGTTGCTTTTTTAAAATGAATTTATTATTTCATCAATTGAAATGATAGCTTTTCTGTATGTGGTAAACATTGTGCGACATATTGTTTCTAGGGCACTGCAGGAATGAAGAAAATGATCTTGTGTCTCTTCTTCTCTATGACATAGCCCACACATGGGGTCTATATTTGTATAGAATCTACGAAATCTAAGGAAATGGGTTGTGGGTAGAGCATTGAGATTAACCTTGGGTAGAAAATCAAATAACTTTGGTTCTAATGACCATTTTCTGAATTGTTGCAGTAGTTGCCTGTTGTCTATTCCAAGAACTGATGGATGTAGATTAGGTGTCTGGTTTGGATATAGTATATTATAAATATCCCAGTATGTATACTTGTTGTCATTATTGAGTGATATTTTGTTGTATATTGGCTTTAGTTCTTCAATCAGTGTGGATAGATGTCCATATGAAGGGGGTGGTCTGTCTGTGGGTATTATACTGATTACACACTCCAGGTCTGGAAATCTTTTTATGGTTGCTGTTATTAGATTTACTGATTTCTGTGTGTAAAAACCATTGATTGTATGGAGCTAAGTCCATTGCTATGTGGTGGTCTGCTCAGATTTTTTAAAGAGATTGACACTGTCTTTCTCTTCCATATTAGTTTGTTACATATTGATGAGATTTTAGATATGAATGTTTTTGCAAATTTGATTATAGGTGTGTAGTATGTAATTTTTGTAATTATAAGTTGATTAAATAGTGCTACCTTTGCATATATTGACAGGTATGACTTTTCAAGTGAGGCTGTGATTTTTTCAGCATCTTTTTTTAATTTATTTTGAATTTTTTGCCTCATTCCATTGGTTCCAAGGTAGAATGGGAAACCAAGGAAAGCAGATGGTTTACCATTAAACATCTCTGTACAGTGCTTCCCTGTATATATTGACCATGCAGCAGTTTTATTTGTGTTAATTTTTAAATTAAAATTTGAGGTATAATTCTTGATTATCTCTTGTAATATGGGGAGGTTCTTTTTAGAGGGGAAGAAAACGGTTACATCATCCATATAGGCTATGCATGATACATTTAAAGCAGTGTTTGGAATTTGAATGCCTTTTATTTTTTTCTGTATCTCTATTAATAGAGGATTTATATATATTGTAAAGAGCAAGGCACTCAGGGGGGATCCTTGTGGGATGGATTGACGTGGTCTGAAGGCTGGTGATTTTTTCCCATTCAATGTGATGTGAATTTCATGGCTGAATAGCAGATTGGCTATTATATATAGTAGGGATGGGGGTGTTGTTGTTTTTTTCAGCATGTCTAATAATTTGGCTATAGGCACTGAGTCAAAAGCTGCCTCAATGTCTAGTTGAACTATAATTGGTGCATATTTCTTTTCTTTTTTTTACTACTTCGATAATTGTTTTGTACATTAAGGCACCCTGGCCAATGGATGATCCTTTTTTGGCATATTGTGCTGATGATAACACAGGGAGTATGTGTTGTTCTATTTTTTTCCTTTATCACTCTTTCAAGAATTTTTATTCCTAAAGGTCCCATTGAAATTGGTCTTAGATTAGATAAAGATGATATTGCTGTTGGTTTTTTTTGTTAAATGGAACAATTGCAATTGGGTATAGACTTTGTATGTTGTAAATTTTTTGGGATATGTAATTGGCTAGATCGCACAGGTATTTTTGCTGTGAAGTGATTAAGATGTTTGAACACAAATTTGGGAATTCCTTGTGGTCCTGGGTGACATGTGTTTGTTATTGTTGCAAGTTGAAATACAATGTCAGTTGTTGTTATTGGTGTGTCTGTTTCAGGGTCTCCAAATATGTCTTCATTTGGTATGTACACTCTCTATTTTTGCAGTTTTTTTTTTTTAAGTGTTGATATATTGGGTTTATCATGTTATGTCCAGCTGTTATAGAGCCATCTATTTCAAGTGCCATAGGCACTCTGACTGTGGATGGGTATCCCAATGCCCACTGTATGTATGCTCTGGTCCAAGTATGTTGTTGTGTAAGGCATATTTTTTCTTTTTTATTGCTACATATTGCTTTAGTGTATTGCATGTATTGTTGTACATTTCTGTAAGTTTTTTAATTTGTGGTTGATTATCTGTAGTTGGTCTGGAAATGGTTATTCTTTTATGTAGTTCATCTGCCAATGCTAATAATCTGGTGGGGGTGTTGAGTTGCAGGTAATATGATTGATGTTGAAAGAAAGTATATTGGTGAATGCTATATACTTTTGTACTGGATCGAGTGACATGTTTTGAAGTTTTTGGAGCATTATATATGTTTCTGAGTATAAGAATTCAGTTGTTTGTGCTGGAAGAAGTATTCTCATAGTCTTTTGGAGGGCTATTGTTGTATTCTGTATTTTTGTTAGGTCGAGGGTGATGAACTGAGCAGCATGATCTGAGATTATAGATGAACAGAGTTCAAGATTAAAATAATGATGTAACATTGGTGAGTAGAAACACAAATCAATTTGTGACTTATATCTATTGTTATTAAAAGATACTGAGTTTGATGGGAGAAAACCCTCAGCACTCATAAGTGGGATTGTTATTTGATGGATCCATTTGGTGACAAAAGTTTGGTAGGTCATGTTGAAATCTCCCAGGAGTATTATGGGATTTGGTGTTGCTGTAAGCATTGAATTTATTGTTGCTATTATTCTGGAGATGATGACAGGGCCTGGTGGTATATATACAAATACTAGGTTAATTATGATATTTTTATGATGGAGTGTTAATATGATAAGATTAGAGTCAATATATATAATTTTAAAAGAATCGAAAGGGCAGTTGTGGGATATAATTATGCCTGTGCTACCTGATGGTGATGATGATTGCCTTGAGCAGGCACAAAAACCTTGGCTGACTAAATATTTTTGTGGATCAATTTGAGAGCTGCTGTATATTTTTGTTTCCAAAAGCCCCAGTAAAATGGTTATTATTATTATTATTATTATTATTATTATTATTATTATTATTATTATTATTATTATTATTATTATTATTATTATTATTATTATTATTATTATTATTATTATTATTATTATTATTATTATTATTATTATTATTATTATTATTATTATTATTATTATTATTATTATTATTATTATTATTATTATTATTATTATTATTATTATTATTATTATTATTATTATTATTATTATTATTATTATTATTATTATTATTATTATAATTTGGACAATAAATCAGTATGAGATGTGTATACATGACTTCTGATGAATGATCCATTCCCTGCCTTATATTTATCTTAAAAAAATAAAAGTAGTGCCAGGAAATCTTAGTTTACTTGTCAGAATCTGATAGTTATTATTATCATTCCAGCTTGCTAATCAGAATATAAGTTAGATTAACAATAATTCAAACTGTAAGAAAGGGTATTATTAGTTGTTACCTGGCTCAGATATATTTTAATTAAATTATATTGCTCATCTATGACTTGAGCTATTGTTATTTTTATTTCCTTATACCCAACTTTTGTTAAATGGGATAATTTAGCTAAGTTTGAAATTCATATAAACTTGCCAATGTCAAACCAATATCTTCATTGAGTGTAGTTGGTTAAATAAGTCAGTCAAATATTTTAGTTAAGCATTATACAGTTCATTAATGAGGTCAGAATGCATTACCTATGTACTATATGACCAAATAATGTAACAGTGCCTATGTTTAGCAGATAGCTTCAACTTTATTGTAAATAAATTGTTGTTTATGTTGCTTATAAAATGTTAATAAATGTATTTGCTATTATTTAAAATTGAGTTTCTGTTTTTTTTTTTCTATATGTGATTTGTCTTGAATTCACAGTGTTAACAATTCTTATTTCAAAAAAAAATCTGGGTAAACATATAACTAATTTCTGCAGATCCAAATCTCAATGTTTTCAATTGGTGAAAATTATTTTCTTTATAAAGGCTTCAATTCCAAAAATTGGGGTTGTAATAAGGAAAAATGAAGATTTATTTGATATTGCTTAAGATTATTTAGATTATTTTTCCAGACTGCACATTGTTAATTTGTTTATTCAAAAATGAAAGGGTCAATATTTATCTTTAATTATTTGAATGATGTTGTTGATGGGCATAGTAGAAAGACATAAAAAGGACATTTTCTTTCTATTATTTAGAGTGACATCCTGGATAAAAGACTATGACTATTCTAAATTTTGTATATTTTATTTATGCAATTATTTAGCAAATTAAATATCTCTTTAGGTAATTATTATTATTGTTACAAGATATTGGGAAGCATTAGCTTATAAGAGAAGCATATGACTCCTATGGACTACCAGGATGTCAGTCATTTCTTCGCAACAATATCATAGTATAATTTTTAAAAATTACAAAGAACCCTGAGATTATTATTATTATAGTTTTTACATCACTTACTTAACCTCTTATTTTGATTATAATCATGGATGTGGCAATTAATTCTTTATTATTCCCTGTATTATGAGGTAAAGTACATTGTATTGATACTCGCAAGAGTAGAGTAGCCTAGATTATGCTATTATAGAATTGGGTGACTAATAAGTTATTATTATCAGGATATTCAAAACAAACATACATAGAAGATATTATTCAAAATGCAATATTATTATTTTTATTCAGAGAATATATTTGGATGGAGGGAGATTTCTGTCTTAAAAATGTAACATAGGAAATAGTAAAGTTTTAACTGTTTCTAGTTTAATTTATTTACTTACTGTATAATTAGACATTTTTTTCATTGTCCTAAAAATTTATCTTTATCTTAATAGATGTCTCCGGAGTAACCATTATTATGTAAATATGTAACCACCACTAAGCAAAGCCCACAAACACCTTTAGTGTGATTCATAATAAAAGTCTCTCTAATAGACCTTAAGATATATTAGTTTTTTCATCATAGCAAGGATCTCTCATATTCCCTTTATTACATTTATCTATTCTCACTTTCCTAAGGTTACAATATATATATAAACATATGAAATAATTGAATAAACATAAACTCTGGAATGAACATTACAAAATTCATCTACCAATTAATAATATTAAGTAATAGCTATGGATAATATAGGACAGTCTACCATCCTGTGTAGCATTTTACAATTAAATTTTAAAAAGTAAAAAAAAAATCTTGTTAAACTCACACAACATTAACATTTTAACTTGAATCGGTAACCTTTCCTAAATTATTATTTAATGATATTGTTTACTTAATAAATTATCTAGTAATGTTTTGTGAGTTTAATAAGCCTTTTTTAAAAATGAAATTAAATTTTAAGTGCATAATGTTAGAATGGTAACATGCTAATAAGCTAGCTAAAACTATTATTTATTATTATACATTAGTATTTTGAATGTGTTAATTACAGAGTTTTTTGTTTATATTTAAATAGAAAAAAAATGAAGCTATTCCTCCATTTCATGGATAACTAATGATAAATCCAATTTCTATTTTATTTAACACAAATATAAAATAATAATAAGTTTTAATATCAGATAATAAAATAGAGATTTTATATATTCATAACAAAAAGTATACTTACTATATATATATATATATTATAGCAATATGCCTATTCCAAGACTTATACATTAATATATATATATATATATATATATATATATAAAGTTTATGTTTCATTATTTTATAATTTTATTGTGCAAAGTCATTTACCTATTATTTATTTATTTTTCATTTTTTCACTTATTATCCAATTATTTTATATTTTTATTCCAGAATGTTTATTTTAAAACATTGTGAATTTTAAATAAATACTAAAAGAAATACTTGATCTTAATTCAAAGTTTAGTTAATATAAATTAATTTATAATATTTCTATATGTGAACTTAATTAAAGTTAATAAATAAAATATAAAACTTCAAGAGTTTACTGTATTTATTTTGTAAAAGTACTTAATTTATTAAATAATATTTCATTCACCTCAAGAGTTCAAAACACTAATTTTGAATGTGTGTACATATCCCAAATTTTTTATAAAAACTAATTAAATGTTGATCTGTATTCACATTCTAGAATTCTTACAACAATAACTACATGAAAAGGTAATAAGAAAATGGATTAATAAGATCAAATAGAGTTAAAAAATTTACTTACCACTTGAACTAGCTGCCATAATTACTGTATGTTTTCTTATAGATTTGTATTCTTACTGAAATGTTAACATGTATTGATGAAAAGTTAGAGTAGAAAAGGCTTAAATGATGTAAATTGTTGCCAACATTTGCCTATAAATTTATTGAGATTCCACATGTATTCAAAAAATAGCTATCACTATAATAATCCTATATAAATTTTATTTCTAAAAATTGTAAGGAGAGGAAGCTGTTCCATTTAGAAGCAAAACTATTTTACTGTTGCTACTTCAAATCCATAAAGAAGATATGTTTAGTTCCTTTCAAATTGATCAAGTGAAAATTTTCCAAAAGATTGCATCATTCTGTTAAAAATGGAAGGACAACAAATTCCAGACAAAGTGAAACTGTCATATAAAAATGAATTTGATCATGGCTTGTATTAAGTTTCACTTCTTGTGGAGATTTCAAAATAAAGAACTTTTATATAACTTTTAAAAAGTTTTCCTAAGATTAATAAAAGATTTCATATATATATATATATATTAATTATTATACATGCATTATTATATTGTTTTCTTTAGAGCTCTTGAAGACATTTATTGCTGTCAGGTAATATAAAGTTTAAATATATTTTATATATTTATGAGCACATACATTTCCAGTGTGCACTTGAATGAGTGAACAGATAATTAATTTATATTATATGTATTTTAATTAGTGGGAAACAAACAAAGGATTGAACATAGGTAAAATAATGGGGTCTTCCATTTTATTTCATCCATTTCACCAACTATTAAAATTTATGGAAAGATTTATGATTAACAATTATTTCAATATGTTCATAACAGCTTTTGAAGTTAACATTTTGTAAATGATCAAAGCTGACAAATTCACTGACTTATTTTTCTTTTATTATTTTGTTTAATGATGTTAAATAAACTGTGAATTATTTTATTATTATTTAAATTCATATCTGTATAATTTATTAGAATATTCACTCATTTCACATAATTTTAGTTTCATGTCACATTTAATTTATTATTATTTCACCTGAGATTATTGATTATTGATTATTTTAATTCATGTAAATATATTTAAAATCAATAAAATTTCCCCTATGATTTTGCATATATATTACAGAACTTCATTTTCACATCATTATTTTATCATTAAATATCACATGATCACCATTTCTTATGCTTGCTCATAACTGTTATTAAAACAGGCAAAACTGTTCTAATAATCATTATTTTATATGAAAAAAATGAAAATAAGATTTAAAAAACAGCAAAAGTATTGTTATTTGATAAAGAATTTTTGATACAATATTTAAAAGCCATTATACACAATTCAACAACACCCTGTACCATTATAAAGTCACCCAAACTTATGGAGAATTCCTTTCATACTTATGTACCATTATAAATTGGCATCCAATGTCAGACTCAATAAATAATTGCACACCAAATCTGTTGATTTATTGACATGTGATCAACAAGAAAATCATTAACACTATTATTACAAAGATTTATATTGCAATTGAAATAAACATTTTTTTAAAATTTCCATTTATTTTATTCTATATTTCTCTCACTTGGATGCAATAAACAGTAATTAGCAACAATATTTTTTTTCTTACTGAAATAGAAATAGATAGAATTTTATTGTATATTGAAACAGACAGATCGGAGAACCGATCTTCGTTTCAGGTGTTTTTATGTACGGTAATTCAAACTACTGTTCGCCCGCAGTGAGATTTTGTCTATTTTAAGTTATAATATAAATTAGTTATATATTCTATAGTTTATAAATAAATATGTAAAGTTTCTGTATATGAATGTCACAAACCATGAAATAATATTCGTGTGTGCGTGGTTTGTGAATTTATATCATTTAATTTAAAGTTTCAGTGCGGGCGTATTTGTTTTAAATTTTAGTTTTAAAATTGTATAAAGTCGTTTAAAAATACTGATCAAAAATCACATTCCTTTGATCAGTGTTTTTAATTAAAATCTAATTGCACAAATGTTCAGAGCAATTAAGTTGTATTCAAAATTAGTAAGGAATTTTTATATGTAATTACTATGTCAATTTAAAAATAGCGTATTAAATTAAAAGATTGCTAAAAACAGATAATTGATTGTTGGTCAAGCTGCATCGCTAGAGGCTAGAGAAAGTAGGCGGAGCCTAAAACAAAAACAAGTCGGAAAGGTCAGCAGTGGCTATTTTAGAGAAAAACTTACATTCTAACTTTGGTCGTGTTTGAGAGAGGTAGTCTCGAGACAACACAGCAGTTGAGTATAATTCAAACATTCTTATTAAGAAGTTTACCAGTGAATCGCAATGTTGATGGGCTAAGTGCCAGGAGCTGGTCTCTGCCCCGCCAATATGGATCCTCGTGCCGCTGTTTGATCATGTTTCATATACTTCAGAATTTCCAACTTCCAATCTCAAAATTACTATGCCTTACAAATAACTTTCAAAAATGCGCGCCTACGTTCGTCACAAGCCAAGCTGGATGAAGAAAGAAGAGTAACTTTGTTACACGAACTTTAACTTTCTTACGTGCTTAATATTATCAATCAAGTAAATCATATGTAAGTTTTTATATCATTTATAATGCTATTATTTAACCTGTCAGTAAATTTTCTTTTCTTTTTAATCCTCTGCTCTAGTCTTTAGAAATCATTTATAAAATTGTAATTAATAGTAATAATATTTCAACTGAATGCATTTATATTTTCTTATGTTGCTTATTTCATAAACAAACATTGCCAATAGTAATATTTCCAACTCTGTGTAAACTAGTGTGTAATAATGATCAATTTAATTTAAAAGTAATTTCATGTTCTGAATTAAATATTCTTTCACATTCCGAGTTAGTAAATGTTAAATCACTTTATTATTCTATGTTAAGTTGTTATAAAATTACAATCTAAGGTTCAATATTAAATATATATATAATAGTTTCAAAGTGTTATCTTAATGTTATGTCTGATCTGAGAAATAACTCCCTGTATAATTTAATACTGTCGCTACCGCCTGTCAACCTGAAGGGTTAAGAGTCCCAGAGTAAAATTAACTAATTATTGTTTTTCACCGTCAGTTTAATTTCGCTATGTTTTTATTGGGATAAGGATCTCAGCCTGTGGCGTAGAAACAGACAAATAGTTTCCAGGTTTTATATAATTTCTTTTAAAAAATCCGCTTCAAGTATTCGTCCTTCACGTCTGTGGCAATGCCTTCCCTTCGCTGAAGTTAGCGTCTCGCCATTCTACCATTGGGGAATGAAAGCAGTTTTTCTTTCCCGGTAATCTCTTGGATCACCGGGGTTCGAAATGATCCCGGCTGGTTGTCGTGTCCCGGAGCTACTTGGGGGCATTAAGCCTTGTCAAAGTACAAGCCGCCCGGTATTCCGTTAATGCACCGCAATTGATTACTGTAGGGCTCTTGAATCCAGGCAACCACCAGTTCATCTATCTTCCATGTCGTATTTATATAAAACCACCAGCACATCTATCCTTTATGTCGTATTTATATAAAACCACCTCCACTGTTCGTCTACGTTCCGGCTCGAGCCTATTCTAATAAAATAAGTTAATAAAAATCTTTAGATAAATATTTTTCCAGTGCTCAAATACTCTGATTCTCTTAACCACCCGTCAATCATTTAACTACCCAGCTATTGGCATAAGTTTGTTTACTAAATAAAACGTTTACTAAAGACTAGTAGCCAAATACAAGAGGATTTATGAAGTCTTACCGTACTGTATAACACTATATTTATATGCTGTATATTTCTATTATATAACACTATATTCATGTGCTTTCTATTTGTCTTATTTAACACTATATTTATATGCTTTATATTTTGCTTATTAAACACTTTATTTAATCTAAATTTTTGTGTCCTCCACCTTATTACTCTCTAAGTCTATTTAGCCACTTACTGTCTGTATTGGCAACTTAAATATATACGTTACATGAATGACCGTCCCAGTATCTAGAGTCTAATAAACCTATATATCATTAACTGTAAGAATTTAGTCCATGTTCTAAGCTGAGCTAGAAAAGGGATAACCCCGTGCTGTTATAAAGTCATCATCGGTTGGTCATACCGGGGTTTGGGTTTGAATTCAGTTGGCGTTTTGGGAATTTATTCTTAAACGTGGGCTGGGTTTGAACTCGGGTACTGTGTATGAGTAAGCGTGGTGGATTTATACCGGTACAGTTATTATATTTTTGGACGCCCTCCGTGGTGCTCGATGAAGAAATCTCCCACACCCTGCAGAGTGAACGGAAGTAAACAGTTAAATGATAAAAATATTCAATTTTTTTTGTGTCGTTTGTCATAATATCGATACGTATTTGGCGTATTAAAATGCGCAAGTTAAAACTATAGTAGTAAAACAAGTATATAAATTTTTTTTTCCCCTTACACAAAGGTTCAGTATATAGTACTCACAAATATTGTTAAGAAACAGAGTGAAGATTTTTTTTTTGAAAAGAGAGCGGAAGCAATTCGTGCGTGTAATTAATTAAAATAAATGAGTTATTCCATAATGTTTTTGCGAGTTCATTCTTGTCGTTTAAATCATATGAAAAAAATAAAGAAGTAGAATTAAGTCCAGTTCTAAAAAAATAAAAACGTGTACGCGTATATATATTTGTGTACGTATATATATATATATTTTCGTTTGTTGTGAAAAATATTTTTTTGAAAAAAGAAGAAAGAAGTAGGATTATTCTTGTGTTTTAAAAATAAAAACGTGTGTGCATATATATGTTGTAATATAAAAAAAAAAAAACCTTACCGGAGTCAGTATTAAATTTTTTTTGCCTATATAAATCTTAAATCAAAAATTATTAGGTCATATAAAAGTATATATTTGGGGATCAGTAGATTAAATTATCTATTGGTCACATGTTGCTGGCTGGCGCCTATCAAATAAATTTGTCAGCAAACATGTTTGTCCATACAGCAGTGGCGAGTGTTGTTTTAAAAGAGAGTAGGGTGGCATATATAAAAAGAGAGAATTACTGACAGAAATACAAAAAAAAATACTATGTTATGTACCCATTATGAATATGTATGTATTATAGGACTGAGGAGAACAGTGCGAACTGGGTGAAAGAAAGTTTTTTTTCCCTGTATATTTTTAGTAATGATTTTAGACATGTCATATGATATTCCTAAATAAAGAAAAAAAAACGTAGATAACAAAAACCAGACTGAACGTAGGCGAAGGAAGAAAGAGAGAAAGGAAGTAAGCCACACAAACAGTATCAGCAGCGGAGGAGGATTTGGCACAAGGAGCAGGGATCAGTAACCTTTTATGATATATACAAATCAAAGCGTTGTACGAATCAAAGTCTTATGCTAAAAACATTTCTAAGGAAAAACGAAGCAGAAATGGCAGAAATAGAAGGAAACAAACAGAGGGAGCATGATCGCGATGCGAAGTCTAACGCGATCCTCAGAGAGGGGAGAGAGGACAGGAAGATTATGATGACGATGTTGGAGAGGCTGGTAAGGATCGACGAAGCACGGGCATCCAGCCAACTCAAATCTAGAAAGTGCAAGGTCAGCAAGAAATAAATCCTCTGAAGACCCAAAAATAGAAAATGAAGATGACCAGGCCACCCTAAAACAAGTTGGGGACAGCAAGGAAAGCAATAGTGCGAGGAGTGGAGCAGAGGACACAGAACCTCAACCAACTAAAATAAGGTTGGAACCTCATGAGATTAGATTAGTGAATACAAATGCCAACTCTACTCAACAAAAATGTAAAGAATTAGATTTGACAGAGATTACTCAGAGTCAAAGTTTTACTCTAGCAGATTTAGCTAAGAATGAAGAAAGTACTGAGGAAATGGTGGTTTCAAATTTACTGCAAGCCAGCCCATCTCAAAGTGATTATATCAGTTTACCACCATCTAATGGAGTGGCTGTATCGATGATGAAAAATATCAATAGAACAATACATACTGTTATGGATGAATCTTCTGAAATCATAATTAATGATCTGAAGTTATCTTTTCATAATAATGATAAAGATGTTCTGTGGAAAAGTGATGATGAAAGATTAATGAAGACATCAAAGTTAAGGTTTAAAAATGATGCTGAATGGCCTCTTGATATGAAAACGAAGAAAGTGGACAGATCTTTAGTTGTGTACAATGCTGCCCATTTTAATAAAACCCATAATTATTTGTTTATGAAATATGATCAGAACAAAATTGATGAGGAGCTGAACTCATTAAACAGAAATAATAAACTTTGTTTTAAAGCATGGACATATGTTAAAAAAAATAGTTTCATAAAAAATGGAGAAAAACTTCTCAACTCCCAAAGTGAAAATGTTATAATGGATGCCATTAGATCACAGAAAGTTAGAGAAATTCTTTTAAAGCAAGATACTTTTAATAATGAACAATATAATAATATACCAAAGCACAATATTGTGACCGCTTTTGCTATTTTACTAAGAGATCTAAAAAGACATACCTATAACCCTTATATACCTCCCGACCCAGGGAGAAGGTAGAGATATACAATAAATGATAACCCGGAAAATGACCACTATGACATGCACATGATGATGAGAAAAGGAATTACGGCAATATACCCACCTTTATAAATGTTAAGTTCAAACCCTCACCCAGACTGTTCTCCAAGGTCAAATCAATAAAAAAAAAAAAAAAAATCAATTATGTGAAAAAAGAGAAAGAAAAACTGTTAATCAGAAATTATGTATAATCATTTTTTTTTGTTGTTTTTTTTTATAAAGTGACAAGAAATGAAACAGACAGATCGGAGAACCGATCTTCGTTTCAGGTGTTTTTATGTACGGTAATTCAAACTACTGTTCGCCCGCAGTGAGATTTTGTCTATTTTAATTTATAATAAAAATTAGTTATATATTCTATAGTTTATAAATAAATATGTAAAGTTTCCGTATATAAATGTCACAAACCATGAAATAATATTCGTGTGTGCGTGGTTTGTGAATTTATATCATTTAATTTAAAGTTTCAGTGCGGGCGTATTTGTTTTAAATTTTAGTTTTAAAATTGTATAAAGTCGTTTAAAAATACTGATCAAAAATCACATTCCTTTGATCAGTGTTTTTAATTAAAATCTAATTGCACAAATGTTCAGAGCAATTAAGTTGTATTCAAAATTAGTAAGGAATTTTTATATGTAATTACTATGTCAATTTAAAAATAGCGTATTAAATTAAAAGATTGCTAAAAACAGATAATTGATTATTGGTCAAGCTGCATCGCTAGAGGCTAGAGAAAGTAGGCGGAGCCTAAAACAAAAACAAGTCGGAAAGGTCAGCAGTGGCAAATTCTAGAGAAAAACTTACATTCTAACTTTGGTCGTGTTTGAGAGAGGTAGTCTCGAGACAACACAGCAGTGGAGTATAATTCAAACATTCTTATTAAGAAGTTTACCAGTGAATCGCAATGTTGATGGGCTAAGTGCCAGGAGCTGGTCTCTGCCCCGCCAATATGGATCCTCGTGCCGCTGTTTGATCATGTTTCATATACCTCAGAATTTCCAACTTCCAATCTCAAAATTAACTATGCCTTGCAAATAACTTTCAAAAATGCGCGCCTACGTTCGTCACAAGCCAAGCTGGATGAAGAAAGAAGAGTAACTTTGTTACACGAACTTTAACTTTCTTCCGTGCTTAATGTTATCAATCAAGTAAATCATATGTAAGTTTTTATATCATTTATAATGCTATTGTTTAACCTGTCAGTAAATTTTCTTTTCTTTTTAATCCTCTGCTCTAGTCTTTAGAAATCATTTATAAAATTGTAATTAATAGTAATAATATTTCAACTGAATGCATTTATATTTTCTTATGTTGCTTATTTCATAAACAAACAATGCCAATAGTAATATTTCCAACTCTGTGTAAACTAGTGTGTAATAATGATCAATTTAATTTAAAAGTAATTTCATGTTCTGAATTAAATATTCTTTCACATTCCGAGTTAGTAAATGTTAAATCACTTTATTATTCTATGTTAAGTTGTTATAAAATTACAATCTAAGGTTCAATATTAAATATATATATAATAGTTTCAAAGTGTTATCTTAATGTCATGTCTGATCTGAGAAATAACTCCCTGTATAATTTGATACTGTCGCTACCGCCTGTCAACCTGAAGGGTTAGGAGTCCCAGAGTAAAATTAACTAATTATTGTTTTTCACCGTCAGTTTAATTTCGCTATGTTTTTATTGGGATAAGGATCTCAGCCTGTGGCGTAGAAACAGACTAATAGATTCCAGGTTTTATATAATTTCTTTTAAAAAATCCGCTTCAAGTATTCGTCCTTCACGTCTGTGGCAATGCCTTCCCTTCGCTGAAGTTAGCGTCTCGCCATTCTACCATTGGGGAATGAAAGCAGTTTTCTTTCCCGGTAATCTCTTGGATCACCGGGGTTCGAAATGATCCCGGCTGGTTGTCGTGTCCCGGAGCTACTTGGGGGCATTAAGCCTTGTCAAAGTACAAGCCGCCCGGTATTCCGTTAATGCACCGCAATTGATTACTGTAGGGCTCTTGAATCCAGGCAACCACCAGTTCATCTATCTTCCATGTCGTATTTATATAAAACCACCAGCACATCTATCCTTTATGTCGTATTTATATAAAACCACCTCCACTGTTCGTCTACGTTCCGGCTCGAGCCTATTCTAATAAAATAAGTTAATAAAAATCTTTAGATAAATATTTTTCCAGTGCTCAAATACTCTGATTCTCTTAACCACCCGTCAATCATTTAACTACCCAGCTATTGGCATAAGTTTGTTTACTAAATAAAACGTTCACTAAAGACTAGTAGCCAAATACAAGAGGATTTATGAAGTCTTACCGTACTGTATAACACTATATTATATGCTGTCTATTGTTATTATATAACACTATATTTATGTGCTTTCTATTTGTCTTATTTAACACTATATTTATATGCTTTATATTTTGCTTATTAAACACTTTATTTAATCTAAATTTTTGTGTCCTCCACCTTATTACTCTCTAAGTCTATTTAGCCACTTACTGTCTGTATTGGCAACTTAAATATATACGTTACATGAATGACCGTCCCAGTATCTAGAGTCTAATAAACCTATATATCATTAACTGTAAGAATTTAGTCCATGTTCTAAGCTGAGCTAGAAAAGGGATAACCCCGTGCTGTTATAAAGTCATCATCGGTTGGTCATACCGGGGTTTGGGTTTGAATTCAGTTGGCGTTTTGGAATTTATTCTTAAACGTGGGCTGGGTTTGAACTCGGGTACTGTGTATGAGTAAGCGTGGTGGATTTATACCGGTACAGTTATTATATTTTTGGACGCCCTCCGTGGTGCTCGATGAAGAAATCTCCCACACCCTGCAGAGTGAACGAGAGTAAACAGTTAAATGATAAAAATATTCAATTTTTTTTTGTCGTTTGTCATAATATTGATACGTATTTGGCGTATTAAAATGCGCAAGTGAAAACTATAGTAGTAAAACAAGTAATATAAATTTTTTTTTTCCCTCACACAAAGGTTCAGTATATAATCCTCCCAAATATTGTTAAGAAACAGAGTGAAGATTTTTTTTTTGAAAAGAGAGCGGAAGCAATTCGTGCGTGTAATTAATTAAAATAAATGAGTTATTCCATAATGTTTTTGCGAGTTCATTCTTGTCGTTTAAATCATATGAAAAAATAAAGAAGTAGAATTAAGTCCAGTTCTAAAAAAATAAAAACGTGTACGCGTATATATATTTGTGTACGTATATATATATATATTTTCGTTTGTTGTGAAAAATATTTTTTTTGAAAAAAGAAGAAAGAAGTAGGATTATTCTTGTGTTTTAAAAATAAAAACGTGTGTGCATATATATGTTGTAATATAAAAAAAAAAAAAAAAACTTACCGGAGTCAGTATTAAATTTTTTTTTGCCTATATAAATCTTAAATCAAAAATTATTAGGTCATATAAAAGTATATATTTGGGGATCAGTAGATTAAATTATCTATTGGTCACATGTTGCTGGCTGGCGCCTATCAAATAAATTTGTCAGCAAACATGTTTGTCCATACAGCAGTGGCGAGTGTTGTTTTAAAAGAGAGTAGGGTGGCATATATAAAAAGAGAGAATTACTGACAGAAATACAAAAAAAAAATACTATGTTATGTACCCATTATGAATATGTATGTATTATAGGACTGAGGAGAACAGTGCGAACTGGGTGAAAGAAAGTTTTTTTTCCCTGTATATTTTTAGTAATGATTTTAGACATGTCATATTATATTCCTAAATAAAGAAAAAAAGCGTAGATAACAAAAACCAGACTGAACGTAGGCGAAGGAAGAAAGAGAGAAAGGAAGTAAGCCACACAAACAGTATCAGCAGCGGAGGAGGATTTGGCACAAGGAGCAGGGATCAGTAACCTTTTATGATATATACAAATCAAAGCGTTGTACGAATCAAAGTCTTATGCTAAAAACATTTCTAAGGAAAAACGAAGCAGAAATGGCAGAAATAGAAGGAAACAAACAGAGGGAGCACGATCGCGATGCGAAGTTTAACGCGATCCTCAGAGAGGGGAGAGAGGACAGGAAGATTATGATGATGATGTTGGAGAGGCTGGTAAGGATCGACGAAGCACGAGGCATCCGAGCCAACTCAAATCTAGAAAGTGCAAAGCGTCAGCAAGAAATAAATCCCTCTGAAGACCCAAAAATAGAAAATGAAGATGACCAGGCCACCCCAAAAGAAGTTGGGGACAGCAAGGAAAGCAATAGTGCGAGGAGTGGAGCAGAGGACACAGAACCTCAACCAACTAAAATAAGGTTGGAACCTCATGAGATTAGATTAGTGAATACAAATGCCAACTCTACTCAACAAAAATGTAAAGAATTAGATGTGACAGAGATTACTCAGAGTCAAAGTTTTACTCTAGCAGATTTAGCTAAGAATGAAGAAAGTACTGAGGAAATGGTGGTTTCAAATTTACTGCAAGCCAGCCCATCTCAAAGTGATTATATCAGTTTACCACCCTCTAATGGAGTGGCTGTATCGATGATGAAAAATATCAATAGAACAATACATACTGTTATGGATGAATCTTCTGAAATCATAATTAATGAGAAGTTATATTTTCATAATAATTATAAAGATGTTCTGTGGAAAAGTGGATTAATGAAGACATCAAAGTTAAAGTTTAAAAATGATGCTGAATGGCCTCCTGATATGAAAAGGAAGAAAGTGGACAGATCTTTAGTTGTGTACAATGCTGCACATTTTAATAAAACCCATACTTATTTGTTTATGAAATATGATCAGAACAAAATTGATGAGGAGCTGAACTCATTAAACAGAAATAATAAACTTTGTTTTAAAGCATGGACATATGTTGAAAAAAATAGTTTCATAAAAAATGGAGAAAAACTTCTCAACTCCCAAAGTGAAAATGTTATAATGGATGCCATTAGATCACAGAAAGTTAGAGAAATTCTTTTAAAGCAAGATACTTTTAATAATGAACAATATAATAATATACCAAAGCACAATATTGTGACCGCTTTTGCTATTTTAGTAAGAGATCTAAAAAGACATACCTATAACCCTTATATACCTCCCGACCCAGGGAGAAGGTAGAGATATACAATAAATGATAACCCGGAAAATGACCACTATGACATGCACATGATGATGAGAAAAGGAATTACGGTAATATACCCACCTTTATAAATGTTAAGTTCAAACCCTCACCCAGACTGTTCTCCAAGGTCAAATCAATAAAAAAAAAAAATCAATTATGTGAAAAAAGAGAAAGAAAAACTGTTAATCAGAAATTATGTATAATCATTTTTTTTTGTTGTTTTTTTTTATAAAGTGACAAGAAATGAAACAGACAGATCGGAGAACCGATCTTCGTTTCAGGTGTTTTTATGTACGGTAATTCAAACTACTGTTCGCCCGCAGTGAGATTTTGTCTATTTTAAGTTATAATATAAATTAGTTATATATTCTATAGTTTATAAATAAATATGTAAAGTTTCCGTATATAAATGTCACAAACCATGAAATAATATTCGTGTGTGCGTGGTTTGTGAATTTATATCATTTAATTTAAAGTTTCAGTGCGGGCGTATTTGTTTTAAATTTTAGTTTTAAAATTGTATAAAGTCGTTTAAAAATACTGATCAAAAATCACATTCCTTTGATCAGTGTTTTTAATTAAAATCTAATTGCACAAATGTTCAGAGCAATTAAGTTGTATTCAAAATTAGTAAGGAATTTTTATATGTAATTACTATGTCAATTTAAAAATAGCGTATTAAATTAAAAGATTGCTAAAAACAGATAATTGATTGTTGGTCAAGCTGCATCGCTAGAGGCTAGAGAAAGTAGGCGGAGCCTAAAACAAAAACAAGTCGGAAAGGTCAGCAGTGGCTATTTTAGAGAAAAACTTACATTCTAACTTTGGTCGTGTTTGAGAGAGGTAGTCTCGAGACAACACAGCAGTTGAGTATAATTCAAACATTTTTATTAAGAAGTTTACCAGTGAATCGCAATGTTGATGGGCTAAGTGCCAGGAGCTGGTCTCTGCCCCGCCAATATGGATCCTCGTGCCGCTGTTTGATCATGTTTCATATACTTCAGAATTTCCAACTTCCAATCTCAAAATTAACTATGCCTTGCAAATAACTTTCAAAAATGCGCGCCTACGTTCGTCACAAGCCAAGCTGGATGAAGAAAGAAGAGTAACTGTGTTACACGAACTTTAACTTTCTTCCGTGCTTAATGTTATCAATCAAGTAAATCATATGTAAGTTTTTATATCATTTATAATGCTATTATTTAACCTGTCAGTAAATTTTCTTTTCTTTTTTAATCCTCTGCTCTAGTCTTTAGAAATCATTTATAAAATTGTAATTAATAGTAATAATATTTCAACTGAATGCATTTATATTTTCTTATGTTGCTTATTTCATAAACAAACAATGCCAATAGTAATATT
Organism: Epiperipatus broadwayi; assembly: GCA_028023455.1. NCBI lineage: Eukaryota > Metazoa > Onychophora > Udeonychophora > Euonychophora > Peripatidae > Epiperipatus > Epiperipatus broadwayi. Next base: position 2,222,953 of record JAQFVV010006360.1, on the reverse strand, counting down.
TCCAACTCTGTGTAAACTAGTGTGTAATAATGATCAATTTAATTTAAAAGTAATTTCATGTTCTGAATTAAATATTCTTTCACATTCCGAGTTAGTAAATGTTAAATCACTTTATTATTCTATGTTAAGTTGTTATAAAATTACAATCTAAGGTTCAATATTAAATATATATATAATAGTTTCAAAGTGTTATCTTAATGTCATGTCTGATCTGAGAAATAACTCCCTGTATAATTTGATACTGTCGCTACCGCCTGTCAACCTGAAGGGTTAGGAGTCCCAGAGTAAAATTAACTAATTATTGTTTTTCACCGTCAGTTTAATTTCGCTATGTTTTTATTGGGATAAGGATCTCAGCCTGTGGCGTAGAAACAGACAAATAGTTTCCAGGTTTTATATAATTTCTTTTAAAAATCCGCTTCAAGTATTCGTCCTTCACGTCTGTGGCAATGCCTTCCCTTCGCTGAAGTTAGCGTCTCGCCATTCTACCATTGGGGAATGAAAGCAGTTTTCTTTCCCGGTAATCTCTTGGATCACCGGGGTTCGAAATGATCCCGGCTGGTTGTCGTGTCCCGGAGCTACTTGGGGGCATTAAGCCTTGTCAAAGTACAAGCCGCCCGGTATTCCGTTAATGCACCGCAATTGATTACTGTAGGGCTCTTGAATCCAGGCAACCACCAGTTCATCTATCTTCCATGTCGTATTTATATAAAACCACCAGCACATCTATCCTTTATGTCGTATTTATATAAAACCATCTCCACTGTTCGTCTACGTTCCGGCTCGAGCCTATTCTAATAAAATAAGTTAATAAAAATCTTTAGATAAATATTTTTCCAGTGCTCAAATACTCTGATTCTCTTAACCACCCGTCAATCATTTAACTACCCAGCTATTGGCATAAGTTTGTTTACTAAATAAAACGTTCACTAAAGACTAGTAGCCAAATACAAGAGGATTTATGAAGTCTTACCGTACTGTATAACACTATATTATATGCTGTCTATTGTTATTATATAACACTATATTTATGTGCTTTCTATTTGTCTTATTTAACACTATATTTATATGCTTTATATTTTGCTTATTAAACACTTTATTTAATCTAAATTTTTGTGTCCTCCACCTTATTACTCTCTAAGTCTATTTAGCCACTTACTGTCTGTATTGGCAACTTAAATATATACGTTACATGAATGACCGTCCCAGTATCTAGAGTCTAATAAACCTATATATCATTAACTGTAAGAATTTAGTCCATGTTCTAAGCTGAGCTAGAAAAGGGATAACCCCGTGCTGTTATAAAGTCATCATCGGTTGGTCATACCGGGGTTTGGGTTTGAATTCAGTTGGCGTTTTGGAATTTATTCTTAAACGTGGGCTGGGTTTGAACTCGGGTACTGTGTATGAGTAAGCGTGGTGGATTTATACCGGTACAATATATATATTTATCTATGATTCCATTTCCCATATATATCTTACGTGTGCTCTTCCGATCTAGCTCCGGGACACGACAACCAGCCGGGATCATTTCGAACCCCGGTGACCCAAGAGATTACCGGGAAAGAAACTGCTTTCATTCCCCAATGGTAGTATGGCGAGACGCTAACTTCAGCGAAGGGAAGGCATTGCCACAGACGTGAAGGACGAATACTTGAAGCGGATTTTTAAAAGAAATTATATAAAACCTGGAATCTATTAGTCTGTTTCTACGCCACAGGCTGAGATCCTTATCCCAATAAAAACATAGCGAAATTAAACTGACGGTGAAAAACAATAATTAGTTAATTTTACTCTGGGACTCCTAACCCTTCAGGTTGACAGGCAGTAGCGACAGTATCAAATTATACAGGGAGTTATTTCTCAGATCAGACATGACATTAAGATAACACTTTGAAACTATTATATATATATTTAATATTGAACCTTAGATTGTAATTTTATAACAACTTAACATAGAATAATAAAGTGATTTAACATTTACTAACTCGGAATGTGAAAGAATATTTAATTCAGAACATGAAATTACTTTTAAATTAAATTGATCATTATTACACACTAGTTTACACAGAGTTGGAAATATTACTATTGGCAATGTTTGTTTATGAAATAAGCAACATAAGAAAATATAAATGCATTCAGTTGAAATATTATTACTATTAATTACAATTTTATAAATGATTTCTAAAGACTAGAGCAGAGGATTAAAAAAAGAAAAGAAAATTTACTGACAGGTTAAATAATAGCATTATAAATGACATAAAAACTTACATATGATTTACTTGATTGATAACATTAAGCACGGAAGAAAGTTAAAGTTCGTGTAACACAGTTACTCTTCTTTCTTCATCCAGCTTGGCTTGTGACGAACGTAGGCGCGCATTTTTGAAAGTTATTTGCAAGGCATAGTTAATTTTGAGATTGGAAGTTGGAAATTCTGAGGTATATGAAACATGATCAAACAGCGGCACGAGGATCCATATTGGCGGGGCAGAGACCAGCTCCTGGCACTTAGCCCATCAACATTGCGATTCACTGGTAAACTTCTTAATAAGAATGTTTGAATTATACTCCACTGCTGTGTTGTCTCGAGACTACCTCTCTCAAACACGACCCAAATTAGAATGTCAGTTTTTCTCTAAAATCGCCACTGCTGACCTTTCCGACTTGTTTTGTTTTAGGCTCCGCCTACTTTCTCTAGCCTCTAGCGATGCAGCTTGACCAACAATCAATTATCTGTTTTTAGCAATCTTTTAATTTAATACGCTATTTTTAAATCGGTACAGTAATTACATATAAAAATTCCTTACTAATTTTGAATACAACTTAATTGCTCTGAACATTTGTGCAATTAGATTTTAATTAAAAACACTGATCAAAGGAATGTGATTTTTGATCAGTATTTTTAAACGACTTTATACAATTTTAAAACTAAAATTTAAAACAAATACGCCCGCACTGAAACTTTAAATTAAATGATATAAATTCACAAACCACGCACACACGAATATTATTTCATGGTTTGTGACATTTATATACGGAAACTTTACATATTTATTTATAAACTATAGAATATATAACTAATTTATATTATAACTTAAAATAGACAAAATCTCACTGCGGGCGAACAGTAGTTTGAATTACCGTACATAAAAACACCTGAAACGAAGATCGGTTCTCCGATCTGTCTGTTTCAATATGAGTATTTGATAATTGTATTTATAGACCAAGGGTGTCCAACAATTCGATTGTGATCAACCGGTCAATCACAAAGCCATTTTTGGTTGATTGCAAGGCCAATCTGGAAAGAGCTGTTGGGTAATGAGTGAAACAAATTAAGTCAACATTTTCAAGTGTTTTTGTTTTTGTTCTAATTTTTTTTTTCAATTCTAGATAGGTGACGTCCACTAAGTCGTGTCATTATTGAAAATATTTTTAATCTTGATTTGATGTCACTAATTTTAATTAATAAATATTGTTAATAATTACTCATGTTGCTTTAATTCCCCAAACATGAGTTTTTTGGCCCATTAAATAATTATTTTTACTAGGTAGATATATAAAAATAGTGCATATTTCTTACCTCCCTCCAATTAGGCTACACATATGACAACAAGTTGATCACAACACATTTTTAAAATAAAAAGTAGATCTTCTTAATACAAAAGTTGGCACCCCTGATATAAACAATAATAGAAAGTAAAGCAGACCCTGGACTACTATATTCATGGTAAATATATTTGTTGAAAAATATTTTATTAGTTGTGTAATATTTTGTCATACTAACAATATAGTATTATGATTAAACCAAGCCTGATTTATTGGGCAGGTCTAATTTGGTCTTGAGGAAATTATTAACCTAATAAAAAGGTTAGAAAGAAACTTAGAGGATAATCCTAAAAAATTAAAGGGTGATTCTAAAAGATTAGAAGCAAGGTTAGAAGATAATTCTAAAAGATTAGAAACAAAGTTAGAAAATAATTCTAGAAAATTAAAAGCTGGGATAAAAACTAATAGGTTCAGCTTAAGAAAAGAGAAATTTTAAAAAGGGAAATTTAAAGAAGTTCAAGATGAAAATTTTATTTTGAGAGAGGAAGCTAAGGTCAAACCTATAGCTTTAAAAGAAAAAAATAGAAGAGTCAAAGGAAAAGGTTAAAATGGAAATCTAAATGATGAACAACAAACTCCAAGAGTCCCAATAAAAATATAAAGGATTTCAAAGACAAGTCATGAAAGTGAATAAAGCTCTGAGGGGAGAATTCACAAACTTTAAAATCAAAATGGAATATTCATTTCAGTTATGGTGCAAAAAATGCAAAACAAAAATTGGATATAGTAGTAAGGTTCAAAAAGATGAGGTGATTAGATTTACCCAAGAATATTATTTTCAGACAACCAATAAGATATGGAATGATGGAAGAAACTCATGAGAAGATATGTGTGATGACTAATATTACTTCAGATCTACTCCATAGAATGGATTACATGATGAATGAACTCAACACTTGAATTGATAAGCTCAAGAATGATGAGGATATTGACTATGAGTTGAAATTAGTAATAAATAAAAATTACAAATATGTTCTGTTATCCATAAAGGCTTATTTATGACAAAAAAGGCCAGGACTTCAAGTTGTTAGAGCCAAAATAGCAGCTATCTTAGAGGAGTCAATATTTAAAACTAATAGTAGATTAAATGAAATAGAAAAAGATGATAACAAAAATCTCAAAATAAATTAAAGATTAGGTTGAACAATTACCAGCATGAGTTGTCAAAAGCCTACAAGGAGTTGAAAACTGAATTGTCAGGATATAGAAAAACACATAGTAATGATGGAACCAAAGTAAGGAAATTGTGCATTATTTTCTAGCCAGATGTTTAAATATACCCCAAGAAACAAGAATTACAAGGCAGTATAAGTGATAAAGATGAAATGATAACAAAACATGTGAAAATTGATAACTCTAAAATTGAAGATAGCACAGATTATTCTAAGCAATGGCTAGTAAAATTAATGGTGTTAGAATCAATGATTTTTTTAGTGATGAAGGCCAGCTACTTTAAGAAACTAAATCTTTTATAGAAAAGGATTGTACAATAAGTCTAAAGAATAATAAACCATCTTATTTATATAGTGATGATAGATTTTGAGATTTACTTTTCAAGATGAAAATTTTAAAGCCTAATTGGGTTTATTTCTCCAAAATATATAGTTATGAAAATAAAAATTTTCAAGAGAAAAGGAACTGTCAAAGTGTTAAAATTTTAGAATCATTACATCAGATAGGTTATTATAGTAATCTTACAAATAAAGCTTATTTTAATGATTTAGTTATAGGAAAGCATTTTATTTTAATATATGACCATAAACATTACAATGACATGAGTTTCCTAGGCAGACCAGATTCTTTAACTATTGCCAAGATGGTGAATATATACTTATACAGCTACAAATTATTAGGTACAGATATCAGATTTATTTGGAACCTATGATATGTATTTATGAATATGTGGAAATGTTAGAATGAAGGTAGAGGGTCATACCATTTTTATAATTCCTTTAACTTATTTTATAAATACACAGCCAGATAAAATTAAAAATAAAAATAAAATCAAGTTGTGAGTTGAAATATTGGGGCCAACATTCCCACATCAATGATTTTGTCTTGTCCCTAAAATCGATATTTTTAGACAATTAAGGGACAATTATACCAACCTTAGTTTGTTTAATCTGTACCACCTGAAATATATATGCTATGAGTATCCTATAAAATGAAGTATAGAATTATAATATTCACATTATGAATATTCATAAATTTAAAAGCCCATAAGTGTGTAACAAAAATCCTGATTATAAGGAAAAAGAAGTATTTCTTATTAAGCCCATTATCTATGTTAACATTATAAATTAATGTAGTTCATGCATGATAAATTCTAGAATTATTGTAGTTTAGGGTTGTTAAATTGTAATACTTTTAAATTAAAATTAACATATTTTAACGGTATACTTATATGCAGTTATATCACTTTCAAATAAAATTAAAAAAATCTAACTAAAATTGACCTCTGATAAAATATATATATATATGAAAAAAATTAATACAATTTTATTTAAATTATTATATATATAATGCACAGATGGCAAACTAATTATATAAGGTTAAAAATCAAAAAACAAGATTGTTTTAATATAAAAGAATAAAAAAAAGCTGTTACTTAGTTCAAATTAAAAGTCATTTTTAATCTTGGAACGAAAATGATTTTCTATAAAGACATAATAGCAAACAGGCCCTTAGTCATAAAGTCAGATAAGAAATAAATTAAAAAATACTAGGGATAAAATTTTGAGTTCCTGCTCTAAACCAAGCTGACCAATAATGATGGAAATAAACACATGGTCCACAGAGAAAAGTCATCATCACCAAGAAGAATAGTAAACCAGACAAGATCGATTCTGGAATTTGATGATAATAATTCAAAAATATAAAAAAAAAAACTTGAGTGGAGATTTAGTTTTGGATTGCTCTTGCTGATTGTATGTTATTTAAATATATTTATAAGTGTATTGTGGATCTCCAAATGTAGGAGTCATGCAATAATTTATGTCTCACATATTTGCACCAGCTGAGGCATCCTACAGGGTAATGGTTTCTAGAAAGCAGCAAATGACGGACTTGTCTCCACCTAGCACAATATGAAATGGAAAGAACATTGAATTGTGTGATGCATCAAGGACCGCAAAGATGGACTTCAATAAACTTACAACATTGGAAAATGTGAACTTTTGCTTTAAATGAACTTTAATTATATAATACAAACTTTTCCAAGTAGTAATTTTAAACTTCACTTAATTTTAAAAGAAATCTTATCTAAATTTTTTAAATTGTTTATTATATTTTTATATATGAGTTTGATATCATTTTCATTCTTGTAAATTTTATTTAAATTAAGTATTTAAAATGGGTGTAAATTGCTGCATAGATTCATGTGATTATTCTAAATTTAAGGTGTGCCAATTTTGGACTAATTGTTTCATATCTAAATCATGAGAACTTTTATTTCATGTTCTAATCTACAACATTACATTAATACAAACAAAAAATATTCACTCCAAAAAAAAATTATTTTTTTTATTACTGGCATTTTCTTTCTGAAAATTCTCAAGGTACTCATGGTTAAAGGGTATCGAGCCACATTGGGTAGCTAATCATAATGGTTGATGGAATCTCCCAAACCTATCTGTCACACCAGGACACCACTAGACTATTTAAATCTAGAAAATATATAAAGGTGACAGATACACATGGGAAAGGTTATTCTTTTATTGAACTAAAAGCCCCAGTCACTGACTCAGGGGGAAGCTGAACATAAAATATCACACTGTATATTTAAAATGTCTAATTCTTAATTTTAAATGTTATTAATAAAATATAAAAATTAAGTTACTGCCAAAATTAATAAAACAAAATATTTTATTATACATACATTAATACAAACATCTGAAGATTAAATTAACTATTAAATAAATTTGATTTAAATCATATCCACAGATAGACGCATTTAATAGATTTAATACAATTTTAATATTTTAGTAAGCATAAATACACTACAGAGAATATGCATATAACTAACTCAATTCTTTTAACGGTAGGCTAAAATTTTGCATTTAAACCAATGCTAGCTTACTGCTATAGTGATGTGACCAATGCAAAATGATATTGTTAGCATAACACAATTATGTGGACAAGAATTTCCATCTATTACAGGATATCATTAGAAAATAACAAATCATGGTGGGAAGAAATAAACATCTTCTCTATGATCATTAATAAATTTCACCAACAGACAGGAACAATGCACAGCCCAATTGGTGATACAAAATGAAATCATTGATATATATATATATATATATATATATATAATGCTTTATAAATGGGTATAGCGGTCTTTGCTGCCTTACTTTCCCAACCAGAGTGTAAGAATATCAATGGCCTAGGAAATACATCTATGACCATTGACAACATGATGGCTACCATTTGGGCTATATGATCAGGTGGGTATTACACCCTGTATTCTAATGGACCACAGGGAATGAGTATCCAATGCATCTACCCAGATTACAATGACATAAAACATCTATACATTTATCTACCAGCACTTAATGGAAACACCTAGGAGAGATGGTCTAAATATGGATTATCTTACACAATATAGCTAAGTTATTATGCTTGATGGATTATTCATTATATCAATAGAAGTAATAACAATAACAAAAATAAAATCAGTAGTAGTAGTAAAGCAGGAAGTAGTGATATCATAGAACAAAAATATTTTTTTTCATTTTTATTTTTTATTAATATAGGCAAATATAATGTGTAAATTTTTATTTGAAATAAATTCAAACCAAGACAAAAGACTTCATAGGTGGCTAAGTTGCTCACAAAATTTAAGATCAATATATTAATGAAAATCGTCTACCTAAAAAGACCTTTTTGCAGTTAGAATTCCCATACTTAATTATGAGCAGTTATTTTTTTTATTATTGAACGGAAACAGCAGGTATTTAGCTATTATATATTTTATTATAATTAGAATTAATATTTTGTGGCATTGTAACTTGAATTTAAACTTGAAGGTATTATCTATTCAAAATTTTATTAGTTCATTTCTAAGATTATCTAAATAAATTTAAAAGTAATTAAAGTAGTTTACCATATTATTAAAGAGTTTTATAATAACTCATCTATAAAATGACTAAATATTTTTACAAGCTATTCAAAGATTTTGATTTAAAATTATAGAAAAAAAAAGGATATATAAAATTGAGAATGCTGATCTCAATAAGCAAAAAAAAAAAAAATAGTGACTTGAGAAGATCCACAAAAGTTATAATAAAGAAAAAAAACATTAATAAATAAATGTATAAATTATATATATATCATTAAAAACAGTCAATATTTAGACAATCCCAATGTCAATAACAATCAACAAATCTCAAACTCTTTTCGAGGTAACGTCCTTTGAACAATATAGTGAAATTCACTTTAATTTGCAGAGTGATGAAAATAACGCTTATATTATTGTAGCTCCAACATTTTTATCAATAAATATTTATATTATATATAATGAAATAATGTAGCATTTAAATAATATTAAAAAAATCTTAAAAACATTCATCAGCAGAAAAAGTATCAAATTTTCTTAGATTCCAAGAGAAATGAAGTTTATTATTAAAAATCACTTGCTTAAAAATAGCTCACTGTGGAATTTTTGTTTTATGGAAAGTCTCTATCCAGTGTAAATTATATTTTAAATCAAATATTTGTCCATGTTATATGAAGAGACAAGAGGCTTATTTCTTCAATATGATAGTTTTTATGTAAATAATGTTTACACCATGAAATTTAACTGTTTCTTTTTTTAAATATAGTATTCAAGTATTTTAAATGTGTCAGTCTTTTTGCCTAGTAATATCTGGACTAAATATATATAATTGTGAGTTTTATCTCATTCTTTACATTTAGAATAAAAAGTATTGTAAATATTTTGCGTAATTAATTCTTTTTGGTTTTTTCTTGTTCTTGTAACAAAAGCAATCAAAACATTGCACTCTCGCCTATTTTGAGATATTTTTTATAATAGAATTAAGACATAATTATTCTATTAAAACGGTTAAATTCACCATAAAATTCAAGTTTAACAATTAAACAAATATTTTCTATTTTATAAATCACTGACAAATAAAACACTACTCTTTTTGTAATATTACTTAATAAAGCAATGTTTGATATGTTGCATACTATTTTTGAACAATCAAAAATAACACATTTTCTATTCTAGAATCCAAATAAAATTAAATACTCATTATTCATTAATTCAAATTATGAACTTCACTATTTAAACCACCATCTAAATATTATTATGAACATCATCATCATTAAAATAAAGAAATAGAGATGGTATACATCTTTTTTTTTCATATGTTGGCCAGCTACTTAGAAGGCCTCTATGCTAAGCACTAGAACCATCAATGCTTGACTGGTATATATCTTTACCTAATAATAAGCTTTTCTTACAAATTTCTTATAATGTTTTTCTTAATAGACTTTCATGAGGTGGTTGTATAATAGAAATAAACTTCAGATAAATATTCAGTTAATTTAAAAATTTTCTACAAATTTTACAAATTAAATGAGTCAAGGTCTTTTATGAAAAGGTACTTTGGTATTATTCCTGCTATAACATATTACTCCAGTAACATTTGCATCTGGTAATATTTATTCAAACTTTCCATTTATGATGTCTTGGCAACCAAGAATTCTGGCATGAATAATCCATGTCAAACTCTTTGCTTTCCATTTTGGAAGATATTAAATGTTTCAGTCTGCCACAATGACTCCCCCCCCTTTCCATGACATAATACATGTCTCACACATATGTAAGTAATACAGTTTTATATTTTAAAATATACACTTACAGTTAAAACTTTATTTATTTGTATTTGTTTTTGCTAAAACTTTTTGTTTTTTTTAAATCTATCTATCTATCTATCTATCTATCTATCTATCTATCTATCTATCTATCTATCTATCTATCTATCTATCTATCTATCTATCTATCTATCTATCTATCTATCTATCTATCTATCTATCTATCTATCTATCTATCTATCTATCTATCTATCTATCTATCTATCTATCTATCTATCTATCTATCTATCTCTCTATCTCTCTCTCTCTCTCTCTCTCTCTCTATATATATATATATATATATATATATATATATATATATATATATATATATATATATATATATATAATTTAAAATTTAAAATTAAAACTTTGTTACAGTCTGCCATTTAAAAAACTCTTCTGGATTCTTTTTCATATTTCTTTTTTTTTTCCATAATGAATATATCTCTCCATCATTAAAAATAAGATGCATTTTTTTTTAGATTTGAAGTTTGGTATTTCATATGCTGGGTGTTTATGATGGCACAAATGCTGCATTATGCCAGGAGGAGGAAGTATTGCTTTGATGATACAAAGAGTCATAATAAAAATTCACAAAATGTGTCATATTAAAAAGTCACAAGTACTTGTTTTCATTTAGTATTATAATATGTTTTTTTTTTCTTTTTTCATATTGAATATATCTCTCCATTTTCTTTTCAGATTTGAACTTTCATAGTACACAAAGTATGATATATTACTCCTGGTGACATATTATTCTAAGTTTGTGATATCTCTAAAATAATGTCTCCATAAGACCTGCAGACAAATTTTATCAATTAAGTTTGTCTGCAATTCCTTGAAAGCATTATTTTAAAATATTGCAAACTTAGAATAATATGTCACCAGAATAATATATCATAGCAGGAATAATACCAAAATACCCATGAAAGTAATATATAAATCTCACTTTTATTTTTAAAAAAATATTTTTTTTTTGTTTGTTTCACAAGGAAAGCTATGCCTATAGTGCTTCTGGATTTTCTGATAGTCCTAAATCTACAAATTTTATATATAATGCCTGAAAATATGTAATCTCCAATCACTGAGCATTAAACCTCCATTATCTGGTCACTATATCATATGAAATAATCTAGACAAATATTCTGCAGATGTACCTCTTGAGAACAACTTTCAATGTCATCTAGCTGCTTTTGTAATAACACCAGAATTTAAATAGTGCAATCATTTGTATAAATTTAATGAAAATTCAGTATTGTGTTTCCCTGTAAATTAATCAATAGCAATACAACTAAAGATTATCCAAAACAAAGTTGTATAAACTTCTTTTATTAACTAGGTCTTGATCAATAAAACTTAATTGAAATATTAATCAATAAATTAAAAGTAAAACAAATAATCTACCGCAGCAAATTCCAGGTCTATTTATTTATTTTTACCAGTTGTGATTTTTGTGAATTTTAACGGCAGATCTTTTTTCTGCCAGTGTAAAGTTATTATTTAAAAGTATCCAAATTTTGCTACAAATTTAAATAAACATTAACTTTATTTCACATGATTATACATTGATACTTTTTATATACCGTCTGAACTTTAAAATACAATAAAAAATAAATTTATATAGGCATATAATTTTTATACAACTAATAAATCAAAACAATACTTTACTAAACATTTTACTTAATTAATCTTCATCCCTTTTTCGTTTAAAATCGAGTTAGCTTATTCAATCATTTATTTTGTTCTCTTTTTATAGCAATTCAATGTATTTGTTTTATTTGTATTTTTGGAAAAAATATAAAAAATAATATGTAAAATGTATTATTTATTCTGCAGAGATTTATTCTCTCTCTCATTTTAAGCGATAAATGTAATCTAACTTCAGCATTGGTTAAAATACGACACTGAAATGGAGATTAAAAAAAAAAAGCAGTGACGCCATTAGGTATAAACTTATAATTAATTCTTAAATTTATTATGTTTTACTTTTTTTTAGTATATGTACATATGTACTTTTAAATAATAATGATCGCTTTTGTTATTATATTCAAAAAATGTTTGAATTATAGATACATAAACGAACAGTATTCTATGTACAGTGTTAACTCAGAAATCCAAATCGTAATTCAAAAATTATTCTTCCGCCTAGAATCTTTTTATCAAAATATAGGTTGTATAATAAATAAGAACAATTTGCTTTTGCAATAACAAAAATCGAAACTGTTTTCAAAAATATTTTTTTCTCCTATAGATTATCCAAGTTGTTATTAAAATTAAAAATATTACTATAATTATGAAATTAAACTGTTAATTTCTGCTTTAAAATAATCATTATTATTTACATTATTTGGATACATTGTATTCATTTCAAAACTTCATAGAATAAGGCACAAGTAGTTACTTACTTTTAAATGATCACATATTTTTTGAACATATTGACTATTCCTAAAGTCAAAAGGAGATATAAAGTTCAAACAATTAGTTTCATTAATCATATCAAGACTAATTTTATAATCCACCATTTTCTTTTATATTTGCACATTTTTTTAAAAATATTTAAATAATATTTGTGTTAATGTTTATGATGATAACATTATAATTGTAATTATATGTTGGACTATTTTCATCATCTAATATTAATTGTTAAATACTTAGTTTATGTAAAGTTTGAATTTTTCTAAAGACATTAAAAAACTAATATTAGAAGATGAAGTAACCCAATATGTAACTGCAATAGATAAATAATATCTTATAAGTTTATAACTACCAAATGTCCTGTTATTTTACTGCTATATATATAATAAAATTTTTATAAAATAATTATTTTATTAAAAATAATAAAGTGTAATGGTGATAAGAGAAGTACTTTCCGTTAATTTCTTAACCTTCTTCAATTTAAAACCATTTAACTTTAAATGCAGCAGAAGTAAAACTGAAAGAACTTCTGCAATTATTATAATTATTTATAAAATATATTATCATCTTTATATTTTATTATGTATATAAAAATAACATTGATGTAAAAAACAATACTATTTTTTTTTCATATTACCCTCACTATTGTGTCTACTACTGAAATCAGAAGATGTAATTAAATTATTTTACTTTCACTACAAATGTCTATTTGTCTGTACTCATAACTTTGACACCAACCAATTTGGAAAAATATGCTAATGATTACTAACAATCATTTTTAAACTTGATATTATTTTTAGCCAAGATATAATTCTAATCCCAGTTGAAGATTAGTATATATTGCTTTATATACTATTGGACACACTAAACTTCATCTCCCCTTAGACATGTGTAACATCTTTTAAGACAAAGTTAAAACATCTTATGCTGCCATACATTATTGAAACATATAAGTGAAGACATCTGAAAAAGACAAATAACCGCCAAGATACTAATTTCAGGCTGAATCAGCGCTCATAAATACTAAACAAATGATAAATATACGTGAAGACCATTTAATAATACTGGTCTAGTATAAAATGTACTTCTTGGAAATCATTTGTTCTTTTCAGATGTTTTTATTCATATGTTTGAGGAACATGTGTTAGAATGGAGGTTTTAAGCTTATATTAAATGATATTACACATGACCAAAAGAGCTGACGTTGAATTATATTAATCTTTAATTGACAAATAAAATTATATTTGTTCTAAGGATAATATGAGGTTGGATAAAATTTGTAAAATTATTAGTGTACATGCTTAGAATTTCTTTTTGCTTTTCCTAACAATAGATGGCCAGTATTCAGCAATGAATGAATAATTATTCTAGTATTACATGAAGATAAAGTACACCTGGGTGATAGTAGATAGGTTCCACAAAAAACTCCGCATTAAAAAAATCGCACAAAAATATACTTAATTTACCTTGAAAAATGGGGGATAGGGTCTGTAATTTTAAGAATTTGCATAAAAGCAAACAATAAGAAAAAAAAAACTTTAAAATTCACATTAAAAAAATAAGGAAATAAAGTATGACTAATAAAAAATATCAAATATAGGGGAAAAAATGATACAAGACAAACTTTTTTTACTTTTTTTTATTAACTACAATATTTAATTTGACATTTTTTCATTATGCGGTTCATTTGTAAACTAGTAAGAAATAAGATTTGTCGATGTGATGTGATATAGCTTCTCCTTGAATGAAGTCAAGAATCTCTCAGCAATTATGCCCAGAGAAACTTGTTAGCCACTTTGTTTTCCATTACCCACTCTAAATTTTCCCATATTCTGCTCCATCCCATTTACACAACTGATGTCAATTTTAGTATTGTGCTGTGTTAATAGTTTTCTGTTGACAACTGATTTTACTACTGAAATAAATTTTAAATGTTCTCATTTTGTTTCTATATTAAAAAAATGAGATCACAATCAAACCAAAAGATTATACATTATCATTAGAAATATTTTCAGTTTATAAAAATCAATAAAATCTTTGTTATTTATTTTAAAAATCTACATTATTTATTTCTGTTATACTTAACAAAATACGTTTTAAAAGTTTAAAATTTTTGAATATTTATTGCAATATTTTTATATGTAAGTATAAATCTATTATTATTTACCCAGTAGTATAAGTAGTTTATTTATTCTAAATACAGCTTCAGACCATATTCACATTAGCAGCTAATATAGTTAGCAACTAATATAACTTATATTTAAAAAAAAAAAAGGATTTCAAGTTGAAATAAGTTATTAATAATTTAAATTTCTTGATATCTAATAAATATAGTGAAATATGAAAAATATTAAGAAGAAACATGAATCACATAACTTCAAAATCACACTAAAACAATCTGCATAAAACGAGACCCAGGTGTATTCTAAATTAATAAGGATTGTCTACAGAAGTATTCAAAATTTGATTATGATTTAATTCAACTTTCATCTATTGGTTAAGCACAATACTTTTATAAATTCTGAAAGTACAATTTATTTTTGTACAATATATTTTTCAGAGTTAAATTTTTTATAAATATGTTTTGAAGATGTTGATTAGTGTTATAAAGTAAAATTCTCTTTCATTGTTTTTTGTTGAAGAAAAAAAATCTTTCATTTTACATATTATTACTTGTCTACTCAATTTTTATTTCAAATATTACCTCTAAGAATTTATATTTTCGTAGCCATCAAAATAGATTTTAGGACAATTTATATTCTAAGGTAAAATCAGATTAATTACATTTATTAAAATAATTATTATTTTACTGAATATAGAATTGCATAATTATATTTATCAGAGAAGATTACCTATAACTAATTAATCCACATCATGTTTTTCTATGATTGATCCTATGTTTTGTTTACTCAGTCACAATTACAAACAGTCTTACAGTTGGATATAATAAT
This sequence comes from Epiperipatus broadwayi, assembly GCA_028023455.1. Lineage (NCBI taxonomy): Eukaryota > Metazoa > Onychophora > Udeonychophora > Euonychophora > Peripatidae > Epiperipatus > Epiperipatus broadwayi. The sequence continues at coordinate 2,207,114 of JAQFVV010006360.1, read as the reverse complement.
GGTCATAGTTCGTTAACTATTATATTTTATATGTATGCGAACTAATCCCTACATATTCTAACATTCACGAAATGTCTATAGCTTTTTGTGTATATATATAAAAAAAATTTTTTTAATTTCACAAAAGAAGCAATGTTTTATTAAACCTAGTTTTTCAATATTTTTTTTTTTCATTTTTATTAAATAAATAAATAAATGAAATATAATTTATTCTTTGAATGAAAATTTAGTTTTAATGACTTTTTGATTGTTTTTCTGCTATCCGTTTACTTAAATAATAATAATAACATTTGGTATTGTAAAAGGTAATTGAAAATGTAATTAATATTGTAATTAAAATTGTATTTCTTTCAAAATTTAGGAAAGATCAAGTTTCAGACTATAACATTAACTTTAAAATTTAATTATGTTAAGCACTGTTTGTGCATGCCTTCAAATAATATTGTAGTTATAGCATTTCGGTATATTGTTGTCATTTTTATTACTATTATTTTAAATCATTTGTCTTAAAACATTTTTTATATATAAGACGGTATGCACACATTCCAAATAAATATAAATGTCTTGCCGGTAGAAGCATTTTTAAAAAAGTAATGTGTTTATCTATACTTTCATTGTGGGTTTAAAGATCAAAATCTCAATGAAACCGTACTTCACTAGGGTGAATTAATACAGACATAACTGATAATACATTAAAACTGCAGCTTTGAAAGTAAGTTTACAATTTTTTAACTAAATGTAATAATAATAGATCATGTTTATTAGAAGAAAAAATAATAACAAAGTTCTTTATTTTTTTATTTTGAGAGTTCATTTACATTGATAAAATAAAGATTGTACCTAATAAAAAATGTGTCTTGTCTTATTACTTTTAATGCTATTTTTAAAATGAAAACCTAATTCTTTATCAAACCTAAGCTGTTAATATTTAATTTTGCTATTTTTTTTTTTTTAATTTTGGGTTCATTTTCTTCACTAACTACAAACAGATATCAGTAATGTTGTTTTTTGTTTAGGACTTATGTAGAAACAAAATCCAATAAAGTAATAAAAAAAAATGTCAGGTGATTTTTAATTTGTTTAGTTTTTAAATGCAATTCAGTTCAATCTCAAAAATGTTTTCTAAATTAAAAAATAATTTATCTGCTTTTTTTAAAAAAGAAAATCTATTGACATAAGTTAAACATTATTTTATAAATACACGTTCAATATGTAGTTAGAAAAGATTAAATAAAATGATATAAAAATATTAGGCATTTTATTAAAGTAAAAGATTTACTGTTTATGATGTAGTTCTTTATACTACAATATATTATGTTAAATATTGAAAAGAAGTATCCAATTAGCTCCAAACTTAATCAAATATCATTCGCTCAAAGTGTTCCATTGTCTAGTTATTCTAATTTAATAATAAGTAAATATCTTGACGCATATAATATGCATTAGAAAAGACAAGGTTGCAGAGAAATAGATAGATAGATAGATAGATAGATAGATAGATAGATAGATAGATAGATAGATAGATAGATAGACAGACAGACAGACAGACAGACAGACAGACAGACAGACAGACAGACAGACAGACAGACAGACAGACAGATAGATAGATAGATAGATAGATAGATAGATAGATAGATAGATTTTAACAAGTTATAATATAGTTTACAAATTAATCATATAGTAAATGCTTCTCTGTACAGAAAATCACAGGGACAGAGAATCTGAATCTGATTTTGTTGGAATGGTTTTCTTTTGCTGAATACACTAAAAATATCTGGCTTCAAAAATAAAATAAAACTGATGTGCTTAAACTGATACTAGGTTGACAAATATTACATAATCTTTCAACCGATCTACAATACAATTATTTATTACTCCATACAATTTAGATCAATAATATAGAATGAAAAATAAATAAATTCCTAGAATGGCTCTCAGTTTCAGAAAATATATATATATTAAATTGATTAAATGGTATTAATGTCCTTAAACATTACATTGTCTTCTAAGTAATTGGCATAATTTTATTAAATTTGTCATGTTAAAAGTTAACAATTATAATATTTTTATAAGAATATATGACATTTAAAATAAGTATTTCAAAATTGGAAATAATTATATATTATTAAATAAATCGTAATGATCATTAGTAGCATTATATAAAAACAGTGCATTAATATAATGGTTGAACTATTTATTAATTTATCAATTCTTATAGCAAAGTATATATGCTCTTCCTCTCTGTATTTGTGGCCTGCTTTTTAAAGTAATTACAAACTCATTAAATAAAAATAATTCAAATAAGAGAATAAATATATTTTAGCTAAAATAATATCGTAATTTATTTTTGTATGGCAGTTTGTTATTTGATCTTTTTTTTTTAAAAAAAATTATGAATAAAACTATTAAACTTTATAATATGTGAAGAAATGACACGCTGTTTTAAATAAGTTGAACTGTTTAAGTCACTTATTTTTATACAATTTATTATATAATCTTTCTTTTTTAAATTGTTTAGTCAATACAAGTATTATTATTTTTTTGCTATTAAATGTTATATTTCACTATGCAAGAAAGACATAGTGCGTGAATGACAGTTGGGTTATTTTGTATTTAATAAACTATGATATAAATAAACAATATTACCTATGTTGTCTTGGATATATGTCTACACAGTATTGTATGATACTTTATAATTTTATTGTGCTTTTTAGTGATGTTTTGTGTAGTAATTTTTTAAAAATAAAAAATAAAAATAAAAAACTAATGGTTAAAAGAATGTAAAGATCATTATATTTATATGTATTTTCTCAGACTTTATAGATATAAATATTAAAATTGCACAGGGATTTCTATATATTTATATAGATTTAATTTTATGTAAATATGCAAACAATGAATTAAAAACTGATATTGCAAATTTAAATATTTATTATCTAATAATATTATTTTCTTACTCAACTTTATTATAAAAGTGAACCTTATAAACCTTTAAAATGTATTATTTTACTTTTAAATAAAAACAGTTAAAACTTAAAATATATGTTGAAGTCCTTGAATAAAAATGTTGAAAAGATAGAATAAAATCAAAAAAAAAAATACAATTATTTGAAATGGAAATGGTTGGACAATCTCTAAAAGATAAGTCAAAACAATACAAAATAGATATGATATATCAAAACAATCAAACTCTCGGTTAGAACTAAAATTACTGGAGATTTTGAATATTAGAAATTATATTTGTGTTGCATATACAATTTTTGGGCTACATAATTAAGTGATAAGATAATTATGTGTTTTAGCTTTTGACATTACTGTACTATCTACTTAATTATAAAATAAGACAAAAATTATTTAACAACTCTATGAGATAAAACAAATTAGCTATGTGTGACAAAGGTCAATTTTATTTTCACAAATATTTACTCAAATTTTGTGGAGCTACAATGTTTATCTAAAATGATTTGATTAAATGGGTGAATTATACCAAGACAATACTCTTAATGCAAATTAGCTATTTATTATATTTATTGACAGAGTTATAAATTTGTAGAAATCATGTAGTTGACATTGTACTTTTACATCATTTATTTTTATTTTTTTCATTCAAGAAAATAATATTTTTATATTGTATTTTGCATTTAACTTTGTATTTTTTTAAATCAAACACTTGATTGTCTTAATAAGTGACAGGTTAAGATTTGTAAGAAATATACTAAAAATTAAGCATTGCAACTCATTTTTAGTCAAATGATGGTGATCTTGATGTTTATGATCATTCAATGGGTAGGTTATATCCATGTTGAACTTAATGTACATCAGCAGAATTGTTTTGAAAAAACAACTTGTGAATTAATATAAATATGATCTTCAGAAGATATTCAAAACCCCACGTTAGAAAGAATGTTGAGGATTTTGAGTAAAGACAAGGAGAAAGTGAAGAGTTCCTAATTTTTTGGCAACATGATAAAGAATGTGGAGACATTCACGTTGACAATAATATTATTCAGAATAGAAACTTTAAAATAGTGAGATTTAGTAACTATTTGTTTTGATTTACTATTATAAGTTGTTCTTTATAACGGTGATATAACTTTTATTTAAAGTAAATTGTGAAGATATTGGATAAAATATAATACTATCACTTTTGTAAATAGAAACAAGATAAAAAGTAGAAGTGAGTGTTAGACATTATTGTGTTAAATATATTAAGATAGAAGTGGCACTAGTTCAGAAGTCGAATATAAATAAAATTATAAATTTTAACTTCATAGTTTAGTACGCACACAAAAAAATATTTACCTTGTTGTAGTACAGGTTTTATTTATGTTTAATAAATAAATCAATTTAAGATTGGAGAAAATTTTGTTGAGATATTGGCAAATAATGTCAAACTATGACTAATTACATGATTAGACATTATTTTTATCTCATTATAGCATTGTTCTGCATAATAGCTGCACTTTGTGTTCAAACGGAGAACTTTATATACATGTAGCAAATATTAATACATTTTAACGTTGAAGATATTTAGAAATATTTTACGAAGTATCTCAGAGAACTGGAAAGTAAAGCAGAATCTTTCTATTTTTAACATATTTCTAGAATAAAATATATACTCAATAGAGAATATTAGGCTATATTGAAAGTTACTTATAATTTTATGAAAGGATAAAATTCAGTCTGTTTCTTAAAATACCATAACCGTTTTTGACAATGAAAATCTTTTGAAATGCAATAACTATATAAATTGTTTAGATTCATCTGTAGTTCATTTTTTATCAAATAAAAATAAACATAAATTGCAAAGAAAATAATGTTGTTTTGTTTTTTTTATCTTAAAAGATCTATTAGATACAAAAAAGTGAAAAGTAATATGCTAATGATACATTATTTTAAAAAATGGGGAGATAGATCTTAATTATAAAAAATAAAAATAAATGTTTAATAACCATGTTTTAAATAACTTTAAAATAAACCCTGTGAAATGAAAAGTGTGAAAGTGATTTAATAACAATCTGGTTTGCAATACAATCTGTGAACCGTAGAAGTGTAGCCTACAAATGGGTTTTCGAGCCTTGCTAAAGATTTAATTATTTGATTTCATGTAACATTTTGCAAACTTTGGACATCCAAAATTTCTAGTATGATTGCTACATCAGTTTACTTTTTTTGACACAATGTAAATGGTGTTAGTTGGCACTACTCGATGAAAATCTAACATGTTTTGTGCACCAACAGTAAAATTGTGAAGAATGGGGAAAAAAGATTAATCAATAATTTGTAAATAGCTGATAAAATTAATAGTCAGGTTGCTTATTTAATTCCTGCTTAGATTGATTCAATTAAAATGTTCTAGGTAAATATAATAGTAATTTCTATCCGTTTTATTCTTCTTCTTGCAATTGACCGAATATTACTCAGATGTTAAATTACAATAAAAATATAGGTTTGGGAACTTTAAATAAGAAAAAAAACTGTGTTTCTAAATTACAATTGTATATGGTCTGGTTAGGAAATAACAAAAAAAGTAATTATAATTATCTTATGGAATAAGAGCTAAATAAAGTTTTATTCTGTTATCAGTATTGATAATAATATCCTAAATATTAGCCCAATCAATCTTATTTAATTAAAGTGTTAGTGAGAGAGGTAAACTGTTAGGAGCGCAAAATAGCAGCATAAATAAATTAAACTTGAATCTCATTTATGCAAGTTAAAACATGAATTTAAAAATAGAAACAAAAAATACTGTACAATAAGAAGTATAGAATCTTATTCTATTGAGAGTTCAAAGTTATAAAATATATTCATATAGATAGTATTTTAATATGAGGGGATATGAAAACGATCAATTTAGTAGTTACTATACAAAGTGATTTAAAACGTTATCTTCGATTTACAATTTTTGATAATATATAAATACATATAAATGTGATATTTGTCTTAGACACTAAAGAATATGTAAAAATAGCTGTTTAAATTTGTGACTATCACTTAATTGAATTACTGAAAGTGGCGTTTTTGTTTAATCAAACAATATATAGGAAGGATATAATAATTATTATAGCAACAAAAAAAAAAACATTCAATAAAGTATATACGTGTAGCAAATATTTAGTTTTTTTCTCAGTGATGAACGTTTATTCATAAAAAAAAACAAAACAGATACAGTTAGAAAAGGTTTACAAGGGAGTGATTGTAAGATAAATTGAAATTTCAAGAACAACATGGTAAGAAGGGAAGGATACATGTGAAAAGGGAATGGGAAGTGGAAAGGGGAAACAGTGTGTAGTCCAGGCCGGTCCAAAATGCAAGTCTTCATGATTGAGTCCTATGACATAGGCTGAGAGAGTGGGAGTTGGAAGATTGAGTGTCTGTGATGAATGGAGGTGGGGCTAGTTTGGTAGCTCTGGTTTTGAGAGAGCAAATTAGGTCCAAGAGCTTTTAATTGACTGAGTGTACTCTCTGGTCAAATATAATGGCACATCAGAGCAACTAAAGAGCGTAGATGAGGAAAACTGATAGTCTAATAGCTGCAAAGACCCCTCTTTCTATGGGTTCTTGGAGGTTGAAGATGGTATTCCTGTGCGAGGAAAGGCAGGAGTTGATGACATTTCTCACGCCAAGCAGAAAGGGAAATTTAAGTAAGAAGTTCTGGAGGGTTTTATTGTCAGTTTTACAGAGCTGGCATGTGGGAGAGATCTTGGTGAAGCCCCTATGGTTGACAAAAAATTGATTTGTGGGAAGGGAGTGAAGATTAATTTTGAGGAGGAAATTGAGGAATTTTGTTTCAAGGGACAACCTTTTGAATTTGTGGATTAATTGAGCATTGGTAAGTTTGAAGAATGTAGGGGACACAATGGAGAAGTCTGCGGTCTGATTGAAAATCTCCCAGTACTTTAGTTTGCTGCTGATGGATAAGTTTTAGTCTTTGACAATTTGAATAACTGTAAATTGCTCCAGTTATTTTAATAAAACGAATAATCTAATAAATCTTATGTCTTATTGATTGTTTTATCTATAATTGTGTCTTTTTATCCATGGATGATGTTTATTATTTTATGATTGTTTATTTATCTTTTTTTTTATCATTTATAATATGTTATAGAGAATTTTTATATAAGTATTCAGAAAATGTTCAAATACAAGAAGTAATTGTTTATTACATTCGTGGGTAGCATAATTATTATCAAAGTAGGGCAATAATATATATTGATTGAAAACTACACATCATTATCCATTAAAACACAATTTTTTTCTGCACAAATACCAACTGCAGTTTAAAACTTTGGAATGCATAATGGCTATCTGAAAAAAAAAAAAAGATAGAAAATATTTATAAAAATTTAATTAAATTCCAATACACATTGAAACTAAAAAGAAATCTAAGAGTTTATGTGTTTTAGCTGTTACAGTTGCCAATATCTTGGAGTTCATAATGTTTACACTCATCATTAATGTATTGAATTGATGATATTAATTATAATTATCTGCATCATAGTTTAAAACAATGTATTTGTTTAAAAGAATAGAAAACATATAAAATAGGACTTATAAAATTGATGACCTTCTCAAATGTTTCAATGTGAAGAATTTTACTTAAGATTTGATTTTTTTTTTTTTTTGTATTTTTAAAATAAATTTCTAAAACTTCATCAACTCATGTATGGAATACAGTATATCAACTTATATTTTTATTTTAATTATTTCTATATTGTCATATATTTTTGTTGGAAAAAACTATTTTTAAGTTTGCAGTAAAAGAGCAGAACACATCTGAACAACATGATTAAATTTATCACAATAAACGATATAATTTTACTACTAAATTAGAATATTTTTATTAAATTTATTTATTTCTATAAAGGTCACTTAATGGAATTAGGAGTATGCATTATAATATTACTCAATGGATATAAAAGTAATGCAATGTGTGTATTAACTAATTCAGTTTTCAGACGAGATCAACTACAATTAATAAGTTGAAATAAAAGAGAAGCGCACTGTAAAACGATTGAACTGTTTCTGCTAATGTCTTATTAAAATAAATTACTTTATACAATTTCCTTTTCTATTTTAGCATAATAAATATTATACATATTTTTTAAATATTAAATTAATAGATTATAAAAAAAAATGTAGCCAAACATTTGTTAAACTGACAATCTTGGGATAGATTTCATTTAAAGACGATTAGTATGAACGGAAACATTGAGTTCAAATGACATGATAAACATATCTGTTTACAATTCATTTATTATTATTTATACTGAAGCAATTTTTATTCGGATCTGGAGATATTTTGTGATAGAATTTATCATTAGCTTTATGTCATCTTTGCTGGAAGTAACTCTTTAGTTTCAATAAAAAGAATTAAAAACAAAAGATAAAATTTCTAATTTTCGTTTTTAGATATAAAAAAAATTATTATTTGAGGAATTACAAATTTCACAAAATTTTTATTAACAGAATAATTTCAGTTGTACAGTAAATTAGCAGAAAATAAGTTTCCTCTATTGTAAAAGTTTCTACCGCTTTTCATTTCTTGAATATTGAAATGAAATTTTAATATTTAAGATGCCAAAATGGAACCTTTACACTAAAAAAATGAAAAATCACTTAAAATTAAAATATGTGTGACATTTTGTTAACGTTTAAATATCTAAATGGCAAAAACGAAAGGTCAGTAATAAATAATTTATATTATAGATTTGTTCATGGTAATAATGCAAAGGTTATTTTATGTTTCTGATGCAATTTTTGGGTCCACTTTTTTCCATTTGTTTGACTAAAACATATTGTGTTAGAACTAAATTAATATTGAGTAGTACTGAAGTAAAACATTTCTATCCTGTGCAATTTTCGTTCTCCTTTCTTGATCAAGGTTAACATAGATCAAACATTTTGGCTAAGCAAGATGGCCAGAATCAGACAATCAACTCTGTCATTACAGAATTTCAAATATCTACGATTAAATAGGTCAGGAATATCATTAATATAGCAAAAAAAATATACATTAAAAAGAGTTATAAAATATCAAAACTAATTGTCTAATTTATATTATTACTGCATCAAAGATAAACATTTATCTCATCAAATGACATCATAATTTTCTGTAGAGTAAACGCTTCATTAATTTCCTTTTCCCATGAAATATATTTTTTCGTTTAACAAAAATATATATTAATGTTGTCGAATATTAAAATGGGAATGTGGGTCATTTAATATAATAGCATTTACTGCTTAAACAGTTGTGTAAAATGTTTTATACATATATACTTGCTAATTTGGGAATTAACATATTTATATTCACTAAAAACTATTCTACTAAAACATCACTTAAATGTAAATTGTTCATTCATGTCATGAATATATTTGGTTACTCATTGTCTTTTTTCTGCAATAAGTATTATAATTTGGGAGAAAAAAAAAACTAACTAGATTACCATGTTTTATATTCATGTATCTTACCGAAAATGATTAAAACATTTAGTTTGAGTTTCATTTTATTGGTAGATTGAATAGAAAAATCTAATTATACAAAATGAAAAAGCAAATGTGCAAAACGTTTCAATATATATATATATATATATATATATAAGTAAGGAAGATGAATTTTTAAAAAAATTAACTTTGATTGAAAGCCTAGGAAGAGAATACAGTAACAAATCGACATAGTTCAAAAGTCTTGAAATGAAATACTAGAATTATATAATATAACAGAAAACTGGACTGCAGATTAGCAGGTTTTGCCCAAAGTGTTATATAATAAATATTTTAGTTCAGTAAGAAAAATGTTACAATATTTTTCATTATTTTGTGGAATATTTATATTTAAATGCCTAACTTATTGAAAAGAGTATTATAATATGGGAATTTTTTTTTTTTTTATAGTTTTAACTTTAGCTTATTTGATAATAATATACATGAAACTTGTTATAAAAATAATTATAGAAATTCAAAATAATAATTAATTTCTTTTTAGATGTATTGTTTCAGAGACGACAGATAGAATTCAAAATTGATATAAAATGCAACTATAAAAAATTTTGGTGTAGAAAGTGCTTATGTGCAAATTGTAAGCACATTTTAAAGAATTTATCATAATTTCTTAAAATTTTAATTACTAAAAAGGTTGATATTGCTCTAACTTTTAACTACTAAAATTAGCCATGCAAATATATTTCTTCTACGTTTTTTTTTTTTAAAAAAAAACATAAACTATTTTATTTAATTGTAGCTAGTCATAGTTAAATTTTTGTCGATTGTATCACTTTTGTGACAAGTATATACATAAAATTGTCAAGCGTTGTTGGCCTAGTGGTTAGCATAGCTGCCTTCCAACGCATTTTACATATGAAAAAAAAGTATCTATATAAAATTAAATGATTGTGTTTAAGCTTAAGCACATGTCAGTCTGATATAAAATTAAAATAACTCTCATTCTTTATCTTATAATATAAGCATGCAGCTTTTACAATATCAATGTTTTTTTTTTAAATAATTAAACTCAGCGAAAATTTAAATAATTAAGAATTTTCACCTATTATTTATTTTGGACTCTCTATACATGTTTTTTTTTTTCTTTATTAATTAAATCTTTGTTGGATTAGACGTGTAAAACGAATGAACAATGAAATACTTCCTAAAAGTTTTATGGTAAACTTGAACACGAGTATCATAGAAGAGGTAGACCTACCATAGTTCTAAGGATTATCTCAAAGACGTTCTAAAGAAGTGCAATGTTAATTGTTTCCATTTGGAAGATATGTTAGAGAATAGAATAGATTGAAGAGTTACAATTAGATATAGTAATGAAGTATTTAAAAAAGAAAAGATTTTTCTGAGAAAATTAAAAGATAACATCTAAATTAACATGGAATCAGAGAATTGGATCATAGTCACCCCAAAACTCATTTTTAAAGTAATTGAGGTTTTTTTCCCACTCTCTTTTTTCTGTTTGTCTTTCTTTTTTGCGGAAGGGGGGGGGATAGAATGGCCATATTCATTTTTGAGTATTGTTTTATCATCATCATTATTATTACTATTATTATTATATAATCTATCAAATACATAATCAAATAAAAAATGTTGAAAATGTTATTTATTTAATAGCATCTAAACTTAATAGATAAAGAACAAAATAGTTTTCATAATCAAAAGAATACTAGTCAATTTTATATTTGAGTGAAGGTCATGACATATAATAATTAAATTAAAAAAAAAATTATCAAAATGTTGCATAGTGTTAATACTTAGACATATTATAGTGTCAAGAATGTATATAAATAGATTATGTAGTAATTAGCACATCATGCTACCTTGCCATGGAGTGAAATTTAAATTTAAATTGAGTAACAGTGGACTTTTTTTACATATCAAATACACATCAAATTTTTGTGATAGTCATTAGATTAGTGCTTTTCTTGGCATTCAAAATTAATTACTAAATAGAAAACATTCAATCATTAAAAAACCTGTAAATAATATTATATTTTTCATTGTAAAAGCTTGAAATCTATCACATGGGACTTTTTATCTTGCTGTGAGATATTTAAAAGCTGACACACTTTTTTTTCTTTCTTCTTATACTTATAAATAAATTAAAAAAATATATTTGAAAACATTTCTTTGGATTATTTAACCATCTACTACTATAGTCTCATTCACTATTAGACTTACTGAGACACATAACTCAGCCATTTAAGAATTAGTAAGCATTAACATTAATTGGATTCTGAATAACTTTCAAACAATGATATATAATAATGACATTTTGGCTATTAATCAGCTAAAACAATAACTATAAAATAATGTTGAAAAAAATATCCTAACTTTTGAGTCAAATTGTACTAACCTAGGTATTTTTCTTATTTTTTCATAATGATCAAACAAAATCTTTTACATTTCTAATAAAATATTATTGTTGGCTGTTCCAAAATAAAAAGTGATTCTTGACATTGCCATAAGACATACATTTAGATATTAAAGTATCTTTACAAAAAATTAGAATATAAATCTTGAAATTTTGTAGTATGAGATATAGAAGATAGATTGTTGAATGAGGGCTCTGCAAGATCAGTGGATTCAAATTTCTGTTCAATTAGCCATCCAGGCAAAAAAAATCATTTTCCATGCAGAAATAAGTTCACAATTCTTAAAAAGTTGAGATAATGGTGAATTTACAACAAGAAATTGTATGTTGAAAATTGATATAGAAGTGAGGTTAAAATATTAATTCTCTGTAAAACCATATTTATTTGGAGTCAAAAACTAATATACATTTTTTCTCCAGCAAAAATAGAAAATTATTACTATTTTATTATATTTATCCAATGAAAACTTATATAAACAATGTTAAGAGCAGAAGGATCTTGTGTATATGTGAAACATTTCTTTAAAAATGTAATATATTGTTAAACAATGCAATCTGTCCAAAGTTTACCTAAATTTAAGTTTTGTGTATATTAAAATCTGAGCATGATTAGGAGATACAAGAATTGTGGATGTTTGGAGTTATTAGTATTCAGAAAAATGCCCATTTTATTAAATTCAATAATAGTTATAAGCTTTAATATTATATATTCCATTCATGTTATTTATATCATATGACTATTGTATGAATTTTCTTCTTTATTGCATCATTTATGATTAAAATATCTGGATTTTAGTTTTATTCTTTAAACAATATATTTGCAAATAAAGATAAGTGTAGTTTTTTTTTTTCTAAAAGACTTATGATTGTTGATGTTTAACTGTTTGACCATAAAGATAATTATTTACTTGCACTGAACTTCTTTTATATAAATTATTATTAAAATTTTAAGTTGAAGAAGTGTTTGTTTCAATATACATAATAGAGATAATGACAATATCAACTGTATGAGAATTGATATTTTATTTGGAATTTTTTACTTCCTATTAATTTTTGAATATTTATTTTTTACTTGTTTTGTTTTTGTTTAATTTCAGAAGAAATAAGTTCTATTTTCCCCTAGAAATTGCAATTTTTTAATAGGATTTTTAATTTTTAAAATTCTTTAAAGTTTGTATAATTTATACAAGCTAGAGCAGCAAAATTTGTCACTGTGGTTCCTAACATTTATGAATAAATAGTTAATTATGTTCTATTCAAAAAAATTATAATATAAAACATCATCAAACAAATAAAAAGTTAGCCTATGTTTGTAACTATGAGTAGAAATAATAATAATAATAATAATAATAATAATAATAATAATAATAATAATAATAATAATAATAATAATAATAATAATAATAATAATAATAATAATAATAATAATAATAATAATAATAATAATAATAATAATAATAATAATAATAATAATAATAATAATAATAATAATTGTTATTATTATTAATTGACAACTATTTGAAAAAATAATTATAAATTCAAAAGTAAACCATAAAAAATTTATAACTTTCATTTTCATAATTTGAATAAATAATGAGCTCACATATGTGCAATAACTTTCTTTTTTTTAAAAAAAAAGTCAGTCCCTGGTATTTTGCAAAAGATTCTCTATATGATACTAACATCTGAGGATTTTTTAAATCAATAAATCCATACATATTTTAGATCCAATTTGTATTGTCAAATGTGTGCAAAGCTAACATATGAATGCTACCAAAAGCACAAGAGTCATTTTAAGACAATTGAGAGTTAAAAATAATTTTTTAGCATAGAATAGTGACATTTTTTTATTTCTGGATTTTGCTGACAAATTTATATACCTTAAATATTTGTTAATTTCATTATAAAATATATATTATGGATAAAAAACTTACCCAATTTTTTTGGTGTCATGACAAATGTACTTCAGTCTGATATTGAAAATTTTTTTCTGTTTCATATTTTTAATAGATGTAAATAAATTTTTAACATAAAATAACAAGAAACTTTGATGATAAACTTTTTGAATCTGAAGCTATCAATCTTATGAAGTTATCCATTGATATTAAAACAATTGGATTTAAATTTACTGTTGGGAAGACTATTTTGTTTTGTATATATATGTTGTATGTTTTTTGTTGAATTTCACTTAACAATATCTGTCTGCTAATAGTTGAAACCATAATTGTGAAAGAATTTTACTAGTTTGTTTGGCTAGTATTTTTTTTTTTTTTTTTCTGTTTTTTGCTATTCTGATATATATATATATATATATATATAATATTATATGGATATATATATATATATATATATATGCCATCTGTCTGTATTTTTATATTGCACTATTCCCATCATCTAATATGTGTGTTGAATGTTTTTTTGAAGGGTTTAATTTTTATTTAAATATTCCCAATGTATTCAACTATTAGTAATATCACAGCAAACAACTGTTAGTAATATCACAGCAAACAACTGTTAGTAATATCACAGCAAACAGGTTAGTATATGCACAACGTTTTGAGAGATATTTTTACTCTCTTCTTCAGATGTTGCTGGCCTGACCAGTGGCAGTACTAGCATGGGATTTGAACCTGGGTCCTTAGATTCTTGATTATTGAATTTTAAGGTAATGCTCTAACCAACTGGAAATCACTAATCAATTTTGCTCTGAGGAAAAAGTGGAGAAATCAGGAGGAACCTCATAGTTAAGTATATGAAATTATTACATACTGTTGCCATTGGCAGGATGGCCCAGTTGGTTAGAGTGTTACCTTAAAATTCAATAATCAAGAATCTAAGGACCCAGGTTCAAATCTCACGCTAGTACTGTCACTGGTCAGGCCAGCAACACCCAAAGAAGAGGGGAGAAAAATACTTCTTGAAACATTGTGCATATACTAACCTCTTTGCTGTGATATTACTAACAGTTGTTTGCTGTGATATTGCTAACAGTTGGTGCATATACTAACCTATTTACTGTGATATTACTAACAGTTGAATGCATTTGGAATATTTAAATAAAAATTAAACTTTTCAACAACAAAAAAAAAACATTTAACACACATATTAGATGATGGAAATAGTCCAATATAAAAATACAGCTAGAACACCATCATCACAAACCTTCAGAAAAACAATATGCCATCTATAGTTGAGATTACATATGTATGCTATGTATTAAAAACAGTCATAGTTTAACTTAAACAGCATGTGACATAAAAAGTATAGTCTGAGTATATTTTTGTGACTGTGTTGGCAGATTCAAGCGTTTATAAAATAGAAAAGTTTGTATTCTTGCATTTGGTAATAATGGCATTGTTTAAAAAGACCTGAACATTTCATTATACAAGAACTATAATAAAAATTAGGCAAACTTTTACAAGTTTTCTAATTGACAGGTGATGATAGTTTAAGTGTTTTTCTTTCTAGCTAAGAATACATAGATGCCCCTTTAATGACCAATATCAGTGCTTATATATTTTCACTGTTAACAAGATATTTTATCCTCTTGATAAAATGCTTATATGCTCTAGGTTTAAACATCATATTATACACATTATAGATGGGTGTGTTACTTCTTAATGAGGATCTTGTAATTCTCATAAGTCATACAACATTCAAGCACCACAAATTATAGGATTGTGTTGGATCTATGAGCTCTAATTTTCACTACAATTAATAACATAGTACACACATTTCAATCCATGTTAAAGTAAATAACCTACAGTTATAATCCTAAGTCAGCTGCTTTTAATTATGTACAACTTTTATGACTATTAAATACAGCAAAACTGCATTAGAACTTATATATTTAATATATGTCTTCATTATTAAAGGTAAAACAGTCTTAATCCTATGAGTACTGATGCTATGGCTATTTTTTATTTTACATTTCTACCTAAATTACATTGCAAATGAATAATTGATTTCTTTATCAAAACTGTTATTGCTCATAGAAAATAATAAGACTTACATTTGGAATGTTCTAGTTAATCATAAAACAATTGTGGAATATCTAAACAAGTTTTATGTAATGGTTCATCTGATACCCTTTTAATATATATAGTTTTCTATATATTCATCCGATACCCTTTATATATATATAGTTTTCTATAGATACTACTTTTTTTCTTTTTACCTGTATTAATTGTATAAATTAATAAATGTTCAAACATTTAAGCAGAAAAGGCTTACATTGGTTTAAATCTTTTTTATTCTAACTAAGGTCTTTACATACTTCAAGCACCAATGTAAGCCTTTTATGTTTAAATGTGTAAACATTTATTATATATAGTTTTCTATGCAAAAAACAAATGAAGCAATTATAATATCAAATTCATTCAGTCCAAAGTATAGAGTTATATTTGCATATTTTACTTTTAATATGTTGTTGTCTGTATAAGTCCTCTTCCATTTATTATTTTATTTTATTGGATGGATTTTGAAAGATATATGCTTTCATTGCTTCATGTATTATTGTTCAGCTGGGTTTTATGACTTAATTCTACTTGTTTTACATGTTTATTATAAATATACTAAATCGCATCTTGGCTTAATAAAAATCGTAATGACTATCAATGTATTAAAGACCATTCATTTTTCTTATATTGTTTGATTTTTTGTTAATCTATTTAATGCTGAAGACTCAGTATAACGATTAGAACCTAGGTATCAAATCAGTTTAAAAACATTTTGACCTTTCAAGGGAGCTTAACATTTGTTTACAAATACCACTTTAAGATCGATCTATCTAGCCATCCAATTGTTAATCGATAAATGGATATTTAATTGTTTAATTATTTTAAATAAGAAAAACGAGAAGGGGGGTGGGGGTGTAAAGCCTTAGTATCATCCAAAGCATATTATTTCACATGTTAATATTGTTTTCTCTTACATTATAATAAAGAGTCACTTTCCTACAATGAGTGATCTTGAAGCTGTTGTACTTCAATTTATTTTATTTATCATAGCATTTAGGCTAAACTTTCATCGACCCATTTACATTTCGATCATATAACAATATCGTCATATTTTGTTATAAATTATTTATCGTCACTATTTTCTGCTAGTTATTTTATATATAAAAAGTTCATTCCTAGTTTTCTGTTTATGTTTAATAAAAAATAATTGGACTTTTGAATAGAAACATTTTTAAATGTAAGCGTTATAATCAAATCATATATATAAATACAATTTGTGTGTGCGTGTGTGAATTTATATAGATATAACCCCAATTATTCGTAATAAATAAAAAGTAAATAAGTTCCCCACCCCTAAAGATAAATCAATTCATAAATATATATAATTTGTGTGCGCGCGTGTGAATTTATATAGATGTTATCCCAATTATTCGTAATGAATAAAAAGTAAACACTTTTTTTTTTCTTAAAGATTTCTTAAATGTTATTTTTTTCTTTTAAATTATTAAAATAAGTATATTTATTTAGTATCGGATAACGCTGAAGCTCAATAAAATTCCGCAAAGATGGTGCATGTTTCAAAGCGCATTTCAAGTGAAAGAACGCTGCATTTACAATGAATTCAGGAAATAGATTGAAAGGCAATCTTTCCGAGGTGAAAAACATCTCGCGTCTCATTAATGCATCTTCATTATTGTAATAAGCACCTTATAGCATTCTATCAAAAATTAATTAGGCCAACTCAGAGGTTTTTGACTCTATAGTGAATAGTATATAGGCAATTTAATGTACGAATCCCTGGGTACGGTTTAGTCTCAATCTAGCTTCATATATAATTCATTTGAAAAGGATATCCACAGCCATTCATAATCAAGAAAAAGCGATTTAACGTAATATGATATCTTACATTTTCTAAAGTAGTTCGTTAATGTCTGCTGGAGTGTCGCGGTAAAGCTGGGCTATATGAATCTGAAAAAAACTCCATTTACACTCTTCTTTCTTTCTTTACCTCCTATCTTTATTACTTACTAACACAGGGGGTAATATGGCGGCTGTCTTGCGGCTTTGGAACCATATTCTAGCCACCTTTGTATGGTTTGACTGGATAACCGGTGGTTAATGCCGTGAGGGAAAAGTATCAGAGCATGGGCCGGACTCCTAGGTTGCACGGCCGGACACGGACGACAGATCTGCCTATTCAGAACAAATTCTACACTCGTACAAGAGACTAATCAATCAAAATTTATCTCTGACAAAAACCTTGTTTCATCTTGCTGTGCGCCATCATTACAATATGATGGAGTAATGTTTAGACAAAAAAAGAAAAGAAAGTCAAGTTTAAAACTTTAAAATCGTTAATATATTTTTGAAAATAAGCCGTTACTAAAACATTATAAAAGCATTAAAAATAAGCATTTCGTTTTTTTAGTAACGGTATTAAGTACGATAAAGGTTTTGATAATATTTGCGATTTGTAAGTTTAATTGTGCAAACTGATGTATATGATTTAAATATAATTGGATATTTATATAATTGGTTAAAAAACTACAATAACAGTTTATCCACAATGATTTTTTTTTCTTGAACGGTATCATCATTTTTGTTTTAATATATATATATTAACTAATTTCAACTATACTGTACTCACAAATGAAAATTTGGTTGCATACGTATTTAACTCTTCATCTATTTATTCTCTTTAAAGATTGTCTTGTAAATCAAAATCTTTATAAATTAAGTATCTTAGAACACTGCTAATTGGTACTATGGCAAAACTTAATCATCTTCAGTTAGAATTTGTCAGATTTCCTCGTCACATTTTTAACACCTTTTAATTTGGCCGTCTTAATAATTAGAACTTTCCATTAAGTCAAGATGAATATATTCAAAGAAATATTACATAAAATATTTTACACCAAATATACTGTATACATATAAATTGTATTAAATAAATAAAGTCAATAAAATTTAAAAAAGATTAATTAATGTATCAAAATAGTAAATATAATTTTAGTATTGATTATTTTTCTTTTAGATTCAAAATTGACCTATCTATGTTAGTCTTAATTCAATAATACTTCTAGGCATTTGATTTTCTATCATCTTTTCGTTCTATTAAGATATATATATATATTACTTCTAATATGGTAAAATATTATTTATAATACAATTAAACATCCTGTCTTTGCAACTGTTTGCGTTAGAAGTTTCTTTTACTTAAACTAATTTACAAATATACATCACGTGACATAGCCTCAGCTTAATAATTTTAAAAATATGTTTCTTATTCTTATTCATAATTAAATAGTTATAATATTTCAATCAATGGGTAGAAGAGTTCAAAAGTTCAACAATTATTAATAAATGGTGTAACTCTCTGAACATCTGCTCTGAGGTAAATGTATTTGTATAATGTTTTTTTTTTTTTTGATTTTCCTAACAATCTATTTGTTTCGTTTTAAATAATTTCTCATACACAAGCAAGGATTTTATATCGTTTTGAACCTTCATCGATTCACTGGAGAATTGAAGATTCTCCAAGTTTAATGCTGTTTATTTACCAATTCCTATCCTTCCTTCTCCACAACAAACTAATAAACTTCTTTACATCATTATCACAAATCTCTTTTTATATCCTTTTCAGTCTCCTGAGATCCAATAAGTTTCACCATTTATTATCTATTGTAATAATATATTTAGCCCTATTTCATTCTCTTAAATCTTTGAATGGCATCAATAATAACTTTTTGAAATCTCATCCATGAATTTTGTTTTTACTCTTTTTTATTATTCCCAACATGCAACACTCCCTACTTAATTAAATTATAAGATGATTGCTCTTCTATTTAAGTATTTAAGTCTTAGATCCATAAGGAAAATGGTGTAAAACACATCTATTAAAATATTCCATTTCATAAACATTGTCAGATTTATTTTTAACACACAGCTATTTATACTAAAAAAAAACTCCATCCAAGTTGAATTTTATGCTTAATTTTATCCATTATGTTTTCACCTGTATTATTAATCTAGTTAAGCTATTTATAGCTATTAGCTTCTATTTTTTTACTTTCATGTGATAAATTAAAACATTTTATATAGATCTGAAACCTTATTTGTAAATATAACAATATCACCAGCAAAATCTAAATCACACAAATAAGCATTTATTTTACTCCCTTAGCTTTTCATTTTACTACACAAAGTACTTCTTGTGAAACTGTTGAAAAAGTTTTGTGGATGATACAAATACAGAATGATTTTATTGTAAACTCAGTTCAGTGTTAATCTTCCAAATAATATTATTTAATCCAATTGCCAGCCATTGCATTTTATAAATATTCTTCAGTATGACAATATTCTGAGTTTATATCTTGATAATTCAATGCTTTAATTATTTTAGAACTCCACAAATCCAAACAACAATGACAGAACTTCTCTTTGTTCTTTCTATCACTTTTTTCGAGTCTTGAAAATGACTCATTATGTCAAAACCATTTTTAAATCCTGATGGTTGTTTTGATTGGTTAGAATCCAAATTTCTGCTATATATAAATTGTAGTATTTTTTAAAAGATTTTTTATAGAACTGATAGAGAACTGATGGTTTTGCAATTTCTAATATATTTTTATTACCTTTCTTAAATATATTACTACTGCAGTCTTCTAATCATCTGGCACATCTTTATCATAGATAAATTTGGTATATAAATTTACAATCAATTTTTGGATTTTTTCACCTGCTTCTTTTAAAATAGCAGTAATAAAGTCATCAATTCCTGCAACTGTTCTTCTCTTCACAGATTTATTTACAAGTTTCACTTCTTTAATTAAAATGCTGGAAAATTCAGAACTTCTAAAAACTGTAGAGATACATTGATTTTTTTAAAACCATCTATACATTTCATCTTTTCCTCTCATTGCTAAAATAATTTTTCTTTCACTATCAAGATTTGCTCCATACTTTTCAGACTTTTATTCTCTTCCATATCTTTTCTTGCTAATTCACAATTATATATTTTAATAAACAATACAACATCACATCAACTTTCAGGTCTTTAGTTCTAAGGTTGTTGTTTTCATAACATAAGTGTTCATCTTCTTTTTGCCACTTAATGTAAGCTTTAGAAAGCAATCATAGTTGTCAGATAACAGTGATTAATAAATTCCTATTCTATGGATTCCTAACCGATACATCCAGTCTAGTTTTACACTTATCGTGAGAAACTTTGAATTTTGGCAGAAATCAACTAGAACTTAGAAACTAATGGGCATTTATTTCATCTTCTATCATTCAATTATATAATATACTATCAATTTATCAGTCCAAATGGAAAAAAAAACAACATATAAATGACTTCAATTTAAACCACTTTGTTTTGATTGTTCTATAGATTTTAACCCATTTGTTTCTGTATATATAATGATGTCTAATTTTTAAATGACCAAAGTCATCTTTATCTTATGCCCATTATTTGATATAAACCAATAAAACATGTTGACTATCACGTTTTCAATTTATATATAATTGCTTTAGTAGCATAACTTCCCATATTTTTGACACTTAATGTAAGCTTTAGAAAAAAATGATAATTACCAGATGATAGTTCTTAATAACTCCCTATCTTGTGCTTTACTATCCAAAATCCCCCCGACTTTTTTCAGATTATGGTTCTCATCAGTGAGGAGCTTTAGACCTTAGAACAGTACAACTGAAAATTAGCATCAAATACAGCTTCCATACAGCTCTTATCATTTACTTAAATGTTCAGCCTTAGTCTAGAAATTATTCTGGAGATATTGGATAGGACAGCATAGAATAGGTATTTGGTGAGCACTGTAATCTAGAAACTATCACTACTCTCTACAGGTTACATTAAGGGATAAAAAAGATGAAAAATGGTGTTACTGTATTTGCTTATATTATTATTAGCTATTTTTCTACCATTTTCTAAAACCCTAGATATTCACTTCTGTATGGATTACTTTTAATTAGTTTTCATATTTCTTTTTTTTTTTCATGCATGTTATCTTAATAAAGATTTTATTAGTAAATTTCTATGTTCCATCCCAGCTAATTTTTATAAATTTATTAACTGAATATCATTTACGATTTTATTGATGTTATCCAAATATCTTCTTCCAAGTCTATAAATATTGTAAAACAATTTGAAAGTCTAATGTAAATTCAATAGAGTGTTTTTGAAGATTAGAAATATCAACAGTAGTAGCATTTGACTATCTGGTTTTGCATTGACAATTATATCTGAATAATTATATGATCATTTGATGCATTTAATCTATTAAGAACATTAAAATCTTAAAATACATATGTTATTATAGACAAATTATAAACCAAAGCTGCTGTATTTTCATTTGGATATTTCCACGTTCATATCCAGTTAATATTTTTCTCAAAAAAATCCCAACAATTCTTCATATAAAATTTGTCCTTCTATTATATTTGACAAGTTTATATTCTTTCTCACTTCTATTACCATAACAAAAAATATTCATAATTTGACAGCTCTTTCATATTTAAATTATTTATGAATCATACATTAATATTTTCCATAACAATGTGTGTTTGATTAGATCAAAAAAAAATTTGTATGTTCTTATAAAAATCCTCTATTTTTTTTATTACAATAAGATTTTGTAGCTAAACTTAATTACCTGTATTTGATAGTTTCTGTTAATTTTGATAACTAATCTTGTTACTCACTTAATCCCACTTTATTGTTATTTCTAATGTTTAAGCATATCTATTTTTTTTTTTTCACATTTTTCTTTTAATTTAACTACTAGACAGTTTTTTTGAGCAATTTGGACAGTTTTCATACACTTGAAAGTGCTGTAATGTTGTAGATAACTAAGCAAAAAATCACCATAGAATGACATTCTGGATAAACAATCAGTTTTAGCAGTCTCTATTTTCACTCACTAACCACTGCATAATGTTTGTGATTTTATTGCATTTTGGAAATATGAATCATTTCAGTTATATCTCTTATAATTATACATATTTATTTAAAAAAGCTAATTTATGTCTTTCTCCTTTAAGAAAAATCAACTGATATTTTAGTTAATAACTATCACAAATGGAAAGAAAAATCATGATTTTCTTTGAAGTTAAACTCAGAGATAAAATGCCAATAAACTCACAGCACTGGTTGATATATATATATATAAAATAAATAAAAATATCCGTTAATTAAAAATAATATTGTAATTATAATTGAAATAATATTTTTAAACGGTTTATAAACAATTCAAACAATCTTTAACCAAATATTTTTACTTTAAACCTCCTCAACTCTATTAAATTCAAAAACTAAACAACAAACATCAATTCAAATTCCAAACTTATTTTAATTTAAACTTTCGATTTATCAAATTTTTTATTCTTTTATAAAAATTCCTCTTTAATTTTTCTTTACTATGTTTCTCTCTTCATGAAGAATTTTCACATTTTCAAATTAAATTTAAATTTATTTTAATTTTTTTCATATCAAAAAAACTGAAGAAGATATTAAATCACCATTATTTTTATTTTTTACACCATATAACAATTTTTCCTTCAATCTTTTCTCAATTTGCACCTAGATTCACCTATATAGATAGCATACAATCACAAAAATTTGATATATACATTACTTTTTGCTTATAGGTATGAATCCTTAAATTATTAACTATTGTTAATATTGTTTGGAAAGAAACATAAATACATCTTATATAAACCTTAAAAATTTACTTGTGGATTGAAAAAGGAAAGATATCATTTTTTATTATTAATCTTCATTTCTTTTAAATTATAATTTTTTTAAATTGACTTAAAGTATTGTTTATTTGTTCCATTTTATAACCAACATCACAATCCTTGGCAAATATCTCAATATTTTTCTTTATCCTTTGTAACACATTTTCATTTCGAACAAAAAGATTAAAAACTACAAATGATTAAAATTAAACCTTTTCTAATTTTATAATTTAATAACTTACCTTTACATAAACTAAATTAACTAAATTTCAATCCTTTCCTTCAATTATTAATCCCTAACAATTCTTAATCCCACAAACACACCCACTTTAAATTTAACCCAAACCATTAAACCCTGTAAAACAAGCAAACGCAACTCGGCAACCCGGCCACCTGGGCATTTAAATATGCCTCAAAGCACAAGTACATAAAAAATTAAAGCAAGAAAATTACATCAAATTTTATTTTTAACAGTTCATATTTAAATTCATTCTCAAGACCCATTCGTAACACCAAGACAACTTTCACAAAATAATTTACTTCAAGCAAAGACAAGATTTCCCAAACCAAACGAAGTAATACAAAAGGACCAAAACAGAATATATATATATATATATATATATATATATATATATATATATATATATATATATATATATATATATATATATATATATATATATATATATATATTGGAGAGCAGTACATCCTTGTTCATTTATTATATGAAAAATAACAAAGTAATAGTAGCTAGAAACATGAAAACTGGTAGTAGTGGTACAGAAATATGGTAGATCAAAGCAAATGCATGCATCATCAAAACAAGCATTATTCCCAAAAGCATACAAAGCCTCAATTAATGAGGGTGAGCATAAGTCATCATGGAAAATAATTAATAATTATATAACTTTTAAATATGATATCACTAGAAATCATCATCAAAAATCAACACATCTTTTGTGAGTGGATATAAAAGAGATATGTAATTTAAAAGGCTAATTATTATCTAGCCAATGCCAAATTTCGGTAATATAATAAAATCAATTAATATTTTATGTGTAGTCATATACATAAGTGCTAAAAATAAATATTAAAATAATTCAGCATAAAAAAGTCTGAAATCATTATTTTAGTGTTGATCATCAACAATGATCTTGCCAATCTGATATTTTACCTTCACAACAGTCAATAAAATAATAATTATCATAAAGTGAGTGGACTTCAAAAGTGATAATTATTTTTGTCTAACTAGAGAATTCTTGGATGTTCTCACACACCATTGCGTTTGTGAAATAAAGGGGGATAACGAGAAAAAAAAAACACACCTCATGTTCAAATTAACTTCAGATTGCAAGGACTATGAGAATGATCTTTGTCAATAACAAAAAATATACATATGTAAAACTCAATTTATTCTAGCATTAAACAATTTTACTGGAATAACTCAAAATAATTATTGATAAATTTATTATTTAGAAATAATAATCAAAACTTAAAATTAAACATTCTAGATCATGTTTCTAGATATGTTTACACACTTGCGTTATAATATGCAAATAATATTTCATTCGTCGTAATAAGTTATTAAATCTATAGATCTTATTTTATTTTAATTATATATAAATGATTAGATGATAAACATATTTATATTAAGTCCACACATAAGTTCATCCTCTGATCTAAAAAATATTTTTTTTAGTACTAACTTTAAATATTTTCATGTTAAAAATCAATTTATTAGTACACTACCTTTTATTGTAAATAAGAGTTTCAAAATATTATCATTAAAAATCTAATTTGAAACTTCTTTTAAAATTATTTGATATTGTTTTCACCATTTACAAACAATAAGAAAGATTTCTGAATTTATTTTTCTAACTCTAAAATAAAATCTTTTATAAACGATAAACCTCTTAGAAATTCTCTGGAGACAATCTCCTAATATTTCTCTTTAAGTAATAAGTAGAAATATACTTTCTCTTCACTGCAAAATTAATGTTTATATATATAAGATACATTTTGCGAGTTCATATATGTATGATTTTGATTATAAATGTACCGACGATTCGACTTGATCAACATACCATCAACTAGGTGATGGATAGAATATTGTAAAGATGGATGTAAAATATGAAACAATATAATTTATTAATATTATTTGTTTAACCTATAGAAAATAATTTATTACGTCTATTAATATTTGCACACAAATCTCGATAAAATTATTTCATTTGTTATTATATTCAATAAATATTTCTTACTTTAAACTTCCCAAAATTTATATTGAATTAAAAAAAACTGACATATTGACCGTTGTGTATTATTGCTTGAGACTTTTAAATATGTATATAATTTCTACAAGTATATAGTATCAAATTAGATATAACAAAAAATGCAAATTATAATTGGAATTAAATTAATAAATAATCCAGAATGTTACAGTATTTATCAGACATTTATTTTATAAGTTAGTAGCTGTATTTTATAACATTTTTCTATTGATATTTGTTTTAACATGAAATATATCAAATTGTAATCCCAAAAAAAATTGTGAATTAACTTCATTTATATCTATTAACACCATTTTATTTTATTTATATGTACGTCTGTTTCTTATTAATATATATATATATATATATATATATATATATATATATATATATATATATATATATATATATATATATATATATATATAAATGGCAGTATATAATGTAATATACATATAAAACATAGCACTAATCTCAAGACTTGGTCATAGCCACGATAACACATTACGTTGTTTTCATTTTGTTTATGATATAGACAGTTACAGCAATATGGACTATCTTCAATTCTGTTCATCTTTAATAATTTTTATGGGCTTCAGTTAGGTAAGCAGTCTAATGCATACATTTGGGCTAGGGCTAGGACAAACAGAAAATCTTCCCTTCTTTCATGTGAATTTAAACTTGAAGAATGTGAAACATGTAACTGCATATCTGCATTCTTTTACATCTAATAAAGCACTTAATCTCTAACTTGAACCTAATATTTATAGTATATAGTGGCATTTGGAAAGAGGATAATTAAGTAAGGTTTTTTTTTTTTTTTTGCCATCTTGAGTAATGAAAACTGTATTGCAATTTCATTGCATCATCCTGTCCTCAATTTATCTTTATTAATGTTAATTAGTTTTAAAATGGCTTATTGCTTTAACCACAAACAAATTATAGGATTAATGTACATCATCATCATAATAATAGTAATAATAATAATAATTATAATAATGATAATGATAAGAAGAAGAAGACTGTACACCAATATTGATCCTTTTTGCTTCCTATGCCACAGGGTTAAATAATCACAGCAACATTTGTTCTATCATTGATCAGCACTTAACAGAATTTACAATATCATGACAAAAGCATACAGACAATCCAACACCACCCTTCAGAAATTTTCAACTCATATTACAAAGGCTTTATCCATCTGTCCATGCAACCACCTTTGTGCTTTATGCATATTGGTGCCCTCATTGCACATTCACCTTAAGTAACAACACAAGGTGACATCCATCAACATTTAATATCAAACTGGCAAAATTACAAACCAGAAATAATAAAATTGCACAACCAAGCATTTTCACAACAACTTGGTCACTGGTAATAACAATCAAACCTCTAAGGTGACCCTGTATAACCACCAATCTAGGCCATCAATTAAATATTTTTTTCAAAAGATGTGACATGTGTCAAAAAATAGAGAGAATATAGTCTTTGATTGCATACTGATGATATAGAGGAGTGTAACAACAAAATTAAGATTTAAACACTAGAAAATGTATTAAATTTAGTAACACAACAAATATATATGTTGATGTTTGCAATTGAAAAGTGATAACACAAGATTTTGTTGACAACTCAAAATATAGAAAGATCACAAATATATCGTGTACATATGTATCTGCACCCCCCTTCATCAAGTAATTGTATAAGATATATCCAAAGATAAATTAGCAAATAAATATATAAACTACCAGTCCTCCCCCAAAAATTTATAATTTTAAAAAATATGTTATATATATCTTAACTTGTTCCTTTCACTAGCAATGTAAACATATGTATATGGAATCACATATAACAAATGTAACACTTTCAACATCAATAAAGTTCTTCTTTGAAATGTAATAATAATAATAATAATAATAATAATAATAATAATAATAATAATAATAATAATAATAATAATAATAATAATAATAATAATAATAATAATAATAATAATAATAATAATAATAATAATAATAATAATAATAATAATAATAATAATAATAATAATAATAATAATAATAATAATAATAATAATAATAATAATAATAATAATAATAATAATAATAATAATAATAATAATAAAAAAAAAAAAAAAAAAAAAAAAATAAAAAAAATAAAAAAAAAATAAATAATAATAATAATAATAATAATAAAAAAAAAAAAAAAAAAAATAAAAAAAAAAAAAATAATAAAAAAAAAAAAAAAAATATGTGGTCCTGTTACATCAACAAAAACAGGACCTCATATATAGCTCTGACTGCTAACAGTAAAAAAATATTAAAAAAGGATACCAGCTTTATAATAAAAATAACATACAGCAAGAGGATGACAATCACAAGTAAGAAAAGTGAAGTTTCTTTCATAATATAAAATAAATAATTTGATGTACAAAAGAAGAAATTATTGACGCCAGAGAAAAAACATGGTGTTGGCACAAAAAAGCAATGAGCTGAATAGTGCCAAAATAACTCATAATTACACAAAGATAAACAACATTGCCAAAACCTATGCAAATGCTGCAAAGCAGATTGGACAAGCAAATAACCCAGAAAAATCTACCACAGACTATTAGATTCAGAAGAGCAAATTTGATGCACTTAACCTTAGAAATTAGAAGAACCTAGAATTCCCATCAATAATTTGGATTCAAGAAAAATTGCAAATGATTAATACTAACTTTAACAATACAATCCCCCAAAAGTTGTTTAACACTTTTAAAAAAATTTTCTCAGAAAAATCGATCATAATATCAGCAACTGATAAAAACCTGATGCTATATAAATTTCTTACGGAATTCTTATATGAGCCAATAACCACAAATGGAATATGGGGCACAGTATTAACATCAGAAACCATGCTAACTCATGGTATCTGGTAGTGCAGAACAAAATGGTAGGAAATTACATGTTGATAATGGTAGACAAGAAATTACAAAACTATGTCACTGGCATTATTAAGAACATTTACTTTTGGTATAGCATGCTGGACTTTCAAAATATGATACAGCCATTTGGTAAAACAATATATTTAAAACCAATATACCTAAAAGACACACCCATGCCAGTATACAGCAATAGCTTTGAATTTAATATAAAATTAGGTGATAGTATAAAACCAGAAAACATCACAACAAAAATTATTGATCAAGATATAATACTCTCACTCTACACAAAAAGACTTCATGTGGAAACCATGGACATCTGGCAATAAAATGTAATACAATCCAGATAATACAAAACCAAACTAATACAAACCAATATGAAAATATGCAAAATCAGAAACAAGCAATAAAAACACTCCAAGCCAATGTTGAGACAAACACAAACAAAAAAACACACAACAACAATAACTGGAGAATACTATGAATAAAAACATAAATAGAGACATGGAATTTTTAGACCTATCAATCGAAAAGATAAGAAACAATCAAACATTAAAATGTAGAAAAATAGCAACAAACCATCCATCAAAAAAGTGAATAAAATCAGAGTGCCCAAAAAACAAATGCAAACAAAGAAAAAACAAATACCAGTAACATCAGCAACAAAAGTAACCAAATACAGTCAGAATGCACATCAAGAATAAAAAGCAACATATTAACCAATATAATGGAAACAATTAAACCATGTCTACCTCAAATAATACAAGCAATGCCAGAGGCAAAAGATGACCAGGATGTTGAACAAAGAAAAGCAATAAGGTTAAAGAAGGTGAAGACAGAAGAGCTTGCTTCAAGATAGAATATTGAACTAATATACTACTCAACTGATACAACTAATGAAGAGATGGAACCAAACAATGAAGATGTGCAAGAACAAACAACAATAACAGAATGGATTATAAACATGACTAAGTGTATCTCATACTATCCTTATGAAAGTTAAATTGAAGCACTTAATGTAAGAGGTTTAAACTCAACCTCAAAAATTAACAAACTGAAACAATGGATAAAGGTCACACAGCCTCACATACTCAGACTATTAGAAAACAAAATTTATGCTGGTTCTCAAACAAATCCAGCAAAACTAATACACAAAAAAGATTTCTGTGCATGCTCAAGAAACTTTTCAGCCCCTTCAGCAAGCACCGGACTCATCATTTCCATGAACCAGCTCTTCACATTATTTAAAATAATATTTATAGATTCTAACCTATTAATAACAACCTGCCAACACAAAATTATATACATGCCTCCACGGGGCAATAAGATTAATACCAACATGAATTCATTACTAGCCACCACATTAAATCCAACCATAATAATAGAAGACCACAACATGACATACAAAAAATTTACAGAGCTATGGATACACAGAATATTAATACCACTGATGAGTGCCAATGGCTTTCTATCAAGAAACACAATAACTTTCCTCAATGGCCATTACTCTTCATTCATTGATCTTTGTTTCTACTATGCTGCACCATCTAATTACAATAAAAATTACATCCTGAAACTTTTTCAGATCATTAAGCACAAATAATAACAATAAACTTTGAATAAATTCAAACATCAATATGTCCATTAACAAGAACAATAAGAGTATTATTTCAAGAAACTACACCAGAATTCTTATTCTCAGAAATCTATATTATGTTAAATAAAATACAAAACATGCACCTTAATCCTACACAACAATACCTGGCATACATAAACATACTCTCCTTCAATATTAACCACATAACAATGAAACAAACACCAACATCTAAACTACTAGGTCTTGTAAATGAGCTTCATAGTTTAATACTCATGATTAAGCCATCATATTATACTCAACAATATATATATATATATATTGATGTCTGTATTTTTTCAAAATAATATACATACATTTATAAATAAATATTAGAAAATACAGTACTTAAAAGTTTATAAAAATATATCTATAAATGTCACTTAGGAGTGCTTTCAACTATCCTTGTAGTTTTTGTCAACTAATACTTTTAAACGGGCAAGTTTCATTAAGAAAATTTATAAAGTTATATGTGATATTGCATTTTACATACCACCTATATTAAATAAATTAATAAATAATTCAAAAGATAAAACCTTATTGGCAAATAAAAATTGTATCATTTATAAATGGACATGTAGGTGTGGCAGAGTGTATATAGCTCAGTCAAGATGCACATTGGGAAAAAAACAAAAGAGCACTTGTTATTATTAAAAAGGGTTCAAAATACAAAACAAGATTATAAAAATAATGATAATTTATCATCTTTCATCTTTTATGATCATAATAAATCATGTATATATGGTTTTGATTTTAATTATAATAACATAAAATATTAAAAACTGAAAGAAATAATAGTAAAAGAAAAGTTAAGAAAGCAGTGTTAATATATAAATACAAGCAAGATTTAATCAATAGGTAGGCAACAAACATTAATATCATGGAATTATGGTGCAATTGTAAGAATTGTCACTCCATGTAACAAAATCAAGAACACTGGCAAAATACACTAAAGCTGATCAAATCTGGATGCTGGGATCCAGAACCCAGCCAATATCCAATCCTTTTACACCCACTAGCTCAATGATCTAATACCCTATGGATGACATTTCTCAAGTCACACAGACATTCAATTTAATCTCAGTCTAGCAGTTACCCAGAGTGGAACAAGAGACTCATAAATTAACTAACTTAACACTGAATTGGTCAGATATACACACATATGACTAAGTCAACTGCTAATATATCAATGATTGATTATAAAATCTAATAGAATGATCGACATATAGATATAATGATGTATGTCCAAATAAATTTAGAGTTGGATAAAAATGAACTCATGTACAATAAAGATATGAAAATGAGTTATATTTTAAATAATATTAATTTAATAAATAAAATAAAAGATAGTAAAACTAAAATATACAAAATTATGTAATTGGAACATGAAAGATTTATGCTTACAGGTGTTACACAACTAATGAGATTAATGTTATATGTTATCTCATCATAAGTGTTCAATAAAGTGTAATGCTGTATTTAAGTTTATGCCTATATTAATGCACCAAATTTATAGCCCTAGTGTTGTCTACTAAATCATATGGAACTTAATATCCAAAGCCATATAAACTAACTTAATAGCGCTCCTATGGCATCTATCTATGCCAAATTAAGTTGAGCACATAATAAGGCTCAGAGATATACAGGTTAGCATGTTAACCTAACTTAATAGCGCTCCTATGGCATCTATCTATACCAAGTTAAGTTGAGAACATAATAAGGCTCAGAGATATACAGGTTAGCATGTTAACCTAACTTAATAGCGCTCCTATGGCATCTATCTATACCAAGTTAAGTTGAGAACATAATAAGGCTCAGAGATATACAGGTTAGCATGTTAACCTAGATTAGGATATACACTGATGCTGGAGAAGTGTTTAATATAAAGAGAGAAAGAACTGGTTTATTATAGATTTACCTATATACTCTATGGCACATATTTAAATATTAATAAAACTAGAAGGTGCGAATGGGTCATTATTCATGGGCTTTGGCATCAAATGCTCAGTTGCCCTATGACCGAACAACTTCCTACAAATAAAAATATTAGTAGATCAGGGAGTCGATCAAGCATTAATTATGAATAATCTGGATCTTGTGCTCCAGTTCTAGAAGAGTGTGCTTTACCTGAACTAAGTGGATAAGCATGACCTCTGCCAGCAACTCATCAAGAATTATGCAGCAAGCAGTTAATTGTACACTGTGTACTTAGTAAGGACACATCCACAACTTACATATATATATATTGTACCTATATTGATATAGGCACATATAATTTTATCTAAAATTATATTATTAAAATAATCTTTCGTTAAAGAGAAACATAAAATTAAATGTTGAGTTTATTGCAGCTTGTTTTCAGAAAAGATAAGAATCAAATAGTTTTCTATTGTTAATTTCAGAAAGGGAGAGGGGTGTTTCATTAGAGAAATTAAACTAAGGGTTATAAAAGGAAGTAAAGAGTTTTTATTAGTATTCGTAAAAATATAATTTAAAAAGTTAAAACATACAAATCTCTTTTCATTCAAGTTTAATTAAAGAAAAAATAATGTTAAAACTAATATATGTGCGTATATATGTGCGATTGTCAACAATAGAATAAATGTTATTTTAAATAAATGAAAGTTAACCTTTTAACCGCTAATTTTATCATTGGTTGTATCAGATAAAAATCAAATCTTTTAATTGGCCAACTCACAAACTGAAGACAAAGCCTATTGTTAAAACATATTCGCCTATAATATTAAATTCAACTCAGATACGTTTATAAAAAGTATATAATTAATTTTTCAGGTTGTGAAGAGAACGAAAGTTCTTTCAAAAATAAATTGCTATTTATTTATTCTAAGATATTCAATATCGGCAACATAAAAGTTATAATGTAAACAAAAAGATCGACTCTTACGTTATAGAAAAGTAAATATTTCTTTTTACTACATCTTCAATATATTTACTTAAATCTTCAATATTTTTCGAAAATAATTTTGTTTTTTTATTATTCTCTCTGAAAATTATGTTTAATTTCCATAAATATTATTTAATAATAATTTAAATCGTATTCGAAATGAAAATCTCAGCATTTTTCTTTATTTTCTTTGATCAGGCAGTTTCTTTGTACTTTCCAGCCAATCAGAATGTCTTTTTCGGCTGAGAGCATGCTAAGAACCAATCACAAATAATGTTCCTTCTTTGTTTAGGTTTAAATGCGTTTTTTTTCTATTTTTTACTTCTAAAATAAATCGGAAGATGTCACCATCGTACAGAACTTTTAAAAACGAATTCAATACGTATTTAACGAATATTTTCGTATAAAAACTGGCTGAGTTAGAGTGATTTCAGATGTCGACGAGGAGCCTCGTAAAAAACAGTCTTTTGGTTAAAGAAGATTATCATTAATTAACATGGCAATGGTTATTAATTAATATCAAACAACATTTTTGTATGGCTATTACTAATTAAGCAATCTTTCAAAACACGTTTATCAAATGATTATCACTGGAATTTGACAACAGATCGTTGCAGGGGATATTACGAAGACAACCCATCGCAGATATAAATAGACTTTTTTTTTATCGGACAGTCTCAGTTCACAAATTTATTGAGTGAGTGCAGTTCAGAAATTAATTGAGTCAGTTAACAAACAAAATGCAGTGTTGAGAAGATTTTGGGAATTCATGCCTCTCCACAGCCTAAAAAGTCCGATGAAAACAGCAAGATCTGCCCGTGAAATAATGTCAATGTAACAACTTAGAAAATCTCCGTCAATATCTAATTGTCTCCAATAGTAATAATCGTGAAAATCAGGAAACTCATCAAGGAAAAGTCCCAGCCGGCTGGTAAGCATTCATAATGGAAATATCCTCACCGAAAGCAGCCACCAAAGAGAACAAAATTCTACGTCTACATTCAAAAGCCTAGGTAAAAAACATTTGCTTATTTCGTTTATACTGTAATAGCCATTGCATTGCATTAATTCGTACAAATCTTTCAAGAGTCTAATTATATGAACTCTATAACATACATAAATGAACTATTGATGTGTGTGATTAAATTTCAAATACTATGTAGTCCTTTATTATCATTATTATGTGTGTGCATGAGTTAATATGTGCATGATCCTTATATCAATATTATTAGTCAAAGTAAATAAATTCCCAGTGTTCTGTTAAGAAAATATTCAAGAATATTTAAACTATTTAGAATGTTAATTTAAAATATGTGTGTGTTTTATTAGAAGTATAAAATGTTTAAATTTAGTAAATAAATGTTAGTTAATAAATTATCTTTTAAAATTAAACTTTATTTGTCGGTCAATTCTTTTTAACAAATTCTTTTATCAATTCTTTTAATCACTAATTAAGTATAATCTATTAGTGATTACAAATAGCTGAGCTAGTCGTGGATTTAGGCATTGAGTTAGTGGCCACTGTTCAAAGTGCATTGTCTATTCTTTTAGTATTCTTTTAGAATAAGCAGCTGGCGCCTGTGGTTATACACAAACAAAAAAAGTGCTTTGGACGTGGTGTTCAACTCAACAGCTGAGAAGAAGCTATGTCCTGGAAATGTAACATTAGTTATATACTTTATAGCTATCGTTTGGGAATACATACTCTCCGAGTATGTTCTTCTCTGCCTAAGAGACTGGTGTTTCGAATGCACATATTCGAACACGGTTCAATATATATATATATATAATGTAAATATGTAAAATTATCTTAGTGTGCCTTAAAAACAGATAGCATCTATTTGCATATCTATACAACCCAGTTCTCAAATTTAGTATTTCAAATATACTATTTAGGAACTAAATTAATTAGTAACCTAGTTTAAGATTATCACCTGTGTATCTAACATATATAAATCTAAGGATGACAAAGCATATTTGAGGGGTTATTATGGATAAAACATTAAAATATGCTTTGATAATATCTCTGTGGCTAGTTCCTATGATGTACAAGTTACATATATAGATAGTTATAATTTATAACTAGAGAGAAGCAAACTACAATTTTAACTAGAGCACTACTGATTATTATAATATTAATACCCAAAATTAACCAGTAAAATAATAACATGATCTCAAAACAGTGAGTGCAGAAAATAATAAATCTATTATTTAATATTTATTATCACAAAGATTTGAAATTATCTTCACCGAGCAATAAGCTAAAATTATATATATATATATATATATATATATATATATATAATTATAGCTCAAAACCACAAGTAGTATATATATATATATATATATATATATACTACATGTCATTTTGAGTTATTTGACATATTAAATACATATAATATTACAATGATAAAATTATAGAATAAATTGAATACCTCAGAAATAGGCATAAAAGGCCACAGAAAATTATACATTTAGTTTAAAATAGATTATCATAGTTTTACATTTTAAGAGAGAATTTAATATTACAAGTTTTATAATCGGACAGGATTTAAACATTAACATTTAACAGGTTTCTTTGCAGATTTTAGAAAAGGGTTTGTAAAGGGATTTAATAAATATCTAGCTTAAAATAAAAAAATAAAAGTCGCAGTTTATGAACAGAGCTCTGAGTGAAAATTTACTGGTCAGTTGTCTTATTGCAGTTTTGGGCACTTGGGATGATAATAGTTGACACTTTTTGTGATGATTTAACATTAATGAGGTTTTTCCACAAGCTTCTTTGCTGAGATATGGCTCATCATGTTTTGTCAACCAAAGTTCTTTGCACCCCTGCAAGAGAGAGGTGAGTGATCCCCTACTTTACACTGGCATTTTAAAGATAAAACAAAAGTGGATTTGGTTTACAATTCACTTATTAAATTCAACACTTTGCTTGGCCACAAAACTTTAAGTATTTATATTTTTTTTAACTGTAGTTGAAAAACCCATTTAGAAAAACATATTTAATTGCTAAACCTAATTTAGATTTTGTTTTTCTACCTTTTCTCCCTGTAATTTATTATCACAAATCAATAAATTCTTAGAATTATCATTAAAATTTTGGATTTATAAAATCAAATTTACGCTATTTTAAGACTATTGCGTGACCTAATTTAACATTTTTTTACAAGTAAAACTAAAAGCTGCTTTTATAATTAGTGTAAAACTAATTTTATTACTATATATGTAGAATAACAAGTTGGGACTGTGTCTTTATACATATGTGATTTCAGTAATATAACCATAAAATTGATTAATAATTTAGACTAAAATATTTCTTAAACTAGAAATCTTTTAAAATGAACACATATCTATAATATATACATATATTATTAAATTACAGACTTATCACTCACATATATATGTGTGATCCACACACATCTTAATTTAAAGTTGTTTAAATGGGTACTCTGAGAGGGTTTAAACCTGCATAGAAATAGGTGTGGGGTAAAATACATGAAGCAGGCAGGTGAATAAAACTGACTGTTTCAATGGGAAAGTTGACATCATGGAATTATGGGAAAGTTGACCTGTTAAAAGTATTAATTGACAAAAACTACAAGGATAGTTGAAAGTGCTCCTAAGTGATGTTTAAAGTTATATTTTTTATAAACTTTTAAGTACACTTGGGTCTCATTTTATGTGGTAGATAGGTTCCACAGAAATTCTGCATTAAAAAAAATTGCACAAAAATAGACTTAACTTACCTTGAAAAATGGGGGATAGGGTCTGTAATTTTCAGTAATTCACATAAAAGCGAAGCAACAAGGAAAAATTACTTTAAAATTCACATTAAAAAAAATAAGCAAATAAAGTATGACTAATAAAAAATTTTAAATATTAAAAAAAATTAATACAAGACAAACTTCTTTTACATTTTTCAGTAACTACAGTATTTAATTTTACATTTTTCATACATATTTTAATCATCAATGCTAGAGTTTGTTTATAAACTGGTAAGAAATCAAATTCAATGTGATGTGATGTATTGTGGCTTCTCCTTAAAAGAAGTCAAGAATCTATCAGAAATTATGCCCAGAGAAACCTGTTAGCCACTTTATTTTTATTCATGATGTGATGTACAACTAGTGTCACTTTCATTCTTGTGCTGTGTTAATGGTTTTCTGTTTCTATATTAAAAAAATGAGATCGCAATCAAAACAAAAAGATTATACATTATCATTTAGAAAGATTATTTTCAGTTTATACAATCTTCGTTTTTTATTTTAAAAATCTAAAAGATTATTTATTTCTGTTATATATAACAAAATACATTTTAAAAGTTTAATTTTTTTGAATATTTATTGCGATATTTTTATATGTAAGTATAAATCTATTATTATTATTTACTCATTAGTATAAGTAGGGTATTTACATAGAAACTAAGTTTCTAAATACAGCTTCAGGCCATATTCATGTTAGCTGCTAATATAAGGTTATATTTTTTTTAAAAAGTATTTCAAGTAAAAATAAGTTATTAATAATTTAAAATTCTTGATATCTAATAAATATAGTGAAATATAAAAGATATTAAGAAGAAACATGAATCACATAACTTCAAAATCGCATCAAAATAATCTGCATAAAATGAGACCCAGGTGTATTGTATTTTTTAATATTTATTTATAAATTTACATTATATATATAAGCCCATACATGCAAATAACAATGTGTGCAACACCTTAAAAGACTACCTAAGAGTTAAAAAGAGTGAATATATCATGCAACAGCACACGTGGACCAGACATTAAAAATGAACACTAGGAAAACCATCTAACACCCAAGTCCAATGGCAATATAGGCAATCCAGGGAACATATGCAGGTCAGAATGTGATATTTCCTATAATTGAACATTTCAAACAAAAGTTGCAAGTAAGACAACCACTCAAAAAGCCACTTAATCTATTTGGTCCAGCAGAAATAGGAACCCATTCAACACGAGTACTTTTCTAACAAAACTGACAAATATTCCAAACACATGCTGCCCAGGAAGCCCCAAATTATCCCTATTTGTACTAAAACACCTGTCAATACACACCACAATATTTTTGTAATTTGGAAAATCATTTGTCACAGAAAATTCAAACCATGGGAGGAGTTTATCCAATTGCAATAGTGCCATTCAACAAAAATGCAAAAAAACATTCCCCCTATAAGCAACCTCCACCCAATATCTATGGGTCTCCTGCTAATAAAAATCCTAGAAAAATTTGTTAAAGAAAAGTAGAAACTTGCATAATGCTATTAATCTAAAAAAACACAGTTCACCAAAAAAAGCTCATCGACAATCCAGGCAGCCCTATTTTTTAAAGCAATTCTAAATTCAGTAAGAAAAAAATGGACCAAGAGCAGTCCAACTCAATATTGAAGGAGGATTTGACTCAGTAGACATTCCTCCACTTATGGATACTCTGGAAAACACTACAATACTCAAAATTCAATTATACTTAATAGCAAATTTGCTCCTAAAACAGGAAATCCATGTAACACTTTAATGGAATGAACTCACCATCTTTTGTTTCCACACAATCTATATGACAGAGATCCTGGCTCAGCCCATTACTGTTTATACTATATCTTAATTTCCTACTACAAAAAATACAACAAACTTTCACCAGAATACAGATACCTGGTACCACGCTATGCACAACATACATGTATGATATGATAGTTTTCTTGTCCTCAAAAAAGCAACCTCCTGAATTGCAAATAAATACTACAGAAGTACACATATCAATCCACACTAAAATTCAACCCAGCCAAGACTATTTTTGGTCACTTTTCACTGGTAAACCATGCATACATATATACGAAAAAAAACCAAGTGCATTTTTAGGCTTTCCATTTCACCTAGGAATTATGGGTATGAGATGTCACTTACAGAACAGAATAAAAACTAAAGTTCAACGTGTCACCAATTCACATTTAAAAACCTATCTTTCAATATACTTGAAAGTACAATTGATAAATGAACTCATCATAACAAAAATTACATACTACCTACCAAACATATCCTTTTCACAGGTATTCAAATCAAAGATCAAATCTATCTGCAGCCAACTTTTTTTGTCCAAAAATATGGTTGCAATATCAACCAAATGGCTTAATCAACCCCTTGTAAAAAATGTTCTGGGACTACATGATATAGACACCTTCAACATACAAAAACTAAGAAATCTGGTAATCACTGTAATAGACCAATTCCCAAAATTGAAATGTCTAATACAAATTACTCCAACAGACACATAAATCATATACCAATATAAGACAACACATAAAATACCTGAACAATATGCAAACAAATATACCTACTAAAAAATTTACACTCACATACACCAGGAACAAAAGAATAATGACCTCCTCCAATGCTAAGAATAAACAATAAGAAATTACTCCACAATTACAAAAGATGGGCACTTGAACCTAATTTTTTTGATTTCATTCTAAAAATCAACCTGTGTGCAATGCCAACAACCTATTTTCTCTATCACAAAAGAGTATACATAACAATAGACCCATTCTGCAGGCTCTGTCACTGTGAAGAAGAAACACTACAACATCTGATCTACCAATGCATAGCATTAGAGGAAGAAAGAAAAATAATATGTAATACATACTGCAAACAAATATCACTATCAAAGAAATAATCAGCAAATACCAAGGCAAATAAATACCAAAGATATGAGCAGCAACTTTTATCCTATATGCCTTTTGGTACACAAGATGTACATTTCTGAAAGGTAATAAGACCAGAAGACAATAATCCATCCAAAAGAAATTAACTCTAATAAGAAATAGAGATAAAAACATAGCAAATCCACATATATATGCAACCACATGGTCATTGTTAAAGCAACAATAAATGCTATAAATTACCAAGTACAAAACTATAAACAAGAAAAAACAAAAAATTGATGCAATTCAGCATTTCTGACTTATATTTGTTAGATGGACTCATTAAAACTAACATTAAGACTCATTTAAATTATGCAAATATGTAATTAATAAAAATCAATGTAATCAAAATTTAACATTAAGATTAAAATATCTAACTAAATGCTCATTATCAAAATTGTAATCCCCCCGACCTATAAAATCATGTATATCAATCCTTTCAGTCAAATCAATAATAATAATAATAAGAAGAAGAAGAAAAAGAATAAGAATAAGAAGACAAAGAAGAAGAAGAATAAGAAGAAGAAGAAGAAGAAGAAGAAGAAGAAGAAGAAGAAGAAGAAGAAGAAGAAGAAGAAGAAGAAGAAGAAGAAGAAGAAGAAGAAGAAGAAGAATAAGAAGAAGAAGAAGAAGAAGAAGAAGAAGAAGAAGAAGAAGAAGAAGAAGAAGAAGAAGAAGAAGAAGAAGAAGAAGAAGAAGAAGAAGAAGAAGAAGAAGAAGAAGAAGAAGAAGAAGAAGAAGAAGAAGAAGAAGAAGAAGAAGAAGAAGAAGAAGAAGAAGAAGAAGAAGAAGAAGAAGAAGAAGAAGAAGAAGAAGAAGAAGAAGAAGAAGAAGAAGAAGAAGAAGAAGAAGAAGAAGAAGAAGAAGAAGAAGAAGAAGAAGAAGAAGAAGAAGAAGAAGAAGAAGAAGAAGAAGAAGAAGAAGAAGAAGAAGAAGAAGAAGAAGAAGAAGAAGAAGAAGAAGAAGAAGAAGAAGAAGAAGAAGAAGAAGAAGAAGAAGAAGAAGAAGAAGAAGAAGAAGAAGAAGAAGAAGAAGAAGAAGAAGAAGAAGAAGAAGAAGAAGAAGAAGAAGAAGAAGAAGAAGAAGAAGAAGAAGAAGAAGAAGAAGAAGAAGAAGAAGAAGAAGAAGAAGAAGAAGAAGAAGAAGAAGAAGAAGAAGAAGAAGAAGAAGAAGAAGAAGAAGAAGAAGAAGAAGAAGAAGAAGAAGAAGAAGAAGAAGAAGAAGAAGAAGAAGAAGAAGAAGAAGAAGAAGAAGAAGAAGAAGAAGAAGAAGAAGAAGAAGAAGAAGAAGAAGAAGAAGAAGAAGAAGAAGAAGAAGAAGAAGAAGAAGAAGAAGAAGAAGAAGAAGAAGAAGAAGAAGAAGAAGAAGAAGAAGAAGAAGAAGAAGAAGAAAAACATGGTGATTTCCAAAAACAGTTTGCATCTTTGTCAAAATCAGAAAAAGCAAAATTATTTGCACTAAATAAGACACTTTATATATATTAGATAATTTATAGTATTTTTAAATATTAAAATTATTACAGAATCATTATCTTCTTATTCCAGAATACATATTATATATTCTGAATGCTCAACTACTTCATGCTCAATTTCATTCTTTACCTCACACTCAATTTAATTCCTATTTGAGATACAATGGTTTTTCTTTGAAAAGTTAACTTTGAGAATGGTGGATGCTATTTCATCAATTGGGAAGTAAGCAAAAATAACACAGGATTTAACCTCAAAACTACTTTGTTTACAACATATAACCATTAAAATATTAAATATAATATAGATACAGAAAATTTTGTTTGTGTTTATTTCTATATTTCCTTTCAAACTTTGTATACAACACACAGCTATATTGTATGTTATTATATCAATTTTATTACTATATATATAAATGTATTATTTTATATTGGAAAATTCTTTGTAAGAATATAAGAACATGTCTTCATTGTCTTTCACTTCACTTATTTTCTTTTTATGTTTTTTGTCTTATTATTAATATCTAAATTAAGCAATAATAATTTAGAATATCCCAGTTTAGAATAATGGTAAAGAGTTGAATTTAATTTAAGCTAAAGATTCAACAATTAAATTTCAATTAAGAGAGTAAAACTATAAAGTCAAACTCATCACTTTACTACTCAAATGTTGTATAATCTCCATAGAGGCAGATCATATATTAGATGGTATTGGCTATATAACACTTTTTATTTGATAATTGTTTTAACATAAAACATCATGTCAAATTTTAATGGACAAAATAGTCAGATATTCTATTTATATCTATTAGCACCAAACAGACTTTTATATGATAAAAACAACATTGATATTATGCTAGTAACATCATCATCATATGAATAAATACTATTACTGCTATTAGTACTAGTAGGAATAGTATCATTTATTAAAAAAAGAGTCAGTACAAATGGTAAATAATGATATCTGTCAATATAAAGTTTAACTGAGATATAAATAAAGCTTTATTAGATATGATAATACCATTCAAGAGTGATGTATTATTTTCAATACAGAGAATATTTTCTGTATTTTGTTTTGTGTCTATGTATCTTATTATTTTTTTATTGTTTTTTTTTTTTTTTAATTTACTGATTTCAGTCATTTATTTAGACCAGTATACAAATTTCATATCATTGGTCATTTCTCGGTAGATATACTGAAAATGAAATTACATGATTGTGCCTATGATTTTTATTCTATAGTCATTATCTAAAGTATTTACAATTGTAATTTCTTCTCTTTTTGTATTCATGTTTGTATGAGTATATAAAATAAAGCTAAGTTTTCAGAATAGAAAAAACAATGGTGAAAATAGGATGTATAGATTAGGAAACAATTTCAATTATTGTGAAGTCAAAATAATCATTCTTGGATCTTTTGAAACTAAATTTGGAATATTTTTTTATGTAAATTTTTTCTTGTGAGTATCCAATTATATTTTATTAACCAGATATAGAGAGTGTGGGATATTAATAAAAATGTATAAAAATAATTTGCTTCAGAAAATCTGTATACATGACCATGCTTAGAGAATTGTTCACCTAAGTTATATAAATAATAATAGTAATGTTTTAATATAGTAAAGAAAAGTAGGGATAATAAAAATATGCATTCATTTAAAAAAAATCTGGATGGAGAATGCAGGATGGGAAGGTGCAGTTCATCAACTAAAATTTAAGAGTACTGCATTTACTGTTAAATCTAATTTAATATTTTATATTCTTGGAAAGCCAATAAACATCACATGATTTCCATTTCTTGTGCTTTCTTATAACTGGTATTAAAACAGGCAATACTCTCCATATAGTATTGCCACTCAATGCAAGCCAGAGTAATCAATGGATGCCAGAAGTCTTATGCATAAAATCCCATCTAGTGCCTACTCATCCAATATCCCCAGACTAGTTTCTGGCTTGTGGCCTTC
This sequence comes from Epiperipatus broadwayi, assembly GCA_028023455.1. NCBI lineage: Eukaryota > Metazoa > Onychophora > Udeonychophora > Euonychophora > Peripatidae > Epiperipatus > Epiperipatus broadwayi. The sequence continues at coordinate 2,163,638 of JAQFVV010006360.1, read as the reverse complement.
ATCAGTGAGGAGCCTTGGATCTGAGAGTTTTGTAGTTAAGTAGAGATAAAATGGAGCTGCTGGAGGGTTGCATTAGATCCTAAGATCTAGGCGCAGTGCTCTCAGATCCAATGTTTTTCACTGATGAAGGCCACAAGCCAGAAACTAGTCTGAGGATATTGGATAAGTAGACACTAGATGCAGATCTTATGCACAAGCCTTTGGCATCCATTGATTATTTTGTCTTGCACTGAGTGGCATTACTATATGGAGAGTTTTGCCTGTTTTGATATTCTTGGAAAGATACATATTTAAAATGCTCAAGCAATAGTATTCTGTAGTCAGTACATCAGTTTTTATAATTCAATATAAATTTCAAAAAGTTTAATAACAAATAAAACAATATTTTTTGAGGCTTGGGTGCAAATATTAATAGAGATAATAAATTATTAAAGGTTTTATAAATAATCTTACTGACTTATAAACTAAAGAAGTCTGCTGGCATTGAGTTTAAAAACAGGACATACCTTATCTATCATGAACATTTTATTTACCTATAGGAAAATGCTGCTGCTGCAAAACGAGAGCTAAATCCATGTTGAACACAAACTTTGTTACAAAATTGTACAAAAGTTAACATTATCTGATCATATTTCTAATGAATGGAATTGTGTTAATGAGTGACTTGTGAATAGGAATGACTTTGCTTTTGGATGACTATGTAGAAATAGTCTAACTGGTTCAGCACTGAATTTATTAAAAGTAATTTCATATTAAATTGAAACATAAAAAAAAAAAGGTAATTTATTAAGTAATAAAATGATTTAAAGGCAAATATTCAAAGATTGACAAAATAGCTTAAAACCTTTTGTCTGCTTAAAACTATAAATATAAGATATAGTTATTTTATTATTATTGGCAAATTATAACTTGGGCTACAAACTGACAAATAGATGGCAGTTTTTATTACAAATGTTTATATTCAATCAGAAAAAATATTTTTTCAGTAATGATTTTTAAAAATTTAATGATTATATTCAATTAATAATCATTTATTTATCTCAACATTTATCTTATATTAGGAGTGGGATACGCAGCTTAGTGAAAATAAAAGGATAAGCACAATTAGATAAACCATACTCATTTTTAAAACAATGGTTTTGAAGAATAATAACAACAAAAACAATAATGTAATATTAAATAATGAAACGTTTAAAATGTAGATAATATTTCAGAATAGAATAAATGGATACAATAAACTATTTTATCTTATCTCTTCTAATAATAGACTGAAACATGATCCTATCCTAAAAAGTTAGAAGTTACCTTGAAAAGTAGGCTTACTTATTTTCCTCATTTAAGTAGTATCAAAATTAATTTTAAAAAATAATTTCTTTGGAAAGTTAGCTAACACTAATTAGTCATGTGATGCAAATACTTTAAGGACAGTTTATTTAGCACTATCATATTCTGCTGGTGAATATCATTCTCCTGTTTATAGGACATGTTTCCAAATTAATTTTTAGATACTAATTAAACATCATTGATACATTAAATTTTACTTTTTTTAATGGCTTCGTTTTTTTTTCCTTTTATTCCTCTATCTGATATCAGAAGAAAAATTGTTCCGAAAACAATATATAAGAAGCTATTAACTGTTCAAATATATTTTCATCATTAAAGGCTCAAATCAAAACAGATCTCTCATTTGATGTTAAACTAAGGATTTATAGTTAAGAATTATAGCATGAAAAATTGAACTTTAAAGAATTTTTTTTTTCAAGTGTCATAGCATCGGCTGGGACGTGAACCCGCAACCCAGGCAACTGCTTGTAAGGCAGTCGCGCTGATCTCTCGACCACCAATGCAAGACAACTTTTAAAGTTTCAAACTTTTGTTTTTCAAGATGCAAAAATAAACTTCAATCTATGGTCATTGTGTTTATTTGTGTCATAAATGGAATGTATTAGCAAATGACTTATGTAAATTTGTGAAAACACAAATTATGAATCATTACTAATCTATAGTGACAGAATTTAAGGACTTATAAACCATTGATGATTTTATCTTCGAATTGGAACCGTTACATATTCTTTTATAATATTTTGCTAATAATTAGGTTGCCAAAAAATTCATAAGCTAAATAAGCAAATAAATATTATCTTTTGAACATTTTTTTTGTTTCAGTTTACAAAAATAAAGAAAGTAAAAAATACTGCAATATATATAATATTTTTTTAGGTTTAAATCTTATATTAATTATTTTATATTACTTCCCAATGTTTCAACCATAATCATATATCTGGCATTTTCACAGTAATGTTTTTTTAAAGAAAAACCTTTAGATCTCAAGTAGTAATGAGATTGAGGATGAAGTAGATGAGTATTCAGAATATGTGGATTAACAAAATGTTTATTCTTCAGTTGAATTATTAACTTATTTCATGTTTACATTAGAAGAAAGAGATAAAACCAGTGTTCTCCACAGGCTGGAATACATTGTGCTTAATTAGATTTACTTAAACCAAAAGACCAAATGGTTTAAATAAAGCTCATGAAACACAGTATATTCCAGCCTTGTGGTTATCTTTGATTTTATATCTTCTAATGTAAACAAGAAATAAATTACCGGTGAAACTGAATAAAATAAATATTTTGTTAATTCATTTATTTTGAATACTCAATTCTGACTAAGATTGGCTATCTTAATATAAACTGAGCTCTGATTATATATATATATATATATATATATATATATATATATATATATATATATATGAGATGATGATATGAACTACCTGATTGATTGAATGCTGGTTCAGCATGGAATAAGTAAAATAGAGATCATTTATCTTTTTCAAGTGTGTGGTCATATGTAACAGTTGTATGAGATAGAGTTGATGGCTGAAGAAAGCTTGAAATTCTGTGTTCAAATTTCTTACATTATATATATATATATATATATTAGGAGTACAGCTCTTCTTTTGTCTGCAGGGTTGGGCTTGCTTTGCTTGATGTTATGCTTTTGGCAGGGCTTATTGGAAAATATTTATTCTTATCACTTTTTTCAATGCAATATATATGTAGTGTTTTTTTTTATAAATTCCAACAGCATTACACTAAAGTTGAATAAAAAATTTAAAAAACAAACAAACAAATACATAGAAGTAGAATTTAAAATAACTTAATGCACTACATAAAATCATTATCACGCGCGACATAAAAACTATTTTGAGTAGACATGTATTTCTAAATTTTGCTTCTAAAAGCAGATGATTTACTGACAAAGAAAAAAATGATTGAGAGAATCTAATAACAAAGAGTATATTATCAATGCTTTCAAGTTTTTTTTTCAAAAGCCAAAAAAAAAAAAAAAAAAAAATGCTGAAAAATTCAAATATCTTAAGCTTTTTCTAACTTTCAGTCTCAGTATTAAGCTTTACATAGTCATTTCAGGCTTTATAAAGTAATTTTAAACATTTTTTTTCTTTGAACATGATAAAATAGCAAGTGGATTTCTTCATATAAATCAACAGCATAAAATATATCTTTAGTTATTTTGAATATATATTCAGATATTAAATTTTAATATTCTTGTATAATTTACCTGCCATTGTTGATTCTTCATAATATTAAAATATACAATTTTATCAAGGCTACATATGTATTGTTTTTAATACCAGATATTCTTCAATCTAAAAAGTTTGGGAAATTTTTCCTTTATGTTGTTCCTACATTTTGATTTTAAAAATACCAATACATATAAAAAAATTTCAAATTATACTCAGTAAGTATCTTTACATTTATCCAGATTTTTGTCTTATCTACAGAATATAATCTTATTAATAGCCAAATTTTCATACAACATAATTCATGATAAGAAAAAAGAAACCAAAAGTTCTTAAAGTAGTCTCACAAATAATCATTTCTTGTCAAATCTGACAAAGAACAAAGTTACTATAAAAGATTCTATCTACCTTCTACATAACTTATTTAATGCTGTGGTATTCAAATGGCACAATGCTTGTCATCATGGATCATGAAAATTAATGAAAAAGTGCATGTTATGGTGATATAAATGGGTTTTTGTTTATTAAGCAAATTTATTTATCATATTCCGAAATATATTCAAAAAACACATTCAAAGTAGAGTTGATTTGTTACAAAGAAGATTCATAAGGGCTTTCCATTTATTGTACAAAATACTTGTAGCTTTAATGACTATTGTTTCTTTTTGTTTTTCTATCTAGTGGTAAATTATGAGAATAAGTTGAATTTTTATGTTTTTAAATAATCTAAACTTTTTGCAATAGTATAATTAAATAGGCCTAAATCAATATATAAACCTAAATCAATATTCACCCACCCCCACTCCTCTGCACAAGAGCCTTTATATGAGAGTTCACTATAATAATTATCATCATTTTGTTTCCACTAATTCTATTAATAATAGCTTATTGGTCAGTAAAACAAATTAAATATATTTTTAAAAAATGTCAGCATTTTTTAAAGGCTAGCCATTTTAAAAGACTGTCGACAGTATAGAAACACACTGTAGAAAATTTATTTATTAATTACACATTCAGTGTTATATCATAATAAACTGGAGTCATAAAAAGTACAGCATATAAATTATTTTCATAACTTTGACTCCGTTTCTATATATTGCATTTTTAAATAGGACACCTGACACATTGTAGGCAAAGCCAATTTTTTTCCATGTGTCAAAGCATCGGCCGGGAAGCGAACCCGGGACAACTCTTGTAAGGCAGCTGTGTAACACTCGGCTACCAACGCTTTACTAGGCAAAGCCAATTTTCATTGCAAATATAAACTATTACTAATCATTCCTCATCCAAATACATCTTTTATTCAGCTTATAATTTTAAAAATAAACTTTCACTACACATAAAATTAAAACGATTTAAAATATGTCACATAATTTGTAGGCATTGCCTCACTAACACTTTTTTATTTAATTAATTTTTAATTAATAGTTTTTGTTATTTATAGAAATTTTAATTTTTTCCTAGGCAAAATTATATCTCCTAAATATAAACAATATTAGCAAAAAAAAAAAAAAATTAATGACATATATTATTAAAACTATCGCAATCAATTGCACTTTATATTTCTGAGTTAATTTTTATTTAAGGCTATTAAAAATTATATTTACCTCTATTAACTGAAGATTAATTTAATATTAAGAGGTTGTTGAATATAAGGCTTATCCTTTCATTCTGATTAGTTATAGTGATTTTAAGAATAAGTTGTAGTTATCTTGAAATTGTTAGTATATATAAATCAGCTCTGCTTATAAATATGTCAGTAAATTGTATGCTTATTATATACGATCAAAACTAACGTATACGTGTGCTCATTCTACATTTTAGTTTACTAACAGTTAGGATACATATAGCTCCGGAGGTTTTCAGAGCTTCCGCATTATTTAAGACTAAAAGTATATAAATAATTTAAAAGATGATAATTTAAAATAATAATTCTGTAAAAAGAGGCAGTTTTATTGATTAAATAATAATAAAAACAAGGTTACTTAATGCAAAGTGACAAAACTATTGTGTGTGTTGTTGTTGTTTTTTTTTTTGGGGGGGGGTATATCTGTAATGCTTCTTACTGGCGCTTCTAGTTCCAATTTGCTGATCATAATTTTATCAGATTCTCTGTGAATGAACTGTTTTAATAGTTGTATGGCAATTTTAGCCACAATTAATTCCAAATAAATGCTAAATATCAAACATTTGGGTTTTTTTAAGTTTATAATTGATGGAACTTAATAAAATCCTAAGCTCTAAAGTTCAAGGGTTAAAAATGTAGAATTCAACTTGCACAAACTTGCAACACTAGCTCAAATTCTATTTATCCAGCAGAGATGATTGTTAAGGATATTTTTTTGTTTGTTTGTTTGTTTTCAACTTGTTTTAGTTTGAAAGAAGTCATATATTTTTTTTTATAATTATATTATATTTTTAAAAAGATTTAAACTTATGATGCAGGAAAGAATTTTAAAAAAAGTATAGTATTATTCTAGATAGCATTCATTAATTCTATTACTTATGTTTAAAATTAATTTTAATAATAATACCATTGAGAAATATTTTTATTTGGACAAGACCGTTATTCATACTGAAATCTGGAACATAAATTGTTCAGATCAATTCTGCATCTGGTATTTCTGATGCATGAATTCATTCCAAACTCCAGAGTAATATGCCATCCGATTGTTATTATTTTACTTGTAGATGATATTCTGCAATAGTTTGCTTTTCAGTATTTTTATTATATGTAATACATCAATATAACAAACTTAAACATATATGATTTTAACTAAAAATACAATATTCTTTTTCTTTGTAAAATATTTACATTTTTACTGTAAAATTAAACCAACTTTACTCAATATATTAAAAAATTATGTCAAAATTGTGTAATCAATGATCAACAGCAATACTTTTATATGTATAATAATTTCATAAATTTTATACTTCATGGAGGTGTTAATTTATTAATAAGATTATATATATAAATCTTAAAATGACTATTTTTTTAACACAATCAAAATAATTTCTAGTTGTAATTGGGTACTTTTATACATCATAATGGCAGGGAATTATGTTTACTTATTTTTGTTTCTGAAAGTTTACTTTAACTTGCCTAAACTGATTCAGCAGAATATCAATTCCCTTGATATATAGAAAATTTCAAATGGAGACTGCATTCTTTAACATTATTTATAACTAACCACAAAGATCTGTAATATTTTTATTGTATATAATACTTGCATACAAACTATTATTTTTTTATTGATAATATGCTTACAAGAATGTTTGTTTATCAATTTTTACTTTTTTCCCAATTTTGAGCTTTGTTTCTTTAAACCAATTTTTAATATTTATTGTAAGTATGGTATCTAAGGTAACAAATTATTATTATTATTGATGTTGTTGTTGTTGACATAAAAATCATTATAATTACTTGTTTCTTATAAATATTTTTGATCTTAAGATTTTTTTGGGTGACTAGTTGAGCTCACAATGTGGGACAAAGCTTTATAATATTTTTAAATTATATTTAAATAGGTTGGGCCTGAAGAATGCATTGTTTTAAACTTTCATTATGACTCTATATATATGTAAGCAAATTTGTTTTTGAAGTGTACATTTAGAGATATAATGTTAAAAGTTTTTCTGGTATTGGGTGATTGCTGTGTATTTGAAGCAAATGAAAGATACCATAGAAAAAAAAAACTTGAAAATATTTATAATGTATTGAAAAATCAATTTTTTTAAATATATATATATTGCAATCCTATATCAACCACCCATCAGCCCAGAAATTACATCAATCTCTCAGACCATAGATACATTAAAAACATATACCTTTTGACACAATTCATATAGCACATGTTACAATTCAACTTCATAAACACATTATTTCTAGAGAAACTACAAAATTATTATTTTTTAAAATTAATTAATTTATTATTATCTCTTTTATTAATTACATTTTTATTATAGGTTACTGAAACATATGATCAAAGTCATGCTAAAAATATTTTTTTTTAAAAAAAAATCATTTATTTATTGAAGTTTGGATTTCTTCTAGTAATAATGTGTACATAAGTTGAGTTGTATAACATGTGCTAAATAAATTGCTTGATAAAGTATATGTTTCTAATGTGTCTCTGATCTAAGAGGTTGGTCTGACTTCTGGGCTGATGGATATTCATGATAGGGTTGCAAACGTGATATGTCATTGGAAAATGCAGTTACTTCTATTCAGTTTTATATAGAATTATTTACTTATTTAAATATATATTTTATTTGTACTTCCATGGTATATCACTTTACATTAAACTATTAATAATGATTCCAGCAATGTTTTAATTCTAATAAAACTTCTGTAGCATTAACTAGAAGTAATATGTTTAGGATTTGATACTGATTTATAAAACACGTTGGTAATAATTATTTTATTGACTTTGGTCGTTTAAAGATGTGTATGAGTATATAAACGTCGATGTGTTAGAACATAATGGAAGCTAGACTTTAATTACAGCCATAAAATTTGACTTATAACAATTTTTAATGGGAAGATCTTTTATTATAGATCTGAGTATATATATATGAACTATTATTTCTGTATAAATGTGATTTTTAAGTCTAGATCTTATTAGTTAATAGAGAATTTTGAACCGAAGATGTGACTGACGGAGGCTATAATGTTTAGTTATAAACGGTCAACCATAATAATAATTTTCTAGTAACTTGTTGCCTTTTAATTTTTTATTGTTTGACGGTATTTTTATATAAGATGTGTTAAATCAATAATTAACTAAGCAAAATATTTACTCTATACACTTATTGAAACACATATATGTACAACTTGGGTGTACGTTAACTTTTTTTTCATATATCTTTTTACAGAAATATTGCTTTAAAGTTAGATCAATAGATAATATTATACTTTAAAATTATTTTTAGTTAAAATGTACTATTTTTTTAAATAAATTTTATTTGCAATATGAAGCTATCGTCTTTTATAAAATATATATATATTACAAAGTGAAGTCATTTATCAGCGCATATATATAAGTTTTTTTTTTTTTAAATCTGTTTGTAATGGAAATTTAGAAATTGTATATCGTACAAGAGGAAATGCGGTTCCCCGGTGAGAAGGCTCGCTCAACGTTATCAAAGCTTTTTCCCATGTTCTGGGTCATTTTGCACAAAGCTTTCTTTTTTATTGTAAATAAAAAAAAAGTTAAAGTGAATTCTGTCGTTTACATACAAAATACAGCATAGGAAATAGATATTTAGCTGCAGACTACATGGAGATTTAAGTTCGTCGTCGCTCTTTTGTTATAAATTATTCCGTACTATACAAAAGGGATAAGAAGACAGTGACAAGTAGTCCCGTAAATAGTAAAAAGCATGCATTGTTCTTGTTTACTGCGTTTTTTTAACTTCTAGATGTTGTATGCGCATGTCGCGTGAGTGGGTGGGAGAGAAGAACACAATAAGTTGAGTAGTCTATATAATGTAAATATAATTTTAGTAAACAGTGGAATTCACTTTACATGTCATATAAAAATGCAAATAAATAAATGGAAAAATAATAAAACGGTAAACCAGTAATAATAAAGAGAAAGCAAAATAAAAAATTAAGACTTAAAGATATATATTTTTTAGAATAAAATGATAGATTAAAAAAAAAATCAAACAATAAACGCAATAACATTAAATTGTTAGAAAATTAGCATGTGTATTGGTTTGATAAATAAATATAAAAAGACAAATGAACACATAATTAAGTCTAAATATATAAAAAAGAAATAAATTAATGGGTAAAAAAATTACTAAATTGCTTAACTGAATGAAAATTTTGAAATATAGGAAAACAAAAACTATACGCACATTTACATGTATAAATAAATGTGAAACAAAATTTTAAAAAAAAAAAAATGGTTTATTGTTTGGGAGTTCATAAGAATTTCGATCACTGGAAATGGCAGAACTGAACCGCATTCATGGGCTCCAAAGTCTACGATCCTACAAATGTATCAATTTACACAGGACATTAAAAATTTAAAAACAAAAGGTAATTGATACAAACTGATAAATATTTTTATTATTATTTGAAACACCCACAAACATGAATATATATCAGGAATAGGTATCCAAGTGAGATAAAATTTGAAAAATAATTTAATGTTACTAGTAGGATTTTTTTTTTAAGCAACGCTAGTTAGCTATATAAGAGATACGAAAACGAACGTCCAGACTTTATAAGGTAAAGAATAAAACAAGGGAAAACATTTAAATCTTCACCATCATCAATTGGGTTTGACTTTTCTGTCATTTTTGAGGGGGAGGGCAAATATACTACTTTTCTTCACACGAACAAGTTAAAAACTTTGAAAAAATTAAAAATAGAATCAAAAGAGTAATCTAATTTATTTTCAACATAACACATTTAAAGATTTTACATGTACGTCTTAAAAATTAAAAATATACAATAAAATAATAAATTATCTTAAAAATTAATTGATTTCCCAAATATTCAAACATTTCTTCCTCCTCTTCTTTTTTTTTAAAAACATTTTTTTTTTAAAAAAAATTATGAATTGAGGCTTTGTATATATATTATATTTTACATTTTTCTTTAAAGATTTGTAATTGTTATTACTATGTGACTATTTACACGATAAAAGAATGTAGCTGGAGTGCTTAGCAATAATCATCATCCAGATTTATGAACTAGTAGAATTTTATCTTCGAGTTTAAGACCAAAATCAGCATAAAATCTGTTTTCCAGATACATGCTAGTTCTTAATTGAAAGATCAGATAATTTTTTGGAAGGCAGTATAAATATGTGAATATGCTGATGAATGTTCTATCATTTATTATATATTCATGATCTTGACAGACAAAAACAAAACATTATAGCTTTCATACTCTAAAAGTTGCAAAATCACGAGCCAAGTAAGAAGTTGACAATTAAAGACAGATGATAAAAATCACCAAATTACAACCTAGGTCGATATTTGAAAAAATGTTTTTGTTTAGCCATTAACAACTTTATTTAATTTCAAATTAAGAAAAAAATGCAGTAATTGAAAAAAGAACTGTATAACATCAAAGGAATACTAACAGATTTTGTGAATTTAAAAGAAAATGTGTAACTCATTATAAAAATAATCTGTAATGAAACGACAAATTGACTGCAATTTATCAGAAATAAAAATTACAGGATAATGATGGTATATCAAGCACAGGGACACTCTTAATTCCTAAACTTAAGATAGATGCTAGATTACAGATAATTCACATTTATACTCATCGTGGTTCTACTCTGATAAAAAAATAATAATAATTTTTATTCAAATGTATATATTATGCTTTTCATGAATGAAAACATACTTTATATAACATTTTTGAATGGTAGAAATGGAAAACAAGATATAAAAGCATTATAAATAAGTTTTGCATGTGGAATTGGAAATTCAAGAGGATATGAAATACATTCTGTATATTATAATTTTTTCTAAGAAAAATACAATATGAAAAAGGGAGCTTCCAAATAAAGATACAGAAGATTACCATTATATTTTGATTAATAGAAAAATTGTAAGATATGTTTTAAAGCAAAAGAAATAAAAACTAATAAGAAGGATAGCAGTATTCACATCAAATCTTTAGAAATACTCTCAAGAGTTTAAGCTAGAACTTGTAAACTATTTAAATGTATTAACAAACTTTTATAACAAGTAAAGACTTGAATACATTCAAGAAGATAATTTAGACTTTTATAAAAACTGCTACAGAGCTAGTTTGCCAAATAAGCATTAAATATATTTTTTTTTAATGATACAAGGCAATATATGAAGAAATAACATTTATTTTAAAATAATTCATTTTAAAGAATTAAATATCTGAAATGAGTAATAATGATATAAAAAATATAATTGTAAAGCAGCAAAAAATGTTATAGAAGAAAGCAAAATCTAAAAACTATAGCACATCTTGGTAAGAGTTGAAAAATTGTTAAAACAATAATATGAGGTTATTAGTAAAATAAAAAGGAATGATACAATTGTCGATTAAAAAAGTTCAAAAAAATAAAGAAATTGCTATTATATTATTACAAATGCAAATGATATTAGAAGAAAAAAAATTGTTATAAAAACTATACCAAATTTCTTAATGTTATATAAATATTGGTAGAATATACCTTTATTAAAACATTTGCCAACATTTTCTTTATATATTTATCTGTTTCTTTTGAAACTTCTATAAAAGTTTATTATTTTCCTGAATTTTTCTAGTTTTATAGACATAGTTACATGTATCAATCTTTATTTCAGATGTTTAGAGTTTGGCTACTTTTATTTGTTCTTTATTACTATATAAGTACTTTTTTAAAAAAAAGTTCAGTGTTCCAAGGTGAATTTCTGTCTTTAACAATAGTGTTATATTTTTATTTAAATACCATAAACAGCTTAGTATTTCTCCTCTTCCAATGCTTTTTTTTTACTATTTCATAATTATATTTTTTTATGTCATGATTATCTTTTTGTTCTATTATTTTATACAATTTATTTATTCAGTGTTTATAAATTGTTCAGTTTAAAACATTATTTTCTTCATATATTGACTTATCTTAATAGAAAATTTATTACAGAAAATTGCTCATTTCTTGTTCCAACTATTATGTATCAATTCTTAGAAGAATATCAACTTAGGATTTTTTCCCCAATTCTGAAGTCACCTAGAGAGTTTATTAACATTTAAAAAATACTTGATATTATTAGTTTAAAATTATGTGAGTGTTTTTGAAGGTTATAGTTATCACTTCTTACCCTTTCATCTCTGTATTACAATATATTTTACTTCTAATTATATTCAATTTGTATATTCAATCTACAAAAATATTACAATTTTCAAATACATATTTTTCCTGTTAATGACAATATAATCTAAATTTTAGTATTTTCATTTAAATGGTTTCATATCTACTTATGATTAAAACTTAGTTAAGAATTAAAATTTGTAGCAGTTTAGATACAAATTTTACAAGTATATGCCTTCTCTCATTTCTGTCTTTGTAATTAAATTTTCATTCAAACTTTTCATATTTCAATCTTTTTTTTTTGTCTATTTTCGCATTAACATTTCTCAACTCAATTTTAAAGTGTTGATGTTTGACAACTGATTTATGTTTATCTGTTTAAAAATCTTCTCTTTTTTGTCACATTGAGAACTTGGGTCATAAACCTGACTTATAGGCATTTGGTAGATTCGAATAGTTGAATAATTAATCTTTTTTTTCTGATAAATTACTTTAAACTCCAATATTATTTATTCACATCTTTTATTTATAATCCTACTTTACTTGTACTTCTAATATTTTGGGTATATCTACTTTTAAATCAATTGCATTTTCATATTTTCTTATACATTTACTAAGTCCAGCAATGTCTAAGTTAATATTAGGTCATTATTCTAAATTAACTCTCTTTTTATTTGAAAAATATACAAATGCAAATAACTAAATAAATTCTCATCATTAACTAATTGCCATGATCTATATCCAAATAAATTCAGTATCCATTATCTTCCATCTCCAATCAAATTCTTGACTAGCAACTTTACAGACTAAGAAAATGAGTGATATCATTCATTTTTATTCATTATGATTGTAAATATAAAAAAGATTTAGCATAAATACACATATGCACCTTTTCAACCTGCTTTTAATCTAATGTTTCACTTAAAAACATAAGGCACATGAAAAGATGGACTATGATATTTTCTGGTTTTAAACTTACTTGGAATAATTTTTATACTTATTTTTTAGACCATACAAGCCACCTGATGGCACTTTACATTCTTTAATACACATAAATATAACGTTATCTGGCTGGCTTTTCTTTATTGTCCGATTTATGATATTACAAAAAAAAAAGTCTACATTAATTATTGTCCCATTTCTTTATTGCACAATGTCTGCTGTTATATTTATATCAAAAAAAAAGTTTACATTAATTTATCTACTTACTTTTTATTGGAAATGAACAAGTTCTTTTTTTTTGTTTTTGCTTTGAAAAGCATACTTTTATTTTAATAACGTTACCGTATAGGACTTTTTTGTCTTTATTGGCTGATTTCAGGTATTATTTTGAGATTAATTAAAAAAATACATGTAGAAATTAATTGCTGTACTTCTTTTGGATTGAAAACAAAGTATAAATTAATTTAACTACTTATTTATTATTGGAAATGAATAAGTTCTTTTGGTTGTAGTATTATGGACAAAGATACCACTCGATGGCACCATTATCATGCTAAAACTATAAAATATGAACATTCCCAGCCTGTTGATTTTAATCATTTTGATGTGTTTTTTTGTAATGCAAACATTAAAAAAAAAAAAATCGTGTTTTTTAAATATTTTTTTTTATTAACATATACAAATTAAATGATAACAATAAATGTAAAATAAAATCAACAAATTACAATTTAATTCATGTTTGTTTTTTTTTTTACTTTATTAGAAAAAAAACAACTTTCAATCTGATTTTTTTTTGGGGGTTTACACTTTTTTTTGTTGTTGTTGTTGTTTAAAAACTCATAATCAGAACAAAAAGTAAAAGTTCTTAGTCTTCGTTTTACATTGTAATTTTTACAGAGAAACAGATATTATTGGGTTACCACTATTTTTTACTTTCTTAGTTTTCGTTTTACATTTTAATTTTTACAGAGAAACAGACATTATTATTGTGTTACTACTATTTTTTACTTCAAATAGAATGACAACAACAAAGTAAAAGTTGTTAGGGTTAGGTTTAGGGTTAGGGTTAGGTTTAGGGTTAGATTTAGGGTTAGGTTTCTGTTGTTTGTAAATCACAGAATCGAACAAGATGTGCAAATTCCTGCACCATATTGTTGGTCTCGTGGAATGTTATGAACAGTACATTACTTGACACATTACCTAATTCCAACTGCCTTTACACATCTATCTAGACAAGATTTTGCTGCTTAAAACTTCAATACAGAATGGCGTAAAGAGTCGGATAATTATTACTTAAGAAAATGTAAACATTTCAATACTTTAAAAAAAAAATTCAATAAAACACATTTCCATCCAATTCAAATTCACACACCCTCTCACCAAGCCATAACAATTGTATAAACTGTGCAAATTCGCCAAATTTATTTGCTGTGATGTGACATACATGCTGTTCTGCGATGTGACAAAGCAGCCTTGCAATCTGTAACACAAGAAAAAAGTTGTATTATAGTAAATGCAGGTTCGAACATGTCAGCCACAGAAATGGCATTTTTAGGTGCTCTAGCATATAAATGGTGCCATCGAGTGACATCTTTGTCCATAATACTACAAACATTCTTTTTTGTTTTTGCTTTTAAAAACATGCTATTATTTTAATAACCTTACTATGCTGGACTTTTATTTTATTGTGCAATTTCAGGGTCAGGAAGGGTGTAGGGATGGAATGTGCAGAGGGGAGCCAATGTTTTTGACGATCCAAAGGATCATCCAAAAGATGTAGTAGCAATGCAACCTCAGCCATTTGATTTGTCTCATATGTGTTTTCATGCAAAGCTGAATTCTCGCATGAGTTCTCTGCAATGGTGCGTCTCTAACCTTTTCGAATTGTTAAAAACCTTGAAAGTTGTGTATGGAAGTACAACAATGAGTTTAAAATGATTACTGTATAATACTACATCAGGTAGGATATAAGATCATTACTTGGAATGTACATTTCAAGAGTTATGGCCAGTTGATTTGTAGACACACTCATGTGATATGATAGTGATCTGTAAAGTGTGCACATTTGC
The DNA here is from genome assembly GCA_028023455.1 of Epiperipatus broadwayi. Lineage (NCBI taxonomy): Eukaryota > Metazoa > Onychophora > Udeonychophora > Euonychophora > Peripatidae > Epiperipatus > Epiperipatus broadwayi. The sequence continues at coordinate 2,148,278 of JAQFVV010006360.1, read as the reverse complement.
AGAGTTTCACAAAGCACATTAGTGGACCATAAGATTGATGCGCAATGACATCTAGGCCCGGTAATGGCTAATATGTACAGAATTGTTCTAGAGCATTTTAATGTGTTTTGGCACATAAAAAGTTACATCAGGTGGCTTGTATGGTCTAAAATATAAGAACCATATTTTTTAATCTGGTTGTTACAATTTATAACAATATTTTGTCAATATTTTAAGATATATTTAAATTTTCAATTTCATCACTTATTTTTGAATCATATGATTAAATCATCTGAAAAAAAAAAAAAACTAAATGATTTGAATTCTATATTGCAAAGTGCATTTAAAAAAATGTTACTATTAAATGAAAGGAGACACTCTAATTTTATTTCAATATACTTTTGTAATAGATAGAGAAAATGAAATATGGCAGAATATGAAGCAATGAATATTTCCTTCACTTATCTTGTTCTTTTTATTACTAGTTTAAAATTGTATTTTTGTAAAGATGTGAGTTCTTTGCCTTCGAATGTGAATTGAAGTGAATTTAGTTAGTGCAATTGACAATCAGAATTTAATATCCTGTGTTAATAAAAGTGCAATACAATAATAATATGGATCAAATCAAGTAACTACCCTAGTTTTTGTACTTATTTATTAATGAACACAATTATTCCAATAATATCTAACTTCAAAAAATATACAAAATATGTCAGAAAGTTAAGTACTTTTACCAAATCTTCTTAATCCACTCAACATCAATCTCATTATCCATCACTATCTGCACTGCACCTTTTGTACTATTGAATTATTGGTATGATACAAAAATCTGTATAGATTGCTTTTAGTAGCACATATTATTTATCATGATAAATTGAATAGCTTTTATTTGTAATGAAATTTGATACCAGAAAGGGAAATTTGTCTAATTAATCTCATGTGTATTATACTTTATATATATATTCCAATTGCAAAGTTTGTTCATCTGCATAATAAAATGTTGTTTTTTATAACCCAATGTTTAGTACACTTTCAGTAAAGTTTCCTATATATATATAAAATACAATAGTACAACACATGTCTGTTAATAAAATATTGTAATAAACTGTAATTATATTCCAAATAACTGTAAATAGCAAAATAAATTCCAGTATAAATTTCAATTAATAGAATTACTTTCAATTACAGTCATAATCATTTTTAACTAATCAGACTTAATTTCAAAATGGAATCAAATAGCATCAATCAGAAAACAAATGTAGATTTACATATCCCATAATTCACTAATCTTAATATTCACTGATTGGCTGTTTATTATCGTATTTTTATAATGATTTATAAAAAATGCATCTTTTTTTTTCATTATGGCTTTTTTAATTTAAAATCTTAATTCTTTTCATATCAAAATTAAATTTTTATTTACAATTTCTATCATAAGCATAAAATACTGATTCTGTAAATGAATCACTTTTATTCTTTTTATCTCTTTGAATTTTTATCTTCGATACACTTTTATATAACAACTTGTGTTGTTTAACTTTTTTTTCAATACTCCACCTTCATTCCACAATATATAAAGCATTACATTCACAAAACAAATTGATAAACTATATTACTCACTCCATTTTTAGATAATTTATCCTTAGAATTATTAACTATTTTAATCAAATTATGCAACCATAAAATGACATATTATATATTCCAGTATAAATCTTTTTCAAAAATTTAGCTTGATTATTATTAGAAAAAGATAATGAAATCCATTTCATATTATATTATTTCTTTTAATTTGTTTATTAAATTGACAACTTGCCTAATAAATTTTCTTTATATTATAACAAACAATTCATTTACATAAATATCAATATTTTCTCTTTTATCACATGAAAACTTACATAACATATTATTTCTATGCAAAAAAGACTTAAAAACAGCCATTTTATAATTATCTGGCACTTAAAAAAATATGGAATATAATCTCTTGTTTGTGTAGGTTTAACAAATAATTTATAATCAATAACATTATTATCTTTTGAATCAATCAAATTCAAATATTTTAAACTATTATTATTATTATTATTATTATTATTATTATTATTATTATTATTATTATTATTATTATTATTATTATTATTATTATTATTATTATTATTATTATTATTATTATTATTATTATTATTATTATTATTATTATTATTATTATTATTATGATTATTATTATTATTATTATTATTATTATTATTATTATTATTAGTAGTAGTAGTAGTAGTAGTAGTAGTAGTAGTAAAAATCAGTCATATCACATGACCTATATAGCTTGTATTACCAATATGTAATAATATATAAAGAGCGTGCTAATAGCTCTAAATAAGCTTATTTATTTTATTTTTTATGATAAATGCTACAACAGAAAATACCTTTTATTATTATTGTTGTTGTTGTTGTTGTTATTATTATTATTATTATTATTATTATTATTATTATTATTACTACTACTACCACTACTACCACTACTACTACTACTACTACTACTACTACTACTACTACTACTACTACTACTATTCTTTATTATTATTATTATGAAAAAATATGATATAAACAAACAATCAGTAAATATTAAGATTAGTGAATAGTGTGATATGCAAATTAGCATGTGGTATCCAGTTGATGCTATTTGAATCAATTTTGAAATAAAGTCAGTTTAGTTATAAATGATTATGAATATAATTAAACGTACTTCAATTGATTAAAGTTTATATTGGAATTTATTTTGTTATTTAATGTGTATTTGGAACATAATTACATTATATATATATATATATATATATATATATATGTGTGTGTGTGTGTGTGTGTGTGTGTGAATGAACTATAAGAAAATGGTTATAATAATCCATATATAATAATATTCCTCTGATAATGATAATCAAATAATCTAGCACTAAAGATTACTTTAAGTATAATTATTTCAAAAAGTGGTTTTTCAATTCTTGTTTTACATTCAACTTAAAATTAATCTTCAGGCACCAAATTTTCTAAATAGAAAGTCTACTTCTGGAATTCTAATATCTCTGATCATCTTAAATTTAACTTACTATAATTGTTTCTACATGTCCTCTAGTAGATTTCTTAGCTTCTTAGGATTTCTGGCTATTAAAGGCATATACTTCAAATGAGTTCAAATAGAAAAAATTAATTATGTGGTTAATAAATAAATAAACTAACAGTTTATTTACTTTTATATACTTTTGCAACTGTTATCAGATAAATACAATACAAAATATTGAAGAGAATAAATAAATAATAATAATTAAAAATATTAAAACAGAAAGTCTTATGGATAAATATTAATATAAATTCTTAATCATAATATAAATGTCGTAAAGTTTTCAAGATTTAAAGTTTTAAACCATGGTTTTCTTCATATATTAGATGTTTATTTTCTATGCAAACAAGATTTTTGCAATTCAATCCTGATTGTGATAATCCCTTTTGATATTGGTGATGATAGATAGTATATATTGCAGATAGATTTTATGGCTCAGGCAACTTCTTTCTTTACAGCATGAATTTTTCTTCACAGCAGGCAATGTTGATATACTGTATAACAACTTCAACATCTATTTCTGGAGACAACCACATAGATCAGTTTTTTAGCAACATGCACATGGTATAAAGTCCTTAGTTAGCTGATGACATAATATTTGCTGAAGCTGAATAGAGTGTTAATAATACTTTAAAACAGGGAACAATGTATAGTTTTCTGAAGCTAGAGACTGTTTCAACAAATGATTACTCCTATCTTCTTGAAATCACTCTGCACTCCTTTCTTTTTAAGCTACAACATAGACTACACTATCATCATTTTTCTTATGATACCTATCTATAACACACATGTTTGTAACATCTAACATGTTATCAAGTCTATTTATTTATATCAGGATGTTTAAAAAAATATATTTGTCATGACCTAATTACAAGTTTTAATATCTACTTATTTATAAAAACGTACTTTTATAAATATTTTTTTCATTACTTAAATTATTTTATAAATAATTATATAAGTATAGGGGATTTGAACTCAGATTTTCAAGCACCCTACAAACTATCCACACTATCACATACAACTGATACACATGACCATACACTTGTAGATAAGATAAATAATCACCAATATATGTATTTTGTGCTAAACCAGCACTCATCAGTTGGTCCAGATTATCATCTTCCACATATATACATATAATCAGTCCTCAGTTTTCAAATATTTACACATCAAGCTGGTATTTTGTCTATCCCTCTTATATGTATTTAAAGAGATAAGGTCCTATATTCTGAGTTCGATCCTAGCTTCATGTTATTTACCCTAATGCTAACCTTAAATTTCCGATGCAGTGGGGCTTTATATGTTCAATCCACGCTAATTTCCAAAATGAATAACTTGTTTCAAATACGTAGTAAAATTAATTAGTTTAGTTTGAATTTGATCAATTCTCTAAATAAATTCGTGATAAAATATTCATGAATTTATATATATTAAATTGCGTGGATTGTGCGTATATACTTGTAAATATTTAAATATATATAAATTGTTAGAAAGTTTCATTGCGTCGGGAATACTTGTTTTTTTTTACTTTTAGATAATTTGTAAAGTTTCGTTGTTTTCAAATACATTCCTTCGATAAGGCTTTCAAACTAATTAGCTTGAATTCCTTCTCTAATTGAAAATGAATTCTTAAGATTTGAAAATAATTTAATTAGAAAAATGAATCCTTATTTTTTTTATTAATAAAACTTTACTATTGTTTTTAAGAATTTTAAAGCCTATCGAAGGAATGTGGCTTTTAATCAACGAAACTTTACAAATTATCTAAAAGTAAAAAAAAACAAGTATTCCCGACGCAATGAAACTTTCTAACAATTTATATATATTTAAATATTTACAAGTATATACGCACAATCCACGCAATTTAATATATATAAATTCATGAATATTTTATCACGAATTTATTTAGAGAATTGATCAAATTCAAACTAAACTAATTAATTTTACTACGTATTTGAAACAAGTTATTCATTTTGGAAATTAGCGTGGATTGAACATATAAAGCCCCACTGCATCGGAAATTTAAGGTTAGCATTAGGGTAAATAACATGAAGCTAGGATCGAACTCAGATCCGACTGCTTCAATATATGAGGAGTCAGAGTGATTAGAGGTCATCATGGGCATGGCAATAATATTGGCATAAGCATGGGATTTGAGTTTTCATCATCCGATTTTCAAGGATATGGATGGCTGAAAAGTTGGAGGTTGGAGTAGATTGAAGCCTGTCCATTAAAGTATAAAGATTTGCTATCTTAATATAAATTGAGCACTGATTATATGTGTGTGTGGAAAATGATAATCTGGATTAACTGATGAGTGCTGGTTTAGCATGAAATACATATATTGGTGATTATTTATTTTTTCTACATGTGTGTGGTCACGTGTATCAGTTGTATGGGATAGTGTGGATAGTTGTAGGGTGCTTGAAAATCTGAGTTCAAATCCCCTATATTTACAATTAATCTCCCAGGTTTGTGAACAGTGCCTGTTTTTCAAAAATATAAATAATTATATAATAAAAATTAGTTTTTTTTCTTTATATACAATAATGATGGAAAGAAAGAAAAATCCTAATCAAACATTGAAATTTGTTTTCTATATTTCTTAATTTTAGTGCTTCATAATTTTTAATAATTATTAGATTTGCCATTGAATTTACTGTAATAAAATGCAACTTAATTCTTTAAACTTTCATCCAGAAGAAATATCTGAAAAGGTTGCAAAATTTTTTTTTTTTAATTATGCAAATCAAATTCATTTTAATGCAATAAAACTATAATCTTTTTTTTCTATAATCTTTGCAATAAAACTATTTTTTCTTTCTTGCCTTTTATTACATGGGTTATCATTCATTAATTATAATTTTATAAAATACATTTTCTTATCAAAATGTTTGATGATATTATAAATATCTATACACTAATTTTCTTTTATTAAACATTTAATAATATGATTAAAACTATAATTTAATTTTTTTAAATGGTATAATTTAATTACAAGTACATTAAATGTGTGCACACACACATTACAATATATACATGTATTAATTAATCTATCAAAGCAATTATTATTTTTGACCATGAAGCTTTGTAATATAACTAGTTTGATCTGCTATTATACTTGTTCTGTTACAATTTCACTCTCTTTAAAAATGAGACAATAGAATAGGATTTCTTTTTATTTATCACTTCTATGTCTATTGCAAAATTTAATTTTACTTTATTCCTCATATTATGTTTTATTCATTTTTATAAAATATTGTTTTATAAATATAACAAGATATAAAAACAGGATACATATGCACATGATTTTACTGTTCAAAGGTTTGACTGATCTTCTATTAGTAAAAAAATGAATAATAGCTTGCAACTCTAAAATACAAAAACACATTCGTCTATATGGCATTAAGATGTACAATAAAGCATGAATGCTAGAAGGATTATCTCAGATTTTATACTGTTTAGAAACCCACAATTCATAAATAAAATAAAATATTAATGTATAAAAACTTGATCTTTTTGAATTTTAGAGGCTAATAATAACAATATTTGAAAACCTTGTTCTCTTTTGAGACTTATAGGCTGATAAATTCAACAAAAATCTAAAAACACATTTTGTTCTTCTCAGCTATAGGTGATTGAGTAGTGTACTTGAAAAAAAGATGTTGCAGTACTATCTTAAATATATTCACTCCAAAAACATATATTAGCTGCTTTAGTGGAATCTTAGAATGCTTGTATTCTAAATGTGATTTCTGTCCATTTTTTGAAATCTATGATTAATTTTAATTCTACCTTTTTAGACAAATATAATAGTTATTGTAAATAAAGCTTACACTAATAAAGAAATAAACCTATTCCACTATAGCTGATTATAAGAAAACAATCAACTGATTCCAATTAGAACTAGTCTAAATAAAAATAATTTCTTTTCTCTAGTACTTATGATTTAATGGTTATATATATTTTTATACAAATATATAAATACTTATTATAAATTATGCTTCTAATAAAGGAAATCAAACTTGGACTGATAATTAAATAGAACAAATACATTTCTTAGGAGCAACATGAGACTACCTGGAGCATTATTTATATTACAAAACTGCATTAAAGTTATTGCAGTTTAAAGAAAAATGAGGGGAAAATAAAACATGTAGAGAATGGAGAAACATTTTCACTATTGGAATTTGATGGTGATTGATGAAAAAATGTATCATTGGCTTAAAGATGATATGTTGGCATGTGACACAATGGAGTGCTTTTATATTGGAACTATATCAATATACTTTCACATTTTTATATTCATCAACCTCTAAATCTCAATAAGAATGATAAAATTTTTATATTTACCAACTTGTAATATAAATATAAGTTGCCATTATGCTTTGGATTTGTAGATTATGAAAAGGCATTTGATTCTATAAACATTTCTTCAGTGATTAAAGTATTGGATCATCAAAGTATAGATCCAGAATATTGTCATATTTTAAAGAATATTTATAAAAATGCAACAACAACAATTAGATTACATAATGATATTAGGAGCAGTGCTGCGAGAAGTATTTTGCGAATTAATATGGGAAGCTAAAGGAGTGAAAGTAAATGAAGATTATTTGTCATTTAGATTTTGCAGATGATGTTGTTGTTTTTTTTTTTCAAATAATGCTTTAGATCTGCACAAAATGTTGCAGGAGTTATCATATGAAAGTAGGAAAGAAGAACTAAAGATAAATGTTAAAAAGGCTAAAGTAATGTTTAATGGATTTTCTCAAAATATAAAAATAAAGATTGATTATGATGACTTAGAAGAAGTTAACAGCTACAAATACTTTGGTTAGATTATTAATACAGATGGAAACATAATGGATGAAATTAATCATAGAATTAAACTAGGTTGGAGTGCTTTTGTTAGAAATAACGATACTAAAAGGAAATATACCTATGTGTTTGAAAAGGAAGGTTTTTGATAAATGTGTTTTGCCAGTTCTTATTTATGGATCTGAGACTTGGACACTTAATAAAAGAGAAATACAGAGACTTCAGACCACTCAAAGAAGTATGGAGAGAGGCATGTTGGGAGTAACAAGAAGATAATGAAAACACAATATATGGGTAAGAGAACAAACAGGTGTTACTGACTTCATTAAAAAATTAAGACTGAAGTGTAGTTGGGCTGGACATATTGCTAGAAGATATGATAATAGATGGAGAGATTGTCAAAGACCCAGAAAGAGACAGCATGTGAGATGGATGGATGAAATAAGAAAGTGTGCAAGAGTGATGTGGAGAATGGAACCTAAAGATCAGTGAAGAAGGATTGAACTTGGAGAGAACTTCATCCTGCAATGGATTGATAATGGTTGATGATGATGAAGTCTTAAAGAAGCAAGGCTTAACATTCCAAAGGGTGCTCAATGTTTGTACATTTATTAAAATTAGCCCTCAAAATTCCTATAATTAAGGCTTCAGATTTTAAAAATATTATTAGTATTTTGTTAAGTTTTGGATAGCTTATGTCATTAAATTGAGGTCTTCTGGTTTGTTTATGATGCATTGTTTATTTTGTAATCCAAAGGCTGGATTCTTTATCTATCTCAGAATTGCAAGTTATTATTTATTTTGTTGGTAGTTAAATATTTGAAAAACCTTTGCAAAAAAAATGTTTTGATATTTGAATTTTATTTTAACCTTCATTATTTTTATGTGGTAAATGTATATTTCTGACAATATGCCCCAATTTTGTATTATTTTTAAATTGTACAGATGTCCATCTCACTATCTACTTAATTATTTATATATTTTACAAAAATCAAATTAGTTTGAAATTTACTTTATATAGTCTAAATTTTATGCCACATTTTGGAGTTTATTGACGGCTTCCTATATATAGTCTTTACTTAAGTAATACTACAACTCCACTTTTTGAAATCAATTGCTGTTTTTCTACATTTTTTATATAAATATAATATTTGTTGTAATCATTAGAATAATGAAAATCTATTATTCTTTATTATCATATCAGAGGAAATTTGAACTTAGACTTTCAAGCTTCCTTTAATCATCTACCCCATCCTATACAATTGATACACATAACCACATACATGTGAAAAAATTGTGTTGGAGATGATAACTGGGATGTGCTGATGAGTTCTGGTATCATCATAGATTGCATATATTGAAGAACATTTATATTTTTCACATGGATATGGGCATGTGTATCAGTTGTATAGGATGGAATGGATGACAAAAGGTAGGGTGAAAGTTTGGGTTCAAATACCCTTTAATTACATTTAGCTGAAAATTATATATAATGTACTTGTATTTAAATATTTATTATACTATCTGATTGTAATTGTTCTAAAACATGCATTCAATTGAACTTTATAAAAATTATATGCAATATTGCAATTAGAATGATTTAAACTCAGGATTTTTCAGTCTATTCCTCCTCCACTTCATCTCAAGCAACCACTACACATGATCACATACATGTGAAAAAGATACATGATCCCTAATATATGCATTTTGTACAGAACAAGCATTCATCAGTTGGGCATGATCACAATCTCCCATACATACATACAATCATTGCTGGGATTACATTAAGATAGCAACTCCTCTAACTTTAAAGGACAAGATTCATTCTTCATACTCTTCCAAATTCAACTATCAATTTTATTGAAAAACAACCAATGGAATGTTCAAAGCCCTTATTGGATTTGATATTGTAGTCATACATATGTATACATTATGGATGGTTGAATAATTGGAAAAGTGAGAAGATTGATGCCTGTCCATTAAAGTTTGAGGAATTGCTATTTTAATATAAACTGAACACTGATTGTATACATAGGGGGAAATATAATATTACCTAAGTGATGCATGCTGTTTCTGCACAAAATATATATATATTGGAGATTATGTATCTTTTTCACAAGTGTGCTGTCATAAGTATTAGTTGCTTGAGATGGAGTGGAGGAAAAATAAATTGAAACATTCTGAATTCATATCTCTCTAATTATATTATAAGAAATTCTGTATAAGCAAATTATACATTGCTTTAAAATTATATTTGCAGTATTGTTTTGCTGCATACATTTACTTTACATTCTTTTCTAGCAATTTTCTTCCAAATGTTTATAAAAAATGTAAGTAGTAAAAGAATTCAATATTTGTTTAATATTGAATATCTAATCTCATACTTGTTCTATTACTTATTTTTTCCACTTTCTGAATATCGTATAAACTCCCTTATTATCTGTCCTTCTATTGTGAATTTCAGTTATCCATCCTTTCCAATATTCATTTTATTTTTTGAGCTTTATATTATAATATATTCTTGACCATGATATATATTATCTTTTATTTTTTATTCTACTTTTTATTCCTTTCCATTATTCAGATTATATTGTAGATAGCCTTTTGAACAAGTTTTTTATCTTTCAATTATTTCTTTATCTTTTCTGATCAATTTCCTCTTCATCAACATTTTTTTTCTTGTTTTCTTTTATTTTTCAGCAGCATTTCTTCTGTTCACATTTGATTCTTTTCTTTCTGCTGACTGTTTTTTTTTACTTTTTTTTACAAATGTCTGACTTTCTGTTGCTTTGTTTTATTATGTTCATGTTCTATTTTTTTAACAGCATTTTTTACATATGAACTGAATTGTCATCTCTATTTTCTAACTACTTTTGTTAATTTTTGATCACATTCGTTATCCAATTTTTTTTTATTTTTTTTTATTTAATTATATTAAACCTTGTGCAAAAAAATGTAAACTTTTCAAATAATATTTATAAAATAAGTTTCACATCAACTTACTTTCACATAATCTTTCACAGTTGCCTTTAACATCAATATTTCTTCTATGAATTTGACTATCTCAAACTCTGTGTTTAGTTAACTAGTCTAATTTATTTTCTTTACTTTTAGTTCTCATTTCTATTATGATTATGTTGCTTTTTATTTTGTTCATAAATATTTTTGAATACTTATCCCTCAATGACTACATAAACATTTGCAGATTAATATTACTAATGGTTCCACTCTTTACAAAATTATTATTTTCTACTATAATTGTTAAACTGAAAATCTAGTATTACAAAAAAAGAGAAAAAAAAACTAAATGGATAAAAATAAAATTAAAAATAATGGTTAAATTAAAAATCTGGAGAAAAGCAAAAACAAAAACTCATGAAGAAAAATAACTATTGAGATAATTATAATGAAAAAACTTAGAACCAAGAGATTGACTATAGTAATTAAAAAAAGATTGAACAATTAAATCCATGATAATATAAGATATTGTTTGTGTACATGTATTTATTTATAAATGTTTTATAGAAAATTGAATCATTAAGAATGTTAAATATTTTAGTAGTGTAGCTTATTGACAAGATTTTATATGTTTTGTAATCAGTTTTAATGCAGCAAATAGCTTTCACGTCATTATAATATTATCTGTTTACGCTTAATAAATTTTATATAAAGTACTATGATTTTAGAAGCTATTCTGATGTTGTATTTATTGCAATTTTTTTTAATGTGTCAACTATCCTTGCTAGGATTGATACATTATAGTACTTATAATTGTTTTTATTTTGATGTTTTTTTCTCTATTTAAGATTTTTTTAATGACAACTGATAGATAATCATTGTCATTCTTTGTAGATCTTTCCTTTTGCCAAATCACTGGTTTCAGATTGTGTATGTACCAATGAATAAACTGAAACTTGAAATGCTGAAAAACAAAAATTGTAATATATAATACCATATAACTATGGAAGGATATTTATTCATAAAACTAGTCTCCCCATTAAAATATAATTTAAAAAACCAAAAGATCATTAAATATTAAAAAAACAAAAAACAAAAAACAAATATATTTAAAATAGCAGAAAATGTTCCTGCTAGTGAACATATTTTTATTTGAGAAAAAACAAAACTACTTATTTATCAGGGAGAAAAGCACAATAAAAAAAATTAAAAAAATACTGCTCACATGATAATGACAAATAATATCCAATATCAAACTGGAATGATAATTTATGATATTTGGAAACCTCTCATTAACATTGAATTTTTTTAAAAAGTTGATAAATCAGTAGGACTCTATTAGATAAGTACATGAATTTTTTACTTAATTGTTGTTTTTGACAAAATAACCTAGGCAGTTAGAGCATTGCCTTAAATCCAATATTCATGAATCTAAAAGTCCCATATTTGATTCCTTTTCTAATACTCTCACTGGTCAAGTCAGCACTACCAGAAGAAGAGTCATCAATAATGCTACTTAGTCTTGCATTGGTGGTTGAGAGGTTGGCACGACTGCCTTACCAGCAGTTGCCTGAGTTGCGGGTTCATGTCCCGGCTGATACTATGACACTTGAAATAATAATAATAATAATAATGCTACTTAAAATATTGTTATATAGCATTCTTCATGCTATTACTAACACTTTAAAATACTTGAAAAGTTTAAATAAAGTTTGAATTTTGCTAAAAATATTCAACAGTAGTCCAAACATATATTTGCAACTACAATACTTTTATCACAGATATTTACAAAAACACAAAGCCATATGTGCCTTTATCAGAATAGCTTATGTTTCTAAAGAAAATTATTTTCATCCTTTCTAAAACTATCTAATGAACAATCATTTGCGATGCATTAATTTAATATGAATAATTCTAGAATATATATATATAAGTAATTTTTGAAACATATGTTATAAGCACAAATTCTCAAATATTGTCTAGTAACTAGATCATGCTTTTATGCAATTATAAACCATATCAACAATTTACCCTTTATCAGTTTAATTAAGCAAAGGGAGTTGCATTACATAATCTAAAGTAATAAGCTGGTGATTTTTTTTTCAAATGGCATATTCATATTTTTAATTTATATAAAATAATGCAGGGTTTAGAGTGTAAGTTATATACAAACTTAGAATATATTATCAAGATTAATATGGCTTGGTTTTATCCCAGAACAGACTTTTTAAATAAAAAATTATAAGCTGATACTTCCTATTAAATATCTCCATTAAAAAAATTAATATTAACCAAATACGAAAATAGAATGTGATACAATAATAGTTAGAAATATAATTGGAATTTGCCACTTACCATAGATTCCGTCACGTATATAATACTCCAACATTTTCAAGCAAAAGTTTTTCTAATCGTCTATTCAGTAAAAGAATAACCTGTTCTTTGTCTTTTTCTAAAAACCAAAAACATATAAACGTTATGTAATATTATTGAACAAGTAACTTTTTTTTTTCATTCTCTCCCTTAAAAAAAAAACAATATCCAATTGTTAGTTAAATTAATTGTTTTGAGATTTTTAATATATAGTGATATCTCTTACTAAAATATTAATAGATAATAATTTATGGCGGTATATTCCTAAAATAAAGTTCTAAAAGTTTTGACAAGCTTCATTCATAATTAGAATTGTTTGTTTTTGTTGTTGTTGTTTTTTCAGGGTTCTTATAATTTTTTTAAGGTATTTTACAAAAATGTCAAATAATATAATTTTACTTCAAAATGGAAAAATAGCTGAACATGAGATTAGCTGGTTATAGATGAAAAATATTGACTACCAACATAAATTAAATTAGTTTCTACATTGATCAAGTTTTATATATTGTGTATATAGATGTATGTGATAATGCTTGTATATGAATGTAAGCAAAATTTACAAAAAAATACTTAGATGAAAGTAGCTTATGGAAGACAAATGTCACTCCATCAAGTTTTATTAAAGAAATAGTGGCGAAAAAAAAAAACTTTATTCATCGGATTTGCTAATTGTCTAGTGATAAAAATTTGAGACAATTTTTTTCATCGTTTTATTCTCTAGTTAAAATAGCTAAATATGTATTTAACAATCAGTAATGTATTGTTAGCTAAATTGATTAAGGTTTGCTACCTAAAAGAAATATCTTGGATCCGATTGAACAAAGATTTGAACTCAGTCACCACAAGCCGTTTTGAAAAATACAAAAGATCACATTAGATATTTAACCTATAATAAACTATAGTTATTATATGACTGATTTAGGCATAACGATTGGTACATACAATATATAAATATTCATGTATGTGTTTACTAAGCAAACTTCATTTAGATATTTTGGAATACAAAAACGTATTATGGAAGACATTTTAAGTCATTAATAATCTTTGATTTTATAATGTTTAAGCCTCCCACATTTTTTTAAACATTATCTTACACGTGCGCTTGTTTGGATTTATTTATTATAGTTAATAGAGCATATTGAAATTGAAAATTCATGTTACCTCTTTTTAAAGCTTTGTAAAAATGTAAAACACGAAATCTTTTACCACACGAGTATGAATACCTTTAGAATTTGTCGGTCGAAACACCAAGGGAGGCTACAATACTATGAAGACTATGGTTTTTAATAGATTTTGCGTAGAATCATTACCAGCAATGTTTTCTTCACCCCATCCCTCCTACTTTTATAGCAAATACCTAGGATTTTCAACTGAAAGAGAGAGCCATTAAAAAAGAGTCGCTAGCCCGTTACCAGAGATCTCTTGAACCGCACGCTGTGTCCAGCCAGCCGACGAAAGCTGCATTTCTACAAACTATGAGTCATTGGTCATTTTTTAAAGAAAAAAATGCAGTACATTAATTTATCTATGCTGAAAGGTATTGTCAACCAAAATAAAGGGTGTAAAACTTTTTTTATTGTATTATTATTAAATTCTTCTATCCTACCACTGTAAGATTTTATGTTATTAAATAAAATTTACTTCATTGTTTTTCTGTAATTTTTTAACACTTTTATTATATCCTAACTGTTTATACGTTTTTTTTTTTTTTTTAATAAAACAGTTATTTTACTTATTTAACTAATAAGCAAAATTTATTATGTTGTTTGAATTTTAAATAAAACTATTTATATCAAATTCTTTCTATTATTTATATCACACACACACACACATGTATTCATATATGGTCTAGGAATGTGACATTTTATTGGAACAGAAATATAAAAAATTAAAAAAAAAAACTTTGAACATTTAGATTTATTTTTAACAGAACGTCTAAAATAAATTAAAAATAAAAAATGATATAGACTTCGTTTAACATAAACAAAAAAGATGTATAATAAATAAATGCATAATAATAATATATTAAAATGAAAAAATAAATTATTTTTCATTAGAAATGAGATAGTGTGGATGGTTGAAGAGTACTTGAAAGTCTGAGTTCAAATCCCCTATATTTAGGAATGACTAAGTATTGGAAAGACAACGGTAGATAGCCTATAAGGATTATAGAGTATACTTTTAGGCAAATCACAAGCTTTGGATGGCAGGGTTTGAACCCAGAAGTCGAGTGCTATAACCTCGAAATGTGATCACAGGTTATTCTTTGTATAACTTTGATCTGATTATAGGTATTGTTGATAGTTCATCTATTAATGGTAGTCTACTTCCTGGCTTGAAGGGCCAGCCCATTCCTGTGTTGTTAAAATTATTATAAAAGATATTTAATTAAACCCTGTTAAACCTACAAGAATAAACTTCTATTTCAGTGGACCCAGTTCAATAGGTTATACATATATTTCTAAGACTAGAAAATGTACTTTCAAAGTTAAATAATTAAAATATTACATTCATTAGAAACATAAAATAAATGCAGATGATATGATCTTGTGTTAGTATTATTAACCAACTGCACCTGATTGTTAATACTTATTTACATATTTATTTTCTCATATATATATACAATTTTAATTTCACTTCATTATTTATTTGTAATAACTTTGCTTACATATATTTTGAAAGCTTGAGAAGTGTGTTATTATTCTTTCATCAGTTTTCAGTTAGGCTGAGTGAATTTTCAGTGTTAATCACCGTAATCAGACCCATATATATATATATATTAATAATTCAAACAAATATATTTAACACAGTATTCAAAATTAAATAATATATTCTTTACCAGAAGTACTTTCAATTGTTTCACTGACATTCTTCATCAACTGTTAATACAAACATACAAAAATAAAAACTTGCAATACCCATCATTCAATCTATTCAAATTTCCCACAATTCTGCTGTCTTTATATTAGCCGATTGCTTATTCATTAAACCACCTCTATTCCTAGATATCATCATTGCCTCTTTAATTTTATGTTTTTCACTACACCTTTCAATTTGAATAATTTTTATATCTCTATTATTAAATTTAAAACCATAATTACACGTTTTATTATGATCAAATATAATTGATGGAGTATTCATATTTACCGAAGATATATTTTCTTTCTGTACACGTTTATATAATGTCTTATGATCATTATATCATTTTTGTAATGTACATTTGGATTTCCCTATATATTTTATTCCACAACCACATTCCAACATATATATAACAGAACTTAATTCAAACTTAGAAATCTTGGCTTTGGAGTTATTTATCATATCATTTATATTATTTGAAAAGAAAAAAGTAATTCTACACAAACCACTATAAAGTTTATTAATTAATTTAGCTTGTTGATTAGATATAAAAGGAATAGAAATCCATTTATCACTTTTTAATTTACTGAATATTTTCTTATTATTACTTTTATTTTGATTATATTTTGTAATTGTATTATAAATAATATTCCTTCCGTAACCAACATTCAACATATCAGTAATATATACATTAATATTTTCGATTTTATCACTAATAAATTTGCACAAATAATCATTTCTAAACAAAAATGACTTCAAACCAGCTAATTTATGACTCATATGAACTTTTGAATTATATGGAATATAACCCCTAATTTCCACAGGCTTTAAAATCATATTATAATCAAGCATATTATTATTTCTTTTAATAAATATATCTAAAAACTTTATAGAATCTTCCTTCTCTTCATTTAATACCCATTTTACATTATTAATCATATTTAATTCATTAAACAAATTAACTATTATTTCATTATGTGCACATATAAATACATCATCAAATACCTACAATATTCTTTAATTCTTTTATATTTTATCTTTATATTTTATATTTTATTTTTATTATTATTATTATATATATATATATATATATATATCTATATATATATCTATCTCTATATATATATATATATATATATATATATATATATATATATATATGCATATAGCTTTTCAATAAACCACTCAAGATCAAGATAAAGAATTCATTACTCTTCAGTCTTGCTAACAATCTTGTGGCAAAGTTTTAGGTGGTTTTGTTTCATATTTTTACTCTCTAACAAAAATAATTTAGTACCCGTTAAATGTATTGGTTGATGAATAGATTGTTGTTTTATTTCAAATTATTTCCAAGATTAGCCTGCATTGATTTTTTATCAAGTTAAGTGCTTGTCAATTAGATATATTAATGAATATGTCCTATAATGTTATGCTACAAGATGTTTTATGTATCAGTGTGTACATGAACAAGAATTTATAAAAGTTATGAGACTGTAGGACACATTCATAAATGTCACCTCAATAATTAGTAAACAATACTAATCATAAAAAAATATTAATATCAAATATTATTATTTTATACAGTAATATATCTCAACTTTAGCTGCAATTATAATTAATTTTTTTATTGTAAAATTTTTTCATATGTACTATATTATTCTAATCTTACTGCCTTTAATTTTAACGTCCACATTAATAAGAACGACTAGTCAAAAGTAACACCACTAACAAGAACAAAATATTTACAAGATTTCAAATAATCAAAAAATTTTCCTTATTTAAGAGAGATACAAAAAACGAATAAAACCCAGTCAACAGTTAGATAATCACAATATCAATAATAATCAAGAATTTTAAACTGTTGTCAAGGCTATCTTCTTTTAACACACACATATATATATATATATCACCATAATTGAAATTTATTTTCAAATAAATTTATGTTTAAATCAATTCTCAAATGTCAATAAATACTTATTAAAGAAATGGAATGATATCACAAATTTCACACTTTTATTTTTATCAATGTCAATGAGCTAAACTTAAATACAAGCAGAACTAAATGAATGTGATATGTTGGACTATTTCCATCATTTTATGAGTGAATGTTGAATGTATAAAAAATTTAAACTTTCCAAATACTAACAACTTCTTAGTAATAACACAAAAATAGACAATACAGGTTAGTAATTACACAACGTTTCAAGTAGTAGTATTTTCCACACTTCTTCAGGAGTTTCTGGCCTATATGCACAGTGACAATATTCATTTAGAAGTTGAACTCACACCTTTAGATTCTTGGATATCAAATTTAAGGCAAATCACTCTACTAACTGAGCTATTCTGTCACTTCTCAAAACATTGTGTAATTACTAACCTGTATTGTCTATTTGTGTGTTATTACTAACAAGTTGTTTGTATTAGGAAAGTTTAAATAAAGTTTAAAATTTTCTATACATTCAACATTTGCTCATAAAATGATGGAAATAGTCCAACATATTACATCTTATAATACACCATCATTACAAACCTTCAGAGAACTAAAATAATGACTGGTATCATTCCATTTCTTGAATAATATTTTGTCACCAATCATTTTAACATAGTTTTAATTAGTAACAGTTTTTTCCATTTCAATTATATAGAAGGGATCTGAACCCAGACTTTCAAACAGAACCAATACACATGACCACATACATTTGAGCAGTGATTATATATGTGTGGGAGATAATTATCTGGACCAATTGATGAGTGCTGGTTCAGCATAAAATGTGAGTATTAGAGATTATTTATCTTTTCCACATATATGTGATCTTGCATATTGGTTGTATAAGATGGTGTGAATAACTGTCAGAAGATTGAAAGTCTGAGTTCAAATCCTTTCTAATTACATTATGTTCAGTATATCTTGTATTTAAATATTATATATACATGTATGGCTGCAGAAAAAGAATTTGCTGTTAAAAGAAATGAGACACTTTGATTTGTTTTTGTAGCCATTAAGAAATTGTGCAGAGCAAATTACTAATGTGCACTCCATACATTTTTGTCATTGCAACTGTTGTTACAATGTGATTATCCATAAAATATATGAACATGTATGGTGAGTTTATTGGCTTTTTACCTCTGAGTTTAAGATCAAGAAACACCATGGTCATTCTTCTCAATTGCCTTAACTAAAAACAGTTGAATTTTTGGAAGGCAAAATAAATCTGTGAATGAATTTTATTTTCTAATAAATATTTACAATCATGACAGACAAAAATAAATTATGACCCATACTGCCCGAAGATTGTAAACCCACCAGTCATGGTGGCAAAAAGGCAAGGGTACTAAGAATATCTTGGTTGCAGAACCAGGATTACATTAGATAACAATGTTTTATTTAGATACGTACAACTGCATATCACTTTTGAGTGAAGGAAGATTGCAAAAATTGGAAAAAGAACTATCTCATATTAAATGGGACAATATTGGACTTAGTGAAGTTAGAAGAAAATGTAAAAACAATTGTTTTCATAAATGGTCATGTACTGTATTAAAAAGGCACAAACACTGGAAGTACAAATAGAATAGGATTCATTATAAGTGGAAGAACAACATTGTTGACATTGATGGTGTATCAGACAAATTGGCAAGAATGGTTATTTAATGTTATAGCATATATCAAATGCTGATAATTTAGGTCTATGTCCTAATAAGTTTTCATTATGATGATAAAATAGAGGGTTTTTGTATGGATATACAAAAAGCTTTTGATTAGACAAGAAACAACATTTTAAAATTGTCATGGGAGACTTTAACATAAGAATTGGTAAACATTTGGAAAAATGAAAGAGCTGTAGGAAAATTTGGTTATGATAATAGAAATGAGAGAGATCATACATTTGTAGAGTATGTAGGAAAAAAGTTTAAATTATGAATTCTTTTTCTAAGCTATGGACATAGAAGCATGCAAATGAAGGTATGGCAGAATTGCATTATGTTTTGACTAACAAAAAAAAGTATTTCTAAATGTAATCATCTTAATAAAATCAACACAACAAGTGATAATTTGATTAGTAAGAAATGATAATTCGATTAGTAAGAAATGAGATACATGTTAATGCAAAACTAGAGAGACAAAAATTATTAAGAAACACAATATTCACCATTGATATTTCTAGTCTTAAGTAACATTTTAATGAATTTAAATTAAAACTAGCAAATCATTTTCAAATACTAACAGATTTTGAACATAATTCAGGTTTGAACAAAATCAATAGGAATATAACTGATATAATTTAAAAAAAACTACAACAAATATAACTGGTACAAACAAGTAGCAACTTGACCTGTATAATTTTTACTGAGACATGATAATTTATAAATAAAAGAAGAAATATGAAAATATATAAACACAATGCTTTAAAAGGGATTTTATTTATACCTAATGTAACTTCAAAAATTACTAAAAAAATTGTCTAATAATTTAAAATTTAGCTTCAGAATACCTCCTAACACTAACGAACTAATAAATAATTCCAAAGATAAAATATAAAAAGATCAAGCTCCTCATGTGGTCTATAAAATAGCATGCCCTCAATTAGGCTGCCAGGCATCTTACTACGGTGAGACTTGGACTAACATCAACGCAAAAATTTACCAACATAGGTATGCATACAACAGGATTAAAAATAAAAGAACATCAATCTTCTGGGACCATCAAGCAGCTATAGGCCATGTATTTGAACCCAGTTCTGCCCAAATAATTTGCACATAGAAGAGTGATGCCAAAAGAAAGGTCAAAGAAGCTTTTTACCTAGCAAATGATCTCAGTGCCATTAATAGAAGAGAGACATTCTTTGCTTTCTCCAAACAATGGACTAACTAATTAAAAATTCAAGCTCATTTGCATATGTGTACAATAAATTACAACAGTCTTCATTCATAAAGCTATGAGATTTAAATACTAAATCTCAAAAGTGCAAAGCAGGCATATTAAACATTATAGTATAATTACAGCTTCACTAACGCATGTGAAAAAACTGCATATTTATAATTAAAAGGGATTGAATATTTTGAATTTTGTAAAATGGTGTAAAAAATATATAAAGAGAATAATAATCTCAAGAGTTTACAATAACATTTTGGTATTTGTAGGAAAGTTATTTCTGCAATAAAAAATAAGATGGACATTTTATTAAAAAGAGAGATATCATGAAATGTCCAAAAGTATTATATCAAAAAATATATAACAATAAAAAATAAGAGAAAGTATTTTTTACAAGATGTGATATGTTGGACTATTTCCATCATTTATGAGTGAATGTTGAATGTATAGAAAATTTTAAACTTTATTTAAACTTTTCAAATACAAACAACTTGTTAGTAATAACACACAAATAGACAATACAGGTTAGTAATTACACAACGTTTCAAGTAGTATTATTCTCCACTCTTCTTCAGGTGTTGCTGGCCTATATGCACAGTGACAATATTCGCTTAGAAGTTGAACTTGCACCTTTAGATTCTTGTATATTGAATTTAAGGCAAATGCTCTACCAAGTAGAAATTTGATATATTTATATATGAGGGTTGGTTCAAATCCTCCTGAGTCCTTCATTTTTTTTTTTTAACAAGTTTAATTATTTTTATTTTTACTTTTTCCTAAGAGGAAGATTAATTAGAGGCTTCCATACATTGTGTATTGCCACACTGGGTTGACTTATAGGATTATTTACCATTGTCATATGAGCAGCTTCCTTGAATTTTCTTCTATGCATTTTTTCCTCTTTATCCAATATCTTTGTATTTTTCCACTTAAGCATGTGGTCATTAGTACATACATGATCTGCTTTGGTAGACACATCTGTTTTTTCTCTTTTAACCATTACTTTGTGTTCCTTCAATCGTTGTTCAACCGCGCAACAGGTCTCACCAATGTATGTACTAATGACCACATGCTTAAGTGGGAAAATACAAAGATATTGGATAAAAAGGAAAAAATGCATAGAAGAAAATTCAAGGAAGCTGCTCATATGACAATGGTAAATAATCCTATAAATCAACACAGTGTGGCAATACACAATGTATGGAAGCCTCTAATTAATCTTGCTCTTAGGAAAAAGTAAAAATAAAAATAATTAGACTTGTTAAAAAAAAATTGAAGGACTCAGGAGGATTTGAACCAACCCTCATATATAAATATATCAAATTTCTACTATATGTTGCCTTTGACAGAATAGCTCAGTTGGTAGAGCGTTTGCCTTAAATTCAATATACAAGAATCTAAAGGTGCGAGTTCAACTTCTAAGTGAATATTGCCACTGTGCATATAGGCCAGCAACACCTGAAGAAGAGTGGAGAATAATACTACTTGAAACATTGTGTAATTACTAACCTGTATTGTCTATTTGTGTGTTATTACTAACAAGTTGTTTGTATTTGAAAAGTTTAAATAAACTTTAAAATTTTCTATAATTCAACATTCACTCATAAATGATGGAAATAGTCCAACATATCACATCTTATAATATACCATCATTACAAACCTTCAGACAAATACTAAGTACTCGGTATAGACCCAATGCTATGTTGAAATTTAGACATTATGAAAAATTATGTCTAAACTGGCTAAAGTAGAAAATCATTTAACTTTCTTATGTAAATGTAAATCAGAAGGGATTATCCCTAAACCTCCTATTAAAACCTCCTATTTCCTCCAAGAGAGCTGAGAAAATTATTCAGAGAGCAAATGAAGCCTTATTGAGAGAAAGTATAAAGGTTCAGTGGTTTACCAAGTATCAAACATTGCAATCTATTAGAAGTGTGGAATCGTTACTACAAAACAAAGTTACAGATGAAGATTTCTCCAGAATTTGTCAAGCAGTGAACAGATCATATTGTAAGTTACATGGGAGGATAAAAGACCTTCAAAAGAAGAAGCTTGTCAATCTATATGGGCAAGTCAAAAGTAATACTGCAACTAGTCTATTCTCATCATCAGTGAAAAATCTTAATTCTAAACAACTTAGCAGTTCTTGAAAAAGGTTTGAATTTCGCCATTACACCATCTACTGTACCACTATTGGATATAATGGCTGCCACTGATGAGGTGACCCAAAATTTGAATCTAGAGGAAGCGGCAGAGTTACACTGGAGAGTAAACAGAACATTGGAAAGACATCAAGTGCACAAGCAGAAGTCAAACATTTCATGTGATGAGAGAAAAGCTATTAAATCTCTCAAACAGGATACATCTATAATCATTCTTCCTGCTGACAAAGGTAACACTACAGTTGTAATGGATAAAACTGATTATGATAACAAAATACAAGGCCTTCTCACAGCAGGCCAATACAAAAAGATGGCAAAAAATCCAATTCCAAATACAGAGGTAAAACTACAAGCATTACTCCGGAAGCATCGCAGGTATTTCAGTGATTCAGAAAAAAGCGTATTTCAGCAAGATTCATCACCTGTATGGGCTTCCAGAAATTCATAAAGACAATGTTCCATTAAGACCTATTATTAGTTCTAGAAATTCACCCTGTCAAAATTTGTCAAGATTTCTTCTCGAAGTTCTTAATCCATTGGCATATAGGACATCATCTTTCGTCAGGGATTCTAAGCACTTTGTGGAATTAGTCAGGAACATGAAAATGGATAGAACTGATTTATTGGTACGCTTTGATGTGGAAAGTCTGTTTACCAATGTACCATGTGATGAAGCATTGTCTATTGTAAGAAAAAGGTTAAATGACGATGATAGTCTACAAACTAGAACAGCTCTACCTATTGATAGTATAATGGAATTATTAACATTCTGTGTAACAACAACATACTTTCAATATAACTCATAATTCTTCCAACAAAATCAAGGGATGGCCATGGGATCATCACTGTCACCCTTGCTCAGAAACATTTACATGTAAGAACTTGAAGCCACAGCCATAAATACTACTCCATGTCCACCTAAAGTGTGGCTTCGATATGTTGATGATACATTTATGATGTGGCCACATGGCAAGGAAAAATTACAGTCTTTCTGGATGCACATTAACAACATATCTCCTACAATTAAATTCACGATGGAATCAGAACAAGAACGAAAATTGGCATTCTTGGATATTCTTGTGACAAGACTTTCTCAGGGCAAAGTAAAAACAATAGTGTATAGGAAACCAACACACACTGGCAAATATTTGGCATATACATCCAATCATACAAGAAGCACTAAACAAGGAATTGTACTATCATTATGGAACAGAGCAAAGGAGGTTTGTTCAGAATCCAGTGACTTGGAAAAAGAAAAGATTCACATAGAACAAATGCTTATGAAGAATGGTTATCCATCAGCAGTCATCAGAAAAATCTTCAATAGACAACACAAAGAGACCCCAAAAGAGAAAACAGTTATTGGTATGGTAGTGTATCCATACATACCAGGAATGGCAGACAAACTAAAGAAAATCTGCAGTCAATATAATATTAGGACTGCTTTCCAAAGCCTTACCACACTTCGAGGAATGCTTACTTCTACTAAGCCTAAACTGGAAAGGTTGAAGAACAAAACCTGCATCTATGAAATACCATGTGAATGTGGAAGGAAATACATTGGTGAGACCTGTCGCCCGGTTGAACAACAATTGAAGGAACATAAATTAATGGTTAAAAGAGAAAAAAACAGATGTGTCTACCATAGAAGATCATGTATGTACTAATGACCATATGCTTAAGTGGGAAAATACAAAGATATTGGATAAAGAGAAAAAAATGCATAGAAGAAAATTCAAGGAAGCTGCTCATATGACAATGGTAAATAATCTTATAAGTCAACCCAGTGTGGCAATACACAATGTATGGAAGCCTCTAATTAATCTTGCTCTTAGGAAAAAGTAAAAATAAAAATAATTAGACTTGTTTAAAAAAAAATATTGAAGGACTCAGGAGGATTTGAACCAATCCTCATATATAAATATATCAAATTTCTACTATATGTTGCCTTTGACAGAATAGCTCAGTTGGTAGAGTGTTTGCCTTAAATTCAATATACAAGAATCTAAAGGTGTGAGTTCAACTTTTAAGCGAATATTGTCACTGTGCATATAGGCCAGCAACACCTGAAATGTGTAATTACTAACCTGTATTGTCTATTTGTGTGTTATTATTAACAAGTTGTTTGTATTTGAAAAGTTTAAATAAAGTTTAAAATTTTCTATACATTCAACATTCACTCATAAATGATGGAAATAGTCCAACATATCACATCTTATAATATACCATCATTACAAACCTTCAGACAAATATCTCTTACAACTACTATATTTTCTGAATTGCTCAGGAATTGAAATGGAAAAATGAAACATGCAATTAAATTTATGATGAAGGTAAAACTCCAGGTAATGATGAAATTATGATCGATATCTTAAAAGAAACAGGTAAAGAAATAGAAAAAAAAATTGGCAAAGTTGTATAGCAAATGATTAAATAATAAAGACCTACCAGATGACTAGAAGACTGCCATATTAATATTAGTAGTTAAAAAGGGTGATGAAGAAAATGTCAGAAATTACAGATCTATCAGTCTTTTGTCAGTTCTATCCAATTTTTTTTACCAAAATAATTACAAATTATTTATAGCAAATTGGATTTTAATCAACCAAAAGAACAACCTGGATTTAAAAGTAGTTTTAGTACAGTGGATTATATTGAAGTATTGAGAGAAGTTATAGAAAGGAGTAATGAATATGAGTGGCTATTATGCTTTGGATTTGTAGATTATGAACAGGCATTTGGATATAGAAACATTTCTTCAGTGAATAAGCATTAGATCATCAAAGTATAAACCCAGGATATTGTCATATTCTGATGAATATTTATAAAAATGCAGCAACAACAATTAGATTACATAATGATACTAAAAAGATTAACATCGAGAAGGTTATATAATGGAGTGACTCCATTTCTCCAAAACTTTTTACAGCAGTTTTGCAAAAAGTAGGAAGCTAAGAGAATAAAAGTAAATGGAGATTATTTAATTCATCTACATATTTCAGATGACATAGTTATGTTTGTAAATAATGTTTTACATGTTCAAGAAATGTTGCAAGTGTTATTAGATGAAAGTAAAAAAGCAGAATTAAAGTAACTATTAAAAAGACTAAAATAATGTTCAATGGATTTTTTCAAAATAAAATAAAGATTGATAATAATTAGATAGAAAAAGTTAACAATTACAAATATCTTGGAAAGCTTATTACTACAAATGGAAACATAATGAATATAATTATTCATAGGATTAAGATTGTTTGGGGTGCTTATGGTAGAAAAGAAAACATTCTTATGTGTTTTAAAAGGAAGGTTTTTTAAATAAATGTATTAACAGATCTTACTTATGGATCTGATACTTGGACTTTTAAAAGAGATCAATATAGTGACTTCAAACCACACAGTGAAATATCTAGAAATATGTGTTAGGAGGAACAATAGATCGAAAACAAAAAAAATTGACAGAATGATTTCAGTCAAATATATCACTATTTTCTTTAATAAACCCTAAATACAAGTAAAGGTGTAAATTTGTAGTCCTAGTATTACAGTTATTACTAGCTGAGGCTATTTAAACTTTCAACTGCTGTTCATCTTCCTTTTATGTAACAAGAAGAGAATAATAATTACTTGATATACTGCTATAATGATGTAAAACATAGCCTGTTGCCTGTCATAATATTGGGTAATGGCTTTACCTAATTCATAAGTGACTTGACTAATGTTCAGAGAGTTGTTTGCTTAAATAAAGAAAGGAAATATTATAAAACAATTACAAATTAATGACATTCAAAGAACCCAATTGTATTCAAAAGTGAACTGCAATTTAAACTGCAATTTGTTTGGCAATCTAGTAGATTTTTCAAAAGTAAAATAAAATGCAGTCAAGCATTGGTGGCCTAGCGGTTAGCATAGCTGCATTCCAAGCAACTGGCCTCGGTTTGCTTCCTGGTCAACGCTTTGACATATATAATAAAAGATAATTTATTTTTTCCAAAAGTGATTAAAGAAACAAAACATTAGGTCAAATTAATTGATGATTTTAATACTTGTTTTTAATTCAGCACTTTCTACTTTTGATTATATATATATATGATTGAGTAAGAGCTATCTAATCTGTTCTTATATTGATATATTAAAGTCATTTGGTGATAACTATGATAAGTGTTGGTCAAGCATTGTTAGCTGAGAGGTCAGCATAGCAAGCAGTTGGTTGCAGATGGTTGTTGTGGGTTCACCTCTTGGCCAATGCTATGACATATGGAGAAAAAAAACTATGATAAGTGCTTTAGTTATTGTGGGAGAAATCCTTCCAATAAGCTTCTGATTTTATGTGCAAACAGCTAAAATAATATCAAACTATTATGTATTAGTCTTGCATTGGTGGTCGAGAGGTCAGCGCGACTGCCTTGCACTTGAAGGCAGTTGCCCGGGTTACAGGTTGGCGTCCCGGCCGATGCTATGGCACTTAAAAAAACTATTATGTATTAAAAATATATTATTAAATAAGACATTTTAATACCCATTTACTACAAAGCATCACAGTAATTCTAATAAATTTCTCATTCTATATTCATAATGATATTCTTGGAGACTAATTATTCAAAGGAAAAACATGAAAACATGTTGATGCAACAGTAAGACCTAATTTAATTAAACTATTCGTGCATACAAAAGTAGCAATATGAGTTCACTATTTACAATAATACAAAAAAACTATATAGAAAGGGAATAATAAAATTTATTAACAGAATTTTCTGATCTACTAACTAATTTTGATTTTTATTATTACTGAAATAAAATTAACATTTTAATAACTTTGGAACATAAAAATCAGAAGCCATTTTATAAAACATAAAACAAATAAAATTGCATCAACGATTCCGTTTAATTATTAAGTAAGAACTCTGTGTTAACAAACTTTTTCAAACTTACAAATGTTTTGGAACTTCAGGATTTTGAGTCACATATGAAAATATTTATAGCATTTATTTTTCTTTCTTTTAATCAATCACCCATATGAATTTTCATTATAATGACACGTAAGACCATTGAAGAAGTATATATATATTTAGTAATATGTTAACCATAATATACTTTATAGTTGCTGTGTTTATTATGTTTTGATTGAAAACTTCTATTGGATGGGAGAAACTAATATATTACTCTCTGCTTTGTGTATAATATTGTATATCTCTTTCTCTCTCTCTCTCTCTCTCTCTCTCTCTCTCTATACATATATATATGAAAAGTGCTTATTATACACTTACACATGCATATATATATATATATTATACCGTTACTGAGCAGCGCTCATTAAAATTGTTGTTTACAATTACTAAAAATTTTTTTAACGTAATTAATAAATAATAAAATCAACAAGTTGTCTGTAAATAACTGAATTAAAATATCTCATTTGAAAATAAAAGAAAATCTATAAAAGTTTAAAAAGTAATTGGAAGGTGGAGAAGGTTTAACTTACAAAAGTTAAAAATATAAAAGTTTAAGAAATAATTTTTTTACATGAAAGTAAAAATACTTTCGTTTCATTTAAACTATTAAAGGAAAAGGAAAAAAAGAAATCTTAAAACTAAAAAAAACAAGAAATCTCTTTTCATTTATTTAAAATAAATAATATTGTAAATAACAAATTGAGTGTAAACATAAAGGAATATTAAAATATGTGTGTGTTGATAAAATAAATATGTGCATGGTAAAAATATTAAAAATAAATGAAAGTTTGAGTAAAATTTCTCTCAAAGAATGTATATACTGGCAAGCTACATAAAACAAATGAATTTGCAATGGCTACTAATTAAAAACAGGATTAATTAAAATTGTATCAAAAATTTAATCAAAAGCAGTGGATGAATTTTCAACAATTGATATAGCTGGTGGTTATAGAAACTAATTAAGAAAACTGATACAGGTCATCACATAAATAGTCAGTTTTACAATCAGTCTTCAGTCAGTCATCTCATGTATCCCAGAGACAGTGTTTTTCATGTATTTAAAGACAATGCAGTACTAGCAGCCATTGGAAGCATACAGTCAGACTCCAGTCTCAGTTTGATGGAACATCAGCAACCTTAAGTGATGACTGCCTAATAACTTGAAACTGCCAGAGATATCTAACTATCTTGAATAATAGTGTCATGAAATAGCAATCATAGGAATCTCCACAAAAACCTCAAATCCAACCGGTTGGTAAAAACTCATATGAAGCAGCAAACAGCAAGAATTCAGCATCCAAAATCCTATAAGTAATAAATAACATTTTCTTATTTTATTTCTGATATTAATGTAGTCTTTGCATAATTTGAAGCCTCCAGAATCAGTAAAACCAATGAACTCTATAGCATGCATAAAATGAACTATTGTTGTGTGTGTTTTTAAATGGCATCTATTTATTTAATGCTTTATGATATCTTATATTAATTTTGTGTATTTATTTAATGCTTTGTGATATATTATATTTTATTGTATAAATTAAGAGTATGTGTGTGGTCATTATATAAAATACCAGTGTTAAATTAATTAAGAAGTAATAAAAGTAGTTTAAATTTATAATAGTAATCATTTAGTTAAAATAAATTGTCTTTAAAACTTAATGTCTGTCAGTTAATTCTTTCACCACTAATTAAAGCATTATATTATTCTTTTGATTGAGCTAGTTGGGATTTCTTAGGTGCTAAATTAGTTTGCCATCATTCAAAGCACGTTATTTACTTCTGTAATTAACTGGTGCCTTAAGTTCTCTCTGACACAAAATAGGGCTTTGAATGATAAGTGTTAAATTCTGCAGTCAAGAAGATCCATGTCCTTTAAACTTGGTCACATTTATATGTATTTTATATATAGATTTTGCTTGGGCATGGTTACCCTCTGGGTATTATGCTTCTCTGCCTAAGGGACCATGGTGGTGCAATAATTAAATTGTATTGGTGTAGATCAAATTAAAAAAATAATTGTATCATATTTTTTGTATAAAAATAAGACTTATAATTTTGCTTTCACAAGTTTATATTTTATTAAAGAGAGTTAAAAGTTCATGTTAGTTTTTGTTTCCCAAGCGATCTATGACAACACTGGCTGGTTCAATATATATATATATATATATATATATATATATATATATATATATATATATATATATATATATATATATATATATTGTAATGGTCAGAATTATATATTCACTCAACAAAACTCAGAGTCCAAGCCAAATATAATAAACCTGATCAAGATGGGACATGGGGCCCCATGTTAGACCATACTACAATCTATGTACCTGTGCTCTGTTAATTAATATCCTATTAACAACTTTGTACAAATTTAAGTTTGATTTAACCTAGATATTATTGAACAGGGGGAAGCATGAGATTCCATTAAATTTACCTGCACTATAAGGATCATAAAAATTTTAGTAAATAAATTGATAAAATAAATGTCATAGACAGGGTATGAGCACAGACTTTCACATGACCCACTCTCCACACCATCTCATAACACTGATACACCTGACCACACATATGGCAAACAGATAAATAATCACCAATGTACGTATTTCATGCTAAACCAGCAATCATCAGTTGGTCCAGATTACCATCTCTACACATATATGCTACAAGTGCTCAGATATATATTAAGATAGCAAATCCTCCTACTTTAATGGATAGGATTCAATGCACTCCATACTCCAACTCTACAACCATCCATCCAATTGAAAATCCGATGATGGAATGCTCAAAGGCCACCCTTAGGCTGAGATTGTTGTCATAAATTTAATTTTAACCAGTGGATTTAATTGCATTGGAGTATGGCAAGAAATATAATGCAGACAAGGTAAATTTAAGCAAGTTTATATATTTCATTATGTTTAACATAAGGTGATATAGATTACATTAAACTAGTGATTAAAGTATGGTTAATTTAACACCATCATGTGTTATACAATTAGACAAATTTAATCAACTACTAGAAATAGTACTAAGGATTTCATTCAGGTGAATCTAATATTCGGCTTTGTGGGATATTGATATCTATGGCAATGTGATGTGACAAATGATTTTCAACTCCCTTACTGTGATTTTCCAAAAGACTAAGGTTTACGTGTAATAATCAGATAAATATATTACATATTAGTGTTAATATTACTGACCCTCTAAGACAAGCAATCAATATTTGGACATAAGTATCAATTTTAAAAAGATATGTAACTCATGATTTGTTCCACTGGAGCTTCTAATGATAGTTCAAAGCTTGGAATGGGTTGGGTTAACATTGCATATGATTCACCCCCTCCCAAATTAAACTAAGTTTATTAGGGGTTTGGTGGGGTGGACGTTTGCTAATAAACTTTAATATGAAGTATAAATGGAAATTTGAAAATCAGATAGGCTACTCAACTGTACTGGGCTCTTATGCTAATTGCTTATTTGGTGCTTATATCTGAATAATTTAGTCCCTAGGCGACTCTTGTCCACCATTATGTGCCATTTACCAAAGGAGAATAGCAAACTAGAAACACACACACACACATATATATATATATATATATATATCATATTCAAGTTTACATCAGCAATTCACAAGTACAGGGGTGTCCAATAAGTTGATCAAGATCCACCGGTCGATCACAATTCAATTTTGGTCAATTGTGAGGTCAATCTGGCACGAGCTGTCGGGTAATGAGTAAAACAAATTAAGTCAAGATTTTCAAGTTTTTTTGTTATTTTTGTTTTTGTTCTAATTTTTTTTTTCAATTCTAGATAGGTGAAGTCCACTAAGTCATATCATTATTGAAAATAATATTTTTAATTTTGACTTAATGTAACTAATTTGAATTAATAAATATTGTTAATAATTACTCATGTTGCTTTAATTCCCCTGGACATGAGTGTTTTGGTCTGTTAAATAATTGTTATTTTTTACTAGGTAGATATATAAAAATAGTATGTTTTTCACATTTCTCTCCACTTAGACTATGCCTATAACAACAAGTTGATCACAACACATTTTAAAAATAAAAAGTAGATCTTATGAACACAAAAGTTGGCCACACCTGCATAAGTACAATGTAATGAATCAAAGATAACTAATTACATTTGCATTTAAAATAATTAGTGAATATCTGTGATGCAATACAAGTCAATCTTCTGAAATAAGTATTGGGAAGCTAATGCAATAATGAAATGGCCCAATTTAATAAGATGCCAATTTCGGTCTAACAAATAGTTTGATCACAATGGTCACATGCATTTCAAAGAATACTAAGATTAATTGATAGTTATAAAATGCATGTTATACTATATCTCTATGGTTAGAATTACATTTATTTGTAAAGATAATCTTCATAGATTATACCTTACAACATATGGTTGGTCTATAACCAGAATCATTACTTATTATGAAATGAATTGAACTTTGAATCATATAACAATACAAACATTATAACAATTGCAGACCAATTAAAGATTATAACCAAGCAATATAATTTTGCAATAGTGAGTAGGATTTGAATAACTAAATGTTATTCTATAATTATTAGGTCAAATACTGAATTAATAATATTTCCTACTCTATGTTCCTTGAGACTGTGGGCACTCATCAGATGATGTTTTGTTTTGTTTTCTTTACTGATGTAAAAAGTATAAGCATGATGTCAACTAAAATGAGGCCATTTGATAGCTCAATGATGTGGCTTTCCAACAATGTCTACCTCAAAAAAATCGGTTGAAATTTGGATTTTTGGCAGCGGTTTTAATCGATTGGAGTATTTAATTTTTTTTATTTTTTAATAATTTTTGTAATTATCATGAAGCAATAAAAGACAGAAATAGTTTACCAGCTGCAACTCAACATTTTTCGTGTGTTATTCACAAAGAAGGCCTATAATGGAACTTCAACGTAATGACTCATAAGCATAAAAAATTTTTTTTTAATATTTAAATTTTTTTTTTAATTTTTTGAAAAAATTATCTTTTTTATTAATTTTAGCTTGTAATTAGTGTGTGTTAGTTTGTTGTTATATATTTATTTATGCTCATATATAATTTATATCTACCATAATTTTCTAAAGTTCTATCATAATTTTCTAAAGTTTTAATCAACTTATTTATAAAATAATGATTTTCCAAAAGTTTAATAATTTATTATTTATAATTATGTAAAATTAAGAGCTATTATTACTATTATTTATAATTATGTTTATATAATATGTTTGTGTTTATAAGTAATGAGTTATAAAACTAATAATTACATATATAAAAAGATTGTATATGCAGCATATAATCAAATTCTGATTCTTGTTTATGTTTTTGTTTATTCTTGTTCATGCTTTGGAGTTACTCTGGTTTTGCTATATGTTTCATAACATTATTTTCAAGTCTATAGCTAACAAATGGACTATATGAAAATAAATTATATCTATGTGATACATTAATATAGCAAGATAGCATCACTTCTATACATAAAGAATATAAACATCACTTGTGTGCATAAAGAATATGAAGAGATGAAATTCATTTTATGAGTCATATAGAGAGTAGCCTAAAATTTCTAGTTTTAGATAGACAAGAAGCAAATTGCTATGATGATTTCTTTTGTATCTTTTATTAGGATGAATCTTTTTCTTTATAGATGCCTTTGACATTTGGAACTATTGGTGTACAAGATAAAAATGAAGCATTCATAACCAACTTCTTTTGGACATTGTGAAGCTATGTATTATCTCGGATAAGACATGTTATACATGTTTAGAAAGATAATTTTGTGAGAAATACAAAGAAATTATCACTGAAGATGTAATTTGAATTTTAGTTAATGTTAATTTCCAAATTATGAACAAAGAATAAAATAATAATTATTTTGGATGTGAAATTTATTTTTTCTTTTATTTTTATATAGTTATCACTATTTATTTTATGCTTATTGTTTTTCTTAGTTTTTCTAGTTTCTAGCAATGTAATTTTTTTTGCTCTAACATAATTAAAACTGAAGTTATTGTGAAAACTGTGCCTTAGGCCAGTATTTAAAAAAAATCAATATGGCAGCTTAATCCCAAGCAGTTAAAAACAAAGATATTTATAAATAGATATTATAAAAAATATTTAGTTTTTAAAACCCAATAAAACTGTACTAATTGTAATAAAATATGATTGGCCCTGTCTTCATAAACACAATAGTAGGAAGTTTGTAATATATTTAATAATTATTAATGTAAGCTTAAATTTGAAGGTAGAATTTATTGTTTAATGATGACAAAACAATAATTTGTGTCTGTGTGGGGAGGGGTTAAAAATGAAGTTTGAGTAACAAATGTTTAATTAATATTTTTTATTGGCATTGTTGAAAATTATCCATTAAAGAAAAATCATTTATCGTGTTTACATATTTCACTTTATAACTTTTTCCTTTATGCTTGAAAAGTTGAAGTATTATTTGTAAACTTTTATTTGTAATAAATGAAATACAATTTATTAATATACAATGTAGAATAAATATTTAATTTTAAACTAATATAAACCAAATATCCACTAAAGGTTGAAACAAAAATGTTAAAATAGGAAACCATAAATATTTAAATATTTATGATTTCATTATTTGAAGAACTGATGATATTTATTTTCATATTCCTATACTGATATTAAAATGTTCATAATTTAAAAAATACATTGCTAAAAAAAATATCATATAGGAAAATTTAATAACAGTAGATAAAAAGTTATTTTTTTCTGATTAATTTATGAACTTTAATGTTTTATGTTTTTATTTTTTACTTTGTTTGCACAGTCTATAAGTATAAAATGTTAAAACAATGATAATATTATCTCCATTAGAATTCATATGTTTACATACTTACAAGGATATACATATTATTTTCAAATTTTAAGTTGACTTTTATTCTTTGAAAGAATCTTTTCAAATATATATATTTGCAAATTTAGAACTAGCTAGGTATGTTAAACAACTTTGGTTAAAGAGGTTGATAAAAAAAACAATTACAATGATTTTATTGAAGCTTTCATCCATATTTTTACTCAGAGAATTTATTTAAAGCTTTGAAACCAAAGATGGTTTTCTACATGACCTTATACTCTTTAGACAAATTCCATTTTGGTGGTTGTCTTTCATTATTCTCGACCCTCCCATTACAATAACATAAATTTAATTTATATCTGCTTTTTAATAATTACTTTTCAGTATATATTTTTGGAAGTTTGTTTTTCTAATTCTTTAATAATAATTTAAATTTTGTTTTTTTCTTTCCTATAATTTTTTTTTTTACATAGTTTGATTAATTTTATAATAGTTAATTTCTCACTATCAAATTTGGTTTAATAAAAAGTATACCTATTAATGTTAAAATAAAATAAGGAATTCAAACAAACACTAATAAAAAAATAATAATCAAGTTAGTCATTTAATTAAAATATATTATTTATTTATTTTATTTTCATTTAAACTTTATTTAGGGATTTAATTGTAACTAAACAAGCTTAAAATGTATGCTTATTTTTTAAGTATGTAACTTTGGGTTTAAATAACATTTATAGAAAAAAAAATTTTTTTTAGTATAATATATTTAAACATTTTTAAAAACAATAAAACTAATGAATGTGTTTTTAAAGTATTAAAATTATATTGAGAAATAATAAAAAAACTACTTATCACTAAATCTTTACTAAAAAGTGATGGGAGTTTGTATTGCTTATTAAAAATATCACAACAAAATATAATATTGCAATCAGATCATAAAATCAGTACCATTACAATACCACTTATTAATTACTATAAGATAAACAATGCACAGTGCCATACAAGTAGTAAAAGTAGATACTTTTGTAGTAGAAACCTTACTTTGTAATATTTTTGTGTTTTATATAAATTAATTAGTATTCTAATTTACTTATTCTTATGATATGAGACTATATTATCTCAATAAATATTTTGCATAAACTTATTAAATCTAGATATATCACATTGTGTTTACAAAGCTATACTCATTAGCTATACTTATTGATTATATATTTTATTTAAAATCAAAGCTGTGCTAATTTTTGCTTTTCTTCCAATATGTAGCTTTAGAAAAAGATGTATCATTTTTAAATTATTACCCTACTTATATCTTTTCATTATTATTATACTTATGATTTTATTAATTTAACTAGATTAAGTATGCATTGATAATATTTTATAATCTAGGATTTTGTTGATGAAATTTTGTTTACAGAGATATAAATAATAAAACTTATTATAATATGAATGGAGAAAAGTAATTATAATAAATTCATATATATATATATATATATATATATATATATATATATATATATATATATATATATTGAAAATAATATAACTTACACACATGGTCTATAATAATCATCATTGATTTGAAATGCACTTAATTATATATTGTATCTATAACAAATCTGAGAGAGCAGCTCAAATGTGGGTTATATTATGAAATAACATTAAAAAAAAGTTTAATAAAAACTCATATGAACTGACTAATAAATATACAAACTGCTCATATTTTATAAATTTACTCTATAATATGTGAGACACCTAATGGTTAATTGTAATTGTAATGTAAAGTAAGGGAAAAAGATAATCTTGATATACAAAAGAATTTAAATTGTTTAGTATCTAAAACTCTAAATTTGAGCCTTTTTTAATTCGCTTTTCCTGAATTGAGTCTTAAATAAAATTTCCTACATTTTTATAATAAACCTGGATGGCAAAACTAAATATAAAATTAAAATTTTGGAATTAATAAAATTTTAAAAATGATCAAGCTATATTTAAGTATCAACAATGATTTTTCTTTTTCCTAAACCATTGGCTAATATAAATAAAGAGAGAGAGAGAAAAAACTATTTTTGTTTTCTTTTTTTCATTTATGTAAAAAAATCATAATAATTTATTCAGTTATATATCAAATCATGTTATGATATATATAAATTTGTTTCCACAGTATATTTTTCAAACAACTTTGTGTTCAGAAATAGATCAAATCTTGTAATTAGCTGGTGAAAAATGTATTGTTTGCAAAATATGCTGTTGAACAACATAAGTTAGATATAAATTGTGGAATTTTATAATTACAACTATATATATATATATTGTAATAACAATTTTTATATATATGGAATTTTATAATTACAACTATATATATATATATTGTAATAACAATTTTTATTTCACCTTACTTTGTAATTACTAATACACTAAAAGTAATTGCATTAACGTGAAACTTTTAAGTTTATTATTAGTAGGCTTTTTTTATCTATTCTATCTTTTAGACTTAGTGCTTTCAGAGACCTTGCAGCTCCATATTCTTAGTTCTTTTCATATTGTTAACTATATGCAAATGCATGCAAATTGCTTGTATCATTCATTTTTTCGAAGTCATGAAGCACATGTCCTTTCTGTTTATTGCTCTGGCATCGCTGGTGATGAAACATGCTTTTTTGACCTTCCTCTTGACATTGTTTCTTTCTGCGCATACGATGTTGGCTTTAGAGGGCTCAAATTTGTGGTTGTGTTCCTGCTGATGGTCAGCAAATACTGAGCTGCCTTCTTTTTTGGTTGTAGCTCTTGTGTATACATATTTATGCTGAACCAGTCTATTGCCCACTGTAGCTCGAGTTTTCCCATAATAATCTGAATCACAACCTGTCTGCGGGCACACAATTCTATAAACTACATGGGGGGTTTCTTCTATATTTCTTTTGTCTTTAGTATTGTTGATATATATTGTTATATATATATATATATATATATGCTTTATGTTACAATATATATATATATATATATATATATTATATATATTGTAACATAAAGCATGCTTATTTTAATTTCAAAATCAGAAGTAATAAAATATTAATAAGACCTTTTTAAATAATATTTAATTTATAATAATTTTTTTATTCAAAATTATTTAATCCTTAACTATTATTCCAGTGTAAAGTAGAAAATATCTACAAAAAACATTTTCTTGTATTTATTTCTATTTTTAACTTTCAACTTTATATATATGCACTCACACATTACTATGTTGTATGCCATGAAACACATAACCAACTCTCTCTCTATATATATATATATATATGTATAATTTATGACAATTTTTAGTATAAATTTCTAATATATACTTCCTGTAAACCTTTGAATAAAAATAAAATTCATGATTTAAGTGATTATTAAAGTGAATTATACCTGGTAAAATGAAAATAGTCATACAAAGGTACTTTTTTAATATTTAGCTCTATTACTACCTAACATGCTATCAATATATTTTTATGCCATGAATGTGATATAGTAAAAATATATTGAAAGCATGCTAAACAATAATAAAGCTAAATATTTTTTAAAAAAACTATTTTTTCTGTGAATATTTTCATTTTATCAGATATTATGTTGGCTCAGAAAAAAAGTAAATTAGTAACAATTAAATTATAAAGTGAATTATTTACATAATAATGTAACATGGATGATCATCACAAATTTAACATCATAGTGAGTTTACTTGATAGTACATCTTCATTGTAACTCCATAAATATTTAATGCTTTTTTAGATGACTAATAGTTTTTAAAGCAATGTACAAATACTGATTCTTTTTAAAATTATAATTATGATAGACAAATATAAAGTGCATTTCTCATTTTCTGGAAGATGCAAAGTCATCAGACATATCAGAAACTAGCAATCCATGGCTGAAAGTAAAAATATTTTCTAATTAGGTTCTAAATTGCAATTAGTTTATTGATTTTATTTATTTAGCTTTGACAACTGTAGTTTATTTTTGAGTAAATAAAGATTTCTTAAATTAGAAGAACTGTCAACAATAAGTGGAAACATATCAAATTTGTAAACTTACAAAAAAAGTATAAAAAAAAAGATTTAGAAAAGGTCATATTATTAAAAGAAGAATCACAATTGAAGTGGGATTTATTATAAATAAATATAGATGAAGTCAAAGAAGAGCATTTTGAAAATTACTGCTACACAATAAATAAAGTAAAATATTCATCAATGAAATATGATCATATTTAACTCTAGATTATTTTAATGGGGAACAAAAAAAATTATATAGGTATACATAATACATTTAGTCATATCAAACAAAATTTTAAAATTGTTATAAAAAATATTAATCTTAGATTGGAAACCGATTAAGCAGTGAAGATGCTGTGAAAATGTTGGTTTTAAAACACAACTTAGAAAAACAATAGATTTGTGGAATTTATAGAAAAAATAACTGTATAGTTTAACCCAGAAATTGGATTATATATTAAGTAATAGAAAATCTGAATATTAAGTGTGTAATGTGCTTAATAGATTTGACATAGAAAATGATCATCAGGTAATGAGAGAAGCATAAGCTATTAAAACTACTGTACTAACAATTATATCTTTAACATACAGAAATATACAAAAAAAATATTAATTTAAAATTTGCAATATTTTTAAGATTATTGATAGATTTTGAAGACAGCTCAGATTTGAATGAAATATATAAGAAGGTCATTGATATTCTATTAAAGGCAGAGAAGCAACACATAGATAACAGGCAAAAACAAGCATTTTATTAGTAAATTTTCATTAAAGACAAGGCAATACTTTGTAAATAAAAAGAAATAATATAAAAGTATTTTCAATCTATTTAAAAGAACTAAATAATTGGAATTCTATAAATTAATGTGAAGAAATATTAGTAATCACATTAAGAATACAGACTTCAAGAGATAAGTAAAGTCTTAAAAGACAACAAAGTCTTAAAAAAAGAAATGTTGATTTGCAGTCAAAAAAAAGAAACTACTATTTTATTATTAGTTGCAGATTAATTACCAATAAACAACATAATTTCTAAATTTTGCAGTATCTCTCAGCCATTTTTGATCACACATTCATTATATTATGCTTATTTTATTGCAAATTTGTATCATTATTGGTATTTAAAATTTTAATTTAAAAATATCCACATTTGATAGTGTTTTTCACAAAAAAATGATTTTTCATTGTGGTCTTTTTTATATAGTCCCTCCTCATTTCCCTTATAATGTGCCACAAAGCACTAATTGTCAACTTTAGTCATTGTTCTCCAGACATTTCTAATTGTCAAAATCAAAAATCAAATCAAAAATCTTATACTTTCATAATAGATTTATAATGTAAATAAATATATTTCTCATAAGTTTTTCCATAGATAATTAAGTTTTTACATTAATATGCCTAAATATAAACTTTGATTTGAAAATTTGTAAATTTTACAAAAAATAATTAAGGGAAAGTGAATAGTGCTTGTCTGCAATCAAGACAAGTGAATAACATTGACCGCTATTTGCATATCAATGGCATTCATTGATAACTAGCAAAATGCAACTATTTTTCATTAACATTTATGTATTTTATGATTATTTTTTAAACCATATTGACTAATAATATGTCTAGACTTATATTTTTATTTAAAATATTTAATTTTAGATGAAGAAAAAACAACCAAAGCTAATAATCAGAGATCATAATTTTTAAGATATAAGAAATCACCAGCAATTTCATGTAATGATTGGTTGAAATATAATTCTTTTGTTTGACTATAGGCTATTTTTCATATGATTTTCTTGTATTTTTCTTTAGTTATTAACATTATTTTAAATTTTTTGCTATATCTAACTCTTTTGTATTGTTCTAACATTCTGACAGATTTATTTGTTCTCACTAGATTTAAGCTTTCAATTTTCATTTTGATATTAAACCATTATTATTTATCAGAATATAATAAATTTGATTTCATTTGATAGATATTTTTGTTTAGAAGTTAAATAAATTTTAAAAAATCACATTTTGATTTCCAGAATTATTTTAAAGATTGTATTAAAAAAAATTGCTGTCACATCATCAAATTTTAGGTGGAGCCAATTCAATTTATAAAATAAATGAAATCTTCTTTGTTTCACATTTCATTTAAAAATCTGAACATATTTGTTAATAACTACTAAATCTAACAAATTTATGCTTTAAAGAATTATAATTTTTTCATAATTTTTATGATATCACTAAATATAATATCAATCCAGTAAATGACTTCATTTTATAGACAGCTGCATTTTCTGCAACCATAATCTTTATAGTAACAATATTCAGAAGAAAGTAATTTTTTATATTTAAAAATAAAACATTTCTGCAAAAAATAAATATGTAATAAAATTGACTTTTGGTTATTAATAATTATTATATAATTATGATTGCAATATAATCATAAACTTTCCAAAAAATGAAGTTTTTAGACCATCATAAT
Organism: Epiperipatus broadwayi; assembly: GCA_028023455.1. NCBI lineage: Eukaryota > Metazoa > Onychophora > Udeonychophora > Euonychophora > Peripatidae > Epiperipatus > Epiperipatus broadwayi. The sequence continues at coordinate 2,106,841 of JAQFVV010006360.1, read as the reverse complement.
GTTTTCTCAACCACCATAATATTTTCTCAAAGTAAACATGCAAGGTTTGAGATCCTGAAATATATCATGGTTATCTATCATCAGTGGAGCTTGAGATCTTTTGTTGGATGGCCTATTTGATTTTCTCACCATACTTTGAATTTTTTGTATTTAAAATATTAGAAATTAAATATACATGAATTTTAAAGGTCATAAAAAAAAAGCTTCACAAAATTTTTAGAAGAGGGCAACAAATGCAAATTTAAATTTTAGAAAACTGAAACTCTGCTGTAATGCCTTGAAACAAGAATCAGTTTAACCAATTTGAACATAAAATAATTCAATTTTTAAAAGTTAAACTAAAACAATTCTGATTACTGTGCATTAATATATTTATAAAGAAAATGGATTAGATCCATATTTAACAAATGAAATCATTCAAATTTTTAATCAAGCTGGGCAATAAGAAAATTTGAAGACAAAGCATTAATTCCTCAGAGTTTCAGGAAATATTACAAGAGATTTTTAACTAAAATAAGAAAATAGAACATTGTACTTTTGAGATTATTTTGATGGTAATAATAAATGATCTAAAGAAATCCATTTGTGATTAATTGGGCTGAACCTATTACAATAAAATGACATTATAGGACAATACATGATTTCTAAAACATGGTACAAGACCTGGAGTTAAATCATATGTGAGATGATTGGTAGAAATAAGAAAATTTATCTGAATGATATGACAAGAAAGGTAATATATATATATATATATGTTAAAACGAAGATTTGCATGGGTTAAATATATAAAATACATATTTTGCTGGTTCATCCGTGTTAAAAACTTTTAATATCAATTTACTGACGTTTCGACTTGGTCACACAAGCCATCCACAGAGTTATAAAAAGGTAGAAAGACAGTTGTAGAGGCGCTACAATCACTGGTTTGAATAAAACATTAAAAATCCCACCAATAGCAAAAATGTTAAATTTAAGAATGTTTTTTAAAGAAATCTTTCCAAATAGGAGGAAGTTTGCACGTATCATCTCGCTTATTGATACAATCTGGCCTTTTAAGTATCTCAATGGCTTCTCTGATTTTGCATTGGTAGAGATTATCACATCTGGATATGATCCTGGTACTAGAAAAATCTATTTTATGACCTGAATCTATAGTATGGAGTGAGAGTGCTGATGATGATGAGTGTTGTTTAACTGCATTAGCATGCTCATCTCTCCTAACACTGATGCGACGATTACTCATACCTATGTAAGAAGCTTTACAATTTTTACATGAGATTTGATAGACACCATGAGATTCAAGAGGGATTGAATCCTTAGGCTTGGTTATTATATTGCTGATCTTTTGATGAGCAGAAAATGCTGAATCTATATTATAGCGTTTTAATATACGTCCGATACTGTCTGTAGTTCCTTTTACATATGGAACACAAATCCTAATAGCTGACTTATCATCTTTTTGTTTCCTATTTTGTCTATTTTGGGCTTGAAATAAGGCTTTTTTTATAAATTTGTAATTATAACTATTTGCTAATAAAACACTATTAATATGATTTATTTCTTCTTTCAGATGTGTGTCATCTGAAAGGTTAATTGCTCTATTTAAAAGAGTTTTGGCTACAGAAACTATCTGAGTTGGGTGATGATGAGAATGGAAATGTAAATATCTGTCTGTGTGTGTATCCTTTCTGTAAATAGAAAAAGATAAACTATTTGGTGTTCTGGTGACTAGAACATCAAGATCGTGTAGGGAGTTTTCCATCAGACTCTGTCTCCATTGTAAATTTAATATGAGGATGCATATTATTTAAATGTAAGAAAAAAATCATCTAATGTATTTTTTCCATGTTGCCATATGACAAAAGTGTCATCTATGTATCTGAGCCAAATGAGAGGTTTTAAAGATGATGATTCTAAAGCACGAGTTTCTATATATTCCATGAATAAATCAGCTATTACTCCTGAGATAGGTGAGCCCATAGGAGTACCAAAAACTTGTCTGTAATGCTGTCCATTGTATACAAAATATGTATTTAAGAGACAACAATGGACAGCATTACAGACAAGTTTTTGGTACTCCTATGGGCTCACCTATCTCAGGAGTAATAGCTGATTTATTCATGGAATATATAGAAACTCGTGCTTTAGAATCATCATCTTTAAAACCTCTCATTTGGCTCAGATACATAGATGACACTTTTGTCATATGGCAACATGGAAAAAATACATTAGATGATTTTTCTTACATTTAAATAATATGCATCCTCATATTAAATTTACAATGGAGACAGAGTCTGATGGAAAACTCCCTTTTCTTGATGTTCTAGTCACCAGAACACCAAATAGTTTATCTTTTTCTATTTACAGAAAGGATACACACACAGACAGATATTTACATTTCCATTCTCATCATCACCCAACTCAGATAGTTTCTGTAGCCAAAACTCTTTTAAATAGAGTAATTAACCTTTCAGATGACACACATCTGAAAGAAGAAATAAATCATATTAATAGTGTTTTATTAGCAAATAGTTATAATTACAAATTTATAAAAAAAAGCCTTATTTCAAGCCCAAAATAGACAAAATAGGAAACAAAAAGATGATAAGTCAGCTATTAGGATTTGTGTTCCATATGTAAAAGGAACTACAGACAGTATCGGACGTATATTAAAACGCTATAATATAGACACAGCATTTTCTGCTCATCAAAAGATCAGCAATATAATAACCAAGCCTAAGGATTCAATCCCTCTTGAATCTCATGGTGTCTATCAAATCTCATGTAAATATTGTAAAGCTTCTTACATAGGTATGAGTAATCGTCGCATCAGTGTTAGGAGAGATGAGCATGCTAATGCAGTTAAACAACACTCATCATCATCAGCACTCTCACTCCATACTATAGATTCAGGTCATAAAATAGATTTTTCTAGTACCAGGATCATATCCAGATGTGATAATCTCTACCAATGCAAAATCAGAGAAGCCATTGAGATACTTAAAAGGCCAGATTGTATCAATAAGCGAGATGATACGTGCAAACTTCCTCCTATTTGGAAAGATTTCTTTAAAAAACATTCTTAAATTTAACATTTTTGCTATTGGTGGGATTTTTAATGTTTTATTCAAACCAGTGATTGTAGCGCCTCTACAACCGTCTTTCTACCTTTTTATAACTCTGTGGATGGCTTGTGTGACCAAGTCAAAACGTCAGTAAATTGATATTAAAAGTTTTTAACACGGATGAACCCGCAAAATATGTATTTTATATATATACTGGACTAAATTTAAAGAGACCTACACTAGGGAGTGGCATTACCTCACTTGAAGCAATTACCTCTTTATATTTACATGTTACATAATAGTAATAAAAAAATCCCAAATTCAGCCCATTATATAATACTCAGTGGTGAGAGTTTTGTATTTTCTTTCTTAAAATATTCAGTCCTAATGCATCAATACTTATGGCCTACTAGTTTAGCAATGAATTAGCAAATCAGAAAAGAAAATCTTACACTTGTCTGAAAATACTCAGATATCTAAAATTTTATTTTTAAATCAACTACGATTTTATGCCATGTTCCAACTGTAAGATGCAAATTTATTTTTCACTATACAACAAGGCTCTTTATATATATTGTAGATGTAAATTATTATATATATATACAAAAAACCTGTTTAATCTAAATTAAGAGAGATGTCATAGAATAATTGTTTAGTTGCACATAATAAAGAAAAGTATATGAGCAGACATTTAAATATCAATTGAATTGATTGAGGCATTAAGTGACTATTTTTGCTTTAGATCTAATAATATGTCAGTATTTATTTTTGCTATGTATAAATACACGTATGAGTAAAAAGTCCGACTAAATAAATATTTCATTAATTTGGAAAGTATTTATAAGGATTTACTATTATGAATGTAGCACGAAAAGAAAGTTAATTTTATATATGCATGAGGTAATTTGGAGATTTATAATTTAATTAAAGGTCATATAAAAATAAATATTTCATGATAGCATTTAAAAAAATCAAAGACGTTCAATGAAAATATGATTATACTTAGCCTATAGATTTAAAACGATTTAAAATTGTATCCTGGAAATTATTGATGTAATTGGAAACTTATAAGGCATGCTATTTTTTTATGTTTTTTTTTCCAAATATCAGTTTAAGTAAAACAAATAAAATAAATCTTTGATAAGGGGACAGACCCTCAAATCATTTCTTCTGATACTATATAACATCTGCAAAAAACATTAACTTCATAGGATTTTCATGTCTCATGAAAATAAGCAAACGTCCACCACTAGAGAGCTAATGGGTTTTTATCTCATTCACTTAATAGAGCTTGTAAAGAAAAAACAAAAAGGAAAAAAAAAAAACTGTCAGTCAAATTGTTTACAACTAGTCATTTTCTAAATTTATTCTTATAACTCCAAATCATAGCAGCATTAATTCCTAATTATCTTCAATTTATTCAATTACCATTTAGTTAGTTAACAAATGTATTAATAATTTCTCATGAAATAATTTTTTATGGGCAATGTACAATTTGTTTACACATCAACTTTCTTATTTATACTATTGCTTATTAGATTATACTTCAACAAGAATAAGAAAAGAAATTATTGTCACTAGGGATCGAAATTCAGGAAGAGATTTAAAGACTATTTATTTGTATAATCTTTATGGAAGGTTTCAGTTGTGTAATATGAAATTTATTAACTATCATCATAATTATTGAAAAAAAGTAATAATCAAAATGCATTCAAGAGATTTTGTACACATAAAATAATTAAAAAATGTAATTACATTTAATTAATAATTCTATGTATGTTTATGTTGCATATTGTCATGATAATATAGTATAATGATCATCCAGGATAGCAAGCATGTACTCAATTGTTAAAAAAATTTAAAGTTCTTTTACATTTAAAATATTATTATTAATAAGAACTTTACGCATGTATGTGTGTACAGAGGTGATAAATAAACATATCATTTATTAAAATGAATTTTAATAAAGAACTTAAATCTATGTAAGATGGCTTAAATTAAGAAAAAAGTTTGAAATAACATATTTTGGGTAATATGAATAAAATTTAATTTGATCAGATTTACAGATGATAAAAAAAATCTACAACCAGTGATTATTACTGCTTTTTAATTATTGATCGATTATATACTTGTCTTTTAAAAAAATGTAAAGAATTTTGATGAGAGAAAATATAAAAGTGGCACATTTTTGGTGGGATTATTATTCATTCATTCGTTGTTTTAATTTGATCTGGATTGGAGAGTTGGGCAGTATAAACTTTTTAGCTTTTGTGAACTTTTGACATGACCAAAAAAATGTGGTTACTGTAGTTTCTGAAAAAGATTCCTCCTTGTCAGAAATATGGAACTAAGGGATCATTTGTTGATACGGCCAGAGAATATGTATTGCTAGACATTAAAATGCACTAACTCACCATATACTATGTAGATTTCTTCTGGAGATTCCTGAATTTGAATTCCATGGCCAAAGCCAATATTAATTTTAAATGCTTATGGAAATGTGGTGCCTCAATTGACTTTAATTTGTTTTGAAAACCATTTGTCAAAGAGAACATTACGGTTTTATGCCATTCTGATCAGTAATGAAAGTATTAAAGAAATAAAATACCATGGTAAGATTATTATTTTTAAAACTTTAAAAAAAAAAACTATATTAAAAATGCCTTAAGTCAGTATAAATCTGATTTTTTTTGTTAACATTTTTTAATCATTGTTATCCATTTATTTTTACATGTTTTGCTTGTGTGTGTATGTATATATGTGAAGTGATTTTAATTGTGAAATAAATTGTTGTTAGTTTTAATTCAAGTTGTCCGTTCTTTTTTATTTAGCAACTTTCATTTCTAAATGGTCATTTTAACACATCAATTAAGAGAAAAATATATTTTAATTAAAGAGACTTTTATGTAAAGATACTTTTTAACCATTAAGAAAAAAATGCTGGGATATTTTTGTAAATTGAGGGATTCTGGTTTTTCAAAATTGATTCATTTAACATGACCCCCTAATAAACGAATAAAATGTAATATTAGTTTTTTAATTTAAACTAAATTATTTCTGAATGAATAAAAAAATCTATTTCAAAGTACTAGTGTTGATTTTGGAAAGGTGATTGGAAAATATAATCTGTTTTAGGTTCAATCATCTCCATTATTATCTACTTTAGATGTCACTATGAAATTAGCACTTGTTTAGATGTATTTATTGTAGTCTCTTAAGGTTATCTACAATAAATTGGCTTCCCAATATGTGGCTAGATTAATTCATTTTTTACCTGAGTTATCGATACAATAGCTTTTAAGGAAATTTTATATATATCATATTTTCCAACTATGTTATTTATGATGGTCTTAGAATAGCATGTTCCATTAATTTATAGAAAGTAAACTAACTTTAATAAATTCACAAAAGAAAGAGTTTGTCAAGGTTTGATTGTTTTGTTTTTAGTACTGGTGATGAATCAAAGAGTTTTTCGTTGGTTTGAGGATTCAGTATTTTCATGGTATTCCTTGGAGAGTTTTTTCTTCACCCTACACCTGCCATACTTTCTTTATATTTACTAGTCTATATGCTTTAAAAGTGAGTAAAGCCTAACTACTATATTGTGTATTTTTTAGACTCAAAGCTTCAAAATGAGCAAGGCATTATTATGGTTTTCTTTTGAACTTAACATAGTTTTGCATTATGAACTATCATTTGTACAGAGTATTATTAATTTGTAGGTTATGTGGTAATTGCATATTGTACTTAAATAAGTAGTCCTTTTAGTGTTCATGCTGCATTGTGTGCTCCTTGCAAGTAATAGATTTGTTTATCTATTCTAGAATTGTGAGTATATGATTAACTCTGATAATTAACTCAAAAGTTCACTTTCTTCACAGAAAAAATATAAATAATATCAAATATGAAAAATAAAATAAAATATTGCTTATATCAAAGATAACATATTTTTATTATGATTATCAGTTTATAACTCCACTTTTGAAAGAACTATGGTTAAGCATCATGGTTAAGCATGGCATTATTGTAAGTTAAATAGAAAATTTGAGAAATAAAATAAAATCAATTGCTGTCTAACTGCTTTGTGTCATATATATATATCGTATAAAATTAAAATAAAAAGCCAAACAAAACTTAAAATCATGATTAGCTAATTTTAATATTTAAATAAAATTATGTGTTTATAACTTTTGAAAGATTTGTTCGTTTGTTTTCTTTTAAAATGTGGTTTAAAAATAAATTTAATTATTCTTGAAATATTAAACGTTAATTAAATATTATAAAGCAATGCAGAGTAATATTCTTTAGATAATGGGTGAGTATACTGTAAAAGTGTCTTTTAATCTATTCTTTTAATGGTTGCTATGGAATTTTTCACTGTTGCTAGCTAACAATAAAAAAATATTTTCCAATTAGCTATAGCTTTATTTATGTGAAGCTTCCTAGTTCTGATAGATCACAAATTAGCAGCTATGAAAATGATTTTTAATCAATTGGATTTATATTTATTTACCATGGTTGAGTAGAGGTTATGTTGGGTGTTGACTTTGGCTTTTTGAGAATGTAGCCATTACGGAGATATGTGATGACTGAATAGTGATAAAGAAATATGCCTATCATTGTCAGATTTATTTGCATAATAATAAAACACAATATTTATTTAAAAATAAAAGAGTCAAAGAAGAAGTAAGCCATGAATTTTAAGATGAATGTATCAAAGACAAGGGACATGCATACATATTAAACATTTATCTGAATTTCTTCATTACTAAACATAACTAAAAGAAATTTATTGTTGTTTGAAAAATCTGTTAGTTTTTACCATTTTTATGTGAAGCTGTGATAATATGTAAATAATGACCAGAGATCTTAATGTTAAGTTGACATTCAATATTTTAAATGCAGAAAAAAAAAAAGCTAACCCAGTCATATTTTCTGATCATCATCCACCCATATTATTCTTATAGTTAGATGTTTAAATTAGTTTTATTGAAACTTCTAGGTAAAAATATATTTTCCTCTTAAATATATATAAAAATACTTGTCTGTGAGATTACACATTCATAAAACAATGTTTAAATAAAAATTGACTTATTTTTGAACAACAAATATAAAACAATTTAACTTCACTTATATTTACATATGTACATAATCAATTAAATAAAATATATATGCCAGCAAAGCTATTTAGAATGGATCTGAGAAATCAGTAAAATATATAATAGCTAAACTCTTTACTTAATATCTTTAAGTTTTCTCCCTAACTGGATAACCAATTCTATATTATTTTATACATTACTCAGTTGATAGCTTGTATGATTAAGCTAAAATGTTGGTGTATTTATAATAAAAAATCATACATATATAGACCAAGAATATATATTTTGTAATAATAACAGATACAAAAACTTACCTGCTCAAAGTAAGTTGCTAGATGTGAGTGACCATACAATGTAAAAGTATCACAGTCATTTATGAACCAAAATATAGATATAAATGAAGTTTATGATATATGGTATGAATGTGCATCTACCTCATACTTCTTATCAAAATAAGTTGCTGGTTGCAAGAGACCAAACAAAATAACAGTGTCACACTTATTTATGGACAAATAAAATAGATATACATGAAGCATTATGATATATGGTAGGAATGTGTTTCTACTGCATACTGCTTGTCAAAGTAAGTTTTGCTGGATGCAAGTGATTGGACAATGGAACAGTATCACTCTCACTTGCTAACAAAGAAAATTTATATAAATGATGCATATGATATATGGAAAGAATGGATATATACTGCATACTACTGCTCAAAGTAAGTTTTGCTGGGGGCAAGTGACCAGACAATGCAATTGGATCATTCACTTATTAAGAAAGAAAATATATATACAAAATAGCCAGAAATAAAAGAATATTAACTTAAGTAAATGTAACATACACAATTATTCATTCCCATGCATGATGTTCCCAAACTTGTAGGATATTTTGCTTAAAATTATAAATTTTATTAAAAGGACAATCTTACTTGATTTATTTCATCTGTCTATGCAGCCTTAGTAATGATTAAATTATTATTTTTACAATTTCAATACTTAAGGCTTGTGGAAATGATTATTATTCATTTTAGTTTTAAAGTACTAAATAAGCTCTGAATCAAATGGTGAGGGTTTACAATAATAAATTGATTGTTTTGCATAAAATCATTTTTCCTTTTAGGTTTACAATGACTGAACTATGGCATAACTAATAAAAGTAGCAATTCATTGCCATCCTAATTTATAAACATATATATTTTATGTAAAATTATTTTTCCTTTTAGGTTTATGATGGCAGAATTGTGGTGTGAGTAATAAGAGTAGCGATTCACTGCCATCCTATTTTATAAATAGATATATTATATGTAATATAAGGAATTTGAACACAGGTTTTCAATCTCTCATCCACCATCCACTCTATTTTATACAACCAATACACATAACACATATGAAGATTATTTATCTTTTTCACGTGTATGGTGATGTGTATTGGTTGTTTGAGATAGAATGGATGGCTGAGGGATCTTGACAGTCTGTGCTCAAATCCCCTATATTACATCTAGACTCCAGGTATAAAAAGTATACTTGTATTTAAGATATATTTTATGTAAAATTAATCATAATAATTTATAGCTTAAATGTAAGAGATAAAATATATACAGTCATGGTCAAAGTTTACACACATTATCCTTTTTATCATTAATATTTCAAGATCTGAATTCAGGTATTGGTAGACCTTATGCAGAATTAGTCTGTACAAAAATAGCTATGTTTTGTAGTCTTCTGCAAAGCTTCTGTTATATTGCTCTTGATAGCTGCAACAATTTTCATTAATATATTCATTTTTTTTATTCAATGGGCAATAACATATGTTTTCTTGGTTTCTGCCCAAAGTAAAAGTCACTTGATGTTTACAGCATGTAGTTCACATACACACTGAACACAATGTTCTTTGAACTGTTTGTACATTATTTGATGGCTTCTACTCAGAAACTTATGATGGACTTCCAGCTTGCACTCAGCCAGCTTGGAAAGAGTGTATTAGATAACAGACATCTACTCTTCCATGATTTTCTAACTAAAACCACAATAATCAGCACAAGTGCAGCATAAAACAATTAAAGCTTAATTTTCAATATCCTGAGAAACCATTATCTATAGTTCTTTGAGTTGTCTTATCACCAAGATCAGTTTACATGGTGGACCATTTTCATATATCCATCCATTGATTGTAAATAGCTCCTAAACTTAATTAAGATCCACATCATATTTGTGCCATTACAGCATTTTTAAAATATTAAATTTGAAAGGAGATTATACTAAAATAACAAACAATTTTTTGACTAAACCATATATTTATTTTCTCAATTAGCTGATCCATTTATCTAGAATTTAATTACTTTTACATAATACTAATAACATTATAAAATATTGTGGTTTAATTTCTTTAAAATAACTTCAAATTAATAATGCAATATTTATCTATGCACATACTTTTACATATATATAAACATTAAAAGCATAAAACTAAACTAGTCAATAAATAATAAAAATTACCCCAAATAAAAAACTCAACGTGACTAGCCAAGAAAGTAAAATCTAAAACCCAACCAATGGTTTTACTGCTACAAGAAGACTTCTCAAGTATAAAGAACTACAAAACAACAGCATATTTATATTAAACCTTACCCACAATTCCATTTACTTCCCATCCACTCTTAATATTAAAAGAACTTTTAAATAAGTTAATTGCTTCGGAATCATAAATTTTTAATAATAAAGATTCTTTAATTCTTCTTTTTATTTCATTTCTCTAAAAAAAGACAACCTTAGCTTCCTCAAAATTAATTTTTTTTTTTTTTAAATCTTTTTTTTCTCCCCACAACATTTTATAAAAAATTTCATTAAATTTAAAAACCTTTTATAAATAAAAAAAATTATTTTATTTTTTTTAAAAAATTTAATTAAAAAAAATTATTTATTTTTTTAAAATAAAATAAAAATAAAATTTAAAAAAAAAAAAAAATTTTTTTTAAAAAAAAAAAAAATTTTTTTTTTTATTTAAAATTTTTTATTATTTTTTTAATATTCTTTATTATTTTAAAAATAATTTTTTTTTTTTTTATTTTTTTATTATTATTTTTTTTTATAATTATAATAAATATATAATAATAATTTTAATAAATAAAAAACTAAACGTTTTCTTTTTTTTTTTTTTTTTATAGAGTTTTTTTTTTTTTTTCCACCCAAAAAAATATTTTTTTTGGTAAGAAAACAGAAGAAAACCAACCCACAAACATTCTTTTTTTTTTTTGTAGTATTAAAGTTTTTTTTTTCTTTTTTTTTCTAAAAAAAATAAGAAGAAAGCCACCACCCAAAAAACCATTTTAAAAACAAATACCAAATTAATTAAATTTTTTTTATGAAAAAAAAGAGAGGAGGAAGGATTTTATGAAGGGTCGACGAGGGCCCCCCACAAAACGGTCTTTTGGTTAATAGTGTTACCTGTATCTTTTTCATGGACATACAAAACAGAATTAAGATATTTATTTATAACCCTACTTTTATGTACATTTATTCTTTCATTTAAGATACAGGCCATACTATTAATTTTGAGGAAGCTAGGGTTGTCTTTTTTGAGAAATATGAAATAAAAAAAAGAAATTATTAAATTTATTAAGTGCAAGCAGCTGATATAATAATAACATGAAAGGCTGAAACCTTTGACAGTGCATCTTACAAATTCTATATGACAGCCAATCAGATATAATAATGGCTGCACAGGAAACTCTCAATTCAAAATACAAGGCAGAGATTTTACATGAAAAAGATGGTGTTACCTTCTTCTCTATTTAAATTTATATATAAATAAGCCAGATTCAAGCATTATAAACTAAGAGCATGAAGCTTTAAATACCTTCACACTGAATTCATTAAATATTATATATAAATAAACAATGTGAAATCTTTTGATTTACTATGAAGTAATTTTCAAATCTAATGAAATGCTAGTAACAAATGTAAATATATTAAGTGCAAGCAGATGATGTAATAATAATGTGAAAGGCTAAAACGATTGACAGATGTGTCTTAAAAATGCTTATATGACAGTCAATCAGATGTACTAATGACTGCACAGGGAACTCTCAATTCAAAACACAAGACAGAGATTTTATGAGAAAAATATGGCCCCACCTTCTTCTCTACTTAAATTTACATATAAATAAGTCAGACTCAAGCATTTTGAACTAATAGTGTGAAGCTTTAAACACCTTCACATTTAATTCACTAAATATTATATATAAATAAACAACATGAAATCTTTTGATTTAATACGAAGTCATTTTTAAATCTAATGAAATGATAGTAACAAATGTAAATATATTAGATTTATTAAATGCAAGCAGATGATATAATAATAATGTGAAAGATTAAAACCTTTGACAGATGCACTTTAATAATGCTTATATGACAGCCAATCAGATGTAATAATGACTTCACAGGGAACTCTCAATTCAAAACCCAAGGCAGAAATTTTACGAGAAAAAGATGGTCCCACCTTCTTCTCTACTTAAATTTATATATAAATAAGCCAGACTCAAGCATTTTGAACTAAGAGCATGAAGCTTTAAACATCGTCACATTTAATTCACTAAATATTATATATAAATAAACAATGTGAAATCTTTCGATTTACTAGGAAGTAATTTTCAAATCTCATGTAAATTATAAATATATTTATTATGAATTTCTGAAAAACTTATGTATAGTGTTAATGCTAAAAAATACTTGAAGTGTTGACAAAATCCATAATAGAATAGAAGATAAAATCATGTTGCATAAATTTACATATGCACACAAAAATTAATTAATATTTCTGAGAAAAATTATGCTGTGAGTTAAGTCTGACTAATTAAAGCTGTATATAAGTAATAAAATGGACTAAAAATAATTAAGCTTTTCATCAAACAAAGTAAAACAAAATACTTCTGAAGCTATAAAATTAATACTGAATAAAGTAATAAAATATAAATATATATATTCATTTCTATTCTTTTGCAGAAAAAGTTTAAATTATAATCCCTGATTAATTAAACAGATTATATTTTGTAATATTTTGATGGTAATTATTTTGTAGATAAAAAATAAAAATCGTCTCCAAAATAGAATTAAAATAAAGTGTAAAAATTTTTTTTATGTAAAGCAATATTTTTTTCTTGGATCAAGAAGTTATTCAAATTGTTTTACACAAATCACTGCAGTATGTTGGCCAATGGACATATCTGATAATTTTAGTTGTCTAATATATATATAATTCTGAATTACAAAACATTTTTTAACTTTTTTTGATATCAATACATTTGTTTCCTAAAAAATAATAATTATTGTGTTGTATAACTAGTATCCAAACAGGCCTAAAAATTTAGTTTTAGTAATCTGGTAACATATCTAACATGAGTAGATATCGAATTCTTGTTTAATATTTGATAAGATTGGATGAATAGTGACTTCTTTCCTGCCTTTATTCAGGACAGAGTAGAAGAAGCCTTTCTTATATAAAAAAATAATAAAATGTTGTTTCTGTTCTTAATACATATAAAACTGTGTGCATGTGTGTTCATATATGAATGCCTATTTAAATTATAAAATAATAATAAATAAACGCTGCTTTATACTTAAATTTCAACCATTATTAGTAATTAATGTTTGATAAGTAATCAAAGCTCCTATTAATAATAAATAATAGAGATTAATTTAAATTATTTCATGGTCTAGAGAATTAGTTTCATTTTATCATCCCCAAAACCCTGAAGATGAATTATATATGAAAATAAATATTTAAAGATTATTTTAGTTTTGAATCAGAAATTTGGCAAACAAATTAATTAAAAACATTAAAAATGAAGAATCATATTTCATTATGTAATAAAAAAAATTGGAATATAATATTTAGTTAAACTAAATAAAAGCTGTCATTTCTAAAAAAAAAATATATATCAAAAACTGCTTCATTTGTATTTTGTTATAACAAAACTAAACTTAGATACATAGAATTGCTTAAATTAAATCTAGTTAGTTAAATATACTAATTAAATTCATTAAAGTGTATCTGTTACATATATATATATATATATATATACATTTCTTATCAGAAAATATACAAAAAATAAAATAAACAAATATAAACTCTCATATTTATGTAAATGATATGTTGAAACAAAAACAAACAAAAACTTAATATTGTTTATATATATATATATATATATATCATGACAGACAAAAGTAAATCATGGTCCTTATTCCCAGGAGGCTGTAAAGTGGCTAGCCAAAGCAACAGTTGGTGGACAAAAGCGTCGATGCTAAGAATCTCCTGAATAAGAACTCGGGCTGCCATTTGATGGAAACTTTTTATTTAGGTACTTACAACTTCATATCACTTTAATGTGATGTAAGATTGAGAAAATTGGAAAAAAGAATTGTCTCATATTAAATGGGACATTATTGGACTTTGTGAAGTTAGAAAAAAAAATAAAAAGTCAATTCATTTAAAAAATGGACATGTACTCTACTACAAAAACATGTATATTTGAAGTAAAGGTATAGTAGGATTCATTATAAATAAAATGTGGAAGAACAACATTGTAAAGATTGATGGTATATTGGACAGAGAGGCAAGATTAATTATTCAACATAACAGCAAATACCAAGTGCAGATAATTCAGGTTTATGCTCAAATAAGTTCTCATAGTGATGAAGTAGTAGCTGATTTTTTATATGGATGTACAATAGGCTTTTAATCAGAGTGAACAACATTTTAAAATTGTTATGGGAAGACTTTAATGCTAGACTTGGTAAAAAAATGAAAGATGAAAGTGTTGTAAGTAAATTTGGTAATGACAATGGACTTTATAAAATAAATTCTTTTTTGAGAAAAGTGTTGGAAGGAAATGAACATGGAAGTATCCAAATGAAGATTCAGCAGAAATGCATTATATTTTAACTAACAGAAATATCCTTAATAAATTCAATACAGGAAATGATCATTGATCTGTAAGATGTAAGATACGTATCAATGTAAAACTACCGAAACAAAAATTATTAAGAAAAACAACATTAATAGTTGATATTCCTAATCTTCAGAACATTCTAATAAATTTAAATTAGAACTTGAAAATCATTCTCAAGTACTAATATATTTTGAATAGGATACAGATTTGAATGAAATTAATATGGAAATAACTAATACACTTTTAAAAACTGCAACAAAAATAGTGGGTAGAAAAAAAGCAGCAAATAACTAATAAAATTTCTACTGATACTAGAGAATGTATGAAGAAAAGAAGAAATATGAAGATATATAAAAGTGATACATTAAAAAAAATTGAATAGTTCAAATTTTGTAAAATGGTGTGAAAATGAGTTGATAATAATCTAAGAAGTCTCAAGAGTGTAAAATAACATTTTGGTATTGGTAGAAAACATATCTACAATAAGGAAAAAAGATCTATTATTTAAAAATGAGATGACATCATGAAATGTGTTGAAATGTTCTATCAAAAATTATATAATAATAAAGAACAAGTATCTCCTATATTCATTACATCTTTTGAATAGCCCAGGATTTTAAATGAGAAGTGAGACATTCAATTAAATTTATGAAGAAAAGAAAATCTCTAGTTAATGATGGAATTATAATCAGTACACTAAAAGAAGCTAATGAAAAAATAGGAAAAATTTGTCAACATTATACACCAAATGTCTAAATACTAGATGATTGGAAGAATGCAGTATATTTTAAAAACATGATAAAGAAAATATTAAAATTACAGACCTATCAGTTTTATACAAACATTTTACTAAGGTAATTACAACTCATTTGCAGAGAACATTGGATTTCAACCAAATAAAAGAATAATTGGATTTAAAAGTGGTTTTGGATATGAAGAGGAGTTATAGAAAATATTAGAAATTAGAGACACATAAGTGTTTTATCAGTTTTATTTAAAATTTTTACCAAGATAATTACAATTCATCTACAGAGAATCTTGGATTTCAACCAACCAAAGGAAAAACCTGGATTTAAAAGTGATTTTAGTACAATAGATGCTATCCAACTATAAGGAGAAATTATAGAAAGGAGCAAGGATATGAGTTGTCATGATGCTTTGGATTTGTAAATTATAAAAAGGCATTTGATTCTATAAGCATTTCTTCAGTGATTAAAGCATTGGATCATTAAATTATAGACTCAGGATACTGCCATATTCTGAACAATATTTATAAAAATGCAACAGCAACAATTAGATTGTATAATGATAATAGGCAGGTTAACATTAAGAAGAATATAGGCACAAGGTGACTACATATCTCCAAACCTTTTTACAGCAGTGCTTCAAGAAGTATTTTGTGGGTTAGAATAGGAATCTAAAGAAGTAAAGGTAAATGGAGATTATTTTAGTCATTTAGATTTTGGAAATGATGTAGTTGTTTTTGGAAATAATGTATCAAAACTCAGGAAATGTTGCAAGAGTTATTAGATGAAAGAAAGTAGGACTAAAGGCAAACATTAAAAAGACAAAAATGATGTTCAATGGATTTTCTCAAAAGATTAAAATAAAAATTAATTATGAAGAGGTAGAAGAAGTTTACAACTACAAATACCTCAGATTATTACTACACATGGAAACATAATAAATATAATTAATCATAAAATTATACTTGTTTAGAGTACTTTTGGTAGAAATAACTTAATATTAAAAGGAAACATGCCTATGCATTTGAAAAAAAAGATTTTTAATAAATGTGTTTTACCAGTTCTTACTTATAGATCTAAGACTTGGACACTTAATAGAAGAGCAATACAGAGACTTCAGACCACTCAAAGAAGTATTGGAGAGATGCATGTTAAGTGTAACAAGAAGAGATTGAAAATGCAATGTATGTGCAAGAGAACAAATAGGTGTTACTAACATTGTTGAAATAATTAAGACTGAAGTGGAGTTGGGGTAGACATGTTTCCAGAAGAGATGATTATAGATAGACAATTGAAATCTTAAACTGGATTCCAAGAGATTGTAATAGACCCATAAAAAACACATGTAATATGGATGGATTAAATAATAAAGTGTGCAAGAGTGATGTGGAGATGTGAGGATAGATATTGAAGAAGATGGATTGAATTTGAAGAGACATATATTCTGCAGTGGATTTATAATTGCTGTTGATGATGATGATGATATATATATATATATATATATTATAAATATATATATATATATATATATATATATATATATTTATATATATATATATATATATATAAACAGAAATCATATATACCATTTTTTAAAATATGAAACATAAATACATTTTTTTAAGTTCTCTCTACTAAAAATTATTTGAATGTATAAAATGAATATTCAATCTTTTTCTATTCATAATTTCTATAACTTTATTAATAATGTCTTCTTCCATCTGCTATTTTTCAAATCATAATTCAAATCAACATCAATCTTTGTCTAATGCATCTACTCTAATTCTTTCTATTGATTTTTTAAAAAAAATATTTTCTTATATTTCTTTATATACCATTAATTTTCTTATACATTATCAATTTTATTTTTTAATATTATCATTTCTTTTAACCTTCAATGTCTACAATTCAATTCTGTGGTATTCAAACAACAATTGATATCTAGTATTGCTCCTAAGATATGAAATCTATCTATCTATCTATCTATCTATCTATCTATCTATCTATCTATCTATCTATCTATCTATCTATCTATCTATCTATCTATCTATCTATCTATCTATCTATCTATCTATCTATCTATCTATCTATCTATCCATCCATCCATCCATCCATCCATCCATCCATCTATCCATCCATCCATCCATCCATCTATCTATCTATCTATCTATCTATCTATCTATCTATCTATCTATCTATCTATCTATCTATCTATCTGTCTGTCTGTCTATCCATCTATAAATTATTATCAATC
Organism: Epiperipatus broadwayi; assembly: GCA_028023455.1. Taxonomy (NCBI): domain Eukaryota; kingdom Metazoa; phylum Onychophora; class Udeonychophora; order Euonychophora; family Peripatidae; genus Epiperipatus; species Epiperipatus broadwayi. The sequence goes on along the minus strand of JAQFVV010006360.1, from coordinate 2,088,734 downwards.
TAATAATGTGTGTCTGAAGTTTGCTTTTCTTTCATAAGATTTCATATATGTATATTAAAATATTTTTAAGAACATGGAAATATCTGTTCTATTTTATTTAAGAAAAATCACAATCAGATAGTTTAGCCAGTGACCATCTTGATTTGAAAAAATAAACCTCTTTCAATTTTAAAAATGTTTTCTGTATAGCAATATTCTTTATTATTTTTTAGTTTAACCATATGGAGTATATATCCATGAGCATCAGAAATAAATGTCCCAATGACAGATTTGTATAGTTTATGTGCATGCTTTTTTCAAGACCTATTTTTATGATCAATGATGAATACATTTTCATAAAAGATTTGCCAAAAAATTTACATGTTGGGTATCCTTTGATGGAACTTCTGTGTTTCTATTATTTCCTAGTCACAGAGGACAGCTTCAGACTTAAGTTTTTATCATCTTTCACTGCAGGTTATGGCTTTCTTATTATTATTCCTAGATTATCTTTGTAGAGTAATTCTAGGATTTGATCATATCCTTGGATGCCCCAAAGAGATTTATAAAGGTTTGGGTCATTTTTGTGCAAATCTATACTAATTTATTTTACTAAAGGTTGGTAGCATTGATATTTTTGTATCTATATTTATAAAAAATATCACTATATGGATTCATCTCCATCATTCTTTCAAATAGAGTATCTATATAGATTGTAAATATTTGAAACTGCAGTGGCTTCAATTAGAAGTCTGCTATAAGTGAACAGATTTATTATACAATTAGTATTGCTTATGTCAGTAAGGGTAATTATGCAATTTGTTGATTGAAATCTTGCCATCTTCTTTTTTTTAAATAATCCATTTTCAGGTGCTCAAGGGCTTACAACATATGGCATAAACTATATGGCTGATTCTAAGTTATTATATTCAATAATTATGTTTTTTAATTTATTAAAATAATAAAGAAACACAAAAGTCCAAAAGATTATAATTCAAATTTTTTTTTATTGTAAATACAGTAAATATTTTTTTTAAATAAAACATCATTTAGTAGACTATAACAAACATGCAGACTGACATTACTTTTGGGCAGGCCCTATCCCATACTTTTGAAAATATTCTACTGCATCTTGTGCTGCTGTTGAAATATTACAAATTTTAATTATATTTCCATTTCTGTAATTGAAATACTCCAGATTTTAATCATATTTCCAAAAATGATATGGTAAAGAAGAAATGTTAAAAAAAACATGTGTTAACTAATGTTAAAAATTAACAATAATATGTCACTTGTTATAGGTTAGCCTCGTATTAATAATTTTGAAAATATCCCTGTGTATCTTGTTCTGTTGATGAAATATTTCAAATTTTATAATTTTACACATGGATGACTGAATGTTTAAAATACGACAATTTTAGTGCAACACGTTAAATGTTAAGTATGTGTTAACATTTGAATATTGTGTTAAAATGAAATTTATTGAAAAATGTTTACAATTTTTTTTAATTAACAATCAATTTAGAATTGGGAATGCAATTTACTAAAAAAATTGGAATTAGCCTTGCCGTATATTCCATTCACAAGATAGCATCAAAATATTAACACACAATGAACACTTAACAGGAGAGTAAAAGATAATGTGACAAATTAAGATAAAAATAATAATATATGAACTTATATGTAATTAACCATGTTAAAGTGTGAATAAGCACAACATGATTTATTTGTGATATGAGGTTAATTATCTAATATAAGTAAATGTATAAATTATTGATTTTCTAATTATCTTTATTATTAAATATAATATTAAAATAAATGTCTCTGATCATTGCGAGTTCTTCATTTAATTAATTTAGCTAGTCTTAAAAATATAGTTATTAAATTATTAATGTCATGATTTGAAAAGTTATAAGATTCTGCTAATGTCAAAATATGCTTATCTGTCTCACATGTACTCATGCACTGGCCATGATTTTTCCCTGAGTCTTTTTGTTTCTCTGCTGTGCAATGTTGTTAGGAAATAAATTAAATAATCTAGTATCATTGGAGTCACTACTCATAAGCAATTGAATTTGGAAGTTGGTAAGACAAGGCAGAGCTCATGAGTGTCCCTGACATGTGCATGATTGGACTCGAGGTACTTATGCTCAGATTCTAGATCAAGTTGTGTGATCGCGTGAACCAACTGGTACAATATATAGATGAAATCCCAAATTTTAATAATGAAATATTTTATAGCTTACATGGAATAAAAACGAATTTTGATGTGTTTTTTTTTATAATTTTTCTTTCTTCTTTTATAATACATCATGTCATTTTTTCTTGGATTTTTATCAACAAACTGCCTTCAACTGAATGGGCAGACTGTTTAAGTTTTATTCTTCCATTATATTTTAGTAATTACTCATTTTTAAAGTAAAATAACAATTTCTAAATATGGATTTAAAAGTGTCTGTTCTAGACAATGACAAAAATTAAAAACAATTGAGTTAAAGTGCTTCAGTTCTATTTATAACCTATTTTTGCTGATATCAATGTGACTAAGGTAACTCTTCAACTAAACTCAATAGTCACTCTTTGGTGTAAGAAAATTGTTTTTACAGCAAATAAAAATGAAGACTATTAGAAAACATTTGATACAATAAAAAAAAAGTTTTACAATATCAATATTATTTTTCATTTCAGCTAAAAACAAAGAATTCAAATAACATTTTCTGTACATCCTAACATATATCTTTAAAATATTCCACTATACTAATAAATAAACAAACATATATGAAATAAGAAATTTTGTAATAAATAAGTTGCTATGGTGAATGTAGTAATAAAAGTTGAAACATGTAATAATAATAATTTTATTCAAGTGATCTATTTTATGATTCATTTATTTTTCTTGTAAAATTGATTGCAACCAATTTATGATTTGATAATAATGTTAATAATAAATAAGAATGTTATTTTAAGATGGTGGTTGCCATATTTAACCTTTATAATTTAACACCTTCTTTATCTATTAATCAAATTAAATAGAAAAATAAGATTAATATATTTGGCTTATATATATATATATATATACAACTCACATTTGAGTGGTACAATATATATATATATATATATATATATATATATATATATATATATATATATATATATATATATATATATATATATATATATATATATATATATATATATAGTCTATTGAAAATATCATTAATCTTTTCTTTGTGGTCAAAATGTGCAATGTCTTAATATCACCTTACAGTTTAAACAAGTAAAACATTTTATGGTAAACTATTCCAAACTATTGAAAGATATTAATTAATGTCTTATTATTTATTTTTTAAATAAAATTATTGTATAATTATTAAATTTGAGTTAATAGTCATTTTTGATTTGGGAAGTATATAATATAAAAATAATAATTCAAAGTTTTTATGCAATTACAAACATTTAAAGTTTAAACAGTAAAATGATATAAATTTTAGACTTGCTTAAAATTTAGTAATTATAAAAGGTGAACCTAATGTTTTCATAGACATCAATTAGTATTATTTAAACATAAAGAGCTAGTCGATAAATTATTGATAAAACCTTTTATATAATCATCAAGCTTAAATAACTTTATTCATTCTTTAATACTATTATATATTTTAGTCCATAATAATAAGAAAGTTATTTCATAAATGAACCCCAATATAAATTATTAACCAATATAAATGTTATAAATTTTCAAATATATTATTTTTATTTTGTGTATCAAAATTTTGGTGTTCATTCAGGTTATCAATAAATTTTAAACTTTATTCCAAATATATTTTGGCTTACTTTATTAATAAGGCTTGAGTAAAATCATTGCATAAATTTATTAGTTACAGACATAACTTGCTCAATTTGTGTTGCTCTATTAATTTCTGTTGGCTCATTTATATTGTTACCCAAAATACTTATGTCATCTACTTGTAAGAATATTTGTGAAATTTATACCCTTATAATATATATAATGAGAAACTTGAAAATTATAAAGGAAATTTCTTTCCTATTTATATATTTCAATACTGGAAATTATATTAAACTTTTTTTTATAATACAATATTTTCATCTATTTCTGAAACTTTAGGATAATAAGCATTGGTGGCCTAGAGGTTAGCATAGCTGCCTTCCAAGCAGCTGGCCCGGGTTTGCTTCCCGGTCAACGCTTTGACATATAAATATATATATATATAATTGCGTTTTAATATGTTAAGTAATATATGTGGTATAACAAGTTTGTTTTCATTTTCTTTTCATATAAATAGACCGACCCCAGAATTTAATTCACCTTTTGTTTAAGCAGATAATAGTATAATTAATATACTTTTAAAAAAACTAAACTTTAATATAAAACAATATAATTTTTTAATCAGGCAGATGTCAAATTCTGATTTCACTGCACTAAAGTTCCATTCAACAGATTAAAAAAATAAGAAATCCAATTATATAACACTATTGCAATAATATATCTCTTTCTACTTATCTTTATGAATAAATTTGTTTTAAATAGATGAAAATGCTAAAATTCAATAAAAATTAAATTAAACTAAATAAAAAAAATACCTTAGCAATTTTTTTTAATGATAAAAATGAACAAATGACATTAGTTTTTCACTTATTATAACCTAAAAGTATCACTTCACCATTACTTACAACTTAGCAGTTGGGTTAAATATAAAACAGCAAAACTCTCAATACAGTTTATTTAAAGGCAAGTAATCTGTTTGAAGAACAGTTATGTTTTAAAGATATATATAAAAATGGTAAAGGAAAAATATAATAAAACATATATAATTTTTCCTTTGAAGAACAGTTATGTTTTAAAGATATATATAAAAATGGTAAAGGAAAAATTAATAAAAAATATATTTGATAAAGTAAATCGGATTACTTTGCTGACTGATTTAAAAAATAAATTACAAAAATAGAAATAATTATTGAATATTAATTTAAGATATTTGCAAGATTTAATTATCTTTTTACAAATGGCTAGTCACAAAAAAAATCTTAAGTCATTGGTATCGTATACAAGAAGTTTTTTATTTTATTTTGTAATTTCAAAAGTTGTTAAATGAACGTTAGTTTGATAATCCTACAATTTATACCTAATATAGAATAATTTGTTGCATCACTTTTGCTGAAGGTGTAGTTGTCTTTGAAAATACAACATAAAATATCACTTTGAAATGCTTATCAACAAATTGTAAACATGTTAAAGATTTGGAATAAAAATAAATGTACATAAAAGTAAACTAAGTTTAAAAAAACATTAAGATTAAATAATGTACAGAATACTGTAAAAGCAATTATTTTAAATTTTTGAGAAATTAGATAGATAATACATATATATTTGAACAGCTTCATTTCTTGAAAATGCATAAAAATTTCAAATGCACCCTAACTACTAGCATCAAAATTGATCACAGCAACTTTTTTTAGACACTTTACTAATGCATTAAACTACAATGGAATGATAAGATGTAAAAATGTAGATTTACAAGAGAAGAAAAAAAAATTGGAAAGAAATAAAATTAGTAATAAAAAATACTAAAATTTTTAATAATAGGTATAGATAAGAGTGAGAATAATCTATTTTCCACATTAACATTATAGAAAAGGAAAATTGATTATCATAGACAAAAAAAATTATGAAAAAAAAATGTGGAAAAGATAATTAAAGGAAGATGAAAACATAGACCACTGATATTATTAGAAAGGGTAGATAGTCAGCTGGTTTATCCAATCATGACATGACTGTCTATAAGTATGAATGGTATGTTTCAACAAAGAAGTTGTTGGAATTCAGAACCTTAGCATTTTTGAATGACATTAATAAGAATAAATAATTAATTAAAATAATTAATAAGAATAAATAATTAATTAGTATAAATAGCAAAATAAATGTAAAGATGAATTATAAATGGTTTATTTATAATTCAGTTCTTCATTGATGAAAACAAATATTTAGATATAATTCTGTGTATGTGGTTAGCATGATCAGCTCATATCCATTGAATATTTATGTATATATAAATGACTACATATAATAAATAAAAATAAAATATACTCACTTTGTACACTTAGTTAGCATCCATTTTTCTCCTTGATCTGTATATTATATTTTATTTTACATAGAGAAAATATATATAAGTTCTAATTTTATTTCATTGCATTATATACAATTCATTTATTACTTGGTTATTTCTTTTTTTTTTCAGTGTTAGATATTTAAATATATATATATATTAGTAAATTCTGGGTATTATTTTTGTTATCAATATTTTTATTCATTCCTACAGTACACTTATATTCTATAGCATGTACTGTTTTGCATATCATCCTTCTATTTTCTAATAGATAATAAAGGGTAATGATTATAAAATGCATCATTTATATAAATATATTTTAGATGTATGCTTTATTTTTTTTGATTTGTAGAGTTTGTGACTATATATAATATTATCTTTCACTGTTGCTTCCCAATATAGATAAATATTAATAATAAGACTATAAAAATAATAATAATGAACAAATGAAGCTATACCAAAGAAATAAAAAAGAATAAAATCAGTAAAATAAATGTTAAAACCTTAATGATTTCTTCTAAAGCTTCGAAGATAATTAACATGTTTTTCAGATAACCAGATAATTCTAGAAAGATATATTATATTGTTTGCTGAATAGGATCTAGTTATCATTAGCTGAAGGATAAAGATCCCATATTACCTGAGCTGAATGGAGATGAAAGCACTGACTCTAAACCCAAACACAGTTGTAATATGATTCCTCCATGTATATATATATATATATATATATATATATATATATATATATATATATAAATAAAATATATATATATATATATATATATATAGACAACAGTTTGAAATTCTTGATTGTTGCCTATATTGGGATTGTCTAAGTTTTGACTGGTTTCTAATGGTTTTATGTATATATATAAGAAAGTGTGCAGGGGTGATGTGGAGAAGAGAAGCTAAAGATCGGAGAAGATGGATTAAACTTGGAGAGACCTTCATCCTGCAGTGGATTGATAATGGTTGATGATGATGATGATGATGATGATGATAAGCTATGATTGACTTTTGTATTATAAAGAATATTCAAAAACAATATCAGTACTTTAAAACGAAATAAAAACATTATATATCAATTACCGAAAGAAAGTATCATTTCAATTTCGTTTTTTAACACTAAAACATATACACACACGTATATATATATATATATGCAGACAAAAGAAAGAAAAAATTGCACACGTAATACCTTATACCGTAGAACATGGCAACATAACTGAAAAATAATTTTAATAGGAAAATTTGAAATATGAAAATAAATTGCTTACATTAGATATTAAAATTGGCTAAAAAAAGATTGTACTTAGCCTAATCTTGTTGGTGATTAATCAGCTTGATGTGGTTTAAATTGATTGAAAGCTATAAGATGTCTAATTAAGACACAAATCATCATTTGTTTGTTCATTTCATCTATTATCAGTCCATATGGATATGTTTTTAAATAACAAGATTATGTATTCTCAGGAGTGATAATAATTGAAGGCTTATCATCTATTCTTTTCATAACAATATTCATTTAATTAATACCGTAATAATTTTTAACTTAGTCTACTGCATAATTTGATTTAATACATTAGAGATTTTCTATTGTTAATTTGAAATGGCTTTTAAATAATAAAAATAATAATGATGGTAATAATAAATTAGTAGATATATATTTAAAAATATTTAAATGTATATTTTTTTCATATATATAAATTTTACTGTATATTTTACTTAATTAAAACAGAAAATAAAACTTTTTTTTTTTTGCTTTTTTTTAACATTATAAAATATTTTATGTAATAATAAACAATTCTATATTTTATCAAAATATTTATACTGTATAATCTTTTAATTGTTTGCCGGTTTTTTTTTAATACATATTATTATTGTAAAATGGAAATGAGGTTAAACCACTATGAGCTTTTTTTGCTTGTAAATAAATAAATAGTACCGAAAAATATTATTTAACAACAAATATCACATTGTTTCTAAAGTATTTTAATGCACTCTTAAGAATGACAATGTGTATATTATTATATTTAATTAATTTATATAGAATTGTAAATAAAACTAATAAATATGTAGTCCTGAGAATATGTAATAATATTTTTGATTTATAAAAAGACTGACTTATGAAGAATTATCATAGTATATACATATGAAGATAATTACTTCAGGAATATATATATATATTGCACCGGGAACCCCGAACTTACCATATTACTGCTAATTATATATACTTTTAAATAATATTTAATAAGGCAATAAACTTAAAGCATGTGCGCTTGAAAATGTGAAGGTAGGGACCTCTACAGATCTTAACCACAAGCTTATGGATTGGAAGAAAAAATTGTAATATCTACACTTTAATAAGTTTTAACATTTACTTTAATAAGCTTATACATAACTTCTTGGTAATTATTATTTTATATCTTTAATACCATGGAAGCAGACTGGGCCTTGAAGCAGAGGAAAGGATACCATTGATAGCATGACTATTACCATTGATAGCATGACTATCAGCAATACCCACAGCCATATCAGGCTATACAAAGCATAACACAAACACATTTCCTGACTGTGGCCCATCTTGACTGCTGGAACAAAAACCCTGTCATCCAAAACATTTTATTTGTCTTAAAGATCAAACTCAGGCACCATCTGACCATATGTTATATATCTAGCATGCTCAGATGATGACCCATTAACCAGCACTTGAAATATCTTAAGCTAGCATCTACACCAGGGAGTTCAGTGGATTAACTTAACACATATAAACCTTTATCTCTTTAAATAAATGGTGACACAGTGACAAGAAAGAGAGAGTATAGATCAAATGACAATTAAGCAAACACCATAATTTATTCATGCACACATTTAATACAATATAGCAATACAAAAATTTATATAAAAAATATAAATGATTAATCATGCTAAATTTTATCATAGTCTTTTGCCAAAGTTCATTTCATTTAAAAATAGAGTGTCTGTAGACAATTTTTATGGGAAATATATTTCCCTAGTTTATTGATATTAGATGACATAGTTCATTTGGTTTTGGTTTGTGTTCGTGTTACTTTCCAAATGGTTGGCTTTTTCGTCTGCATCAATGGTTTCGAACTTGTGTTCCATTCTGTAACTTGATGGTGGGAGAAAGAAAGAGTAGTGGCAACAATAATGGCAGCATCTATCTTATAACTTAAGTCTTGGTTCTGAGTGTTATTCCAGATGTGTGGGCAGTTGATTTTGGCAGAGGACAAAAGTATGGAGTTCACCTAAACACTTCTAAAGAATGTCTAGCAATGCTTGATGCTAGTTCTACAGCTTCTGCAATGATATTTTCACAGCAGTGATGAATGGTTCTATTCTGTTCTTAGATTTTCTTAATCATTTCATACTTCACTATTCTGATTTTTTTTGTCTCACATGTCAACATAAAATATATGATAAAATGATTATTACATATCAGAAAATAATAAATTTGATTTCGTTTGATAGATATTTTGATTTACTACTGAAATAAATTTTAAATGTTCACATTTTATTTCTGTAAATATTAAAAAAATGAGACCGTAATCAAAACAAAGATGTTATACATCATCGTTTCAAGAAAGATTATTTTCAGTTTATAAAATCAATGAAATATTTCTTAATATTCATTATTTTTACACATCTAAATGAATAATTATTTATTTCTTTAATATCTAATGAATTATGCTTTAAAAGTTTAAGTTTTTTAAATATTTACTGCAAATTTGTGATATTTCTTACTCGTAAATATCAAATAAATTGTTTACATCATCGCTGGTCTTCAAATTTGCTTCTGGCCATATTTAGCTGCTAATATAATGTTATATTTTTGAAACTAAAGTATTTACAGTCAAAATAAGTTATTAATAATTTATATTTCTTGATATCTAATAAATATAGTGCAAATTATTTAAAAAAAAAATCTAAAACCATAATAAATTCCAAATAAACATGTTTTTGTGTCATTGGAAATTTCAATGTTGTAAAATGCTGGATGTTTTACAGTCTTGGCAACAAATAATAGCTGATCATGACAGGGCAGGGATTATGTCTATTGTAGAGTGGGAATTTTGAATTTCCTGCCTTTTAGCATGAAATTTTTGGCAAAAAATTATTATAATAAAGTATACCATTTTATATTCATTTTAACATATAATACTTATGAAAAAATTCACCAGGGAAGAATTGGCCAAAAGGCATTACTTTGTCATTTGAAGTATAAGCGAATTAATCTTGGAGCAGTAAATAATGTAATGCATCAATCACAAAATGAAGACCAGAATAATTCAATCATAAAATGAAGACTGGAATAATTTATGAGACAGTTGTGACTTTATATATTTTTTCTCTCCCATTGTTTTTTTCTTATCATAACTTTAGTTTTTAATCATACTTTAAATTTATTTCTTTAATTAAATTATACTTTTTCTTTAATCTAATTGATTTTTACATTTTCCCTTAATCTAATCTTTTTTCTGGATTAATCTTCTATCTCTCACTTTTATCTGAAGAGATAGTTTACATAATTTTTTAATTATTACAATTTCAATATCATTATCAGCCAGGATATTTTTATTGGCATTCTAAAGTTTACTTTCACTAATTAGTTAATCTTTTTTTATTTTAGATTTTTACTATGATTTATTTATTTTTGAACACTATTCTTTTAACTTATTTTTAATTTATAAAAAGGAGAGTAAGTTTTTAAATCACTTTTTTTTCCCACCCATATTCCATTTTTAAAGTGCAATATAACACAGTCTTTTACTTTTACAAAACTACATTTTAAAACTACTTCTGAAATAATTATTACTTTTAAATAAATTTGATCTTATATTTTTTAAATTATGAAATGTCTAACACAGATATATGTATGTTTAATAACATATCTCATGAGCATTACTGAATAGATATATATTGTACTAGACACCCATATGGCTTAAAACATCTGTCACTTGAGGGTGCCATTAGGCTACTTAATGAGTCTAGAAAATTTATTTGGAGTGACTGAATTTTCAGTAATGATGATGACTGAACCAGTCATAAATCAAATTATTTGCCCTAACCCAGCTTATAAAATAAACAGACACATTAAAAAAATTAATAATAATCAAAAATTTAATAGATATATCATCTATGGATGTCTTAACAAATTACTTCACTATTGACAGTTAAATTGATTTTCCAATTCAATTACTTCAAAAAGATTGAAAAAATATTTTAAGAATGGTTTTATAAAATAGAATATGATCTATGTGTAAATGAGTTTTACTAATCATAAAAAAACTTCAATTTATCACCTTTGAGACATGCATATATGCACCCGAAATAAAGACACATATGTGCAGTAATATAATACCATCTAATGATTATATGTGAAATAAGGAGAGCTATTTAACATAAAAGAGACATGAGAAGCTAATTCTAGGCTTACCATGCAAAAAAAGGCAATGATTCAACTATTGGTACATCCAGTTTAAAAGAATATGAGCTTGACTTAAACATCATAGTCAGGGACTCCAAAAACTTTGGTATTATATAGTAATAATATGAAACAAAGCAGGCATGCTGGTTATGCCACAGCCAGGCCACATCAAAGTAAATAAACTGCAGTGTAGATAGTTCATGATCTGAGCAACCAGAGGAAATACAATAATAATATTCCATCAGGTAGATACTTAGCTAATCTCTGTGAAGTAAAAGAAAAGAAATATATAAAATAGCAGTAGTTTACATATGGATTTGCTTATGCCCACACACACACAAGCAAATAAATACTTTTATATAATGCATTTTATATACAAATGTTAAAAATGTTTTAGGAAATCAAAATTCAAATTACACATGTATAAAATAAATTGATTAATGCAATTTTTTTAAAAAAGTTAATTTTAAACATTACAAATCTTTAAAAAATTTTATTAAATGATTATCTTCAGACTTGTTTTTTAAAAAAAAATTTAGATTTTCAATATTCAAGAGGGTAAAGGAGAGAAATCAATTTATTCTACAATAATAATACTTATTCTAAAATTAAGAATTTATTCAAAACTATCAATACTCCCAATAAAAGATGAGAGAGAAAATTTCTTCTATAGCAACATTTTTTTAAACATAAATTATAAATTAAAATGTACTCCAAAAGAAATAGTAATATATATATTGAGCCGGATTGATTTCTGATTCAATGGCTTTATTATTAAAATTAATAAAGGAAAAGCAACTTCATTTTCATTAAATGTCTAATGCTAAAATTTGTATTATTATTTAAAACACATAAACATTTATATTTAAAGTAGATCATTTAATGTTTATAAAATTGATTTTAAAATAGTTTACTTTCACTACTTTGTTTATAAAATAGATTATAAAATAGTTTACTTTCACCACCTGTTTTAATCAATTTGATTAAAAACAGACAAGCTTGCTAATTATAATTTCCTGTTGCTTTTATTGTAATTATTTTTAAAGTTAATTCTAAAAAGTGGAGATTTAGTTTTGTCTTTGTTATTTTGGTTACAATAATCCCTGGTTGGAAGTCTTAAATTAGATTGAGCGGGAAATTAATATTTGCCCTGCCTGAAATATAGAATGGACACTAATGAAAGTTTTTCACAGGAAATGTAGTGAGGAAAAGATAGCCCGCCAATTTAGGAGAGAGAGAGGAGATTCAGTATAGAAAAGGACACTTGTATTATTGCCTGCTAAGAGTCATATGGTTTTGAGTAGCTGTTCGGATGTTTAATTTCTGTTAAAAACTTAAATAATTATTGACAAACTTCGTTGCTGTACAAGATGTCAAAATCTACCACTATGAGTTTTGCCATCATTAGAATGTCTTGCTAATTTGAACAAAGGATGGAACCACGCCTACCAGATCTCCTTCAGTCATGCCATGAACTTCTAAAATAAACACTGCCTCTACCTTGCCACTGTCAAAGGACCTGAAAGATGAACTATTATCAAAAGTGCACACTCATCACTAAATCACTAGAACTCTGCCTTACCATAAGCTAAACTTTTTCCTATTCTAGCTAGGGTAAATAAATTGCATTTAATTAAATCTCCACTCAATCTAATGATAAATATGTTTTAAAATGGTATTAATTGTTTTTTAATTATTTATTATCTGTATGTACTCTTTTCTAGTATTTAAAGTGTGTCTTGGAATCTTAGTTTTAAGATTCCAAGTTTGTTTGCAATTTTTGTTTATCAGGAAGTGCATTAGGAGATTGTATTTTATATGTTTAATATATACCTGATTATTTCGTTAACTATTACAAAACGCATTGGCAGTTTTCATAGTCTTTATTTATTCACCTGCCCTTAGTTGTAAAATAAAGAATCTTTAAGCATGTTTCATTTGCACTTTTTGTGCAAACAACAAATCTTTTTGCTGGCTATTTGTCAAGTTATTTCTTCGGGTTGTCTGAAAGTAGTCATTTCTTTCTGGATTACGTAAGATCATAATCAAATATCTTTTGCTGTCTTGTGTGTGAGATCAACCACATTTACTTTGAATGTAGTATTACATGCAGCAATCCTGCGGTGTTTTAACGACAGTAATTAGAATATTACTGCTTGAATGTTCACGCTGGTTTCGTTGATTTCCGGCAGGATAGTAACTGTTTTATTATCTCTGATTTAGGGAGCTAGAGTTGTTGTTTGTTTTTTTATAATTTTACAGCTGGCCAGCAAGAAGATACTATCCTAACCATTTCATATATTTTAAGTGAGAGAATTTTGCTGCCAAAATGTTTAATGTCTTCATGTTTGTCATACTCTTGTGCACTCTCTAGTAAGTATGTGTATGTTACTATAAGCCACTTTTATATTCATGGCTAGATGTCTTCACTCTATTGCACAACTTTTAATCAAATTAATAAATTGTTTAAACTTAATTTGGCTGACGTTTGTCTTTGTGCTTTGATTTCTCAACTGTCTAAACAATATTTAGGATATCTTGTTTCTTCCTGAGTTTAGTCCAGTGCGTTCAGGTTCGCATATCCTGTCCACCCTTAAAATAAATGTCTAGTTCCTATTTTCGGACTAGTGGCGCCCTCATGGTCAGTATATGCGAATCTCAAAGATCTTTCTCCCGTTACAATATATATATATATATATAATAAAAACTAGTTTAGCTTTATGCTTGTAATGTTTATATATATATATATATGAACTAATAGATGTATAAAATAAAAAAATACATTTAAATCTAATTTAAAGTTAAACTAAAAATGTGCCAATATGTGGAAAAAACTATAACAACACTTGTCTTATTTAAAGTATACAAAAGTTTATATTACCATTAAGGCTCTAAAAGTGTCACTCTTTCTTTTCATGAAATTTTTTAAGTAAGTATTTTGTTTATATTGCAGTTTGTAATTATTTGGCTGTTAGTTAAGATGCTTCTATATAGGCTAGCTTTTCAGATGGTCAGTGTTTTACAGATTTGTAAAATTAAGACATCCTTGAAAGCTGGAGATAGGTTTAGAACATGTAGTTCATCTTTGGGTAGTGCCTATCAACACATATTTGGGAAAACATCACTAAGAATTATTGGTCAGTTCACTTTCTAATTGCAGGCCCCTTGTCACAAACCATTGGGGAAGTATCAATAATTTTGACTAAAGAGATGACAAAAAGTGCAGCTTGTGTCATAGAATAGAGTTCCACCATCTGGAATATGATCTTGATGAGATGGAAAAAAGAATATGAGGAATGAATAAATGAATAAATTTATTAAATAAATCTAATAAAATCTAGGGAAAGAATATAATAGAATATACTGAATAAATCTACTGAATATTTAAATGAAATCCTTGAATGAGATCTTCAAAGATTGAAACAATAGACTTTGGGGAGTTTTTATACACTTTCACTATTATTTTCCCACATATTTTTTTAAAAATTTTAGATTAACATCACCAAATAGCCAGGTTTTTAATTAACTAACAAGTCAGTATTTTAGTCAATTTAAATACATTTTTATATTTCATACTAATTAATTCCATTACATGTGTTAACTGAGCAATCTTAACTTTTAGATTTTTGTTACTACAAAATAATATTTTATTTTGAGTTTAATTTACTTCAAAGATTGTTTTCTTCACTAAAAACATCTGCCCATGAATATATTATCTAGGTTATTTTTCAATTATCATCATTATTACAAAGAGATTATACCAACACAGCTCCTGCATACAAATGAAAATAAAAAATCATTGCAAAGTATGTAGATTAAAGCATCCTGTTATTAAATATTAGCAATACAAGATTTTTTTACTCTATTCTAGTTGAAGTATTCAAACTCTAAAGTTCTATATTATTCTAATTTATTCCATTATTAAAAGCTACAAAACTTCTTCATGAATGACCAGAGTTTTCATGCAATGAACAAATTAACTGCAAAAAGTTTTTTTAAGTCATTTATGTAATGGAAGCATCAGTTACATATAATTACTGTCATTTATGTTTTGTTAACAATAAAGAACTTTACAAAAAAAAAAGACTGCCTACTTTATTCATTATTTATAGTATTAAAATGGGGGGTCTCATTATTATTATTATTATTATTATCATTATTACT